>JAABNY020000129.1:17817702-17846441 GCA_015164015.2 Brevimyrus niger
AAACCATAAAACAGGATCCTTAATATATCAACAGAACCATCATGTGAAATAATTACGAGGGACAAGCAATTATATGTAACTACAACAATGTAACAACTGGGTCTGGATTCAAGTTTAAGAACCCCGCAGTGTTTAGCACTAAACTACAGATGCCAGAGTCTTTCTTTAATCCAGACAGTCACACTTAGAAGCTGTTTAATTGGGCTCCAGGAAGAATTTGGCTTTTGGGTTGCATCACACTAAATCTGCCACAGTCCTACTTATTTGGAACACATGAAACATTTTTAATGCTTGTTTTTCCCTTCCAATATTTTCCCCTTTAATATAAGTGCAATATTAGTTATAGACAATCCCCCCTTAAAGATCTTCTGAGGCCTAACACCACATTTGGGCATTTACAGCAGCCAGGTGATGTAATGGTAGAGAAGTTTCCTCATTAAAAAGTGAAAAAAACACACAATTAAATCATAATTACTATTACACAAGATCTATTATAAGATGTGGCTTATGATAATGGTCCTCAAAATATATGTTTTATGTGTTGAAGGGAGAGAGAAGAAAGGCAATGAAAAATAAGCATGTTTTGCGTGTAGTGGTAAATTTTAACATCCAGCACAGCAAGGCTTCCCATTACAGCAAGTGGAGAGATATTTTACTCAAACCATAACTTTACTCAAACTGTAACGTTATTCAACATCATTTTAAGCGTATATGCAAGTACAAAGAACTAGGATGCTGGGAGTACACACACTACGCTGCTGCGCGGCAGGAGTAGCGGCCAGAAGTCGTACCAGGCGGAATTGGCGCACAGGAAAAAAAAAATATGTTGCGGACAGGAAACGGGAGCCTCATGAACACAATTTGGACTTATAGTCCTCTTCGTTCGTATATCTGAAAGTTTGTAAGTTGAAAGCTCATATATATTAATAGTAATAATAATAATACTAATGATAATAATAATAGTAATAATAATAATAATAGATGAAGCGACACAACAAGATGGCCAGCTATCTGCATTGGTCGATCTGCAGCAAGCTAGGTGGGTGGACAAGTGTTTCAGAAATGTGCCTGAAATGGTCAACACTGGTGACAAAATCATCAACTTGGACATGGCGGTACAGACCAACTAAACCATTTCAGCATAAATCAGATTTAGTGGTCCACTTCAAAACGGAGAAACAATGCCTACTGAACCCAGATGACTACGTTATCATGCTCAAAGAAGATGAGGAACTGGGCAAATGCAGAGATCCAGACGTCAAAATCAGCAGGACGTGGGGCACCAAGACGGTAATGTTAGTAATGATCTGAGCTCTAGCAATGATTCACCAAGAACCTTCAAGAGTTACCTGGCCACCACACAGCACAAGAAGTGCAAGAGATCACACTGATAAGAACTGCTCCTATCCTCCACAAAGTATCTGACTAAACGCCTTAGGTCCCTGGTTAGAACACGGACTACTGGGTCAGTGACTGCAGGCCAAAGTTGAAAATAAGAGAGTAAGAGAATAATACAAGTAATAATAATAACAATGGCAGCCATGCTACTCACACTGGTAGATCTGTAGGAAGGTCTCTCCAAGCTTGCTGGTCAACAGAGGCTCGGGAAGATCTCTGAAGTACTGCTTCAGCATATCCGCCACGTCGTAGGCCGACTGGCCGTCGTAGCTGACACCATCGGGGCAGGCCTCGTTCATCTGCCTCAGCGCCTGGATGCGCGACTTGACCCCCGACTTCCTGAACAGGCCCACCTGCGGGAGTAGCAGTTACAGAATGCGTGGGAATCGTCGTTAAGCACTCGGGGGGGTGTCCGCCTTGCTGTGGATTCATGGGCCGTTAGCCTATCCTTCACAGCTGCTGGGAACTCTCCCCGAGGCCCCTGCTGATGGCCGCACTGGGGCCGAGGCAGTGATATCCTGTTGCAGTCTCTCTTTTACCATTTCCACTCTGCTTCACATGACATAACGGAGACACAACCGACTGCCGGAACAGGGATTACATCATTATTTGGTCAGCCAGCACCTGTGAGATGAATTTACGTAGACTCAAGGCGCACCAGCTGTTGTGTGGAACCAGTGAGCTGGGGGACGGGGACTTGTCGATGGACGGGGCTCTCACCTGGTCCAGGCATTGGCTCCGCAAGTAGCGCATAGCTTGCTGGATGCCCAGGGGGAGGGGCTGTCCGCTGTGCTGCATGTTCAGCTGCAGAGACACGCCGAAGACACTCCTATCCCGGTAATCCCGCAGCTTGGGTCTCTTCATGAACCGGGGCATCACCCTGCTGGGGCAACGCCAAGGGAATGCCATGAGGCCACCTCCTTCCTTGCCCTCCTACCTCTGCATGCTATTCCCCTCATCCACCCGTGCTATTAGTCCCTCCAGCTCTGTGAGTATCCGCTACTGCCCTCACGTCACTCTTGCATCCTCTCATGCAAGCGTGGCTGTGATAAACCTCCAGCCGAGCTTTGTGAGCCTCTGCTGGTTTAGTGCCTTTGGGGGGCCCTGGTAAGTGAGGATGTGCTGCACACTGAGCACATAGGTCAGGCACCAGCGGAACCGCTGTCCGTAACCGAGAGCGACCCACACCTGCATTAACTAATTGGGCCAGATGCACATCTGGGGCTGTAATCTTAGAACCTCAGGACCAAGGGTAGGGGGGGTTAAAGTTCCAAATTAAGAAAAAGCCAGATGAATCATTCTATTGTCTAACCCCCCCCATTACAGTGTATTTCCCATGGGGCTGCTTGACTAATCTTCTTACTTTTGGGAAGCTTATGAGTTTATGTATGTGGAGGACAGTTAGAAGGTCTAGGCAATGACACAGCTAGTAAGATGAAAAGGGCCTTTAGCTTTGATTAGTGTGAGCGGAGCTGCTGTCACTCTTCGGTGGGAAATCACACTGAGATTAAAGGTCTCATGCAGTGGTGCAGTATTTAAGGAACTCAAAGCAAGGGGATATAACATTCTCATACAGAAGTGTAAAGCAAAATTGAAATGCAGAACTTCCAAAACTAACATTTTTGTTGATTTTGAGATGGGACCTATTCCATGAAGGAGGATTTCTTGCTTAGCCAGATAACTTCTTAGATTTAAGGTAGTCTGGGATAATGGATTTTATTTTCAGCCCAGACTTCCTTAAATCCAACAAGTAATCCGGCTAAACAAAAAATCCTGCTTTGTGGAACAATAATAAATCCAGGCTTCCTCATTACATGTGATAGCACTGGGAATCAAAACTTACTCAGTCATGTAGCCCAATGATGGATTTTCATTTAATTAAAAAATCTCAAAATTGTGTCCCATGGAGTGAGTTTTGGAAATTTGCTGTTCAATTCAAAAGGTTTTACTTCCTGAAGTAAACCTGAAGTAGGTCACTGAGGAAATTCACTACTCCGATCAGAGAAGCAAACCTCATCAGCAGGGTTGGGGCCCTTCCGGAATGCATTCATCCATTCCAATCCAAATCAGCAAAGGGAACTGGAGTGGGAATTAAAATTTCCATGAAATCCAAATTCAATTCCAATTCTGTTACCCATAGTTTTTTTTATCCAATCCCAACTCCAGTTCCGTTTCCTGCTCTGGATTGGAGTTGCAGAATGCATTCCAGAGTGACCCGAAACCTGCTCATCAGCAGTATCTCCCATTACTTGTTCTCACTCCTACTGCTGGCTCCGGCCCCGAACGACTCATTAGCTATGCCCCATCCCACCCTAGACTCCACCCCTGCCATAACCCCACCCACTTAGTATTGACTCCACCCACCAGCTATGCCTCACCCATTCTACCCATGACCCTGACTCCATATCACAGTGACACTGACCAGCTAAGGCTGTGCTTATGTCCCGGTGTGTGCTTCTCTAGCAGGGCGGTGAGCTTGAGCAGAGCCAGCTTCTGCAGCAGGTTCATCTGAAGCACAGATTGGGAGCTGAGCTGCAGGGGAGCAGAGGGGAGGCTGGGACGGTGCGAGTCCTGGAAGCTTGGCCAGCGCAGCTTGGGGGGCCTGTAAAGGAAGGTAGGGGCATGAGCATTGGGGTACGATTGCTAGTGACTGAATGGATGGCTTCTATGTTTGCACTGGTCATTAATATGGACTAGATTCATTGTGTGGGTCACCAATACTGTTCCAGCAGACTCAGGCCCAGAAATAGGGCATGTGCAGCATTGTATTAGCCTGAAAACGTTCTGTATTGAGTACATTTAATCTGCACCTATAAAAAATACCAACCTACTATATTCTACAATCATAGGGTATATGTACTTATCAAGGAAACATTTCCAAACGTCACTTCCACTTTACTATAAATAAAAACGTAGTATTTGCTCTAAAGTATGGGATATAGGGTAGGAATCAAGTAGTTTGCTGGTTACAACAACATGGTTCCTGGTATACTGTGTGACCTCTCTGCACTCCAAAGAGCATTTTAATGTAATTAAATTGATTTGATGTTTTTACCCAAAGCAAGCATCGATTAAGGGAGGGGTTACTTATGGGTGCTCTGTGGGATTTGAACCCACAATCTTTACCTTGGGAACTCCTTTCACTACTTGTTGAGTTACATGTAGAATGAGAAGAGCAGCACATAACCCTGGCAAGAATGCTTGGGTTACACAGACACAATCGCCAACGTCAGGTTTAAAAAAATGGGACTCGCCTGCTTGGCCTGGTCAGGGAGGCTCCGACCCCGGAGTCCCTCCGGTCTCGACCCGTCAGGCCCTCCTCCTGCTCGCTGACCTGGGCCGCGCTGTCCAGGTCACTGCTGCTCTCCGCCTCCTCCAGGTGGTGCTGCAGTGGCGAGTCCAGGGCGGAGTCCGAGTCAGCCTCCTCCTCGGCCCACTCGCTGACCAGCCGCTGCAGGCCGTCCACCTGCCGCAGGATGTCATCCAGCTGCGGTTTGGCGGGATCCAGGGCCTCGGGGGGCACGTTATCGTACAGGCTGAGCCGACTGTCAACGGAGCCGGCCGAACCGCTGCGCTTGCGCAATCCCCAGCTACCGTCCCGCTCGCTCTCTGACTGACTCCTGTAGGGGGCGACGCTGCGGCGCTGTAGTGCCTTGGGGAAGGTACCCGGCTTGTGGCCTTCTGGGATGAAGAAGATGATCTCTGCCTCCTCCTCTTCACGGTCCTCATCCAACGTTCCGGTGTCTTTGCACTTCCGCTCCTCATCTTGAGTAATAGGCAGGAATTGGGGCAGGCTGAGCAAGTCTACTCCTTCCAGCAGGACAGCAGGGTCCAAGCCCTCTAGGTAGAGCCCGCCTCGCTTGCTGGCGTTGTGGCCAGAGCTGCTGCTGCGGTTACGCGAGCGAGTGATGGGGCTGGGCGTGCTCACGGCACTGCTGGCTTCCGACTGGCTACTGCTGCTGCTCGTCTGGGTACAGTAAGGGGCGCTGTGGTTCCGGGCCGGGGGGCGGCCCTGCAGGCTGGCGACGTCCACGCAGCGGAGCCGTCGCAGGGCGTCCTCATGCAGACCCTCCTGCGGTACAGGGGCACTAATTACCGGCCTCAACGAAGTCTTCCGTTGCTTGGTAGAGGAACTTCGCAGACGTAGGGTTTCCATTCTGCGTAGGAAGCTCTTAGCCCGGGACCGCGCGCTCCGCCCCATCGGCCTAGAGCTCGGTACAGCTGGTGGAGGAACATCTCCCGGCAAGGAAAGGCCTTCGGAAGAGCGGCTGGAGGAGCCGGTGCCAAGGCTGGGATGCCCAGGGTCGGTGCTGCCCGAGCTGCTGCCCATACTGTGGAGGGAAACCACCTCGGGGAGCTCGCTCTCGACGCCGACCTCGGCGGGCTGGCAGCAGCCGTCCGACTCGCCGATCCTGGACCAGCGTCTGCTGCCTCTCTCGAAGGCCCAGCGACCGCTGATGGCGCAGGGCTCATCCTCATCTGAATCTTCGTTCTGCGTCAGCATGAGAAATGTTGAGAGCAGGGAGATGAGGAGAGAGTGTGAGTGGTAACCGATCCGGGAATCCTCACCAACCATTCAGCTGTCCCTAATCGAAGAATCCTATTGATCTTGGGCTGATCAAAGAACCCTGGGTATTCTGCCTGACTTAATTATCACAAATCCAAGACTAAACTTACAAATACTTTAAGACAAACCTGAGACCAAAGCCTGAAGTCCAAATTTTTAACACAGATTTTTTTCCGAGACTTTTTCCCCAGATTTTCAGTATGTCAAATATCTATGCAATGTGAGATAATATAGTGCATCAATAAAACTTATGTAACAAGTATAATCGGGCTAATTTACCAATTGAGGAGAAAATGATTAGTGAAGAGGGAACTATGCTTCACTTATCTTTGTCAACATCACAAGAAGCTCATGTGGTTCTAGTTAATCAACAACTGCCCCAAGGGCAAGAAGAAATTCCATCCTCTCTGCATAACCTATAGGAGTCAGTCAGGCGCAGGGGCGGGGGTTGGGGGCAGAGGCCACAGGGTCAGCTCACTGCCCATAGTGACACTGAGATAAGGCCTCCATGGAGACCCAAGAAAGGAAACCCAACCTTTCTCCAGGAAGCCACGACAGCCTGGTAGCGGGGCTCGCGTTTTTATTTACGGGCCGGGACCTTGAGCTTTGTGCACACAGGTACACTGCCTGTTTAACACGTACACCAGTACACGGGTAAAGCATATCTTAATGATCTAGCAGATAACCCTCCTTACAGCTCCTGATAAGTGCCCTGTGGTTGAAATGCCATTCATTCCAGTGGGAGGGGCCAGGCCACATGATGTGGGTAATCACATTCCACTAGAGCTGCGGCGGCCCAAGCTAAGCCTAAAGGTCAATGAACATTGCTGGTCCTCCAGACTCCTTAACTGGCAGGTCATTCTAAACGACTAGATCTCCCCAAGCCTCAAGCTGATGCAAAAGGTCCTGCAAAGATGGCCCAAGATGGACACCCCCCTGTATTAAATATTAGGTAAACAATGTCTAGGCGCAGAACAATGAGGAACATTCCTCCCAACCATCTTGGCCAACAAAGACTCATGACAAAGATCAACAGAGCAAGAAGCTCCTCCAGTAATCAACCTGATGACCAGAACACCTGGAGAAGCATAAGAATAAATATGACCTTCATACACTATTTATATGAGAGAAAAGCAGTCAGAGATGGAAATTCCAGGTCCAGCAATTAAAAATCCAGACCAATATTTTATGTCAACCAACCAACTGCGTATTCTGTGAATGTGACTCTTTATGCTTAACTGTTTGGCTGAAACTAAATATTGGTCTGGATTTTTACCTACTGGACCTGAACTTTCCACCTCTGAGTGCAGTACTGTAATTGGAGGGGGGTAGGTGCTGCAAAAGGGGCTGCAGGTGAAGGGCTTACCCGCTTCCTTGGGGGCGTGATCTCCAGTCTCATCATGGCGCACTTGTTAAGGGTGGCCAAGCGTCTGTGACACACACAAACAGAATGGGACATGAACAGGACAACGGGATTGCATTTACACCGAGTAAAACCCCTAAAATCGGCATTACAAGCGCAGACCCGGTGGTTCACTAGCGAGCAGGAAAAACGTTGCCACGGAAACAAATGTAACAAACAGAGAGCATATCCCCCATGGAATGGTGTCCACCCAGCCTGCCTTCAAACGTGAGAGCCAGGCTCTGGCTGACCCTGAGTAATGTTTTCCAGATGTCCACCACTTATGCACCTTAAACTGCCGTCTGATTTTCCTGTCTGTGTATTTCTCACCACACTGGTCCGCACCATTCGTGTTCATTTACAAATACACAAACACACACACACACACACACACACACACACACACACACACACACACACACACACACTCAAGTTTGTAATTATGTCTTTGTGGGGACTCTCCATTCTTTTCTTTGGTGAAAACTCTAAACCCAACATGAGGACCTTATCACTGGGGAGAAAACATTCTTAGATAAATGTGATGCTTCTGTTTGATACAGGTGAAGAAAAGAGCAAACAGGACGGCTGAGACACGGCAGAGACTGAGGCCCCCTGACTCGTACAGTACCAGGGAGATGGGGACATTTTGATTAGCTTATCACCTTCTACTCTCGGCAGCATGTCCGAAGCCTGTGATCTTCTCTTATCAGACCGAACCCCCTCCCAGCTGCATGGGTGGGGAGGAGCCGCGGCTGCCAGCCGGAGCCGTTGGCCAATCGCACACGGGGAGGGGGGGGGGGGGGGGGGGGGGTTCTAGATCTACCAAGTTTAAAAAAAAACCTGAAAGCCCCTTTTGTCATATATGCATTCCTAGAAAATGTGTTACACTTTAGCAAAACAAAACTAAATCCATTTAGTCACAAAAAGCTGATTTTGCTATTATTGGACGAATCACTTGATGTCAAGTATAAATATAATTGGTTAGTCTCTAAGTCAATCCACATTATTCCTTTGATTATAACAGCAGGTCTGCCAGCATAGAGCCCAATGTAACTTCACAGAAGTAACTTTGTTACCTTTGCATTTAACCATAGAGCTACTTTGACTACCCAGTAATGGAGGACAACAATCCCAAAGGCGCAGGCCGGCTCTTCCACTCCTCGACCATGCAGACCTACCTGAACCTCCTGGGGAGCAGCCAGAACGAGTCGACACTGGAGGCCTGCATGGGGACTCTGCAAAACCTGACGGCTCAGACGGGAACTGTAAGCAATGGCCTCATTTTCCATTCAGATGTAGCATTGCAGAAGACAGGGTCAGGCAGGCACTGGGGCACCTGGGAGTAAAGGCTCAGTGGTGACCTCATTCTGCCAGCCAGGGGATTTTCCCTGCTTCAGGTGAGGCCTAAGTAAGGTCAGCATAGATGGTTTGGCTCTTGCCTTCCCCAGGCGTCATCCAGCACGTTTGTTCTTTTGGCATCCTGAGGTTTGTTGTGCAGAAGAGGACGCTGGCAACCCAACTGCTCTCAATCTGGTCCGCTTCCTCGGCCTTAACGCGGGTCCCAATGTCCGTAGGTGTCCAACGTGATGAGCCAGACCATAGTCCAGAAGCTGAACGGCCTGCAGAGTTTCGCACCACTGCTGCAGTCCTCGAACCCCAAACTGCAGAAGACGGCCACGGCACTGCTGGGAAACCTCTCGAGGTCTCCGCGCATCCAGAGCACTCTGGGTAAGGGGGCGACGCCGCCTCCTCCACTAAGAGACCCTGATTGTGGCATCGGGAGTGTATCGCAAAGGCCACTGTGCATTGTGGGAAAAACACAAGGAGAATCTAACACAAAATAGGTTCGAGGAGCATAAGCAAGAAAGACATACAGGAACAAAGTAGGGAGCAAATGCAGGGCAGCAACACCTACAAACACCATGACCAACTGAGGATCCCTGCTCCCTGCGTGACAGTCCACATTTTTGCTGCTTACTGGGAGCTGAGAGGAAGCAAAAATGTGGGCTGTCTGTGAGTACCTAAGCACTGGATTTGGGAAAGATTGGTCTAGAGCATCTATTATGGTTCACTGCACAACCTGCTGAAGTTATTTTATTTCAGGAAATAAAGTCTTCAGCATCTTCACAATATGCTTCTGTGGTTACATTAAAACGTACATAAAAACCAAGTGAAAAGAACACTACTAATGACTACAGAACAGAGAACAGAGAATGTGTGCTGAATGATCCAATCAAGACCTCTCAATTGTAAAATCCATATCAGTGATAGCACATTGTATGTAGCAAGGCATGATGCATAACCACAATGTGAGGTTACTGATATGGATTTCATAATCATTGATATGCACTTTATTACTATATGGATTTAAGATGTGATGTGCTGGTATATTCTGATGTCACTGACGTAGACCTATTAGTCACAGATGCAAATACAGACGAGATGCAATTCTCATTTTATTAGCTCTCTTTCTTACCTCACTATTGTTAAACTATTTATTCATATCATTTGAAACTACTAAGTTCTATGGTTTGCCTCAAACTGAATTTCATTGTATACTAACATGCAACGACAATAAAAGGATCTAATCAAATCTTTTGATTAAATAATTAGTCTCGATATTCTTTGTTAAAATAAGGAGCCATGCCACGGTTTTGTTGATTACTTTTCTACTACAGCCTGTGGTGGAGGTTTGTGTTGAAGTCAAAGCCACAAAAACCACCCCAAAGCACCGCAAAGCACTCCAAATCCACTCAGTGTGGTGACATAAATGCTAATGCTGAATTATTCAAATAGGGGATGTAAAAGTGGTGAAACTGCTGGGTTAGAACAGCAGAGTTTGTTTAGGCTGGGATATAGGGCTTGGGGGAAGGGAGGAAAGCCAAACAGTAAAAAAAAGTAAAAGAAAAACAAAACTGGGCTGTATTACCTATCAAATACCAAACTCTTAGGCAGAAGCTAAATGCACTGAAGTACCATTGTAATGCTGTCATACAATATTAAGAGCAGGTTTCATTACTCATTTTTTGCCAGCTATTTAGTGAGTGACATTTTATCAGATTGTGTTTCTTTGTTGGCTTTTACAAAAGGGTAGACAGTTTGATCTAGTCAGTGAATGAGGAGATGATCGGGGCCCGATTGTCGCCGTCTCTCCTCGACAGCTCGGCAAGCCCTGCCGCGACTGGCCAGCGTGCTCACTTCCGGGACGACTGACCCGGCTAACACGGATGACACGATGATGGTCGCCTGCCACACCATCCGCAACCTGCTGAAGGTCGAGCCTGAAATGGGGAAGAAGCTGCTGAACAACACTCTGATCAACTCTCTGGTGGACCTGAGCAAAAACAGGTGCGCTCAGTTGTTGGGTGAATGGATGTGTGCATGGGAGCATTGAATTGGATTCTCTGCAGATCTCAAGATCAGACTATGCAACTTCCAATTCAAAGCTACTAAAAGTAACCGTGTGAGTCTCTGCAGTCTTTGGCAGCTAACACGGAATACAAGGATGCTCTTGTAATGGCAGCACAACTCGATGATTAAGATTAAGGATTTAGCGCTGACTAGGCCTTATCCGTTAACGTGTCGTTTCTCTGATTCTTTTGCTTTCCTTTGCAGATACTTCCCAAACTCCAGCCAGGCTGCAGCCCTCCTACTTCATAGTCTCTGGGCAGAAAAGGACACCCAGAGCATCCTAAAAAAGGTATTGGTCCTGGCAAAGTTATATTTAAACTCTCTGACCAATGGGAGCTTCCAGAAATTAAGAAGGTTAGACAAAACTGAAGAGGGGGCAGTATTATGAGGGCCAGCACTCTGAATAACATCTTTGCCTCACACCTCTGGTGTTTGAGTGTCTGCCATGGCTACTTGTGTGTGGAGCTGGCATGTTCACCCCGTGACGTCGTGGGGTTTCCTCTGGATATTCCAATTACCCCCCACAGTCCAAAAACACACTGAAATTAACTGGAGTTTTGCCCATAGGTGTGCATGCGTGACGGGCTGGCCCCTCATCCTGGGTTGTTCCCTGTCTTGCACCTATAGGCCTCAGACCCTTATAATAAGACATGGTTACAGAAAATGAATGATTGGATGGATGGATGGATGGATGGATGGATGGACTGTATTATGAGATAATTTTTTTTCCTACCTCATGCAAACTATACACATTCACCTGTAAAGACACCAGCCGTTAATGGCTGCTTGATATTTCGGCATCACAGGATGGGCTGCTCCGTTAAGTGTCTCGCTTAATTATAGCTGAAAGAACTTGACACCAGTTGGGTGAATCATTATCGAGCCCTAATTGATGTATTGCATGGCATGGCCCTTAGACAGCCAACTGCACGGGTGAGAAGCAGCTAAATTGTAAGACGAGATCTTGGGAGTGGCTGTATTATTTTGAGCCTGAGCTGCTCATGTCTCAACATGGCATTGAGATGAATGAAGGGAGGAGACCTAAAGTGAGGTGGAGGCTGGGAAATTTGGATGTAGCTTTTTTTTTTTTTAAAGAACACGTTTGTGTTCATGTTGGGTGTGCTGAAACCTAAGATCTGAGCAATGTGGTTAAACCAGCTCTGACCACATCAGCTGGGATGTATCCCACAGGTTTTTTTTATGAATCAGGCAGGATGCATTACACGACAAGCCTGTCATATTTTACGAAGCTTCAGACTTCATAATTAGGCGTTCCAGCTGAGTCTTTTGGGCAGAACTATTGGTCGGTTGTAGAAACCTTTCCACTGGTGTGACAACAAATTCCAAACAGACCAATGTGGGCTATTAAACAGAGCATGGTAAGCTCACAGGATTTGAGTTGCCGATTTTGCCGTCGCTGTACCTGGTGATCCCGGGGGTGGCCCAGGTGGTGCGAGTAAAGAGTGGCTTATCTCTGCCCGGCGGGATGAAGTTCTCTGTGAGGTTAACAGCCTTCTTGATCATGAGACTGCAGGACGCCAGCTAATTTGAACCTACTTTGTCTTGCAGCAAGGAATGAACAAGGGCTCCTTTATAAATGACATCACCACGTCGGCCTTTAAGTCTGCAGCTCAGTCCATTCTGACATAGGTATGTAGGTGTGAACGGAAGATGTGCCGCTACACACTTAACGAGCACAGCTCCTTGTTTTTGACTCTTCACCCGGTCTAAGTTGTTTTCTATTTCACAGGTAACCTATAACTTGTCGGCAGATGCTGTTGCAAACGGCATGATCCCACATTCTACACCAACTAGACGGTTGTGATTGTATTACTACACATGATATGAACATTTCTATGGTTTGGTTATATTCAACTCTTCCTGTTGCTGTGCTTTGGTAGTAGAGATTTGTAGAGATATGTATCAATGGATGGCTTAATTTTCGAAAATTAATATAATATTAGTTATACTTTGACAAGCAATTGTCATTAATAGGTAAGGCACATGGATTCAAGGTTATGCATTAATATCACAGGCACATGATTAAACATTTACGGTGAGCATATATGAACAAAACTCTGTGTTGCTAACATGTTCTAAATGGTAGGAGCCTGAACACTGCTGGATATCTCTTTATTTACTTTGCAAAATTTTTTGAGGGGGTCATATTCACCTTAAAATTTGTTCCAAGTTTTGAGGCGAGTGAATCAAAATTTTCATACGAGTGAAATTCTATAATTCTGTATCGCTCTCTAATCTTAAGACTCCTAGTTCTTTTTTATCTTAGTGAAAGTAATGTACATGTTGGCTCAATAAAAAATGTTGCACATAGCTAGGTATGTGTGAGATTTTAGCTGTAGTATAGTACTTGTACTGTTGTTCCTTTTTATTTGAATATAAATCAATTCAGAAAAACACAGTTTGGATATTTTTTACTATATGTACATTACGTAATTTATACAGCTGCATAAAAAAATAGGAGACCACAGCACAATTTTTTGTTTAATTCATTTCTCAATTTATGGGTGAGTGTCTGTGAATGATTTTTTTTTGCAAACTACAGCCTGGTTCTTCTCTCTTTCTCATTGATGAAGGGCTTCTTCCTTGCTTCATGGGACTATGGGTCTGGGAGCCTAATATGAACTGTCCTAGCATTGCACTTCACACATGCACTGAATATTTCCCATTCCTTTTGAAGGTCACTTGATGTCGTCCTATTTTTCATGAGAAACTGACGCATAAGTTGACAGTCATCTCTGGAATTACACACACACACACTCAAATACACACCATGGCAATCAGAACTGAAGTAATATACAAAGTCACAGCTTATCCAAATTCAAAGTTATTCTAACATGAATGGAGGAGACGTATTTTAATTGATTTTCTTTTTGTTTCATTTTCAAGGCGTGTGATCAAAATTAGAGAACAATTCGGTATACTTCACAGTTTTTGGATCTAATTTAAAATATCTCTGAATATCTGGCAACCCCAATGTACTTGAAAACATTGACAAGCAATTTACAAGATAGCGAGACTCTCCAGGGTGAACAAAATCCTGTGATCAGGTCATTCAGATGAAGGCCAATGGGACGACCCTCTTAGTCACTGGGAGAGAAGCTAGATATTCCAAGAGCTTCATTTCTCAAATATTGAAGCTCTACAATAAATCGAAGTCATTCAAGTCCAGAAAAAGGCTGGCTGCTCAAATATGACCAGTGCACCAGTGGACAAGGAGACTTTCATGGGGGATCAGTTCAACAGCTGGAACTGTTCGCCAAATTATTTCTGGGCGGGGCAAGAACTTGTCTCATTGTCTTGGATAATATGGACTGAAAGCCCAATTGGTGGTGACTAAGCCACACATCAGCAAGAAGAATGAAGAGGCAAGACCAGCTCTTTGCTGAGAAGCATGTTGCATGGACAGAGAAGAACTGGTCCAAAAATTTCAGTGAAAGCAAGTTTAATTCAGTTGGTTCAGGTGGGAAACATTATTTGTGGTGTTGAGTTGTGGAAAGACTCCACCAAAAGTGTGTGAAGATGTCAGAAAAGGAGTAAGTGTCATGGGTGGGATATGTTCTCTGCAGGAGTCGGGTCTCTCATACGGCTACATGGTCAGGTGAAAGCTAATGAGAAGCAGAACCACTTTCAGCACCATCTGGTTCCTTCCCTAAAAGCGTCAGCCAGTCAGCCAGTCAGCCAGTCAGCCAGCCATATTTATACAGGGCCCCTTACCACACTGCAAAAAAGACAGTGCCCCTTACCACCCTGCAAAGTGGGTGAAGCAGCTCCTCAAAGCTGAGGACATGCAGGTGAGGAAACGGCCTGATCTGAACCTTATCAGGAATCTCTGGATGGGAACTGATGACAAAATTACGGCAGATAAACCCACTACAGTTACCAAATTGTGGAAGAAACTGGAATACGAGAGGAACCAAAATCAAGTCAAAGCAGTGTGATAGGTGGTTGTGTCCCATGGGCGCCAATATGCCAGTCGCTGGAAACAAGGGCCTCTATTTTTCATATTAATTTCTTAAAGATGCAACCATCAAAAAAAGGTGATAGAATCGATTTACATTGTTTTTGTACAAACTGTCTCCTAATTTTGATTGCATGCTTTCTTTAAATTTCCTGTTTAAACCATTTATTTTTGATGTGGCATAGCTTTTACTGATACAATATTATCAAAATTCATCTCTTCTATTCATGTTAGAATAACTGTGAATTCAGGTAAGCTGTGACTTTATATATGACAAAAACGTCTCTTGTTCTCTAAATTTTATTGCCACCGTCTATGTATATATATATATTTTGTGTGTGTGTGTGTGTGTGTGTGTGTGTGTGTGTGTATGTATGTATGCACTCACAAACACACACTCACAAACACACACACACACACATAAATCTGTGCTGTCAAACTCTTAGTTTTGCCTAAATATTTTTGATTTAATTAATTTCTTAGTGAGTGGAGACTTTTTATGGTGGTTAATTGACCCTGTTTACCAGTTGACTATCTAAAGCATGTGTTTCTGAGTACACTTTCTGTAAAATGACTTCATTAATTCTTTTTGCCAAACACATAAAAAAATAACACTGGAACAAAGCAGCAGCTTTTACTGTTTACTAACATGTGAGCTTATTGGTTGGTGATGAACTGAAGAAACAAAGACATTAAATTGAAATTGATTACATTCCTGTATTGTAGCCTGTTTATTGTGTGGCTCAAAGCATGATATTCCAATAGCAGTTCACTAGTTAGGCATCTAATAATCTAAATATTTTTATTTATTGCATGTCCACACCTATTGGGATGTGTAAAACGTGATGTGTTAGCTTCTTCTACCAAGTCCTGTATTTTTTTTTATACTTCATGCCACACTTTACCGTCTCAAATAAGTAGCATTAGCATTAGCATGATGATTACATTACAATTCCCCCCTTCTCCCTTTGGCATCTGAAAGTGAACAAAGTTACATTGAGAAATGAAACACAAAACATGATATAAAAACAGCATAAAATCTACTGCTGAAAAAAAAAATCACAATAAACATTCACTTTCATAAGTGAACAATCCAAATGATGTCACATATAAACAAGAGTGAATAATATATCAAATCATCTATAGTTAAAGGTGTCTTTGAACTCCACCATATATTAGTTGCTTGCTCAGGAGAGGGTTGTGTTGAGTCATGAGCCTGTCCTGGCAGGCCCAGGGAGGAGGGCAGGACACACCCTGGACAGAGGTCAGTCCATCCTAGGACACTGACACAAACTCCAGGCAACCAAGATACCATAGTGCTTAACTGTCAATTTTTAGACTAAGAGAAAGTGCTCAGAGTAAATCCACAGAAATGTCTGTGATTGGGTGTGTGGGCTATACATATACTATTTTGCATAATAACCTGCTTTTTTTGATGTTGTGGGGACCATTTTTTTCATGGACGGTGTATGCTTAGGGAACAGTGCTTTTTTCAGCCTTACAGTATTTCATCATTGAGTTTAATCAATTTAAACAATCAAAAAAATCCTCTCTAAGCTAAAAAAATATATGCTAACATATATTAAACAGAGCATGGTAAGCTCCCAAATATTCTGTTTTTCAGACATTATAATTTAGTGCTGTTACACAGGACCATTGCACAGTATAGTCATCTCCTGGTATGTTGCTGCCTTAGGTCTTCACACTGTGGTGCTGTAACTTCTTCCTTTTTGAGAGCAGGGTAATTCTCTTGTTTCCAAGGCAAAACTTTAAATCAATTATTTACTTTTGTTTTTGAGATCAGCAGCCCAAATGTGATTACAAATTACAGATCTTTCTGCACAAAGATTCTAAAAAGTTTTTTTAATTAGTAGCAAGAAAAAAGCGAAATAAATAAACTCCTAGAAATCTGTAAATGTATGATGTCTGTAAGGAGGATGGACTATACTTTTCCCATGTTCTTGCTGGAAGTAGATGTAGCTCATAAATAAATAAGGGGAAATACATTTCACTCCCATTACTTCATCCCTTAGTTTGTTAATGTGCATTTTACATATCTGTTAAAATTGAGTTCTATTTATTTCCCATCATTAACTGAAGAATAATTAATACTGATCAGTGATACACATTTTATCTGACAGAATCAGAATGTGAATATTTCCAGCCTGTCTGCACTCAGTGACATGCATCTCTGAAGCATTCATGAGTAACATTGTTGATTGAAGTTTCACTTTATTCAAATGGTGTTACTCTGGATCAGAAGCAAAGATCTAGCAATGAGATGAGACAAAATTGTGATTTTCTTGCAATGCTACCTTGTTAAAATGCTAAGTAATTAATAAAACACCTAATAAAATACAAACAAAAAGTATTTCTGTAGGGCATTGACAGCTAAACATGTCCACCTACTGCAAAATGTCCTTGTCAGTTCCTTGTGCTTTTCAATCATATATAATGTAATTAGTAAGTGTGCCTGTGAGCATTTGCGGCATTTCAGAAAACCGTAACTGACGCAGTTATGGGGTGGCATGTTGCTCAATAGGAAAGGGATCTTTGCCTGTGTCCATTCTGTAAGGTTTCGATTTTTATGGCTGCACGGGGCACAAATTCTTAGTGGTGACTGAGTTCAAATCAAGAAACAAGTATAGTAGCTACTTGGGTCACACTTTACTTGTGGACACAAATAATGTAGTAGTACATGCTAACTTAATGCATTAATTAACCAGTAACTAAATGTTAGTTACATACTTATCCCATGTTCATTCATCATTAATAAATCATGACAATTCATGTATTCCTTTCAGGAACTATTAGTTAACAAATTAGCTAAGCGTTAACTAATTTAGTTCCTGCATGGAAAACATGAACTATAATAGTTTATTAATGGTTAACGGTTAGATAATGGTTAATGCATTATTAGTTACTGGTTAATTAACGCATTGTGTACTACTACATTATTTATGTCCTCTCAATAAGGTGTTACTGCTACTTTAGATAAGATGCATAGTGATTCATTAATGATAATCAAACATGAGATCAGTATTTTATTTGTGTTATTCATGACCTGTTCCGTCATTAGATCCTTCAGTAGTTCACAACAGAATTAACCGATGTAGTAACAAATATAGTAACAAGTACATATATAGTGCTTTGGATAAAACATGCATCATAATTCATTGGTGATTAATGAACATGAGACTAGTATGTAACTAAAATGTAGTTTGTGGTTAATTAATACACAAGTAACACCTTGATAATATTATACTTGTACTATTATTTGTGCCCCATCGAGTAACGTGCTACCAAGCATGGTAATCATATTCCAGGCAGACCCTTGCCGAAGGTCCTTAACCTCACCTGTTCCAGGCCTGCTGGATGCTGGCTGACCCAGCTCTGTGACACAAAACTTTCTCCATTTGAATGTTAATTTGGATACAAGGGTCTCTTTTTTTTATGAACCTGACATGCTATTTTCAGCCATGCCTGTCAATAGCTCATCACTTGTCACTCACAGCCACCAAAACATACACCATGGTAAAGCACAAGCAGTCAGCACCACTGCCCTCTTGACCTCATTCGGCCGGAACCAGCTCTGGCTTGAAAGATCACCCACCTTAACCACCCAGATTGCTCTTCACTAGCAGACCCACTACATATCACATAAACCCTTTTGATCATGTCACTCGTCCCTTCTTTCTCTCTCCATATTTGCCCCCACACTGTGTCCTTAGTCTATTGAGGCTCTTAAAGGGAATGGCACCTTCCTACATTGATTCTTCATCAAGACCTATATTCTGATAGGTTTATGCAATTTTATTATATAATTTTTAATGCATCACTTTTACCTAAGTTGGCTCCTTGACAGCTATACGCTTGTGCTTTGCTTTTTAAATGTAACTTTCCAATAAATGTAAATGTTATGTAAATGATATGTAAATGCTATGGAAACGTGTATGTGTCACTGACCCTGACCAAGACAAGCAGTTAGACCAGCGGTGGGTAACCCTGTTCTGGGAGTCCTAGGATCCAGCGTGTTTTCTATCCTGTATGGGCCTGTATTCACACAGCATTTTATCTTACCCCTAAGCGTACTCCTAAATCAGACTAAAAGTTTCTAAGGTTCTTTTTTTTCCCTAAAACCTATTCACAAAGTGGCTGAGAGCAACCTTTATTAGTAAAAGCGCCAACTCCTAAGCTAAGAGTAAGACTCTGTCACTATGACTAACGTCAGATCTCATGCATGAACTTGTCTGCAGTAAGCACAGGGATTGGGGGGTTAGAGGCCAGTATGTGGTAATGAAAGTGCACGTGCAGCATCCCATAAACACAAATACAGTGGAAACCACTTATAGTGATCATGGTTAGAGTGAACAACAGCTTATATGGATCAAAATGACTGGTACAGAATCATCCCTAAACAAATACTGTTTAAATAATTCCCTTATAGTAATCAAGTAGTCTGCTTACAGTGTTCATTTCTGGTATTTTAAAACATTTTTTTTTACTTTACTTTCATAAGCCTACTTTGCCTTGCCATAACCCATCTGCTTCTGTCTAGCTACCTGAAGCTAATGGTGCGTGCACAGAAAACATAAACAGAAAAAAAGAAAGCTGTTTTCTCTCAATGACAAATACAGTCTCATCAAAGCTTATAAACTTCCAAAAATGAGCCACAGAGATGCCAGAGCAAAACTACAGCAAGGTTTATGTACAGTATAAACCTATAGTATACCTACAGTATAGCGTATTATACACAGTTAAGTAATATGAAAAGCGTTTGAAACAGCTGTACTGTATTCTGAATGAGCAATAAAATTCAGTTCAAGCACTGTCCGTTTTATTACCTTATATTTGTGTTATAAATATACAAATGTCAGTTAGATGGTTGTCTGCCTGAGACATAAAGAAAAAGAAAAATTTGAGTTATGATGATCATTATTAGCCATCCACCGTCCACTGTATATCATTTGGGTTGTTTCCATTTGTTGGAGATGTTATTGCATCTCTCACAAGCTCCAGAACAGTTATTATTCCCTCCCTAGGTAATTCAGTGTTCGTTTAATGCTTCCATCACGTTGCAACGTAGATTGACAGTGGCCATTTTGCGCCTGCTTGTGAATTGGTCTCAGTGACTTAAAAGTCCTTGCAACTAATTTTTAGTTCTTCTAGACTTAGGTGCTACTTTCAGTGCTATGGGGCTTTGTGAATTGCTCTTAGTCAAAAACATTAGGAGTCCTACATTTTAAATTGACATTTTAGGAGCTACTTTTATCCTTAAGATGCTTTATGAATACGGACACTGGTCTCTGATGAACCACACCTCATCTCCAGCAGGTAGGACAGGAAACATACTGGCCATCGACACTCTAGGACCAAGGCTGCCAACCCCTGTGTTAGACAACAGATGGATGGATATCAATGTATCTGATTAGTCAGACTCTTTAGTGCTGTATTTAGATTGAAGTTTTGGTTTGTAAGCTATGATAATGAGGTGAAAATGCTGTAAAACCCTAATTCAGATTCAGACATGAGCGGTGAGTAGGTGGCATTCGCTGTGTTTCTTACAGCAATCACTAACCTAGATGTCGTCTTTGATTCTACGCTGCCTTTTGATTCCCACGTAAAACGTGTCGCCAGAACAGCTTATTTCCCATCTGCAAACTCCGCCCCTCACTCACCTTTCCTACTGCTGAGGCCTTCATTCATGCCTTCATAACCTCCAGACTCGATTACTGTAACTCCCTGCTTATTGGTCTCCCAGCGAAATCATTACACAGACTACAACATGCCCAAAAGGTCTGTTACCCATGAGTGCTTCAGAGCTGCATGTCACTTCTCACCCGTACAAGACCCTGGCAACATACCACTCCCATCCTCCATCAGTCACACTGGCTTCCAGTACAATCTCGGATTCAATTCAAAATCCCTCTGCTCGTCTACAAGGCTCAAAACAACCTAGTACCCATCTACCTCGCGGATCTTCTCACCTCATACAAACCCCCCCGCACCTTAAGGCCACACTCAACCGATGCACACCTTCTACCCACCCCCTCTGCCCATCTCTGCTCCATTGGTGACAGGGCATTTAGTGTGGCTGGCTCTAAACTCCGGAACACCCTCCCACTTGCACTACATACATGCACTGCACACTCCATATTCAAATTCATGCTCAGAACTCACCTCTTCACTCTGGCCTTCTCAGCCTAGCCCTGACTATTTTCTTTTATATTTACCTGATGTTTGTTTTGGTTGATGTCAATCCGGTGCTGGTGTGTCTTTTAACAATGTGTCCTTGTCTCAACATGCTACATATTTGTTGTTTATAGTCTAACTACTTTCATATTTTATGTTCTGCTTTTACTGTACAGTGTCCTTGGGTACCTTGAAAGGCGCTTCAAATAAAATGTATTATTCCCCGGTGATCTAACCCAGTCGCTTTTGTTTGTTGCGCACTAACATGGGTCCTGTTGGAGCCCGATGGAGTTGCAGGCCTACAGAAATGCTAATAGCCATGCAGCAGAGTCGGGCGGAGAGATGGGGGGTAGGCCAGCCTTTCGCAGTTTATGGTTTAATTAGCATAATTTTAAATACTGCCTTGCTGTCCCATCTGGCTTTCCTGGTTCCTATTGCCCAACTGATTAGACTGACTGTCGCCTGGCAGAAGCTGAAAACATGCCCATACTGCCATGCCCTGGGGTAAATCACTGGCATATTGATGGATTTGCCCCACCTTCACAATAGGGACAAATGAAACCTTTGATTGCTGTGTAGTTTCAGAGTTGTTTTGAGGAGGATGTTTCCCAACCTATGTGGGCAGACGCTATCTGTTTGCAGTTTGCTATTTCTGATCAATGCCTCTGTACTCCCCCTCATAAATAAATTTGACATCTAAAAAGCTCAATCAAAGCCAAGACAACTAAGAACATATCACAAATGTGAAATTCCTGTGTGCAGTTTCAAATATGGCGCTCTAACATGATCATTTTATTTTCTATTTATTTAGTCAATGACTTATTTTTTCATTGCTTATCTACCACTTGGTCAATTAGTCCTGACCAGTGAATACATATATATTTTTTTGGACGGTCGTACTAAAACACTAATCATCTACACTAATTGTGCTAATCATCAGAGTAAGCTTACTCTCAAAGAGCATTAAGGGGTAGTGTGCGGCCCTGTGGATCAGAACTCTGTGGCTTGTGTTCGGAAATTTGCAGTCTCATATCTCCTGGTCAGCAGAGTAGTTACATTCCCATTAAGACCTTAAGCAAGGCCTTTAACCCACACGGCTCTGAGGACACCAGAAAAATGACTGACTCTGTGCTCTGGGTTTCACTCTCACCTGTATACCTATGCGTCTCGCACCTGCACCCTGTACAGTCATAACAAAGGCATTGGATAGGTTTTGCTCATGTTATTCAGACATCTGCTGTAACAGTTACTGCTCCGTGAATCATGTTTTTATACTGCAGGATCTATATAATGATAAGCCAGGAACAAATATTATCCCTTTTACTGGTAAATACTTCTGTTGCATTGACAATTCAGTTGTAATTGCATTCATTGATAACTTTTGATATACATTTTTATACTTCACTTGCATGTAGAAAGGAGAAAATTGGCTGCCATGTGAGGAAATTGAAACCAAGTGTTTCTCATTCATTAGTTCCACTTGTTTCTCAGTAAGATTATTAGTAGTGTGTTGTCTTCTGTTCAAAGCAATATGCACATGAGGTGCAGATGCTACACAGCAGCATGCAGTTGGCAAAGAGTCATCTGGTATACAAGTAGCGATAGGGGAAGTTTCTGGTAAGTGTAATATAACAACTGCAAGATAGTTGTGGGAACAATAACTGCTTACAACCTAATATCACAAAAGTTATTCAATACATATCATCTCAGAACTTAGACTGTGTGAGATGCAGGAACAGAGGATTCACTGTTGCCAAGTGAAACGATTTCAACGGACCAGATGATGAAGACAGTGAGCAGCTGAGGGTCGGATGTAGGGTATGTGTGGGTCTTGACGTGTTTCCTCAAGGTGAGAGACTTTGCAGTTAGGTAGCTCATTCCACCAGTGATGATCCTTGCAGGAAGAACACCAAATAACAGACTTGTTTTCAAACAGCAGGTGAATCACCAGGTGAGGTTCAGTTGCTGACCACGGAGTAAGGGATGGGACACAAGTCGTGATGAAGACTTGATGAATGCAAGAACCAGAACTTCAGACTTGCTGTGAGCACCGATAAGAAGTCAATGGGGAGAAACAAGAAGATGTGTACATAGCACATGCTAGTAGCCATAGCAGTACTGATAATGGTAATGGTGCCTAAACCTTAACCCCTATTGTCGGGAGTAAACAGAAGAACCCCAGAAGTGAAGACCCTGATGCAGCTCTTTCAGATAGCGGGGCGTCCACAGCAGTCAGAGGGAGACTCTCTGCGGAATGTCCAGCTCTGAATCCTACTTATGGGGTCTCATAGATTATTTTAATCCCACCTATGGGGTACCATATTTTGTGTGAGAAAGTCAGAAACTTGACAGAGGACAGTATGGTTGAGTCTTTGACAAAAATGAGATGAGAGTAAGTGGTCTGTAAACTTTTGTTAGTGATGAGATGAGTATGGGATTTTTGTAATGTTTCCCCGAGCCTATTTAAACGTAATGGAGTGATGTGTTGGAAGCTTGAAGGAGATTTGAAGGGGTGGTGTCCAGAGGGTAGGCAATGATTCTGGTAGAATGTTAGATCATTATTCTGCATGATAATACCCGTTTAGAGACTGCAGAGGTTGATGGACTTACACAGCAAAGGACACTAAGTGAAGATGTTGGGAGAAACATGCAGACTTGCTGCTTCATAGGGCCTGACA
The DNA here is from genome assembly GCA_015164015.2 of Brevimyrus niger. Classification (NCBI taxonomy): domain Eukaryota; kingdom Metazoa; phylum Chordata; class Actinopteri; order Osteoglossiformes; family Mormyridae; genus Brevimyrus; species Brevimyrus niger. The sequence continues at coordinate 17,841,330 of JAABNY020000129.1, forward strand.
CTTGTTCCCGACAGCATGGGGAACGATCTAGACACACCCTGGATTGTAATTCCCATTCATCACAGGGCACATTCACACAGATACTTTCACATGCTTTCGGCACTTTAGAGTCGTCTATGCAAGCTTGGCACTTCTGAGTCAGAAATCTGTTGTGACTGGTGGTCCTTACAGAGGGTATCTCATACAGCAGGAATTACAGTATGTTGAGGCTGTAGAAAGATTTTATTCATTTTAATGGTGAGATACTTCTCTTGCACTGACATAATCTTCTGATGGACCTAGAGGGTGTTAGCTGCATTCACTGATACCTTTTGATATTTATCTTCTTTAAATGGTCTTAGGTTTGCTCAAACATACAGTTCAATAAGCATACAGCCAGGTATATCGATGTCTCTAAATTACCCATATACTTTGTGACATGTGATGGACTGGAACCCTATCCATGCAAGGCTGAGGCACTGTGCAGTTATTGAAGGGAAACAATGGGTTAAACTCCGCAGAAGACACACCCAGTTTTTCTATGTGAAACAGGGTGTGGGTAACAGTCAAATGGGCTGAGTTTGCAAAAGAACTCATCACTCCCTGCTAAAATAAAGCCAGCAATGATGACTGGATTTTTGTTGTTGTCAATATTTTTAATTATATTTTCCCTGTTTTTCCTGGGCCCACAAGGTTGCAGCACTTTTGTACTGATGAATGTTTCTGATAGATACATCACATGTATTAGAATTGCAAAAAATAAAAAATGAAATAAAAAACAATGTGAACTGGAATCCCATAAAAACCTCAAACACAAAATAAGAAGGAAATTGTGCAAATCTAATAAAACAAACACAAATCTACACACCCATCATATCAGTATTACTGCAAATTACTGTGGTATTTTTTCATGTTAAGATCTTATGATCAACTTACTTATGTTAGATAGTTACTGCAGCTTGATACAGTGTATTATTAAATATTATTTTTTTTAGGACACTGTACATGTTAATTTGATCTAAATTGTATCCATATAGAGTTGAAAACTCTATTGAATTGAATCATGTCAAATTATATTCAGTTACATTGCAACCAAGACCACTAGACCTTAGGTTTCCATGACCCTCAGCACAAGTCTACTAAAAAGTAAAAATTCTCACAACCCCCATTTTGCTGAGTGGGGAGTGTGTGGGGGGTGTGGTGGTTGAAATGTAATATTTATCGTGTTTTAATTTTGTAAATATATTCATTTAGTAAATACACACACCAGTTAGCCTCACCGCGTGTCCTCGAATGGTGGGACGGCGGAAACTGGAATACATGAAGAAATGTTTCTCTGTGACAGGAGGGCCTGCAAGCTTCCAGCCGGCAGGGGTAGGGGTCAAACCCCCAACCTTAAATGTGTGCAGGGATGCTGCTGAGCCACGGCGCCCCCTGTGGCTATACACAGTAATTACATTTGTATATTAATTACTAAAGATAAGGATACTGTGTTAATTGCATTATAATATTTGTACTGAGATGACCTAGAGCTGTCATTCCTCATAGCTCACTTAGACTTAAGTTTTGTTGTTGTGTCTCCTCAAAATTAACAATTAAACTGCACCAGCTGCTTGTCCTACATCAGGGACATACAAAGACTTGCGTGTGAGTAGCATGTATTTTGTGTTTACTCTGTGGGTAAGGGTGGGGCTTGTCCTGTTTGTTATGCTTGTGGACACCCTGATCTTTTCAAATGTGTACATGCTGACACAATTATTCACTTAAAACAAAAGTAGAGTATTTCTTACCTCATAAGATTATAAAAAAAATATTTAGCGATTCAGTATTCAGTGTATTCTTTGATGAGGGAATGGCCAAAGCTATTGTCACTCAGACATTATGATTGACACCACAGAGAAGTTAGCCAGTCTCTAACTTAGCTCTTGTAGCTGCACAGGTGCTTTGTTGTGCTACCAATGCAAAGGCAGTAGGTTCGAATCCCTTGGAACACATATAAACTGTAAATTACAGCTCACTCTGGGTAAAGGTGTCAAATAAATGTACTACGTTCCAACCGTCTCCCAAGTTTAGGCATCATATTGCATTAACTGCAAATTCAAGATTTGACATCCTGGTTCTTTCTGGAATTCCTTCTAGAATTTCCATTCAGCCAGTGTATCTTAATGGGAGATTGCCTAGAATTAAAAATGATGAATTTGAAATAACATGATTAACAAAGAAACTAGCCAAACAGGTGAGCAGATTGGTCTGCATGGAGTATTAAATTAATGGTTTTAAATGGCAGAAATGGTGATGATAGATACAGTAGCCAAGTTATATATTTCTGTTAAACAGCTACGGCACAAAACGGGACTCAAACCTGCATCATTGGAACCAGCCTGACTCGCTGGGTGAGAGCATTAGCCTGCTAAACTAAAGACCAGAGCCTACAGGCTCCATCTCAATTTCTTCCCGTGACTCCTGGGTGTGACGCTGTTTTAGTGGTAGACTCATACCACTACAGCATCTCTATCACATGTCCCATTACATGTAAAACCAGGAATGTCCCAGGAATAGAGCTGGTGTTTGGCTCTGTGCCTGTGATGGATGATCTTCTGTTCAAAGCCCATGGCCTGCAGAGTGATTTTAACGTGGATCCCTGAGCAAGGCCCTGAACCCTAATTGGTGTGGTGGCTTGATCCCAACACAATGTGCCGTAACCTCCTGAGACCCCACCCATTCATTTATGTCCATTGCAGTGGATATTTTATTTTTGCATCTATCTTTTCGTGCATGTTAGGAAACTTATTTATTCCTGTTGTACACTAAAGAAAACATGCCGTAAAATTAAAAATAAAAATAAATTTGAAAGAATCGAAATTGTAAGATGTCTTATTTCCTCCAAAGACAAATAACCTAAATTGAGGGACACTTTTTTTCCTTGGGTCTCAGGAGGATATGATCTATGTGCCTAATTTGTCCTTATGTGCATTTTGCTGTTTCACATGAAGAGATGGTAGCCTTCCTGAACTGACACTCAAATGACTCATGCCAGGAAAGACACTGATTACAGAGCTCATAATAATGTCATTTACACACTCTGTTATACACACCTTAAACAAATTCTAAGAAGATTTATCTTATGGCTCATGTACAATTCAAAAGTTCTGTTTAGATGTTATCTGAAAATGTCACATGTTGTTTTATGATTATGAGAAAAAAAAGCCTCTTTTATGTCATTGTTTTGTCAGGACAGACACAAACACAATTTCAAATAAATGTACTATAGATTCCACCAGCTGAAACAATGCCAGAGATCCAAATGTAATTTGTTTTACATAATTATTCAACACTGTCTGTCAGCAACTCAGAATGACAGCTGATGACAGATACTTGATTGAAAAACATTTTTTGTTCTTTTCTTCATTCTCATTCCTTTGTTCTGTATTTGCCTAACAGTTACGGTTCAGGTCGAAAACATTGAGTAACCACGTTTCTGTAAATGTGAAGTAATCCCATTGAATGCTACTCATCTGCTGCAAAAAACATGTATTCTTTATTTTGTTTGATAAAGATGCTAATGGCAGGCAGGATTTTTCCCCCTTCCCTCTTTCAAACTGTCTATCCAATAAGCTTTAATCAAAATGTTGTTTTGAAAGCATGCAGATTTCAGTTGCTTTGATACGTATTTATGGACACAGTATGGTTACATAGTATAAATTCTGACTTTTTGGTCAAATGTCCACTTTGTAAACTGTTAATCTAGAATATAATAAGAACACACTACTTGGCATTCTTTTAATTTTGTAGAATACTTTGCAAACACATTACCTAATAGATGGTGAATACTCTAGAATACTGTGTAACTGGCAATATTGTAGTAGAAAAGCATGATTAATTTTTATAAAATGAACTGTTTGGAACATGTGCAAAATCAATCAACCTTCCCTATTTGGCAGTTGCGCATATCAGACTATAGTAAAGGACATAAATCTGTTACACAATAGCGGGATGGATAATTGGCTATTTGGCAATCCTCTCTTTGTCTTCTTGCTTTCTGTTGTTGGCCATCCTCTCTTTGTCTTCTTGCTTGCTGTTGTTGGCCATCCTCTCTTTGTCTTCTCACTTGCTCTTGTTGCACCCTGCAAAGTAATTTATTCAGGTCAGGTCAGGTCATGTTGGGGAGCACGTACTGATCCAGCGTGTCGCCACACCCACCACGCGACAAAACTCCTCGGGATCCCGGCCGGCGACCCCCCAGGCAGACACACGGTCCAGTGCCACCCTCCAGAAATGTCCCTCTATCAGCCAGGCGTTATGGGGGTGTCCCCTCGGCCTGGTCCAGCCGCTCGGGTACTCAGCAATGAGGATCCTGTGAGCCGGATCACCCCCAGGGAAACGCTCCACATGGCCATAGTGCCGTAACTGACGCTCCCTCACTATGCAGGTAATGTGCTTAATTCTGGATTCCTCCAGCAATGGCTCATTTGACACAAAGTCAAACCAGCGGTACCCAAGGATTCTCCAAAGAGACACAGTAACGAAGGAGTCCAGTCTTCATCTCAGCTCACTGGATAGTGTCCATGTCTTACAGCCATACAGCAAGACAGGGAGCAAAGTAATTTACTGCAATAATAAAATAAGCCTAGGCACTTATTTATATTGTCTTGCAGCCTATATAACTGGATGGATGGATGGATGGATGGATGGATGTATGGAAGATTTATTCTGCAATGCACAGGCTGTTTACAGGTGTCCATATTAACATTATGATGTGAATACCTAGCAAATTAAAAAGATAAATAATTTTTCAGCATAAAATGCAACAAATGATCAGCTACAGTGACAAAAAAAGTTAATCACCCAGAAGTAATGGTCCAATTTGGATGTAATTTGCTACACATGCAAACCAGCGATGGGTGTGTAGATGATTCAGTTTCCAAGGAGCTGGCATGTCTAGTCACAAGACACAGAGGATGCCTCGTGGATGCATTAGACAGCATTACCAGCACTTGATGAAGTTTGATGGGGGTCACATTGTGGGTTTGCATGAGGTCATATTGTGCAGTTGCCTGGCATGTGGGGCATGCAGATGTCACAGTCGCCCAGTGTGGGACCCAATGGGCACATGAGGGCAGCCACACGCACCGT
>JAABNY020000129.1:17849748-17862416 GCA_015164015.2 Brevimyrus niger
GGACCGGCGGCGGCTGCAGCTCCGGCCCAGGTCCAAGCCGCGGCGGCCGCGGCCGTCAAAGCTCACCACCACCACCACCATCACCAGCACCAGGTCCGACAACATGTTGAGGTCAACTGGAGTTACCAAATTGCCTGTGTATGTGAATGTGCCCTGTTATGGGTTTGACACCTCATCCTGGGTTGTTACCTGCCTTGTGCCCATAGGCTCCAGACCTCCAACTACCCTACATACCCCTGATGGGCATAAATGTTGTGTAAAAGTAATTCACCACTGGATTACTTGAAATCCAGGATTAAGGTAAGATACATTATCTTCTGACAGGTCTTAGCTTAAATTCTTAGCAGAACAAACACTGTCATATCATAAGAGGGAGTCTTTGTGTTTCTATTGTACCTCTCTGGTGTTGTGTAGCACTTTGGCTTCAATATCATATCTCTCTTCATCCACCACATCGATCTTGGCATGCAGCTCGCGGCAGAGTTCCTAAAAAGAGGCAGAAGAAGAGCCAGAGGCAGCTGTGAAAGTGGCCTAATGGTGCTTTTAAAAGGCAATTTAGTGGATCAAAAAGTGTTGTGCTGCTGTTATGCTGGACGGGTTACAAAGACGTCATTGTATCATTGACAGAGAGACTGTGGACAAGTTGGAGGTGCAAAAAAGTGATACACACCCAAAATGGAAAGTGGGAAGTTACTATCCTTTATTGAGGGTTGGTGTCATTAAGTGTGTAAGGTAGGGGATGTGAGAACTGTCCCTGTCAAGAAAAACTCAATTAACAGGAATTAACACTGGTCAACTAATTTGTACTTTCTTATTGTCACATCAATCAAAATAGGTGGATCTTAGAGTATGATTGTTCTGAATTCAAAAATCGAATCAGAATCCATATCATATCCATATCATGCAAGGATTTTGAGTGACATACATTTTATGCTATAATTTACATTTACGATACATGTACACGGTGGAAGTGACTCGTCTAAAAGCTGGATGTTGGTGATGTTCTGCTGTATTTGGCCTCAGAAACATCCCTCCTGAGGTCGAACACCTGATCACTAGCTGGCTGGGAGCTGAGATTCAGACAAAGAGCAGGATCCTGTCTCACTGCATTCGAACCCGTTACATTCTGCGAAGTCTGAAAAATGTTCGCAGACAGGAATAAAAATTTCTTAAATTAAACGTTGATATACCAATACATTCTTAATAAGGAATTATAATCCTAATATATCCTAAAAATGGCTCAAAAACTATGGATGATTATGAATGCATTTCTGAAAACAGAAATTTAAAATACACCCCTGAGTTGTCTTTGTTGACCAGTGTTAATTGTCATGAGTTTGGGGTTAGGGTTAGGTTAGGGGTTAGGGTTAGGGTTAGGTTAGGGGATCATCGATTTATTTTAGAGCATTTTCACTAAAATATTTCACAATGATATTGCCATCAAATTTCTTTCTTGTCTTAAAGGCATTGTGTGGAATTTTGAATTTTCTTGGTGTCTGACTACAGCACTTTCTACTATTTTAACAATGCTTAATAATTTACAAGCCTAACAATGTGTGTTTTGTTCGAGGACATTTTTTGACAGTAAGCAAGAAGGCACTCCCCAAAATCAAATGATTCACCAGGTGCAATGTTGTGTGAAATCTTTTTGTCGAACTAGAAGTGCATTTTCAGTCACATGCAGCACTTTCTACGCCTTTGAATGCATTCGTTGCGAAGCGGTAGTGAAGTGGCCGCAACGAAAGGTGCAAAAATATCACCTGTAACTCAGCAAGAGACAAGCCACTTGTTCTTGGTGGAGGTACATTCTCTGCAAGGTACTTCTCCTTCTCCTCTTCCTTTTCTACCAACTCCTGCTCAAGCTCCTCCTTCGCCCTGGCCACCATCAGGCTCTGAGCACACGGTCAGGCATGCACACATGCAATCATGTCCAATACGCTAAGAAATGCACACAGACACAAACCAGTGCAAGATTTTTTTTGCCCCTTACTTCAAATTTCCACTTCCAAGAGAAGGTACAAAGTGATCCTGAATTTCATATCAGGAGGGGAAACTGGCATGATAAGACGTATGCATGATGCCCTCAAGTGGCAAAAAGAGTAACTGCTTTATTTCTGCAACACCCTGAAAGGGATACAGCTGAGACCTACTACTTGTCCACAAGGGGGCAGTAATCAGTATCACCCACACAAAAAGGTGGATTCCTCTTTAAATATGTATCCAATAGAAACTGAACCTAAGTACTTTAATTAGCAACATTTTGCATATAGAAAAGTATTGCAGGCTAGCAGATGTGTGAAGGGCTCGTTTTCTGCTGAATGTGTTCTATGTCAAATGCTTAAATTCTGATTCATGCACAAGGTGTGACAGATAATTGACACTTTTAAACCTGAAACTTTGAATTACTGGAACTCACCTTCAGCATCAGCTTCCGGGATGCAGATATCTTAGACTTTTTCTGGAAAAGCCAGAATGCTGGGTTATGCCTGGTGTTACATTTGGCTTTAAGCCATTGTTTTGTTTAAAGGATGTGCCGTTTAAGAAACACCCAGTATGTGTCGATAAAATTGTCCCCAGTGTGTGTCGATAGCATTGCCCCCTGTGTGAGTCGATAACATTGCCCCCTGTGTGTGTCGATAACATTGCCCCCAGTGTGTGTCGATAACATTGCCCCCAGTGTGTGTCGATAACATTGCCCCCAGTGTGTGTCGATAGCCCCTTACCTCTGGCCTGCAAAAGGAATAGAGAGCAATAAAACATCATTTTCTGACATTATACATATTTTCATGGTTTTAATGTTTAATAGGGCAGTCTCATAATATTTTTTAAATATATACTTTTAAGTTTTATTTACTCTTAGGGACCCTTGTTTCCAGATTGACCTTTTGTAGTGAAACATAATTTCTATTTGACTTTCAGATTATCTTGAGGTGAGTTTTCCATAGTAGATTTGAGTCAGAAGTACCAGGCTGACATACTTACACATTCTCTGGCATTGTGACAGCGTCTGGAAAATCTAGAGGGCAGATAATGGTGTTTGTTATGTTTTCATTTCAGGACCCAGAACAGCTGTTTATCACCAAGTTCATATTACAGTCGCCCCGCCTACAGAGGTGGTGGGACAGTGGCTTAGATGGCATCTATGTGTGGAATCTGCACGGTCCCCCTCTGCTATGTGAGTCCTGCTGCTACTATGGAGATACCTGCTGTTAGGCTAATTGGCACCTCCGAAATGGCCAGAGTGTATGATTCTGTTTGTGTGCCCAGCACTGGGCTGGCGTCCCATTCAGGGTCCCCTACCACCTTGTACCCTGCGGAAAGTGCTCCAGGTCCCTGACCCTGATCAGCATGATCAATAGGAAGACGGATGGATGTTTAGTGTTCAACCCCATGCAGAAGGTAGCTTGCCACAGTCTCCTGACATTTGTCATCACCTAAGCACGTCTCTGTTCACGTGATCGATCTATTCATCCATATATGCATTTTATAGCTGTTTATCAGATTCCTGGTTGTTTTAATCTGCAGTCTGGGGCAAAAGACAGGGGGCAGCAGTGTAGTCAATTAATGAGAGATGCCAATTATTGTAATTGTGTAAGAAAACCCAGGTAGCTCGGTAAGAAGGGCTTGGAATTGGGCATGGACGGCAGGGAGATGTCCATATGTCTGTGTGGCGGGAGTCTCGTGCGTGTTTAGGGGGACAGAGGGGTGAGCAACTGACTTGGTCCCAAGGAATGGCGAAACCAAACCTACGCCCTTGCAGGGGTAGAGCACTCAAACGGCACTCAGGCAGAGCCGCACTGGGACGCCAAACCCTGGAGGTGTGAGGCAACAGCTCCCCCTACTGCGACACCGGGCCACTGCAGTCTAACCATGCCTCTCCATATTCAGGGCTTTCCCTTCTCACGCATAGTTCAGTTGTAAAGTTAATAGTGAAGGTGGCAAGTCATCCACACAATTACCTTTTCCCCACTTTCAAAATAGACCTGGAATGTTTATTATTATTATTATTATTATTACTATGTATGCTACCAAGCCCAGTTGTTGAAACATTGCTCTAGTTGTCTGCTTGTGGGCCATTAAGCTATATTTAAAATTTTAAATGTGCGATTTATGTATTTGTATGTATGTATTTTTTGTACATTTCATTCTATGCGATGCTATTATTATTGATAATGCACTTCAAATGTTTCTCCCATTTATTCTTAAAATTAATTTATAAATACGGGGGAAGATGAAAAACATCGAAGCCTTCAAACTATACCAAGCATCTAATCTCCTGTAACCGGTGCAGCAGTACGGCGTTACAGGGGATGCCAGACTTGTCCCTGTAAAGCTCCAAAATGAATGTACTGCTGTAGCGCTGCTGGGTCATGCTACTGTCCTGCTTGCACAAGCTATTAAAGGTCATTTGCTATCAGTGCCTGGTGTGGCTGAGTGACTGTGACAGCGCAGGCTTCAACACTGCAAACCGCTGACAGCACTGGCTCAGATAGAGCCCACAGCCTCTGCTGTCTCTTACCCATAAGAGCGGGGAGACAGAGACCAGCGTCGGGTATTCACTGGAGGCACAGGCCATCTCGCAAAATCAGGATTGTCAAACCATTCTTTGCAGTTGATACCAGCAAAGTCAAATCACGCAATCCCAGGTTATTATCATGAAAGTGTCCTCTGAATATAGAGAAGATCGAGACCTTTTGATGGGATTATATTAAGATACATGTGAAGCGAAGCATGAAGTCTGATATCACGGATAGATGATTATAAGCGCGACCTTAATTATAATGACGCATAAATTAATACAAAACGACAAACGACAAAAACAATCATAATAATTATCATCATTATCGCACAAAGAAAAAAATTAATGTTCCGCATTTAATGAAATGTGCTTGATTATCATGAACATATTATATGTATTCGCGTTTTAGCCAATCACATTCGCCAGCCCATCCTGTAGCTACCCTAACGGATCTCAAGTTTGCCATTTCACGCTTAACCTCAAATTCTACAGTTATCACACACCCACATTTTAGGTTTCTGGTAATTTATAATTCTGTAATCGATGCCCTCTTTGAAAGACACACACCCACAGAACCAGTATTCCTGCGCCTACCTTTGTTCGGTTGGGAGGGGACAGCACAGGAGACAGGATCAGGAGGGATGCAGGGATGGGGCGCACAAGGCTATATAACTCAGCCTCCCCATTGTCTCCCCCCATTTATTAACTCCGGCAGTTAATAATAGACCCCCCTCCCCAAAAGCACATGCCCACACATACACGCAATCACTCCAAGAAGTCGCTGTTATCCTGCACTTAAAATACTGGACATTCCATCAGTGCCAGTTGGCCAAAGTTGAGCTTCGCACTTTCCGATGTCAGCTTGGTGCATCTGCTCCGCAGATAATAGTAAACTAGGCCCCAGTCTGCCTTTCCCACCAGAACAGATCATTCCTCTCCCCATTAAAACTGCAGATTAGCACTTCAAATAAAGGAGACTTAACGTGTAACCTGTGATTGACTTGAAATTGCTTTTCTTCTCCACTGGTGCAGTGACACAAGTGTTGGAATCAAGCAACCTGATCTTTCAGGACTTTTAAAACTTGACTTCCTCTGCTGGCCCCTGGATGATGGACTCCCCCTTCGGGTCTGGTTAGGTTTAGGGCTTCCTCTGCTGGCCCCTAACCCTAACCTTTCCTTCTATGGAGTTTTTCCTTGCCACTGTCGCCTCTGGCTTGCTCACTGGGGGCTTCAGTCATGGAAAATGTGAAGCGCCTTGAGACAATGAATTGAAATGCAATGAAAATGCACTATACAAAGAAATCAGAATTTAATTCACTTGAATCTACAGCAAATCCGAGATGTTGAACAAGCAACTGGGTGTGGAAAAGAAGCCAAGCAGTCATCTTTTCCTCCTCCTAATATGGTGAGCCTCAGTCAGCTCTTGCGGATGATAAGCTGCTGGAATGTGAGGGAGTCACTGATTGTTGCCTTCCTGCATCCTGACAGGACACCTTGCCACAGCATAATGGGTCCTTCTTTGGCCCAGTGTTGATTCTGCAACACTTCAGATTATACTCCAAATTCTGTTGTATCCAATGACAAATTCTGGATAATTTGGACAGAAATGCACTTATTTATTTTTGGCCAAAGGAAACGGACCAATGTCAACAGGCAACATAAACAGAAAAACATTTCATTTTTTTTAATCTGCCTTACCAAATAAAAAGGAAACCTTGGAGTAATTTCATGGTTTTACTCCAAATCAGTGTTATTAATGTTTGGATGTTTTCACATTTAGTTTTTATTTTTATATTATTGTCAATTTTTGTTTGAAATTCTGTTTAATTTTAAGTTGGTTTTTAAATTTTTATGTATTTTTTTACTTATTTCCATTCAGTTTAATTTCAGTTTTGTCTGAAGTTTTATTAATTTTATTTCTAGGTATAGAATACATAGATTTTATTATAGCTTATGAAAATGTTTTCTTATAGTTTTAAGTCAATGGTAATAACCATCCTCCAAACCATGTTACAATCCCGCTCTTTCCATTTTGTGGCATGTACCTTTTCACACAGATCCTATAGGACACGTCCCAAGAAAAAGGGAGTGTCAAGATTCCTCTAGTGGAAAATATTTAAATTGTCAAAGTTGTGAAGACCTATTGTTCTAAACAGTACATGTAATATAATGCTTTGCTAGATTTTCGGTCAACTTGGAAACAAAATTTATGAGTCCATGTCCGAGTTGTCAACTGAGAGAAACTCTGAACTTGCTTATAGGGAAATAACAGCGTTGAGTGTAGGTTGGGGGCAGTGATTTCATGCTGTGACCCCCCCCCCCTTTTTGGCTACCAGCTGCTTCTGCTTGAAATCCTGAACTTATCAAGAAGAGGAACAGGGCTATGAAAACGCCCAGCCCCCTCTCACCCGGGTCACTCCTGTCCCAGTGTCTCCACTCTTACCAAAAGCTGAGAGTAAGATCTCTGACTCGCCAGCAGAACATCTTCTTGCCCCAGGCCATTGGCCTCCTAAACCGGGTCCCAGGAGAAGCTCGCTGGTACCTAAGTGACCTTTAGTCACCCACTGTACTCTATACTCCTGTGGAACTCATGCTGATTTGTACACACGACACGCTGTTTATACACCACATGTTGTCTCACCCTTGTTTATATGCCATAGTTAAATATACATTGAAGGGTGGCACAGCGTTGTAGTGGTTACTACTGTTGCCTTGTATCTTTGGGACCGGGATTCAAGTCTTTGCCATGGCCCTATGTGTGTGGAGTTGGCGTGTCCCCCCCTCCCCCACGTCAATGTCGGGTTTTCTACAGAAACTCAGGTCTCCCCCCATAGTCCAAAGTGTTGGTGCCCCATCCTGGGTCATTCCCTGTCTTGTCCCCATAGGCTCCAGACCCCCAAAACCCTGAAGAGGGCAAACGGTTACAGAGGATGGATGGATGGATGGATGGATGGATTGATTTATTTATTAATAGCATGTTTTCTTATCCTATACTGTATATTTCTCTTCATCAATGTTATTTTTTATGTTTTGTCTATTTTTTTGTCATGATAGTATACTTTTGTACATACCAGAACATTAATGTTTTAATATTTTAATTGCTGTTGTGTTTTGCACTTACAGGGCATCGTACGTTATTTAGGGCATCGTACGTTATTTAGGCCATCGTACGTTATTTAGGGCATCGTACGTTATTAAACTTACAGTATGTAAGTATTAGGAATGTGTATCCTACCTGTACATCATAAATCCTGTATGTTTACTCTGTGGGATTACTGCCTCCCCCCCCTCCCCCCTGAGACCACCAAGAGCTGGGCCTGGAGTGTTCACCTGCTGTCTATACTGCGGCTTGTGTCTGCTATTGTGAGGGATCCAGCCAGGGATTATGGCTGAAGACAAGGTTGTGTCTGGTGGGGGGGGGGGGGGGGGAGCAGACAGTGACGATGACCAGCTGTCTCTGACAGGGTCTGTCGGTTAGTTAATTACGGGGAGTCAGCGTGGACTGAATTCTCAACATTTCGCACACTCCCTGTGGGGGGGGGGACTTTAATGAAAACGACGACCTGTGTTTCTCAGGCTCTCCCTACCCCCACGCCACAGACCCGCGTCTGCCCACATTTCTTAATTATATAACAATTGTTAATTAATTAACAAAAGCTGTAGCAAGGCCAGATTCCTGTCTGGCCTAAAAATGGTTTTCACTGAGATCCATGCCAGCTGTCGCCATTGTCTTTGGAGGATGCAAGATGGTCGTCGGCCTTTACTGCTCTACGGTGGCACAGAAACATAAACATGTCGAGAAACATAAACCTTCGTGTGCCTGGTGTTTAGGATCTAAAAATTCCAACACAGTTTTTTTTGTTTTGGGTGCGAATAGAGAAAGACAGAAAAGTACACTATTTGTGTATCTGCGTGGGCTGTGTGGGGTACTGTATATATTACACCATGAGGCCCAAATGTCCCCACAATATAATAAAAAAAAAACAGTTATTTTGACGTTGCGAGGGGAATTGTTTTGGTCCCTACAAAGCAAACTCAGTTTTATAAAAATTTGTGACTGCAATCAAAAAACTAATGTTGGGATTACAGTTTTCCTTATAGAAATGAAAGGAGAGTCTCTACAAAGATATAATTACAAACCTGTGCGTGTGCGTGTGTGTGTGTGTGTGTGTGTGTGTGTGTGTGTTTGTTCGTCTGTGCGTGTGTGTGCTTGTTTCTTAGAAATTTCTTTGTTACCTGTCATTGTGACTGAACCCGAGTTTTACCTGAAGCAAAAAAGCATTCGATACCGTGTGGATAATGTTACAAATATGTCAGCCTAGCACTCCTTAAATCCCTGGTCCCTTTGCAATTTCACTGGGGGAGAAAAACATTCAGGAGCAAAAGCCTTTCCGAAATTTACCAGAAGGCAAAATGACCCCCTTTAGAAAGCCCAATAACATCTACAATGTGTCGAGGGAGACATTTGTGCATAGAAGGCAGCACTGCATGTGACTGAGTGTGTGCACATCTATAAAAATGAGACTTATTATTCAGATATCCTGGTAGCTGGCAAACCACACCTTTAAGGAGCCCCACCCTCCAGGTTACTATCAACCTCTCCCATAAATAATTTGGGCAGTGTCACCGGGAATTAATGTGAAGCAACACCGAGAGCAGTGAGGACAAACTGTACACTTAGAGAGGACTGAAGGCTGATATATATTAGGCTGCTGCAGTCTTAGTGCAATTTTTTCATTTGATTAGCTGGTCTAGAATTTTGTGGTTTACGGGAGCATTTCAGATGGTCAGAGTGCAAGAAGTGAAAGTGAAATCAAATTGACCCTAGTCACTGGGAAAGGAGGCAAGCATCTGTACATCTCACTGAACACTGATCACTGCATATCTTACTGAACACTGATCACTGTGTATCTTACTGAACATCGATCACTGCACATCTCACTGAAAACCAGTCATTACCGTCCTCACTGAAAAACAATCACTGCACATCTCACCGAACACCTTTTCATTTTTCTCGTGACTTAGTGGCAGGGGTTTTTCACTGTTTTCTTTCCAAAAAGTTACTTCTATCTATCCATCCATATCAAGCAGCAATATCTCCCATCATCTTAAGTTACGGTCTCTAACATGAAAACATTTGAATCTGATTAAGCTGAACTAAGTCATTCCTGGAGAGCCAAACAAGCATGCAACAAGTTGTAAACCTCCAAGGGCCCCACGTCACTTTGCAGAATGTTTCCACAGATCATCTCCAACTCCAGCTGGACCTCAGGCAGTGAAGTATTTGAAAGTTTGCACCTGTCCCACAGCCTAGAAATTACATTTAGGGACAAGTATGCAATGCTGGGCCATAAATTAAAAAAATAACATTTTGCATGTACTGATGTGATGGCAAAATCTCCCAGCCAAAATCTTATTTTGTGAGCAATTCTTCCGTTGTGATCATGGTAAGCACTGAGGGAGAACATGCGTATAATAAAAATATTAATTCTGGAATGATGAAACCTGGGTCCTCAATTCCCATTATTGTTTTATGAATGTATTTATCTATTAATCATCCATAACACAGGCCCAAAATGAGCCTTGAGGAGACATAGGAGAAAATGCTTTATTGCAAATGCAGATTCTAGGGAATCCACAGCCCTGTACTGTAGTGACGGACAAAATGATACTTCATGAACCTTTTGCTGTATTTTTTGACCCCAATAGATGGTGCTCCATGTTCAAAAACGGACACAAAAAGTCCAAAAAGCAAACCAAGAGCACCATCTAGTGGGGCCAAAAAAACGTCGTGAAGCTTAATTTTGTCCATCATTACTGTACTGGGCAAGGGGCATGGATGATCGTTGGTTTGACACTGACAATAATATTCCAAAGAATAAAGTTAAATTTACAGGATATGCGTTTTACATGTATATTCAGAACTTTGGTATCATAATTCAGTTCTGAGAAGTGGGAAATAGAAAGTTTGCATATTGTGCATTTATAGCTGTGGGAAAAAAACAACAGAAGCCCAATATGACACATTATATGTAACTAAGGTTATATGTAACTATGTGTGGTTATATGTAACTGAGTGTGGTTATATGTAACTGAGTGTGGTTATATGTAACTGTGTATGGTTATATGTAACTGTGATTATATGTAACTGCTGCAGCATACAGACTGGGCAGCTTCAGAACCAAACATAGATGGTCCGGTGTAGCTATTTATATAATGAGCTCTGTGGTAATACTGTAGGTGATAATATGGCCTTGTCTGGGACTCCGGCTTTCACTGTGACAGATATCAGCTCTTCAAGCAAACAAAACTGGAAAACTTCTACAAAGTTTGTCTCCTGAAACTGGCTGTGTCAGTTCAGTCACCTTCCTGACCTGTTGCCCCCCCCATCCTGTCTATCCTGAATTCCTTGCAACGCTCTCTGGCAGGAGTCAGAATGTATTTGGGTGGTGGGACTCAACGTGACAAGTATACCTGCAAGAAGAGCTACTCTGTGCTGTCCGATGTTGATTCACATCAGGCGAGAAGCATGGAACATGGAACATGGAACACAGTGGCACAGCTGTGTTTGAAAACATGGTGAGTTACTGCAGATTTCAGAAGACCTATGAGATGAACTTTTGGGTTAGGAGCTCTGCATGGATTTTGCTCTCAAAAATATAGCAGACAGATAATTCTAGGGTTTGGATCAGGCTAATTCCCTCAAGTAAAAGCATGAATCTTTGTGACTGGACCTTGGAAGCTGAGAGATCTCCCCCTAGTGTTGCATTATTGCCATTGTATGTGTGTGTGTCTGTGAGAGTGTGTGCGCACACCTGTGTGTGGTTATGTGTAAATTACATTGTGGGGACATTTGGTCCTCACAACGTGCTAAAACGTGTTATTTTGACATTATAAGGGGTATTTTTTGGTCCCCACAACGATAATCTCAATTTTATCTAAAAAAAAATCTAAAAAATATCCTGTATTTTGTTTAGTTACTTATGGTTAAGGTTAGGACTGGGCAGGAGTTAAAGTTGTCATTGTTGAGATTAGGGTTATGTGTGTTGTATATGTGTCTGTGTGTATTTTAGTCTGTCTTCATTTGAATTTATCGCTCAGAGAGGATGAGCAGCTGACATTTTTAATATAACATACATGTATTTGTTTCTCTCAGTTAATCATCTGACATCATCTCACCCAGCAAGAACAAGTGTGAAATCTTGCTTAAAGAACAGAATGCAGAACTGCATTCGGTAGCAAAGCCGCGCCCTCTGGTGGTAATATGGTCACATTGATTTGACATGAAATACACTCTTCCCACATAATTCAATGGGTTTATAATAGAAAAGTGCGCTTATAATGGAAAAATGTGTACTGCCCAAACAAATAATGTATATTTCTTATATTCATTTCATAATATCAAGTATTCGGAACACTGTTATATCCAGAAAGGGAAAATGATGTTGCATAACAAATGGTTTAGGGATTTTTTGTCAATGCCTGGTATTACCCATTATTAGACAAGAAAGTAACAGTCAATGACTAGAGTAGCTTCTGAGGGGGTGAAGGGAGTGAGCGAGCTGATCTCACTGCGTCTCGGACAGCAGGGGGCGTCGGTGGTGAAGCTGGCATAGGACTCCACACAGGCTTCAGCCGAGCGAGCTGACCTCACTGCGTCTCGGACAGCAGGGGGCGCCGGTGGTGAAGCTGGCATAGGACTCCACACAGGCTTCAGCCGGTACTGCTAACAGCTCAGGAGAGTCTCACCCATGGTGCAGGGAGGAATGGGTCAGATGACCGGCCTCCTCTATCATTCCCATTTAGTACTGAAAGGTCGACTTCCTCAGATGAGGGGGGGGGGGTATTGGGGGGGACAGTTTTCATACATGCAGCAGCTGCCTGGAACACGGGCTGGAGGGCATCCATTCCTGAGTTCTGGCAACTGCAGACACAGCGGGAGCGTCGACTCGCCTGGATGCTTCACCGCTCTGGGTGGGGCCCATGCCTGCTCTTGTTTGTGGTGGGGGCACAGGAGCAGGGACATTCTAACCCAGTCGAATCCTCTGCAGCTCTGCTTTTTGTGGATCTTAAGTTTTCCTATCCATCCATCCATCCATCCATCCATCCATCCATCCATCCATCCATCCATCCATCCATCCATCCATCC
>JAABNY020000129.1:17877336-17895292 GCA_015164015.2 Brevimyrus niger
TTAACCCCTACCCTGCCCTAACCATAACCATAAGTAACCTAATGAAATACAAGAGTTTTTGCATTTTTAGTTTTTTCGTAGCAGTCACCAATTTTTAAAAAATAGAGTTTTCCCTTATGGGGACCAGGAAACCGGTCCCCATAAGGGAAAAAAAATGGATATTTATCACTTTATGGGAACATTGTGTCCCCTTAAGGATAGGTAAACCCGCTTGCACACACATACGCACACACACACACACACACACACACAGCTCAGTGTCAGATACGGTCCACTGTTCTTTTCAGCTTAGTTCCTCCTTCTACCACCCAGGCGGATCTTGGCTTTGACCCCGCCTCCGTCTATCGCCTCCTACGCAGCGGCAGGGTTTGTCGGGACGGCGTCCAAGCGCAGGCGGGCTTGTACGCCCAGATGTGCCCAGGGCGTGCAAGTCTCCGAGCCCCGCTGAGAAGGGGGTTGGGGGCGGGGTGTGAGGGGGGGCGTTCGGCTGCCTTCCCGTTATTCACAGCTCTGCGTTAGAATTGCCAGGAGGACAAGCCTCCGTTGTTTGGTGAAAGGGGATGATTTTTTTTTGTTATCCAAGTGCTATTTAACCGAGATGAGGACGTGTGATCAGCTTGCCCTGCTTTTGGGCCTGAAACAATGATTCACTAATTCGCCACTATTTTTATTTAATGTTGAAGGGTATGGGCAGGCCCTGTGTTAAATTAGCACTAAGGATATTTTGTGTATGTAAGACCTTAAGTACAGTAAGTCACTACAGAACAACGACATTGTCTGCAGTGTGCAATGTGTGATGTAACTTTTATACAAACACAACAGGTAGAGACAGTTCATGATGCACCTGGGATTAATGCACTTTCCATTGTTTTAAATTTATTCGAGAAGTAAAATCATGACAGCTTTTACACTTTGTCCACCATAAAGTGAAAGCACATATTGTAAAACGTGCTTTATGACAATGGACCATTTTAACAACGTGCTCGAAATGAAACAAAAACACCAGGCGAGTGCTTAATAATTTAATTATTCGTTGAGTGTGTAGCATGTCAACGCGTTTCGTACGCCAGCACCCTCGTAACTGGATTCCAGCGCCATAGTACAGCACGTAACTGCAATATAACTGCGTTGAGTGTGTTTGATGTTCATTTATTTATTTATTTTTTGGTTACACTACAGTGAGTATTGCGTGTTGTATTTGCGTGACAATGTTATTTAAATGACTGGAGCCTCTAAATAAAGATTAAAAGAGTGATGTGCAAAGTGTAAATGTACCCTGCTGGAAAAATCAGCTAAAAACCCACTTAAGCTGGTAGCTTAAAGAAGTCTTAGAAGCTGGTCTTAGAAGATGTTCTAAGATGTTCTAAGAAGATGTTCTAAGAAGTTGAGGTCACAGTTCCTGCTGCTCTTCAATGGAATCGCTGGTTGGGCCACCAGTTGGTCATACTGGTGTGGCCATCCTGGCATGATGGGCTAAACCAGCTAGATTGACCACCATTAACTGGTATGGCCACCAAAACCATCAAACCAGCATGAAGAAACATCCCTTAAGAAGGTCAGCTAGCAAACTGGTTCACCAGCTTAGGCTTAAGCTGTTCTTTTTTCAAAGAAAAACCCCGGAAAGTGAATCGAATGTGAAAACACTCACTGCATCAGGTAGCCAGTCACAGGAACACCTCCAGATTACTGAGGAGCGCAGTTAGGCTTGGGTCTCTGTTAAGGCTGCAGTGTTCTGCAGTGTTCTGCAGTGTTCTGCAGTGTGCTGCAGTGTGCTGCAGTGAGCATTGTGATGCATCCCCGTTAGTTCCTGCCCGGCACAGCCAGGCTCCTCTCGTCATGCTAAACAACCAATTCATCTTACAGCCAGTTAAGATTAATATTTGCAAGACTAACATATTCTCAGTTTGCAAACAGCAAATTGGATTCTCCACATTTGCAGTTACCTGTATTTTGTAATCTATCGGGCAAAGTAACGTACACTGAAAAAATAAAACAAAGCTGTTGTTCATTCAGTATGGTTCCTCTCATTCCAACAGTTAAAAATTATAAGGTTGTTCTTTTAAATGTAACTTTCTAACTTATGTTTATGGTTAAACAGTTTTTTTTCCAGGATAAACAGAATATATTATTTACATTGAGGCAACTTCAGTTATTTTGTGTGATCTGTTACTTGACATATTTTAGGCTGATCCAACATTTCCGGCATTGTATTTTTTCAGTGTAGGTCTTTTGGAGTGCCTTGGTCTTAAATGAAGCCTGAAATGTAAATATCGAAGCCTCCTCCAGAATAGTCTGCATACGGGAGCATTTTTAGGCCCCTTGGTTAATTCCGATGACAAAAATCAGCAACTAAGCAATAACAGTTATATTTCAGCACTGGGGATGTTCCTGCGCAGCCTCTTTAGTGCCCACAACTGGAAACAAAAGCTGGTAAATTCAGAGCTTTTGTGCCTTTAGCTAGTGTGATATTGTGTAATGCAGAAGGATGCTAGGTGTGACCTATGAAGCCATAAGGGGGCAGTAGCGAGCTGGGGCAGGGGGTGGCTTCTTGGGTCATCCACGAACACGGTGTCTACTGGGAATGAGCCAGTGCACCAGCCCCTTGTCCAAATCCGAAGCCTTTGGGGCCGAAATTCTTGGCGTAACACCCTGTGGGGACATAATCAATGTTCAGTTTAGTAAACATGTCGCTACATGGAAGCTGAGAAAAGTTTACTGACAGATGTTTACACGTGGAGAAGCACATGGAGAATGTGTCCTGCCAGTGCTACTAGTTCACTTCTGTGCTTGAATGTGTATCAAGGCACTAGGTTCCGAATGCCTCCCTCTGCCATCTGCGTCCTCGTGATCATAAAGACAGGAGAAGCTGAGACCTTTGCAGTAGATTTCTCCGTCCTTGTCCGCCAATGTGGTCGACTCCAGTCCCTTCCCACATTTGGCACAGCGGAAGCAGCTCTTGTGCCAGGACTGGGTGGGATGAAGAGGCGAGAATTACAAAACGGAGACGGGAAAAATGTTCATTTCAGCGTAACCTGTGGATTTGAGGTCTAACTGGAGGCCATTTATAAAGGAGTGAATCATGTTTAGTGTCTGTTCTCGTTTATGAGCATTAAGTCCCTTTTGGGAGAGTGTCTGGTGGTGTGGGTTAGGAGTTTGCAACCGGAAGGTTGTGGGTTCAATAAGTCAGCCATATTAAACATATCACTTCTAGGAACATGAGCAGGGGCTGTAACACGACCAACAGCTCCAGAGATGCTGGAGAGCAAGATGGGATGTGTGAAGATTGAATATTGTTGTACTTGCAACTCATACAGTGAAAATAAAGGCATTCAGTTCTTCTAGATCAGTGTTCTCCAATCCGGTCCTCAGGGACCTATGGACGGTTCACATTTTGGCTCCCTCCCAGCTCCCTGTCAGAGAGTCTGTGGGTCGCCAAGGACTGGATTGGGAAACTCACAGCTGCGTCTACCCGGTCTGCCCGGAGGAATATCTCCCACTTACGTTTCCGCCCCCGATCACTTTCTCCGCAGCGTAGACCACAGTGCCACAGCGAGGGCACACGTCAGAGCCGCCCGTCTTCTGGGCAAACTTGGATGGATTGGGATTATTAGTGGGCCGGTGAGGTGCCTGTCTGAAAAGGCAGCGCGATTGGGGAACATCTTTAGTGATAAAATGTAGGGTTGCACTTCAGAAATTTTGTGTTGTTTTTTGATAGATATTGTAAACTGTACCTTTACAAAAAAAAACATTAACTTGGACTTTAAAGTATCTTGAAGTGAAGGAAAAGCATAAATGAATTACAGTTCAACACGAGTTATGGTTAAACTATTTTCTCCTAAATAAGCCTTCATATCCAGTCTGAGCTAACATTGACATATGCCATCATTTATCATTTACATAACGTTTACCTACATGGGGCTTGCAAAAAATGTCACGTTTTATTTCTTACTGGTCAGGTTTAATTCCCAGAGCTTCGCCTGTGTCCATGCTCAGCGTTCCGGCTCCTCCGCCGAATCCATAGCCTTTTGGCCCATACTTCTTGCCGTAGCAGGACTTGCAGTAGATTTCGTCGACGTGGACGGCGACTGTCGTACTGTCCAGGTTCTTCTTACAAGCCACTGGAACAGGGCAAGGAGAGTAACACAAATTTCAGCCGGTTCCCAAACATTTCCATCAGTCCTGTAAGCGTTTCTGTATCAGGGAGAGCATGAAAAGTACACACACACACACACACACTCACACACACACACACACACACACACACACACACACACACACACACACACGCACATGTAGGGTAAAAACATATCCTTATGGGGACCGTTCATTCATTTCAATGGGATAAATGCTAATGCTAACTACTGTATGACAACCTTAACCCCTACCCTGCCCTAACCATAACCATAATTAACCTAATGAAATACAAGAGTTTTTGCATTTTTAGTTTTTTTCATAGCAGACACCGATTTTTATAAAATAAAGTTTTCCCTTATGGGGACCAGGAAACCGGCTATTTATCACGTTATAGGGGCATTGTGTCCCCCATAAGGATAGGTAAACCCGCTCGTACACACATATACACTCACACACACGTTTGTTTTCATATATTCCTTCACCAAATGTCCCCCACAATGTGAAAAAAAAACTTTTATTTTTATGTTTTTCAGGTCCCCACAATGCAATTGAAAAACAAAAAATGCCAAAAGTCCCGGTTTCCTGGTCCCCATAATGAAAAACTTTATTTGATAAAAATCGGTGACTGCTATGAAAAAAACTAAAAATGCAAAAACTCTTGTATTTCATTAGGTTACTTATGGTTATGGTTAGGGCAGGGTAGGGTTTAAGGTTGTCATAGTTAGCATTAGCATTTATCTCATTGAAATGAAGGAGCGGTCCCCAAGGGATATGTTTACCCTACATGTGTGTGCGTGTTTGTGTGTGTGTGTGTGTGTGTGTATATAATTCCACAGCAGATGTGCCCCTGAAAACAGGAAAGCAGATGAGCTGAAACTAGTGATGTGGAAAATTTTAGGAAGTTCTGAAGAAGGGATCTATCCCGGGCATTTCCTGTGTATCCCGTGTGTCCATTGTGTGTCCCGTGTGTGTCCCGTGTGCCTCCCGCATGTGTCCCGTGTGTGTGTGTCCCATGTGTGTGTCTCATGTATCCCAGGTGTGTTCCATGAGTGTCCTTGGTTTTCCAGGTTGTCAGTGTAGTTAAACGGACTGTGAGGTAGATTATCTCCTAAGGTTCTTGGTACTTCACTGTGCCTAACTGCATTCCTGCAAGCTGCAAACACACTGGCCGCTGTCCTCCCACTGCAGGAAGATGGGCTGGTGTCATTAGTGCCTCTCCTAATATGGGCACTGTTGCTTGCACGCATAGCAGAGACATTTCAGAAGCCACATATTCCACATTCCTTCTTTGTGATGAGAGGCAGCCATAATTATTTTTTTCCAGATTTTATTCTTTTGCACAGAGACACTGGAGCAAGCATACACATTGAAAATAAGCAGTAAATTAACGTTTAAATGCTAAATGTGCATTTGCAAATAAAATAAGCCGAAAATTGAATTTTAAATGCTACATGTGAGCCTGAAAAAGGGAAGTTTACTTTGTTTATAATGGTTATGATTTGACGTTAAATGATCAGGCGTCTTTAACTCATTTGCATCTCATGTTCCCTTTGGTAGTCCATGTCATCTGGTCAGTTTTAATGTAATGTTTGTTTTCCTGCACTAAGAAATTAGGAAGACGTTACACTTTTAGGGTGGCTGTCTGCTCAGTCTTACAGCTATGGGAATCGGGAATTTGGAAAGCAGGCAGGGAAGTGGCTCCCGACATAATGTTTATGATGCTTTGTTCCAGATTCCAGGGAGACGTGTTGAGGGTTTGACGTGCAGCCATATGGGTATGGATGAGGAAGGCCTTATAGATCCATCAAGGGGCTGCACTCCTGAGCGGACCCACGGGTCCTGGTTAGGGGAAAGGGCGGCTGGTCAGACCCGCTCACTTACTGCAGAGGAAGCAGGACTTGTGGAAGCTCTTGCCCTCGCACTGCACTTCTTCAGCGAAGTAGACCGTCTTCTGGCAGCAGCCACACTTGTTGCCTCCCCCGAAGGGCATCTCGGCGGAAGGCTGCTTGCAGGGCACTTCTGAGCTGGCAAACGGGGAGTCGAGCAGGCTGGCACTAGAGGGAGCACAGTCACAATCGCGGTGCATCAGACTTCAGAAAATCACTCGTTGGTCCCCACAGGTTGGGAGAGTTGTACCAGCCCCAAGTAATTGTTAGATTGTAAACATTAGACTGCGCCTCAGCTATTTGTCAGGCTGTGGGCATTATCATAGGCTCAAGTAATTGTTAGATTTTGAATATTAAACTGGGCCCCAGTTATTTGTCGAGCTTTGGACATTAAACTAGGCCCCAGAGAGTTTAACTTGTTTTACTTGTCTGTTGTTATTGTGTCAAATGAAATCTGTGGTTTGTATGATACTGCCCGCAGGCTGCTGCAACATGCCTGATCACCAAAAAAGAATCATTCACAACGGCAACTGGATTTTGGCGAGAGGAGTTGCCAGCCAGTAATACTTGTTTTGCAGTAGTAAGAAGCTGTCAGGTCGGTGTTTCCTGTCTGAATTGCATAGCGCATGACCCTGTGCTTATTTAACGAATAAGCTGCCTTTGAAGGAGTGTTATCGTTACGGTCGGTGACCTGCATATGTAGCACCTGTTCCACTACCCTTCTGCTCCCTCCCTGTCCTCGCCTTTCCCATTATCTTTTCTCCTTATTCCAAGGAACCTCGCTGTACTTCACAGCCATGGCCGTATATGGCATAGGCAGTCGGCGCCCCAGGAATGCGCTAGGGGTCTGCTGGCAGATGCAGCTTTGGCTTCCTCCGCAGCTGAAGGATTGGCCGAATGGATTCTCCACGGCTGACGGATTGGCTGAATCCTTCCTCCGCGGCTGAAGGATTGGCCGAATGGATTCTCCACGGCTGAAGGATTGGCCGAATGGATTCTCCACGGCTGACGGATTGGCCGAATCCTTCCTCCGCGCAAATTATCCTGGTCATTCCAGCTCTGACAGAATTTTGCAGCAGATGATACCACTGTCACTGCGGTTATTAGCTGACACCGAGGTCCACACCAGCAGAAGCTCCATCGGTGCATTCAGCAGCGTGCTCCCCCTGAAATCCTTCAGGCGCCGAGCCAAGAGGAACAATTGCAAGGCCGGTCTGGGTCCAACACTCAACCAGCAGCATGGTCATACAGTATACTCAGTGACCCAGCACCCGAAGATACGTTTGTTCATACGCTTGTATGCAAAAGGTTAGACACTGATGGTCACACACTGATGGTCACACACTGATGGTCACACACTGATGGTCACACACTGATGGTCACACACTGATGGTCACATTGCGCGTTTGCTTAATCCCTCAGTTTATATGGTGGCACACCTTTGGCAGGACACGACCTCAAACATAAAGTTTTTACACTTCTTTATCTGCAATATCTTTTTTTTTTTTCATTTTGCATACAGTTGCAGTGTTCTTTTCCTTCCTTTCCAATGGTGGACTGTTTTGTAGAGCCGTATTTATTTTTCATGTAGCATTTCTACTTACTTATAATATTGATAGTGCGACAGCGTGAGTGTTTGTAAATTTGCATACTTAAAATCGTATATAAACGCGGTGCTGGTTCATGGAGAGGTGTGTTACTTTACAAAGCTGCAGTGATTAATGAATTGTGCTTCAAAATGCATTCTGGCATGAGGGACAGACCCGTCTGCATAGAGGGAAATGATACATTGTTTTTTTTATCATGTCTTTCTGGTTTGTGAAGCAGGAAAGTTGGATGAAGTGATACACATATCAAAGCGGAATCTCCAGCCAAATATACTGTATAATTACCGTTCAGGTGGCCAGCTGAGAGAGCTGTGATGATGGAAGCTGTAAACCCTGTGATTTGCGTACAGGAAGGAAACAACTAATTTTTTCCAGAGCTGTGAGCTCCAACGCAGATGTGACAGATGTTCCTGCAGTCGTTGCTATAAAGTTTGCCATGACTTAACTGGTACGTTTTTTTGTGCCCTGCAGATCCCCTCCATCTCAAAACTGTGTTTTGCATTCCCAAAGGTAAACTGCTGTAATTAGGAAGGCAGTTATTCACTCTCACAAGTGAGCTTCATCACTCAGAGAAGCTCCTCATCTAAACCGCAAGCAAATCCATGCATTTTTAAACGAATGAAATACTCTTGACTTGTATCACTTGAGCATAAATGTCAGTAACAAAAAAGGTGCATCTCAAAAAGTCTCTGGTCCAGAAAGTGCAAAGATCTTCCTCCTGGAGTAACTGGATGGGAACACTGCCAATGAGTTACACGCTTTAAAGACAATGTGAAAGTACAATAAGCTCTCTAATAAAGTGTCTGAAGCTTCAGGCCATTCATGCAACTGTTGTAGTCCTCGATTCAGTCCTCTGGTCTGTGTTATTCTCCAGGCTACCAACCGACAATCAAAGAATCAAACTTAAGGAATGTTTCCTAAAACTGACGGGCAGGGCAGCCCAGAGGGGATGCTGACAAACTTCGGGGCTTTTATGCTACGCTGCCTCAACACAGAGAAAACTGAAGAGAGGGTGTCCCAATCTCTTTGTCTGAGCACCATGGCAGTGACTGAACCTTGTCTCTCCTGAACGTGGCCATGTTTTAAACACCTGATGGGCCTGCCTCCCGCCTGCCGCTGACCTGCCCTTCCCGTCGATGGCACAGGAAAGTGACAGATTTACTCCTGTGTCCTGTCCAGCTGCTATCAATTTAAGATAAATGAGAAACAAACAAGATCCCCGGTTTAACAATATCTCAGAAGATTATTCCTTTATTGCATTTTTATAACAAATGCTGTAGTAACACTTTTTTATGAAGGCCATGTCTTTAAGAATCTTTGAACACATTCGTAACACATTAAAATGTATCCATAAAGCATTATAAACGGCTATGACTATTTATGAAAAATCACAATACAGAGCTTTATGAATTTTTCATCTATGATGCACTATTAGATACCCTCATAGTGCAGTACAAAACATCCTTAATTCTTATACCAATCATTATAATATATTATGAAGGTATCAATAGTGCATCATAGATGAGAGCTTCACTGGAGGTTATGAAGTACTATATTCAACACTTGAAATGCCAATAGAAGATGCTATTATACTTTAAAAAAATTCTTATACTGAACATTATATAGCATTATGACGGTATCTATAGTGCATGACAGATGATGGCTTTAAGCAGTGTATTACCAATTCAGTTTTGTTCTTTACGCATATAACAGAGGCACCGACAGAGGGAAACAACTTTTTACACCAGAGTCATAAAGCTCAGCACTATTTCAGCTGTGTGTACCTAAAGATACAGATAAGATGGGCTCTTGGCCCCCAGTGCCCCCCACCACCTACCTGCTCTGTCGGCGCTGGGGCTCTGGGCCTTGGGTGGGGAGAGAGTGTCTCCGCCTTTGTTGTGCACTCCTCTGGGCTATGGGTCTCCTGTGTCTGCCCTGGAGTGACACTGAGGAGAGGAGGGTGCTCCACATCAGGACTAAGGGCGGGGCTGAGAGTGTGTCGAGAGGGGGGAGGGAGAGGGAGAAGAAGGGAGGGTGAGAGAGAGGGAGAGAAAATGGGAGGGAGAGTGAGAAAGGGATTGAGAGAGGGAGAGAGTGGGAGAAGGATTGGAAAAGAGGGGGAGAGGGACAGGAAGGGGAGGGAAATAGAGAGAAGGATACAAAGAGAGGGATGAAAAGAAATTGGAAGAGGGAGAAAAAGAGAAGGCAAAGACAGAAGGTGTATAGGGAGAAATAAAAATAGAGGCAGATGGAAAAAAGCAGGCGTAGAATGAGTCAAAGTTGTGTGCTTTATGGTTTCGTTGATATGTGGACTTTTATCCAAGACGTGGTACAGCATACTGTAAAGCACACTGGCTGCTTTTAAATAATAGCAAATAGCAAGGAAATAAAGGAACAAGAGAATGAGAGGGGAAATAAAAAAAACAGAAAGAAGAAGAGAAGGTTGTTTTAATGTGCTTTTTTGACAGTGTAATTGCTTTTAATTATTACCATATTGTTGCGTTTTATTGAGGAGAGAATGCTCTGGCAGTGTCAATGAACCACTTATATGCTAATAAATCTGACTCAGCTGAGACAAAGAGATGATAAAAGTAGCAGATGGGGAAACGAATCGCCATCCTTCACCGCGAGGAATAAATAGTAAAAAAATAGTAAATATACAGTGAAAAGCAGTTGAAATAGTCAGGCTTGCATTGTGATTTGCTGGCAGACATAATGTTGTTTCCCCCGCTTTCTGATGGCTGTCTGTGAGCACAAAGCCATCATGTTGTTTTTTTAATACAAAAGCAATGCCAAGACAACAACGAGGAGGCGTCCTGGAGGGGGCTCGAGTCCGAGTCAGAAGGCTGGACTCTGTGTGTCAGGGATGAAAGATGAATTAGCGATGAGCCCCTGCACTGTAAGACAGCCATCACTGACCTTAACTGTAGGCCTTTGCGTTATTGTTTGTACAGTGGTACCTCGGTTCTCGAACTCACTAGAATGCAAATTTCTTAAAAGTCGAACAAACCACTTTGATCTAGGACTCGATCGGAATATCAGAAGTCGAAACGTGAATGCTGACCTAATATAAATTGCACGCGCCAGGAAATGAGTCATACTACAATGTAATTCTTACTTGAATGCCTTCTTCAGAGACTGGACGATTAACCAAATAAAGCAGCGCAACATTACAGTAACTAACAATAAATAAACCATTAACTTACGTGTACTATTAGAGCATTTACGTAATTTATTTAAACTTTATTTTACCAGGTAAATGAACTGAAAATCAGTTCTCACTGCTTTACGTGATATTTGGGAGAAATAGCAGATTATGCATCGGAACTGCCTGGGATACTAAACTCTTCAGCCAAAAGGTGTGTCGTCACGGAGGCGGTTCCAGTTTGTGCAGCCGGGTGAGAGATCGCAATGCATCTAACCGTAATGTATTGCCTCAGGATCAGAATGCGTTGCTTTAAGCTAGCGCTGTAAGCAAGTCGAACGCACCCAATGACCGGACTGGGGAAACAAACTGAAACGCAGACTTAACAAAGAGGACTAATGACAACAGGCAGAAACAGCTGATCACATGGGGATCCCATACGAGGTTAACGAGGGGGCGTGGTACATGGAAGGAGCGGACGATTGGGGCAGGACAGGGGCAATGTTGGAATAATGGGAAAAATTCGATCATAACTCAAACTTTTTAGGATTCGATCCGAAGTTCGGAACCACTGTACTCCAAATCCAGTTTAAATAATCATCAAATGATTTAAGAACCCAGGGTGGACATGTGACTCCATTCCTGACATCCTTCCACTTTCTCCAATCATTAAAAACTACAGGCATAAGGCAGGGAACAACCCAGGGTGGGGTGCCAACCCATCGCAGGCCACAGTCACACACCCGTCACTCACACAGGCACACCTATGGGCCATTCGGTAACTCCAGCTCACCTCAATGTTGGGGAGGCCTGGAGTTCCCAGAGTAAATCCCACGACGACACGGGGAGAGCATGCAAACTGCACACACAGAGATCAGAGACTCGAACCCTGATCCCAGAGGTGTGAGGCTACAGTACTAGCCACTGCACTGCTCCTTTTTAATTCCAGGAAGCATCAGAAATCTAAATGACTACTGCCCTCTGCAGAGTGTAAAAAAGGAGAAAAGCCGCTATTGTCAGTGAGGTGACTTAAACTTAGGGACAGCAGAAATGGTGACCGTTTAGGGCCCAGGTCGTGTGACCAGGAGGCTGACCCATTCTCCCATTGTGGCTCCCTGGAGAATCAGCTTTGCAGAGACATTCCAACAAGTAAAATTCCCTTTTAAGCTCTTCAGTGTGCTGAAGTCAATATGACGTCCCCACAATGATGATACGTCAGTACTTGTGCTCATGTATGTGTGAGTTTGGGTGTGAGAATGGGGCAGTGCATCAGTGCCCATTTGGGGGCGTATCTCTCTTTGTGCAGTGTGCTTCCCAGAACAACTGGCTTGGGACACGGGGTAACAGTTAGCTGACAGAAGAGCTGATCCTGTCCATTAACTCCAGAATCGGCAACATTGTTGGACCTGCGTAAGCTTAACAGCTATTTACGTCGTGCCACATTACTCAGATTTCCACAACCAGTGTTCTTTAAAATGCAGCTTGTATAATCAAAGTTTTTTTAAAATTATTTTTATGAGAAATCTGCAGTCCATTATGTGTTTGACAGGCTGTAATTAATCTTGTACCCTTAAATGTACGAACTTCTGCAAACTGCTATTTATATTTTTTAAACTTTGTCCCAGTTTTTTTTAAGAGGGTACAATAAAAGATATTAATTGAGTGGCTGTCAGGGACCTCCTTTGGCCTGTTTTAGGTGGGCTTTAGCCCCCCCTCAAATGTTTTTTTGCCTCCCCCCCCCAAATAAACATACACTAACTAGTTTAAATAATGTGGGCCATTTCCAGCAGACCCACCCTAATAAAGGGTTAGCCCCCCCTTACATAAATTTCTAGTGACGCCCTTGGTGGTCATGGATAATTTTGGATTAGCATTGCATCCTGGACCTCTGCTGCAGCTCAGGATGTGATGGCTGAAGATGGGAGGCTGGTCTCCACACGACCTTACAAGGTGTTTGTTATGGTGAGGGACCCCTATCCTCTCCCAAGAGATTACTCATGTTCTCCAACCCCAATGACACAATGCAGGAGTGAACGGGCCAAGCTATATACAGCAGTCGCTTTCACGAAGGGATGCGATGCCTCATTAAATTCTTTACTATTTTGATTTCTTTGCATTTTGAGTGGGGGGGGGGGGCTGGAGAAAGACATTAAGAGGTTAGAGTAAGATTTTCGCCCATTCAGTGGTGTTGATGATGCCGTTTTGAAATATAGACATGGGGGGACAGGGTTCATTTCACCCGTGGGGGGGTCACACTTGCATCTACATTCCACCTCTGTCTTATTTATTGTTTGACTAATCAAACTAAACACAAAACCTGTGTATTGTCTTCCACATGGAGCCTGTAACAGCTGTAACTCAAGGCAGAGTGCAGCCAAGAGCTGGCAAGTGCAGGATGTTCATTTTATTATTATTATTATTTGTTTGTTTTTTATTGGCCGATTTGTAAACCTGCAAATGTGCAACATGCTTCTATGAATTTTTGGACGTGGAGTAAAAAAAATAAATGTTTACATGCAGCTGTTCGCCTGAGGTCAAAAAAGGTAAGACTTTGTGTGGTTTATTTAGAAGTTATGTTCACTGTGTGCAGAAACTCATTTCCGTTTTGCCTTATTTTATCTGGTCATAACGGACATGAAATTAAATTTATTTAATAGCTTCACAAAACTATTATTGCACCTTTATAAAATTAGGCATGCACATTTCTTTAATGCCTTCTGTGGATATGTATGAGAAATATCAGTCTCATCCATCTTCCATAACGGTTTATGCAGTATACTGAGTACAGCACGTGGACGTAATACCATAGCAAAGGGGACACCCAGGATCAGACACCATAGCAAAGGGGACACACTGGATCAGACACCACAGCAAAGGGGACACACTGGATTAGACACCACAGTTAAAGGGACACCCTGTATGCGACACCACAATGAAGGGGACACCCTGGAAGTGATACCATAGCAAAGGGGACACCTTAGAAAGCAAGCCACTGCAAAGGGGACACCCAGAACGGGACAACACTGTAAAGGGGACACCTTAGAAAGCATGTCACTGCAAAGAGGACACCATGGATGGGACACCATAACCAAGAGGACACCATGGATGGGACACCATAACAAAGGGGACACCCTGGATGGGACACCACAGTGACGGAGATACCCTGGATTGGGCACCACAGCGAAGGGGACGCCCTGATCAGGATTCCAAAGTGAAAGGAACACTGGAAGAAATTCCAGTCCATTGCAGAACACATTCAAGACACACCCAGTCATACATTATGGGCTAATTAGTTTTGAACTGCTTGAGGAAACTGGAGTGTCCAGAGAAAGCTTTGCCTGAACAGGTTTGTTTAGATCTCAGTTTCCCGTGAAACCTCAGTGGTATGAAAAGATCTGGATGATGGCAAAATTCTCTCTGGGAATTATGTGAAGTGGCCAGTCGTGTTTCACACGCTACAAACCGATACTGAGATATGTAAATTAATTGAACTGAATCGAAACTTTATTCCATAAATAATTCGGGTTTTACTGTAAAGTTAAATTGTTAAATATATGAAAGTGATAAACAAAGTGCTTGAATTACAGACAGATACGGTGCCTTGAGAGACAGAGGTAGTTGGGCTGTGATTGGGGTGATTTAAAAGTCTGGGTCAAGTTTGAGTATAACGTCAGAGTGGGAGGGACTGAATGTTGTTATTGTAGCAACCAATCTGATTACAGCCAGATAGAAACCATTCTAAAAATGTGCGTTATAATGGGACTGAGGTCAAACCCAGTATCCCTCTGCTTGAGCAGTGTCCTGCATGATGGGCGTCTCTGAGGATGACCCTTCCTGCAGTGGTAGGTTTGCAGAGTCTCCAAAGCGTGTGAACCTGTAATCCTCTCTCCAGTCTTTATGACTCTAGAACTTTCTCTTCATACTGTTGTGTGCCTCCGGTCGGGATGCTCACTATGAGTTCTCTGTGAACCTGGAAATATTGTACTCCTGATGTTATGATGAAAATGGGAAAGATGGCGCTCTCTTGTGGGCAATGTTGCAGAACTCTCTCTGTGAAATATACAAAGATTTTGCAAATGTCAGGTATAATAGGCATTGGATACATAATCAGATTATGATATTATTTGCAGCACATTTTGCCCTTTGTGATTATTTGTTGTATTTGCTTTTTTATTAACCTAGAACCATGCAAGCCTGTTGTGCTGAGATTGGAGCAGAACCGTTACTTCGATTGTTGAAAATGACATTTAGACAGAGGTGGATAATTCAGGTCCAGAAAGAATAATCCAGACCAAGATTTTGTTTCAGCCAGCGAACTGAGCACTCTGTGACTGTGACTCTTTATACTCATCTGGTTGGGAAACTCTGTTCTAATGTAGATGTTTAGTTCTACAGCAAGAGAGAAGAACCTAAACAGGTGTCACACCAGACTACAGCTCTGGAAAAGGTTAAAAGACCACAGCATAATTTTTGTTTCTCTCATTTCTCAGTTTATGGGTTTGCGTCTGTGAATAATGTTTTTTTTTTTTTTGAAAACTCCAGCCTGGTTCTTCTCTGTTTCTCATTGATGGAGGGTTTCTTCCTTGTTTCATGGGACTTCAGTCCTGCTTCTATGTTATGAACTTGTCCTAGCAGTGCACTTCACACCTGCACTTAATGTTTCTGATTCCTTCTAACTGGCCCCTTGATATCATCCTACAATTCATAAGAAATTCTCAGATAACTAAATGGTCACCTCTGACATTAGAAGGTCAGCCCCTTTACCTGACTGCGTTTTGGTCGTTCCCAGTGTCTCCTGCTTCTCCTTGTTCTTGTGCTGCTGTCTTAGACATTTTGAACGGGAAAAACAACCTGCTGCTCACCGTAGCCTTATGTCTGCAGAACCAGGATTAAACCATGATTTAAAAAAGTATAAAGTGTACAGTGGTCCCTTATTTTTTTTCAGTGTTGTATATTTCAAACTCCTCTTCTTTATTTCTGAGGGATGGGGGATATCCTTTCTCACGTCTTCTTATACAGTGTTTAGCTAGGTGCTTAGTAAGACATATATTCTCGGGGAAATGGCACAGCATCGTAACCGTATATGAGGAGTGACATGCAAACAGAACTTGGCTGTCAGGTTTGGCCGTGAAATGATACCATAGGAACCTCCGGTGCTTTGTGGCTGCACCCTACCAGCTGGTCAGCGGGCTGAACGTCTCCAGGACCGTGGTAAAAACAGACTGCAAATCCACCTCCTTTTGGAGAAGAAATTGTGAGAGTTCCGCAAAAAAACAGTAAAGCTGAATACAGATAAAATTTCACAAACAGGGGATTAGCTGAGGAAGTTAGCTTACCCCTGCCTCAGTCAGTTCCTGTTCCATGGAGACCAAACGGTACAAATTTCTTCATAGATCTCTCTGGTCTGTGGCAGCACTGTCAGTGCAAAATAATATCCTTCTGTCAATACTGCGCTTATTGCAGTTAATTAAAGAAGTTTAGGTTACACTTTAATAGGGTGACCTTTTTTAGCATCATTGGGTGATTATTTTGGGGGGAGCACTGGCAGTCATTGGGGGGTGGGGGGCAGCTAGGCCTCTCTGGTATCTCCCCTTCAGTTGCCTCAACACTGAGCGTAACATAATGGAACAAAGCAGTGACTATTTACCCCACAGCCATTGAACGGGGGCACTTTTGCGTCCAGATCGCAGTGGGACCCATATTACGTAACCCTACAGGCTACCAGCTGCAGACACAAAAGACAAACACTGGTTTTTCACTTATCTCACAAGCTCAATAAGTGCTAGAAAGTCCTGCTGTGTACATGGGAAGCCCTGAAGAACCAAAAAAGGAGTGAGGTCCAAAGCAAATAGGCAGGGTAGGTTTTTGTATAAGATTTAAAGAGCACGGAGGAGAAAACACTCACAGCTCTGGGGTTCATCACCCAGAGCAGAACTTGTCCAGAGGTGATGGTGTTATGCTGCATTGCGACTTAAAAAACCTACAAACAGAAAACAGACACATCTCTGATTTTGGTCAGTGTAGTGTCATTAGCACAGTGTAGTGTCATTAGCACAGTGTAGTGTCATTAGCTCAGTGTAGTTTTATGTCACAGCCTCTCCCCTCATGGCAAAGAAGGTTGTACTCCTTGAAATTAAGTAACACATTTGGTCAAGATTCCAGCCACTGTTAAGATGGGGAACAAGATAAAGTACTTATTGAATCTTTGAGTTTTCTAACTAGCCACAGAACAAAATCCTTGTTGGCAGGACATGAACCTGATTCCAAGGCAGCCATAGAGACCCAGATTTCACTTCCATTTGAAGTGAAAGAACTTTACAACACTGCCCTCTGTTGGTCATTGTGGTGATCAAATGTTAACATAGCTGGCTGTAATACTGAGAAGTGACTGAAGGATTATTTGTATCAGGTGTGTTAATTTAGAGCTGCATTGGAACTCTGCAGGTTGGTAGATCGCCAGTAGCAGGAATGAGCAGCCTAGTCCTACAGTAAAGCCCATACTAGCTGTACAGTAAAGCAGATTGGTTAGATGCAGTTTTTTTCTTTCTGGATTTACTTGTACAAAATGGTTTTAGGTAGGTAGGTAGGTTTATTTGTCATTTCAGCCATATACACAGTATGAAGTGGAATGAAATGTTGTTCCTTCAGGGTCAAGGTACAGAAACAGAGGACAGAAGGACAAGACAATGTACTGTGCAGTCAACAGTAGTAACCGTGCTGGTCTGAAATAGATATTTGAATAAAATTTATGAATTATACTGTATTTTAGCAGCAAGATGGCAGTAAATAGTAAATAAAAGTGCAAACTGCAAATAATGGGATCAGCAGGACAGATAATGTGCAGTAAATAATGAATTCAGTTGTATATGAAATAGTTCGCAATTCAGTTTTGATTCTGAGTCTGATAAGCCTGAGGTAAGATATTGTTTCCCATCGTGCCAGAGAAGGCCCGTATGCCAGTGAAAGCCCAAATGCTGTGAAGGCCCGTATGCCAGTGAAGGCCCAAATGCCGTGAAGGCCCGTATGCTGTGCAGGCCCGTATGCCAGTGAAGGCCCGAATGCCGTGAAAGCCCATATGCTGTGAAAGCCTGTATGCCGTGAAGGCCTGTATGCCAGTGAAGGCCGGTATGCTGTGAAGGCCCGTATGCTATGGAACCTTTGACAGACGGAAGAAGGAAGAAGAG
>JAABNY020000129.1:17900746-17911092 GCA_015164015.2 Brevimyrus niger
CATTTTCAAGCACATTACTCTATAATTATGCTTAGTGATGTGTTTTGCAATGAATCTCTCATTCTCGGAGTAGCTGTGTGCAGAGGCTGTGCTGCAGTGAGTTTGTCCAGAGGAGTTTCCCTCCTTGCCTTTTCTCCAACAATAAAGTTTTTGTTTCTGGAATTAAGGAACATTGAGGAGTACAGAAGGTCACCGTAAGGGGTCTTTCTTCATGTTTTCGGGAATCAGTCAGTGTCTGTATGCCTAAGGATGTATCTGGTTACCTTATTTCTAGAAAAAGTACCATCTTGGGTCATTTGTTCATGTGACTCACAGCTAGTCATGTTTTGATATATGCGCCCTTTTCTTTTGGTGCTTTAAACTTATCTGTGTTTCGTCCTGCTAATGCACTAGATGAGCAATGGTCAGCCCCAGGACATGGCAATGGCCAGCCCCCTCTTTACCTCAAACTGCCCCTATATCCATCCATCCACTAACCGCTTATTCTGGTTGGAGTCTTGGAGGCGAGATCAGCCCCAAGGGAGATCAGTCCCAGGCAGCATGGGATATTTGACAGTGATGTCCAAATTTTAGTGAGAAAATAAATGAATAAACAAACTTTTTTGTGTATGTGTTTTGTGCATTTGTTGATCCACCCAGTGTCACCCCCATTAAAAAATTAATTTGAAATTGCCCTTACACTGCATAACCCGTTATGCTGTTATTAGCAATGACCATACCCGGACACTTCTTGCTTAACTAAGTTAGTTGGTTTTCCAAGCACAAACTGGTTGTTTCAGCTCATTGCGTGATCTAGTGTCGTCTTGCTGACGTTTTAAACTTTTGAAATGGCTAAGCTAGCACACTTTGACAGACATAATATCATAGCTTTACTCTAACAGGTATTTTAAACCGTCAGCCTATGACTTCTGCACAGTACTGTTTAACCTGATGTGACACTCGAAACATTTAGTAAAAGTCCAGTTTCAGTTATAGTGACTAAATTACATGACATGGCTCTTGACGTTTGACTTTGACTTCAATTAAGAATCGAAGAACAAATTTCTAAAGCCCAAGCCCATGCGTATTTCCTCGAAAATTGTATCCTACGGACTGAGCTGTATTTGGAAGTGAAATTTACTTTCTCATTTTTCTTAGAACCGAGGAAGTATTTTGAAAATATTTTTCTGACATCGTCCAGCTTTAAGATGACATTCCATGTACCTTTGGCATCAGCCCAAGAATACTCTTTTGTAACTCATAGATACATAAAATGGAAGCCAAAATCGGTAAATATATTTAGCTAATTATACTTAGCAAAAACATATCTAGCGATAGCCGGGTTTCTCTGAACGTCCACCAAGGGTTGGGGGAACAATGCAACTGGCGCTGCTTTTACCTTAAATAGCTCCAGTCCAGCTATTTGGACAGCAGAGAACATTCTCCTTCCTTCTGTTTCTAGAACACTGGCATCAGCCGTAATGCAATGAAACGAAACCTAATTTGTATGCTTGTCGGCCCTTAGCGAAGTGCACTGCAAGGGGTGAACGTAGTCACATAGTTACGGCAAAAACCACAAGATGTAGTTTTCGGTAAAATTCTAGCATCCACGGGAGCCTGTGCCATACTTACTCTTACCACAGAAGACCTACATCTGCTTTAACCAGCCAGCAACCAAAGCATTAGCATACCCCTCACAATATGTCCTCTGCAGCTTGGCCTGCTTTTCATAGCAGTCACTCAGATATGCTGTCTAAAAGCACAAGCTCCAGACTTCCAGTACAATCTGTGGTACATTGCGCTTTGACGGCATAAAATTCAGGTTGATGCCCATGGACAATATACATCCTGACCCTGTGAACTTTCTGCAGAGAGAACTGAATATAAAACAATTGTATCTTTCGCAGGGAGTATTTTAGTGTTTGATGGTCGTTGACCCATGACCCTGAAATGGACAAGCAGTTACAGAAAATGGACGGATGGATGGATAATAGATAGTGGTTTCTTTTTTTCCTGGGATGGTATATGGAGGTACACTTTATTGGTCCGAGGGGGAAACTGTTGACAAGCTTACAGCATCAGTCGGTCTCCAATTCAAGTACTAACCAGGGCAGATGCCGCGTAACATCCAAGATGGGAAGAAACTAGATGGCATAGGCTGTCAGCGGCTGCTTTGCTAGTTGTCATGTATCACTTGTTCATGCTAAATTTAAGACTGTGCCACATTGCTCTTCGGCTTTGCCTTTGCTTTTTCAATGCAACTGCAAAGGAAGCGCTGAGTGAGCAGAATATAAACAGGCAGCAGGGGGAGCTCTGCTGCCAGCTTCAGAAGCCTGACAAACCGCAGTGGCACAGCCCTCTTTGAGTGACACACACACACACACACACACACACACACACACACACACATCATTCTTCTGATCTCCCCTTATCTGGCATTAACACACAGAGCCACTAAACGAATGGAATAGGGGCCTGGTGTATGTGTGGAAGTACAGCCCTCCCTGTTGTGATGCTTTTGGTGCTAGAGCAGCATGCTAACCGCTACATGACACGCCGCTGGACACCCTGCAACCACATTCCATACAACCCTGTGATGCACAGTGACCTGATGCACAGAAACGTAATGCACAGTGACGTGATGCACAGTGACGTGCTGCACAGTGACGTGATGCACAGTGACCTGATGCACAGTGACCTGATGCACTGTGACCTGGTGCACCGTGACATGATGTATATATATTATTCCATTATAAACGTAAAATTAGTTGCATCAAAAGTGTGGGGGTTAGTTTGGAAACCCTACAGACTATTTCCAAGGGAATAAAACTTACATACGTGTAAATGTGTGTGCTGACTTGGAAACCCTGGATTGAATGAAGTTGCAATGGAATCCAACAGGGCACTTATGAATCAAAATCGAATTGTGAGGTCAGGACCGATTCCCAGCCCTAAGCATACCCGTATGTTCCTCAAATAAACAGAATCCAGCTTATGTCTTGGTGCATGTCTTTAAGTTATAGTCCTTCTGAAACATGGCATGTGAGTTTTAAACTTGTCCATTTTTATTTTCAGCTGTTCTTGACAGTCAGGAGTATGTTTTTGTGCTTTGAAAGAGACAGTTTTTTTTTAAAGGAAGTATACCCATATGTTTCTCAGATAAAAAGATTTTGGTATACAAGCCGTTGGCCTTTTCTTTAGTGGTTTTCATAATTTGTTTCCAGTGGTCTACATTTGTAAACTTGTGCTCCATTTAGAGCTTTTTAAACGTCCTTCATCTGAGCTTGAGAGCCTCTCATGGTGTTTGCTCTTCTCTCTCCTTACAGCCCATTGTCAGCACTCACATGCTAAAGTGTATCTACCCCATCAGTGTCATCTGAAGGCTTGAATGAACAGGTGCTCCGCGGTTCTGCCATGGTGGAGCTCCACAGACTGTGTGACGTCTCAGTCAGCACGCCCCACCCCTCATTAGCAGAGCATTTAGCGACTCGGTGATGCAGTGATTTGACCATCGCCATGCAACTGCAAAATTTGGAACAAAAAAAAAAAAATGCCCCCTATTGGTCACCATTAACAAACAATGTATTACCTTATCGCTGCTAATATGATGCCCTTAGTTATTCTCTGGCATATACCTTTTCCTCAAGAACCACCACATTCCATGCTGAATTTCTTATTTTGGAAGTGAAAAATAATATTCTAACCACTTTTAGTCTGGAGCCTATGCCATGAAGAATAGGCTGGGGTACAAGCAAGATGGATGACATCCAAAACAGCATCTACAATTTATAGTCACCTACTACTGAAGTATTGTACCCAACCCACAACGACACGACGCGGGGTGAACATGCAAACTCCACACACGTTTTGCTACAAGAAAAATGGATAACACTTTACATGAACTGCACCTTCTTAATGCCGTTGTAATGCATTCATAGAACATTCAGTGCACCTTCATAATGCATTCATATAACTTTCCTAAGCAGCATGTAAGAACTGCATACCAATATCCCAATATACAACAACAGCTTTAACATACATTAATAATGAGCATTATATAATAATAACAGGCTAACCCTATAATTATATATGGTTTGTTATTATTGTATATTAAAGCAGTCAAGGTATGTGAGAATGTCAAGGTATACTTACATACCACTTATGAATGTTCTATGAATGCATTATACAGGCATTACGAAGGTACAGTCAATGTAAAGCGTTACCGAAAAATGCATCAAGAATTCATACATACACGTAGCTGTGGGTCAGGGATGAAGTCCCTTATCCCTAATTAAATCTCAGCAAAGGTTTTATTTGATTATCGATTTCTCCCTTTGCTTCAAGTCTAACTGTCATGCCTGTCTAAGGAACATGTCCAACTCTTCATTTTTTGAAGAATGGAATGTCGTTCCAAGTTGTTGGCTCGTTTTGAACAGTAGTGACTGTTCACAGTCTGTGTAGCAGTTTCGCTCATAGTGGCGTCCCCTCAAAGCAGCCCCCCCCCCCAGCACAGACCGCATAAGAGCCACAGCAAGACGCATGCCCTGCTAATGGCCTAGGAAGACGCTGCATCATGGTGGGAACAGAGCCAGCTGGTCCATTTATCGGAGAGGCAATCAAAGCTACATGCTGAATGCAGAGAGAAGCGACATTCCTGTTGATCTGCACAACAGGCAGCTACGCCCCTGCACCAGTGACGATAATTAGCTACAGTGGGGGTCGGGGGGGGGGGGGGGCGTATCTATTACCATTGCCTTGTTCATAAGTTTCTCCACTGGGGCAAGACATTCAAATCTCATCAGCTTTTAATAACCTTGAGCTGGAGAAGTGGGTCCCGTTTCCCAGCGGCGTCTCGTCGCTCCACAGGATGGCTGGTTCGCCGGAGGACTTGGAAACGCTGCGTGCGAGACTTCCAGCTTAAACAGCCGGAGCACTGGGTGGCCCACGCAGCTCGTACAGATCCAGTGAGTACCGTAATTCTCTGGCGATGATACCGGTCGGCACTGGCAGGGATGCGAATGTTTTCACATACAGCTGGAATGAAACATACAATTGAAAGAGATTTCACAATTAATAGATAACGGAATAATTCAGGTCGTAAAAGTAAACTTATTCTTTGCCAGTGCAGAAGTAGCAAGTGTGTCCTTCATTATATTTTTATTGTATTTTTAAATTTTATTTTTGATATCAGCTGCACCACAAAATCAAAATGACAAAAGAGACATTGAATTGTTGCTGTTGGCCCAATTTGTGAAATTAAATGACTCATAATTACAGACCGTAAGAGAGGGAAACGAGGTAGAATGGACCAGTGTGGGCTTTATTAGATTAATTGCAAAACCTTTACAAATAATGCACTCGTGAAAAACTGCATAATGCCATTGTTCATTGTGGGCGCCGGTTTCAATTAGCGATGCGTCATCTGTCTCGTTGCATTATTACGTATCCAGCGGAATGGCATGACGATCATGTGAAAATATGCAGATCATTAATCACTTAAATAACCATTAGTCAAGCTGATGCGTCAAGCTATTCAGTGACTCATACTTGAGCTTAGTGGGGACAGTTGGTAATTAAGGTGTCTTTCTATAAAGTATGTGTTTCAAAAGCTTAATTACAAATGCCTATATATACACCTGTCTATGACACGATAATTTGTTTAGTGAAATGAGAAAGAAAATGCAATA
Source organism: Brevimyrus niger (assembly GCA_015164015.2). Taxonomy (NCBI): domain Eukaryota; kingdom Metazoa; phylum Chordata; class Actinopteri; order Osteoglossiformes; family Mormyridae; genus Brevimyrus; species Brevimyrus niger. The sequence goes on from JAABNY020000129.1 coordinate 17,906,413, forward strand.
ATGGGGTTGAGCAGCACACTGACCTACAGACATCGCTTTTCTCAGCTGGATCAGCAACCTTGAGATGGAAGGGGGGGGGGGGGGATATTCCAGAACGGCTGCACACCAGCAACCTTGTCTGAGGACAGCTATCCTGGCATCAGCATGCATCTACCCATATGTCGCAAATGATGATTACACACACTTTCACAAAAACATCAATTAAAAGCCCGCCTTACACGACGATAGATAACGGCTGCCGTTAACCGTGATGTTCACTTTGCTAATTGCAGTAGGCAGCGCATAAAGAAAATGGTGCACATGTTCACGAGGACGTGTCTGACCTGAGACTCTGCAACTCTGCAGTCGCAGTAGGTTTTTAGTCCACTGTGAAGGACAAGGCTGCCTTGAATCTGAGCGCAACATCTGCTGCAAATCTTTGAACAAACATAATTCTGTTTTAGAACTCTGTGTCGCACACATACATGGCGCAGAGACAACGGGATAAATTTAATGTCGATGTGTTTGGGTTTTTTAGCTGCCTTTCTCACATGCAAACACTCTCAGTGCCAGTGTTATGCCGCTGGGTTTGCGTGGTGACACAGACATTTCAAAGAGGAAAGGCAAGGTCACATGTGTCTCCGATTAGCATGAGTATCACGATGCACCGGGCCTGGTTTCTGACCGGCGGGGGGTGTGGATGCTGCAGAGTGAGGCCAACTTCACCCCTGCGAGTATGAGTCTGATCTCTGGGAGTAAGCATTAAGCGTGTTGGGGGCCAGATGTTCGGATGGGGGCCACAGCCTGAGAGGTGAAGGCAGTTTCACTGTTCTACAGAAATGGGAAAAAATGGGAGTCACTTAGCGGGTGAACACATTTCATTCGTATGGTTATTTCAAGCAAAAGTGCATGCTTATTTTAGGCTGCACTAATAGATTTATTGATCTATTTTCCTAAATTTGTAAGTCGTTTTTTCCTGATGCCGCATATCTTTATACTTTTGCTTACAGACTAGCAAACAACGCAGTACTTCATGACAGGGGCCCCAGAGGCCCCAGAGGCCCTCCCTGCTTAGTGTTCTTCAGCTGAACACTCAATGTGAATTGTATGAGCAAAAATATCCAGCTGAATGAATGAGTAAAATATTCTCTGGATAAATGGGACAGCTATGTGATGAAATGCTGTATAGTCACAGTGACAAAGAGGAGAAGCGTTTACTCAATGTGGAGTCACCACTGATTCAGTGAAGTGTCCATTTAATGCAGTCCTGGAGAGCTACCATCCAGTTCAGGGGCGGCCAATCTTATCCGCAAAGGGCCGCTGTGTGTGCGGGTTTTTGCTGCAACTTCCTAATTAGATTACTAATTAGATGACTGATTGGCTGAGGAGTCCTCACACCAGGTTTTGAACAGCTGACCTGCAGGTTATCCCAAAAACCTACTTACACACCGGCCCTTTGCGGATAAGATTGGCCACCCCTGATCTAGTTGTTTTTCTATCCTACTTGGCTTCCGATGAGCCACACCAGGCCCTGGTATTTACCTGAGAACAGGCATGACTCATCAGAAGCCAGGTAGGATAGAAAACCGACTACGTAGTAGCTCTCCAGGACCGGAGTTGGAGACGCCTGATTTAATGGTCTTCCCTTGCACTTATGCAGACCCAACAGCAGATGGCAGAATGCAGCAGAAAGATAAAGCTTTCGCCACGTGGGAGCACAGGATCCTGTCTCTCTTCTTCAAACAGGCCGCCATGCCACCTGAGGCCTTTTAGAAGCTAAACCTTCTGAAGGGATGCTTTATTGTCATCCCCCCCCCTCCCCCCCACAGTGAAAACAGAGCTCACAGAGAGATTACAAGCACAGCCCAGGGAATGGCTAGATAGCAAGCAGCGGGAAGTGAGATTCGGGATTAGATTCAATGGAAGGTGATGCTGGGAGTTAGGGTGGGCTGAAATGGACCACACCTGTAAAACAGGACGGCACCTCGAGTTCTGAGACATCGATAGCAGGGTGTCCTTAATGTTGGGGGGGCTTTTAAAGGCCAAAAGGGAGGCAGACAAGCCTTGCTTAGCATCACTGTTCATCTTGCAATGCGGCACATTACACAACTGGTGAATTGTCTGTTGCAAATGCTTATGGGTAATGATTTTTTTTTATGACACTCTACTGTCAGTTTCAGTGTTAACATTAACATTTTGATGCTGTCTGACGACATTTTCATGGTACAGCTTTGTTTTGTTGACATTCAAAGGTCAACTTGAATACGATAACTTGACTCTTGTACCTTAAGGTTTTCTTGTGGAATTAGGCAGGGTGAACCCATAACGGGGCACCAGTATGTCACCAAGACGATATCGTCTGCACACGAGTCCAACCTGTAGCATGTGATGGTGGAAGGATGGAGACCCACATGGATACAGGCAAACGGGCACACACACAGTCCTGAGGTCAGATTTAAAACCATAATCCTGGGAATGGGAGGCACACACACAGGCCCGAAGTCAGATTTAAAACCATAATCCTGGGAATGGGAGGCCAAGACACAATCCACTAAATCAGAGCATCCCCCCCGGGGCTTATAAGAAATATCAGATGTTCTTCAGTTATATAACGCTTATGTAAGGTCTTATGTGAATAAATAAATTGAGTCATTAAACCAGAAGCATACTTTTCATATTCCTTAAAATGTCTGCGATTCATCTATCCATCCATCCATTTATCCATCTTTCAGTCGTTGCCCTTTGCTTTCCATGTTGGCATGGAATTTCTTCATTGTAAGATGATTAATAATAATAATAATAATAATAATCAGGAATTAAATATGTTATATTTAAATAGCACTTTACATGTCTTGCTAAAAGTTGACCTCCTCTTCCTCACTTTATATAAGGATGAAGAAAAGTCTCGCAGTGAAAGGCTGAGTTGTGTGCAGTAAGAAAGTACCATGAATTACCAGATTTATATTGTGGTCTCAGAGTGGAACAGGAGCTATTTTCTGTCACGGAAGGAAGCCGCCACCGTAAAGGAGAGATCTCATTACACCAGCAGTGTTTTCCGTTTCAACAACAATTCTGCAACAGGGTTGTAAAAGTTCTCATAGACAAGATGATATTTGATCCTCTGGTTGAACTGTGGATTGACAGATTGACAGTTTGCCCTCAGTATGTTCTTTAGCAGACCCCCCCCCTCGGGGAATTTCAGCACCTGAGAAATACAGGAGCGTTCCCTCAAAAAGTCAAGTCAGAGATACATCTGTGGTTCTGGGTGAAGGCCTGGTCGTTATCTAGGAAGGCTTTGATGCAGCTGAATCTAAAATTTAAAATTTAGGACAGTTACTAACACAGTTCACATCATGCAAAAGCAAATATTTGGCAACTGAATTAAACTGAAGTTTAATCAACATGGCAGCATTTTCAGACATCAGTGATAAACGTGCAGAGCTATTTCGGAAGCTGCAAGACGAAGCCCAGACTGTGAGCTCTCCTGGAGACTGTGGGCCAGTAGAAACACACATTTTCATTTTCATCATTGTAAGAAAATAAATAATATTCGATATTATGATAGTATACAGGAATTAATGTTATATTTATACAGCACTTTTTGTGACACCCAAAGCACTTTACAGAACCAATGGGGAGCCACTTCAGCCACCCCCACTGTGCAGCCCCCACCTGGATGATGCCAATCAGCCATCCTGCACCAGTACGCTCACCACACAGTAGCTGGTGAAGAGAGTTCACCAGTTAGATATAGGAGAAGATCAGGGAGTCAGGACCGTGGGCAATTTTACCCCTCCCCCCCTACTCTCTCAAAAAGCCCAGGGATCTTTTATGACCTCAGGGAGTCAGGAACTCAGTTTTACATCTCATCTGAAGAACGGTGCCAGTTTTACAGCACAGTGTCCTGGTCACTGCACTGGTGCACTGCGATCCACACAGTCCACAACCTGCTGGTTACACTAACACCTCACTCAGCAGCATCACTGGTTTTTTAGTTGGCCTCTCATCCAAGTTCAGGCAAAGGCCAGAACCTGCTTAACGTCAGACGGAGCTCCGAGGGTGAACGGCAGGTAATACGTGTGCTGATATTTTGAGATGCCAATTATCCTACCTGCATTTTTTTATTGTGCTGGGAAATCAGAGCAGCTAATTAAGAGGGAGAGAGTTTGTAAGCTCTACACACACAGCAAGGGTAGGAGTTCAATCCCCAGCCTTGGACAAGAGAGACCACCATGACTGAATCATACGTAATAGACATTATGTCATGGATTATGTCATGAATTTAGATTATGTATCTTACCTCTTATTTAGTTTTCACCTAGGATTAGGTCCAACCTAATTAACGTGCAATTCATGTGTCCAGGGGTGCCAAATGGGGGGAGGGGGGGGGGTTACTTAGGGGCCTTAAAAAATTTGTCATATTGGGCCCCAGTCTCAGAATCTCTAGAGACAGCCCTGCGTGTGTCTACTTTACATGCCTTTCCTGACTGTTGACAAAATCACAGCATGAGTCTGTATTCCAGGGATACCCAACTATTTTCCCCAAATGCCAAATTCCATCAGCAACACAAAGCCAAGGTCCACTGCATCTGAAAAAAAAAAAAAAAAACACGGACTGTAAAAAAAATTGCTGAGGCCCTGTGACTGAAAAGAGGTACAAATGCCAATTAACTGAAAATGAGTTGCTGTACACTGTATTTT
>JAABNY020000129.1:17940258-17950923 GCA_015164015.2 Brevimyrus niger
CCGCAGTCACCCTAACCCTCCTGCTTAAAAACGAAACGGTGCATGATTTTCTCACCACTGATTCATTTCCTGGAGAAACAGCAAGTGTTTCCATTCTCGGAGTTTGAGGATGCGTAGATATCATTGAGCACCTCCTTAAAAAATCCGGAGACACTTTCAACATCTGACAGTTTTACATAAATTCTTGAATTGTTACTGTGGCTGAGCTTGCAAATCATAATAGTGCTTTGAGCTTTTGTCATGCTTTTTGTCATGGTGTACAGTGGATTATTCCTCTTCCTCAACGCTTGTGTTTTAAACAGAAGCTGTGAATTTTGCACTATAAAATCCTTCTGACACATAATAAAATGTCATTAACCAAATTCCCATAATTTTCAAGACAAAATGATTTGAATGCAGTTGAGACTTGGTGGCCTTTGAATGACTGGTCACTCACGGGTGCTTTTTAATGATGAATATTCATTCAAAAGAATTGAATGAATTGAAAAGAATTTAATCTAGCTCCCCCCTTATTTCTTTCTTGCTTTAGTGTATCTATGCACAAGTGTCTCGTTAAGTGTGCCCATCATACAGTGGTAGCGTATCCCTTTAGTATGTCAGTAGGGGGCAGCACAGGTGCCTCAAAACTGAAGCATTATGGGACCCCACCCTCCCCCATGCTCTGTGATTGTCTGTGGAGTTTCCATGTTCTCCCTGTGTCTGCGTGGGTTTCCTTCAGATACTCCGATTTCATACTACAGTCCAATATCCTAGTTTAACTGGTGTCTTTATATGGCCTATAGTGTGTGATCTTCTGAATTTGAGTGTTTTAATGTTTCGTATGAAAGGTCAATGTGACATGTCGGTCATCCATAAAGACAAAAGACAAATTACTAGATGCATTCACTGTAGCAGTTACTCAAGGGACACCTGCCCACCCCCTCATGATTTTAAAATCAGTAACTTTGTAATCCAATTGCCAGTGGTACTCATGTTTCTGAGACAGAGCCGAGGTTATTTTATCGTAATTTAATTTAGTCTGAACTAATTTCAGATGCTTCACCAAAGGTTACATTGGGGAAGGAGTCCTCTGAATTAATGAGTAACACTTTACATGATGGGGCACAAAGTCTTAAGTAATAACTGAGATTCTACTGAAATCAAGTCATGAACAAACCAGAAACCGCCCTGCATTGCATGCTTGTTTGTTTTCCTTGAATTTTTTTTTTTTGTTTACATAATGGCACTACTTGAGATAAAAAAAATATGTTACGGGTCATTAATGATGAACACACGTGAGATCAGTATTTCACTTGTGTTATTCATCACTTGTCCCTTTAGTAGTTCACAAAGGCTTGCAGAATTATTAGATACGGTATCTCAAGTAACTGCTTGAGATAAAACGTTTCACAATCCATAAATGACAATAACACGCAGTCAGTATGTAATTAAGACTTAGTTTGTGGTTGATTAATACATAAGTAATAGCATAACACTGTATTGTTTGTGCCCTGTCAACATGTCAAGTATTTGCAGAGGATGTGCAAGTGACATTGATACCAAGCGAGGGCAGCTCCTAGCTGCTGCTGGAGACCTACCACCAGCTTCAACATTCCTGCCTCTAATACTGAAATTCTACTGAAGGGCCCGATTCTCTGTGTCAGGTGCATTAAATTAGGGCTTCAGCTAAGCAGCTCTGCGGGGGGTGGATCTCCAGGATCTGGGGGGGGGACAGCCCTGCACTAACCTAACAAGCAATGTGCAAGCATAATTCAAAACTGATAACCAGTTTGTGAACTTTACTCTACATCTACTTTAATATGGTGACCTACTTTCCCCGAATAGAAGGCTTTTTTCTCTTTAAGTTGAAAATACTACATTTTTATATTAATTCTTTATACACTACTGCCCAAATCTATATTTTATGGCGAGCTTCTTCACAAAGCGGGGCAATCACTAAAAGCTTATTTTAACACTAGGAACCATTAGTTATTAGAAGTAATGTTTTGTCATGTGATGCACTGTTCAGGCTATGTGAGAAAACAGCAGCAGATGTTAAATGTTTGCACACATGTGTAACGTAAAAATGGAACTGTTTTGTAATTAAACTTGGAATATTCTGAGAGTGAAGCTGAAATATTGGAATATTGAATGAATCAAAGTGTTCATTTACATTGTTCTGAGGAGTAATTAGGCTGTCTCACAAGCCTTAGTAGGTTGGGTATGACTCAATAACACCGCTAGCAATGTCGACCCATGTTGTGCTACATGTTCAGCCTCACTTACGGTCACAAGCAAGCAAGGAACCCCTATTAGAGGCTTGTCCATGACCAGCCTACAGCCAACCGACACCAATGTACTTGAATAAAAGATGAAATCCCATATGAATTTAAACTTTGGCTAATGAAATGCATCGCACTAACACTACAAGAACTAAAAGGAACTACAGTCGTTTATGAGAACCATCTTAACTAGCTAATTGGTGAATCTGCTTTCAAGAAAACTGACTGAAAACTAAGTGAAATCTTCTCATGATAAGTATCCCTGGTGGGCATCTTTATTGAAACAATAAACGTTGAGAAAAATCTCTAGCTCAAAACTGGAGGCTTGTTTTTGTCAAGACGTCCAAGCCAAAAATGTTTAATTGCACTGAATGTCTGGTAAAGCATTTAAACTGTACACATGCCTTATTGTTACAGTTGTCTATACATAATCTTGAAATGCTTTCAGTTTTTCCTGAATGTACAGAGCTGCCTCAGTTATTGACCCCAATAATGCATTGTCCAAATGTCCAAAATGTCCAAAATGTTTTATTAAATACTATTTATATCCTTATCATCATAGACATATTTTCATCATATTCAGTCATATGCAATCACATGCAATCACAGTCTGCTCCAGTTTTTTTTCATGGAAGTACGATTAAAGTTAGGCCAGCATTTAAACAGGCTACAGAACACTGCAAGCCATGTAGTCTGATGGTAAAAGGTTGGAAATGACAGCTTTAGCTACGTATGTATTAAATTTACATCCTTCAATTTAATCCATCAGTAGATGTCTGCCTGCAGTGACCATGTTTACGTGGTAAGAAGACTAGATTATCTTTACAGTGTCACTTTTCATACAGGCATCAGGGATGGTTTTGAATAGCACTCTGTAGCCCTGTGGGTGCACTGTGCTCAGCCTTTTTATATTTCTGACACATTTCTAATACACGTTTTTGGCATTTCTTGTGTTATTGAGCAGCCAAATTATGTGGAACATGCACAGATGCGCAACTCGCTGGCATGAGAGAAATGTACTCACATACTGCAACTGTTCCTTATAGGTTTCAAAGCAATGATTTCAGAGAAGAAAGTTAATGAGACCCTTCAGATTATGTAATATTGTAGCTGAAGTCAGTGTGTTTGTTTTTCCTGTATTTTTTGTTTACATAGTTGCACTTTCTTGTATAGGTCAGACAGAAAAATCAATGTCCTAATTTACAGCAGGACAAAATAGGCGTACCAGAATCACATGCTGACTCCTGGGAATTGAGAGACTTATACTGGGTCAAGGGCAAGATGTATAAATCAAATTTGTGCTGCAAAGAGCCAGACAATGCATGAGCCTGCACTAATAGGATGGGATTGTTTCATATCTGTTTCAGCCTCTGCCTTGCAGCCTTTATCTATTTGAACATCAGCAAGCGATATTTAAGCTAAAACTGTGAATGGGTTTCCAGTTATTGAAAGTTGAATGTGTGACATTTTACGCAGTGAGACCACCAGGTTCGGGTTTATATTAATGCATAAAGAGATTTTGCATAATCTGTCTTGAAGCGTGCATTTTCAGGAGGCTATTCTATCTGATTTGCAGGGGTGATGAATGTTACATCACATTGGTGTATTTGCTTATGAATAAATCACCTTTAGGTGGAGCATACTGTAGCTCATAGAACCATGGATAACAGAATGCAGTTCTTTCAAAGGGTTTACTCAAGTACATTTTAAGTTTATGCAGTAGCAACCCCTTTTAGCCAAAACACATACAGTATGTGTTTGAGGCAGAGAGCAAAGCTAGGGTCTGTGGAGCAAGTGGACTTTAGGGGCTTCCTAAGTGCTGAAACTATTCTGGCTGGCAGAGGATTTAAAGCTTCTGATCAGAGACATGGAGTCCTAACCCAGAGAGCCACACACCAGCCCGTTTACACACTACAGCCACACCAGGCGACAGAGCCAGCTTGGCAGAGTCCCTTGTTTCTGGTTCAAACCGGCAAAGTGCCTTGAACGCCTGACCTGTAGCTCTGCAGCACTGCCCTCTCTCACAGTTTACATCCACAACTGGTCAGGATTTTCAGAAATGGTGATCATGAGACTACACGTTTCCCTCTTTCTTTAATAATGAATAATAATGCCACATTCATGACCCGGCTTTTTCATAGATAAAAGGTCAAAAACTTTTTCTCAGGCACAAACGTTTGAAGCCTACCATGGCCATTGTGATGTTTTTAACTTATGAATCACTGGTTGCTCGAGCAGTAGCATTGTATAGTTACTCTATCACAGAGAACAGAAAGGCTGCTGTCGATCTCACCAGTATTGTAGTTACTCTATCACAGAGAACAGGAAGGCTGCTGTCGATCTCACCAGTATTGTAGTTACTCTGTCACAAAGAACAGGAAGGCTGCTGTCGATCTCACCAGCATTGTAGTAACTCTGTCACAGAGAACAGAAAGGCTGCTGTCGATCTCACCAGCATTGTATTTACTCTGTCAGAGAGAACAGAAAGGCTGCTGTCGATCTCACCAGCATTGTAGTTACTCTATCACAGAAAGGCCAGCTAACTAAACTCTCAGTATCCCCTGGTCCTGCAAGAAGCAGACAGTGTGCTGTGTTTGGCAGGATTATTCATGAAATGCGTGAAACTAAAAAAGCTCAACATTGGTATAAGTGATTCATTAGTTAGATTATTATTTATGGTCAAGTGTCAGACAGACATTTTTGTTAGGATTTTCTTATTTAGCGGAACATCACCATTGTTTCTCAGTACAGATAAGTATGGCAAACAATGGGCAAGCAAGTACAGGAAAGGCAAGTATACAGTATTAAATAGCTTTATATTAAGCTTTTTATCAAGCAGCGTAATGGCACTTAAAACAACATAAATCAAGCTAATTTAACATCTTTGTTTGAATAAATAAACAACATACAACAGACAATTAAACATTATCAGACATATATGAACAAACTGATAATGCTGTACTGAGGGCTATGAATAACAGCAGAATCTGCTCAAGCAGAATGTTAACATTATCCAGTTCTAACTATAAGTATATTACTATGTAAATCAATGAAAAGACCATTTTCAGTTGCTATAAGAAAAACTATAAAGTAGAATCTGCCACAGACTGTGCAACTGGACTTTCTGCTAAAGCTGTCTTTTCAGAATAAAGAATAAGTGTTCAGTAGCATTTCTGCTAGGGCTACTATTTCAAAATGGGAGTTTTTTTAAATAAAAAATTATGCACATTTTTTTCTTCATGCTAGAAAAGGACCCTTCTTGTTTCTTAACTCACACATTGTTAGCACTTAAGTAAGCAAATGAGAGTGAATGTATTTGTCATCTCACAAGGGCTTCCAAAATGACATCATTAATCAGAAACAAATCAGAAGAGGAGACCTACACTATTACTTCATATGTCCTGCTAACACACTGAGACAGTGTTACTAAATAATGGCATAGTGGAGATGCAGGATGAGATGGAAGAAGGTCCTGTTAATGTTGTGCAGGAACTATTGACGGGCAAAACCCTGACCTCGTTCTGGCCATCATGGTGTTCCCCTACTCAAGCGTATGAGTGTCTTTGTCGTCCTGAGGCTCGTTCAGCCAAAGATGGTCACTCATCCACAGAGGTGAATAGTTCAGGTCCAAAAAGAAAAAATCCAGACCAAGATTTTGTTTCAACCAACCAGTTGAGTATAAAAAGTCACAGTACTCAAGTACAAGTATTCAACTGGTCATCCATTACACTTAAAATGGCCATGCCTTCTTTCCAGTTTGTACCAAAATACCCTGCCTTGAAAGTAAACCTATACACTCTAGCTTTTATCCCTTAACTGGGGAACTCATTCACTCCTAAAATGCCAGTTAGGTGTTAACTTTATCTGTTACAATGCATCTTTGCAGCTCACTGTAAGTATAACACTCCCCCAATAGTCTTCTCTGCACAGTCAGATCTACGTTGGCTTTATGTAGGTGAACAAGACAAAGAAGCTCAGATCATAAAAATCCTGTCATATCCATACAAGCCAAATTACAGTGAGAAACATATATCATATTTGTTGAGACCTCCATGGTGGACCATCAATACTTAAAGCATTTTCCGGTAGTCAGTTTATTTATAGAAGAATTAGCTAACAGGCTCCCAGAAATGGAGGACCCTAGCAGTGGTCCTCTTTGTTTAAGTGCAGTTCTGTATATACTGTATAGGACAGCTGTTCGTTGGCTTTGCCCTGGGTTTCAAAATGACACGCTGTGAATACAAAGGCTTTGTAGGCTTTTGTGGTGGTAGGTGGTATATAATGTTCATTTTTATGTCATGCCGAGCATTGCAGAATGCAGAGAAAAGAGTTTCAGACTGAAGCTCCGTAATACAGTGATTCTCCTGCTCTACATTAGACTTGTGTGTCCATGGCAACAGCATTGCATCAAATTAGGTTTGGAATGTGACTATACCTAGGCCTCTGTGTGCCAGTTTTGGTTGCATACAATACCTAATCTGCATTGTGTATGATGGTGCTCTGGCTGTTGGGTCTGGGATGGAATATGTAACATAACGGAATATGTTATGGAATTTTGCACAGAATGGAATATATGAGTTTATCCAGGTCATGATTCACTCAGAGCAGGCTGTCATATCATTGCTATACTCCAAACTTGCCAAGTCATGCTTCCCATGCTCTTTATTGGGGGGTGGGGGGGGGTGTTTCACCTAGGTCAAGGGTGTCAAACTCCAGTCCTGGGGGGCCGGAGTCCTGTGTAGCTTAGCTCTTTACCTGTTCCACCACAAATGATTCAGCTTAAGAGCTGTGTGATAATTAGCAGAAGGAGTTGAACCAGGTGTGTTAAATGAGGGAAAACCCAAAAAATGTGTGGGGCTCCAGCCCCCCAGGACTGGAGTCTGACACCCCTGACCTATGATATATCTGAATGAATTTTGGCTGCATTGCATAAATCTTTTCTTGATTCAAGAACATTGATTTATTGTTGTTATGTGGCACATTTTTGATGGCAACGTTAGGGAAACCTTCACCAAGAATTGCTAGTGAATGATGCCTGAAATAAATGTAGCGCATGAAGGAAACTGCTTTTGATACTTGAGACGCTTACTTCTTCGTACATCTGTTGAAGTCGGTGCCCTTGCCCAAAGTCCTGTTAAAGTTGTGCACCACATGTCAGAATAATTCAAAACAACTGCTTGACAAAGGTCAGAGATAATCATTTTCCACTGGAGGCAGCTGTGTGAGAAAGGAACAGGTTTCAGATGTTGTGGATCTTTGGTAAATAGTTAGCATTGGACTGCTGCTTGCTTTGTTCCGTTGGCCCGGTTCTGATGGTGAGGATTGACTTGGGAGCAGGCACTGCCTTCTTGGCTGTGGGGTAACAGCTTTGAACTGGTGCAGGTCCAAGCAAGCTAACCTCACATGGGGCTTGCAATAACTCCACCAAAACCCCAAGTCCTAATCCAAAATGCGATGAAAAAATCTAACTCTCCTTTGTCTCCGAGACTTCTTTTTAATCGCTGGCAGACTCAGTGATGAGAAGAAAATAATCCCTTTTTCGAAAGAGTTATCTTTTAAATTACCCTAAGTCGTGTGAGGTTTTTATGAAAGACTTACTATGTATACTTAACTGGGTTTCCCGTCCAGAAAGGCATGCAGTATTCTTTCTTTGCTTATGGAACTGGACATTTACTGGAGCAATTATGAATTGCGTACCATGTTGTAACATGAGGGAGTAGTTCCACTTTGGGAATTAAATTACTTGAAGATTTAATTCATCCAATCAAATATCCCACCCATGTCATTCCATTACATATGCTTGAAGCTGATTTCTCTATCTTTAGAGACAGGGGTCTTTTCTAGAAGTATTTATTGCAAGTGTGCTGACACTGTCTATAACTGTGACTTTTACTGCTGTTTATGTTCCGAATATACAGCACTGAATGAAAACGTATAGCTTCAGTCATGTCTTTGCTGATATATCCTGCAAAGCAGAGCTGTTTTGTATTGTGTGTTTCTTTACTCTGGCTTGTGTTCACAGGGACAATGACCAACAGCTGCTTTGTCGGTGCCCCTAGCAGGGGACTTGAGTCACATCTGAATCCAACCCCCGTACTCATCCTGAGGGCGACTTGCTGGAACAGAATTGCTGGATTCACAGAATTACTCACTATGGTTTTCTGTCGCTTTGCACGTTGGCTACGGCGTGTGTCTGATGCTGGCTGCTGAATGTCCCCACCAGGCAGCAGCCGGTACTGCAGGTGTTGCTGCAGCCATATGGCGCTCTCCACTGCGGATTTTCCCCAAGCTGCTGCACGGGGTGAGCAGTGGGCTGCTTTAGTTCGCCTTGTCTGAGAAATGGGCTTTAGCAGGAACTGAGATTCAGGTCATCTCTTCTCTCAGGAGGGAACAGCGCCTCTGCTTTTGACACTCCTTCCATCTCAAAACTATCTGTGCTTGCATACAACGTATTCAAAACTAATTGTAGGTGACTGGCAAGTATCACTCCAATAAGAACATGACTCATTATGGAAGTCCCCTTCAGGTTCTTGGTTTTATGGAATTATGATGATGATGATGATGATGATGATTTATATTGAGTAGTGCACAACAGAAAACTAATACACCAACATCTGCTTATTTTTCTGCAGCATCTTATTTTGCATAGTTACATCAACCCTAATATGTTAAAACAACCAAACATTTGCATAAAACCCACAAATCTTGATTTGTAACTTTAGCTGTGAGTGCGCCCCCATTATGGGTTTCAGTGCAGCGTGCATTTTAATAACCCTTGAAAACTATGAGATAATTGGTAAAATCATTGGTTTTAACATGAAAGTTGGACTGACAGCTCATGCGCCGTGACTTTTGGCACTGGAATTTTCCATCCCTGTTCCATTTTCCACTCCCTGTTCCAGTTCCATGCTATAAACTCTCTTTGGTCTTTATCATGTTACTTCTAAGACCTTAAAAGAACTCTTTAAAAATGTTATCGCTAGCTTAAAAAGCTGTCTTTTCATATTATTTCTCCTTGAAAGAATAGACACCAAGTGAAATTAAACAAAATCATTTATTACACAGAAATGTTAATTGACAAAACTCCATCTTTCATTCATCTTCATAACTACAGTTCTCACGCAGCTTTGTAGGCCTGGAGAATCCTGAATAGGCTGCTAGTCTGATTAAGGGTGCAGGCACACAGTTGTACAAACACCAGTTCAATTAACTGCGGGCTTCTGTGGTGCTTTTCCACTGCCATCAAGAACCTGAGCCGTACAGTGAACTTGCAGTTTTCCATTGTAATGTATGCACGCCGTACCTGCACTGACATAGCAGGGCCAAAGGTGCGACCAAACTGAGCTGGTTACGTCACCACCATGCGATGGGTTGAAATGCAAGGAGATATCGGTGTTTTGTGTGTGGATTACATGAAAAAAACAATGGTATATTTTATATATTATTCATTATTAGTAGTTTCGCACATCGTTGTCTAAACCCTGCAATGCCACTGCAGAACCAACCCCTATGCAGTGGAAAACCAAAGCAAGCTGGAACCGTGCTGTGACTAGATTCTTTTCATGGTACAGTTCAGTATGCCAGTGGGAAAGCGGCAATGTTTTGGACTACAGGACAAAAAACCGATGCAATCATGGGGAGGACATGGAAACTCTGCACACATATAGCCAGGGGCAAGAACAGCACACCCCAGAGATGGGAGCTGCAGTGCACAGTTACGCCAGTGTTACCCCCACTAATAATAGCACACAAAGAATTTTTTTTTGGGTTAAGTGCTAACTCCTGCCGAATAGGGAAGACTTTAAATATCCATTATCCAGTTTTACTCAACATAATCAAATGATTTGGTACATTCAGCAGGCCCGATATATATTCTTTCCATCATCAAAGTATACAAACACCCAAGTATGTAGAAAAAAATTATTTGTGTCATTTTAAGTGATTTTGCTCATTAACACATTACCTGATGTATTTCCTCACCCTTTATAGCAGAGGCATCAGTTTCAGTGATGGGGCCGGGTTCTCTGTGTACTGTACCAGAGCTCTGGCTTTTCAGGCTGACTGTACCTGGCTGCTCTTAAAAGAGTTTACAGTATGTGACTGAGAAAGACCTCAGTCTCCAAAATACACCAGTGCAAGCATTCAGTGTGAAATTGGAATGATAACTGTTTTCAATTAATTAGGTTACTAAGTCGAATATGATGCATCCTTTGTAAAGCTTCAAAACTTACAAATTACTTCTTCATACAGCATCAAACAACAGTAATCTGACACTAACATTCAGTATTCCGTTTTTTCTACTCGTGCTTGCAGTCTTGCATTTGGTTACTAATTGATCATTTCCGATTTGTGTGTTGTTCAAATGTACCCATTTTCAGGCTTAAAATCGTACAGCCTTTTGTTT
>JAABNY020000129.1:17952204-17962592 GCA_015164015.2 Brevimyrus niger
CCTGGACTGTCAAGTACGATCTTTGCGTTCTGGGTATTGAGAACCACCCTTGGCCTGATGACGGAACATGAACATCATGAATTGTCAGATCTTAGAAACCATTTGCTAAGTCACTGAAAATGAAAATGCCCTTTGAGACGTCACCATTTGTGAACTGATCTGGTCCCGCTAAACGTCCAGTGATGTAGGCTGACTGGGGTAGCTAAGACAGCGCCCCCTATTGTTCCCCACTAAGGAGGGACAAGGAGGTTCTCTGAAGGAGAAGCTTAGAGCAGGACCTGCAGGAGTCACAGTGGAAATGGGGCTCAATTTGCATCCATCGTCTAAGAAAGCAAAACAGCAGTGAACATTCTGAGTGTTTGGTTATGAAGGCTCTTGAAAATCTTCCTGGGATACGTTTTGTTACAGCTGTCCTAGTGGCTGCTAATTTTATCAATGGAAGCTTTAAATATGTAACTTAGGGCAGGTGATGCCAATTGTGGAGTAACTGCCATGATTTCAACTTTTAATGACACCCATTTCACCTCATGAATATTACTTTGCAGAATTTCGAGTTTTGCATCAATCTGTTCCCATTTCATTATCCTGTGAAGTTGACATTGCCTGTATGTACAGAATGATGTGACTGCGATGCAAATATCTTATCTTAAATGTTTTGTTTTCCCCTCTTATTTCCGTCATTTCTTGACTGTAGTTGTAGTATGTTTTGGCAAAATGCTGAATGAGCCCAGCTAGGTCATTTTTAGCGACATACTCTCACACCCCCAGGGCCGTGATTCTTATCCCTGGATGCGATTGTTTGCACGTTTTCCCAGTTTGCATGAGGAGTTCCCGTTTGGGCATTCTGATCTGTCCAAAACCATGTGCTTAGCCTTTCTAAATTGCCCTTAGGGTGGGATAAGTGTGCTTTCCTCGTAACAGGCGTCCCATAAAGAGCATCCTCTACCTTGTGCTGGCTGCTTCCTGGGCTTGGCTCCAGGCTCCCCATGACCTTATTTTAGAAAATGAATGGGGTGATATCAACCACTGACCACCATCAGATTACAGTTAGCTCACAGCTATACTTGACCAGAAAAACTCGACCAGAGGCGAGCGAAAGGAAGAAAAAAATACTGATATTCAGCCCAGCATGGGTCTCTGCAGGTGTCTGAGAAGCTTCTCTCTGCCATAAATCTGTGTTAGGAGCTCATTTATACACCGGTGATTAGTGAATCCTGAGGGTCCCAAAGCTGGAGAGTCCTGCATGCGTTAATCATCCTTCACGTTGGTCAGCCAAATGCCACATGTCACTGTGGCTGAAATCAGCTACTCCCCATTCAGGGGTCTCAGATAGATGAGCATCGCGAGCCTCCCTCCACTCTCCTCGGACCACCGATGTTGAATTCCAGATGTCTAGACAGAGTGGGGGCAGGTGACCCCTCTTTCCTGGTCACCCCCCAATACATATAATGGCCTCTGAGTCTCAGGATAGAGATAAAGCAGACAAATGAAGAAGATGGCAACTTCCAATGAGATTTCGCGGCCGTCCTATATTAGATAATCTGAAGAGCCAATCGGACCACCAGAATAAAAAATAGGTTTAAACATGTCTAGTAAAAAAAATCCAGTGACTATGATAGAATGTGAAGCTTCACTTGCTTCCAAATGGAGGCCCATCTAGGCATCTTTCAGCCAGTAACCAGTTTTCCAGTATAATGTGTGTTTGTGGGTGTGGGGGTTGGGGGGCAGCATAGGACAGAGAGCAGAGAAACAGCCAGAATGAGTCAAAGTCATGCACTCCATTATTCACAGTATTAATAGGATGGCTCACTGCCCTCCCCCCCACCTGTATAAGTGGCCGCTGTTTGAATTGAGGTTGTGTGTGTGTGTGTGTGTGTGTGTGTGTGTGTGACCCTGTAGCACGGTGAGGGAGGGGGTGTAGGCTGCATATCATCAGGTGAGGCATAAAAGCGATCACAATCCGTAAAAGAACCTTCCAAAACAGCCGCCTGGTATTGTGTTTGGATTAAAGATACTTGTATGAAGGCTACGTGACTAATGGGTTAGATTAGGCTAACATTTCACATAACAGCATTAATTAAAAAAATTATAAACAGCTTATGAAGGGCTTATCAATAGTATTGTCCATAGAAACATCTCAAAGGCAAACTTCCCCCCAGCCCCAGGTCCCGCACCTCACTTTAGACCCTGGCTACAGTCCTGGCTGTACAGTATCTGAGCATGAATCTTTTATGTCCTTCATCAGTCTACTCTCTCGGTGTACAGCAGCTGCCTTCTGTGGCTGTAATAGTTTTCCCAATTCACTTTTCTCTCTGCTTTCACTGTAAATTCAGCTCTCTCTTTGTCTCTTTGTCTCCCCATCTGTGCTGTGATGAATTCGACGCTCTTAAATCGCCTTCACAGCAATGGGACACGTCTCCCCGCTGCTCTGAGGACGGTCCCCATTGGACCCCTTGGTCATCACCGCAGGCAGTAAGAATGCAGGCCAATCTGAGAACTCGTGTTGCACCGTGGCCCCGCCCAGCCTCCCCGCTGATTTAGCCAGCCAATGGTAATTCATCACTCCCCTAGTGAGCGGAAAATTGACCGTGACTGACACAGAAAGCCTGCATACTTAATGCCCTCCAGATCCCGGGGGTGCGGGGAGATCCAGGGATTGGACAGGGTGTTAAGCAGTCTTTCACTTCCACTGAACTCAAAGTTCAGTAGTTGTTTTAACTGCTTAACATTGTTTAGCTGTGTGTGCTAAAGGGGTTAGCTACAGATGGGATTAGCCAACCGGGAAGAAATGTATAGAAATTGCTCCTTTTTCTGTTTCTTTTACTACTATAAGGTAGGACATCTGTATAGCTAATATTGTAATGCTGATCTCCTTTAGTGATGCCTCAGTGGCTAAGACTGTGGTCTCACACCTTCAGGGTTTCCGGTTCTATCCTCAGAGCTGTGTGGGTATGGTATGTAATCTTTGCCTGTTTTTGTGCTCCAGTTTCCTCCTGCAGTCATACATTTTATGTGGTTCAGTTTCTCTAAATTGTTTGTGATGTACTGGCATCCCATCCACGGTGTCCCCTGTCCCGTGCCCTGTGACGGACTGGCATCCCATCCACGGTGTCCCCTGTCCCGTGCCCTGTGACGGACTGGCATCCCGCCCACGGTGTCCCCTGTCCCGTGCCCTGTGACGGACTGGCATCCCGTCCACGGTGTCCCCTGTCCCGTGCCCTGTGACGGACTGGCATCCCGTCCACGGTGTCTCCTACATTGTGTCTTGTGCTGACTCATGATGAAATACTGGATAAGCCACTTTGCCAGATAAACAGTCATCTTGGTACAAACCAAAATCTCAATCTGTTCTCATATTGGTTGTGCTGATAATGCAACTACACTGGAGACAAATGTCAACAAGCGCATTGTTTCAAAAACTTTTTGAATTCGAAAGGCAAGTTGGAATGAGACATTTCACGTGTGACAAACCCATAACAGTATGAAATACTTATGTCCACGCTTACTTTTGTGAACCATAAAAATGGGACACTTTGTTCTGCCTGATAGACTTTAAATTAAATCTCATAGCGATATTCTATGGTTGCTTAAAAAAATAACCCATCTTTCTATACCTCCCATCTGTAAGCGTTGCATGGTGGAAAAGAATTGAGGACTTAATCCTCTGGAGAGGAGCAATTGAAATGATCAGCTGAGTGTTTCTGGTCTTTCAATGGCTGGAGAACGAACCGGGCTTTTCAGCTCACACCTGACACAGAACGTGAGGCTGCAGCCCCCTGGACATTCTCTGGCCAGCTGGGTTTTCTGCCGGTGGCTGGTATCACCCCAGTAACCATCATCATTGCAGTCCATCATCCCTTGATAGCTGCTACTCTCTGTCCTCCATTCTCCACCCTGGGGTCACAGATGTCCCCACCTGCTGCTCCAGTAGCAGCCACAGCCCCCGTCTAACAGCAAGGCAGCTGACGGGGAACAAGGCCAGTCTGGTTATAACTAATCGGACTCCTTATGTGTGAGCTAATTGGTCCCTCTTATATCAATGTCACTTACTGACAGCCCAGTCGCACCTCATGATTTATGAGGCAGCCCCCAGTTATGGCAACAACTAAACAGCCACGCCTAATAAAGCAGAATCACAGCTTTGAGATCATGGTGTGGGGTGTGGTGTTGGGGCGGGGCGCTTGTGGATGATGATGATGATGTAATCCAAACTTGCCCAGGGAAGGATCCAGTTGCAGCCAACTGCATGAGAACTGCCTTAATGGAGGCCAGTCTACAGGGTTACCGTGCACAATATTGGATAAAAGCATCATTTGGAAAGAAACAATATTTTCCTCAAGGTGATGCGGGACAATTCAGCCCCCAGTTCCCCTCCCTCCTGTGCAGAGATGAAGAGGTGATTCTTTTATCCAGACAAGATTAAGGAACTACATGAACTTTTTTGACCTCTTCCGAAAGAAGCCAAGCGTAAGGAACATTTTTACCACGGACCATTAAACTCCGGTCAGTGTTTAGTAATTGTGGATGTGTTCTTCTGGCTTAAATTACAGTTTTTTATCGGGGTTTGCATTACAGGATAGCTGGGTACTGAAAGGTCTATCGGCAGAGCTCTTCTCTGGATCTGAACCTTTGACCTCTTGTGCAGTTTCATCGCTTCCGTGCTCCCTGCCGCTCTCACAGCGCTGAGCCTGTTTCTCATTTTCTAAATGAACGAAAAAGAAATAATAGGAAGTTAACCCTTGCTGTGGCTGGAAATATCATGTCTTGAGTATCCCACCAAATTTTTGTCTCAATAAAATAAGGATTAAAAGTAAAGCTGAAGCCACATCTGAGCCCAGACTCCCCCAACCCACTGTGGGCCGGCATTCCAGACGTGTCACCATGCCCACGATTCCCTCAGGATTCCTTCACAGTTTCCTCAAGCGCCATGCAGACTTGCCTGCGGTTGCTCCCTCCCTTCAGGCCAGCATTGTTTCGGCTGCCCCATATTTAGGCACCATGGACCTGAGGCTGGGAATCACCCTGTTCTGCGCTGCGTGCTTCTCTCATTTTCATCACGTTGCCGCTTTTACCGAACTGTGTGGAGGTGCAATTCCGAGACCCCAGAATGAGCTGCACCAAAAATGCAAGCGTCACCAGGGCAAAGGTGCCTGCATCCCTTTGTCGGTAAAGAGCGCATCCCCCCCCGCCCACTCAGTGGGGACAGCAGGTGGCCGCATTATTCACAAGTCCATGGTGTTGGAGATCCGGGAAGGAAGTAGGGGGGGGGCGCATGCAATCATGCTGATTAACTCCTCCCCCCCGCCTGAAAACAGTGTCCATGACACTGGCTGTGTTTGGATGGTGTTTAAATGTACCATTTTTGCCCAATACTAGTATGCATTCTATGCGTATTTATAGATATAAAAATGCATGCAGTTTAGTATTATTATTACTGTCATTGTTGTTGCTATTGTTGTTAATGTTGTTGTTGTTGTTCCATCTCGACTGTTCAAAATATGGTATCTCTGTTGTGGGTTCCTATTTATGTTTTCCTGTTTGAAAGCAATCATATAATTATATTTACATTATATTTAAATTACATTTACAGCAGTTTGTTACTCCATGTCTAAAGCACCCAAATAATTTTCCTGACATCCTTTATTTTCCGTGGATGAATTACACTGAAAGTGTGGCTGTAATGTTGAGTCCTGCATGTCAGTCTGGCCCATTTTTTAACTGGCAGAGGGAACATTTCAGCACTATGCTCTGCTGTATTACAGTGTTCTGTCCAGCCTAAAGACTTTGAGCTTTTAGCCAGTGTCACAGTATAATTGCCCATCCGTCCATCTCCCATAACAGGCTCATTGTAAAGGCAGTGTATTGAAAAAGCAGCTGTAGAAGAAAATTCCCAAGTTTCTTCATTTTTAAGGCCTCATTTTTCCCATGAAATCCCCTTTTGTCAGGCATAATAATTATAATAATTACGGCAGTATCAGTTACCCTTCATATACATTTTATACACATATATAAACATTTCAGGTTCATAAAACTAGAAGGATTCAAAGGTAGATAAATATAATTTCTTATGATTTCAAACGAGTTTCTACTGGCTGGTCTTCCATGTAATCTGAGGGCTGTTAGCCATCTATATTCTAACCGGTTATCCTGATCAGAGGCCATGGGGGTGGGGGGGCTGAAGCCTGCCCCAGACAGGACATGGCACAAGGTTGGGGTACACCCTGAACAGGAAGCCAATATCACGGGGCACAAATACTACAGGCAATTTAGGGATGCGACTGAGCCCATCTGCACCTTTTTGGACTGCAGGAGGAAAACAGTTTGACACCGACTGAACTTGCAAACTCAACAAACACAGAACGGAGATCTAGTCAAAGGATAAATACTGAGTATGAGAATCAACCCTCTGAATGGTTTCTTCCACAGATCCAGAGTCTCAGAGAAAGCGCACTGTGCAGAATGTCCTTGACCTCAGACAGAACTTGGAAGATACCATGTCCAGTCTCCGGGGGTCACAGCTCAGCCAAAGGTGAGTTGAATATTTTGCTTTAAAGGTCATGCAGAAGGCTACTGCTGCCATTTTCTGTCCTCCGCAACAATTTTGTTAAACCCATCTGCACTCCACTGATGAAATAGCATTTTTATTCTCTTTTCCCATCGCTGTTTCCCATGGGTCTGCATGCCATCCCTCCTGGAGCGATTTTTATAGATACCTGCTAAAGAAATTCGAGTTAAATGCACTCCTCAGAGCATATTTTGTGACAGACCTGTTTCTGCAGCATACCCTCTGCTGCCCTTGCAACTTAGCGCCTGCGTACACTTGTGACACACTGCTGCACACCTAAGCATGCACTTCAAAAAAGGTAAATAGACCTGCCTGTAAAGCAGCAAGTAATACTGTAGCACAGTGTTTCTCAATCTGGTGAACGTGCAGACACTCTGTGTTTTTGCTCCCTCCCAGCTCTCTGCCAGACAGTCTACTAGGAGTTGAGAGGGAGCAACAATGTGCCAGTCCCCAGGGACCAAATTGCTGTAGCAAACTGAGCATGTATTTAAAAACACAAGCATTCGCAATAGCTATAAGTCAATTATAAATGAATATAATCATTAGTCCTGAAGGTATGCTGTAGGATTTGTTAAAAACAAAAAATCAGCAAAACAGTTCATCATGGTCAGTTTTAAACATTTAGTTGATATAATACCTTCATAACCAGATTCATTTTCTGATTGATAAATGTCATATATGTATCTATTTCTACATAGCAAATGTAAAGATTTCACTTCAGAAAACATCTGATTTCTGCAAAGTGCTTTTCACCTTTTTGCATATAGTATCTTTGGGTTGGAGTGCTGAGTAAATCCACAGTGATGTGCTTTACCAGAGCTGTGTTTGAGCTGTGGGCCCAGCGCAGCGTGTCATGGTGAAGGAGTGCTGTTCACATTAAGACACGCGAGGATGGAAGCATCCATACCATTAAAGCAGTGTGTATGTGCTGTCTGCATGCGCTCTCGCGCCGGCGCACACGCACGCGTCAGTCACTCCGAATTATTCATTGGTGTGAATGTTTGACTGCAGATGTGTTTCTCTTGTTTTGCTGCTGGTTAAACCCTCAATGGTGTGTTGTACTGTAACAAAACCTCACCTCTCTGTTAAAGTCATTAGAAAGATGGCTGTGTTGAGGCACATGGTTTGTAGGCCCCACAATCCCCTTCCTGCATCGTTCCAAGACACAGAGCAGGCTTGGCCTGGCCAGGGTCGCCAGCCTGTATCGCAGGTGGACCCTCCTTTGATCTTCAGGCTGGGCCTCCAATGCCGTCCTTCTGCAGCTCCAGCGCAGCGGCTTCCCAACAGGCCCTCCAGCAGCATCACTAATCTGCCACCCCAGAAAGGGCAGCTCTTGGCAGTTACCCCCATCCTGTCGAGGCCCTCCAGGTTAACATGGGCTGCCAAAAATTGCCCTCCGGCCCTATTTGCTGATAGATCGTTAGATTGAGACGTCGCAAAATATCACTGTTTTTTAGAGAATGGTTGATTTCATAAATATGAAGATATAAATGTTTCTGTCCTTATGGGCTGAGGTGGTACCCCCATGTAAACAGCATGTTGATTTTGTTGAGTCGTCTTTACAGCGTTGGTATCTCCTGGTTACCAAACGTGGTGCTGCAGTCAACTCCTCAAGCTGCGATGCACAGGGAAATAAGCGATGCTGCAGCTTCCTGCTTAACCTGCCTTAAGCAAGTCAGATTGAGGGATTTCTTCCTGATGGACAAATACATCCTAATCAAATGGTTTAGGATACAGGGCAACTATTCACTAAATGGCCAAACGTGTGTGCACAGCAGCCTGTCCAGCATCTCATTCTGAAACAAGGATATTAATATATTAATATGGAGGTAGGCTGCTCATTGTCGCTGAATTGCATCCACTAATATGGTAAGGCTTCGCGTTAGATACTGGAATGTTCCAGATGGCATTTGCTGTCATTCAGGCTGGCTATGGATGTTAGGTGTCCAACCACTTCGCGTCAGGACATGTTCCTACACATTTACACTTTACAGTCACATAACTTGGGGTTGAGCAGAGCAGAGCAGAGCTGTAGCAGGGCAGAAATGCAGCAAACTGACTTGCTGGGTAGATGGCATCTTAGGATGGTGACCAGTGGAAAGTCACTAACCTTTTCGGTAATCAGTTCCTTTAATTAATAGAGAAGTTAATGACCTACTTCTGGCCATGTGATGTAGATTAGATTTTCTTCTGTCCATTTTTAACTATAGGTGTTGGAAAAGCCCAGTTAGTGAAGGCAGAAGTTCAGTCCCTCCATGTCAACCACAAATCTACGCTATATATACCTGGAATGCCATAAACAAGTCGTGAATTGACATGCATGCTTATGGTGACCTGACTCTGCTTCATGAGACAGACGGTGACCCCTCCAAAATCTCAGAGGACCTGCTGTAACTCCAGACATCAGCAGGTTAGACTGGGCTGGTTTGGGTGCTACTTGGGGGGGGAAGGGGGGTTCCTGAAAATACAGGGACCTCGGGTGCCTTATCTGTCGCCATGGTTGCGTATCAGTGGCAGGTGGTGTCCTTCCTGTATAATCTGGATTAGCGATGGTGTGGTCACAAGGTCACCCCCCCCGTGAGAAGTGACCACCAAGTGACCAGCCAATATTTCCCACACGAATGGCATGATGTGAAAACTGCTTTGTGCTGCATCCCTAAAATATAGATCAAGTGTAATTGTATTTGTTTATCCGATTTAATCCAACCAGACTGAAAAAGGGGGGAGGGGTCACTATTTATGTGTGTTACAAAGGATATAACCCAGAAAACCACCATTAAGCTGGACAGATCAATTTCAGGTTGAACGAACTGAGATATCTGTTTCAAACAGGGATATATTGGGGTATATTTATTTTCTGCCAAGATCTTCCATGCTTTTCACTGATGAAGATCGTGTCTTTGCAGTGAGGTCATTGGCCTTAGGTTAGGGACAGAATTTATGAGGTTATGGTGTTTTCCTGCACTGGGCTGGCTTTTGTCGACTAAAGGTGACCGTTATGAGCCCAGAGTGGTCACCCTGGAATAAATTCTGCTAAAAATCTAGAACAAAAATGCTAGAGACAATTCTTTATTGTTTTTCTCAAGCACTGGAAGTGAGACACATTATGACATATCTGGGTTCTGTTCTGTTCTCAGTCACTTAGCTTTGAATGATAATTTCGACCTGGAAAAAGGTCTGCGGAAAATTACATGTTTCCCATAAAAAAAATGAGACGTTAGCAGTGCCGAAAATGTCGTTTTTATTTCCCTAGAGATTTCTGGCAGAAGAGGTGGGTGTTTCAGATGCATATGTTAGACTGAAGTGATTTTTTTGTGACTGATCACAGACTCGCTCCCCACATGTTGAAAGGAGATGCCCCCCCCCTCCCGTACCTAACGCCCGCGTTTTGTTTCGCTGCAGCTGCCTGGAGAGCAGCATGGGCTACGACAGCGACGACACCAACGCCCGCAGCATCTCCAGCATGTCCAATCGCTCGTCGCCGCTTTCCTGGCGCTACGGCCAATCCAGCCCACGCCTGCAGGCGGGCGACGCCCCCTCCTCCACTGGAGGGGGTTACCATGGCGGTTCCGGGACGGGGCAGTACGCTTCCCACACCATGCCCATGCGCAGCCCCAGCCGACTCAGCCACGTCTCCCGCATCGAGCTCGTGGAGAGCCTGGACGCCAATGGCGGTGACGTCAAGGCCGGCTACCTCAGTGACAGTGACCTGCTGAGCAAGAGCCTGCATGATGATGATGAAGACGACGACCTGGCCAACCGGCGAGCGACCCCCCCCCCCCCCCCCCCCCCCCCCCCCCCCCCCACCCCCACCCACCACCCC
>JAABNY020000129.1:18002872-18013311 GCA_015164015.2 Brevimyrus niger
AATCTCCTATTCTAATGCTGCAGAAGTGAACAAACTCATGGGTGGATGGATGGATGGATGGATGGATGGATGGATGGGTGGATGGATGGATTAGATGGATGGATGGATGGATGGATGGATGGATTGGATGGATGGATGGATGGATGGATGGATGGATGGATGGATGGATGGATGGATGGATGGATGGTAGAAATGATCCCTCTTCTTAGCACACCATGGTGTGGAGCGAACGGGCAAGACAGTTCCTAATGATTCCCCAAATTTCCAATCATCCTTCTTTCTTCAGCTACCCCTAGTGCTCCCACGTCAGTCCCCTGAAGGAGTTGGCTCTCCTGTGATTTTGTTCATTATCTTGAAATATTTTGCTTCCTTAACTATTTACTGGTGCTGCCATATTTTGAATTGCTAGAAATGTCACAAACTCTCCAACCAGGGATTGGAAGCTGGTTCCATGAAAATCTGGTGTGCATGTAGGTCTTTGGGATGGCCTCTCAATCAGCCAATCACAGTGGATCCCCTGGACTGGAGTTGAGAACCACTGTTTTATTATTGGCTGATTGAGAGGCCATCCCAAAAACCCGCACCGGCCCCCCATGGAACAGGTTCCCCACCCCTAGGCTAAACCTTATGTTACTGTGTCCTTTGTTTTTGTCATTTAAGTGCAGTACTGCTCTATAAGCTTATTAACATGTCTGCTGTGACTGATCCTTTTATATCTGATGTGTATCTTGATATCAGCTGGGCTTTGTGATATATACATATATCATATGCAAATATAGTGGCAAAATAATTTGTTTAGTTAAAATGTCCTAAATCAGAGAAAACAAAGCCAGAGAAAACAAAAGCATTTATACCTGACAGGACATACAAGATGAATGGGATGATTCATGTGTGAAAACGAAAACAGAAAATCAATCATGTTTTATCTTTATGTTTAAACTGAAACATGTCTGATGAGTTTTTCTTTTATGCATTTGGTTGTGGAAGATATATTATGTCTTATTTTCATTTCATGCTTTCTATCCTTTTTAATTAGCGCACAGATCTTGTCTAACTCCGTACGCCTCCGCCAAATCGTGTTCAGCAGTCTGGAGACTTGTTCTAAAACGCTAAGCCTTTTATTCCTCTCTCTGTCTCGCTTTGCAGTTCACGGCTCCGTGCTCTCCCTGGCTTCCAGCGCGTCTTCAAACTACTCCTCGGTGAGCTGAGCTCCCTGCCGCCCCCCGGAGGCTCTCCGGATACCCGCCCACAGGCTGCCCCAGGCCCATCGTTGTGGCGGCTGTGTTTTCCGACTGGTGCGAAATGTCTAGAGCAGGGTTATTCAAATCAGGGTCCTCAAGAGCCGAGCCCTGCTGATTTTCCAGCCTTCCTTTACCTGTCAGTCAGGTGTGACACCTCTGCAGCCCATCAGAATCATTAAACTAACTACCCAGGAGAACTGAAAATAAGGCCTGGATTTGGAATGAAGGTCCAGATTTGAAGAGGCCTGGTCTAGAGTCTCGGGCAACCTAGTGAAACCTGGACCTTTCATCCGTGTAAAGTTATCGATTTGCCGACTCTGTGTGCTTATGAATCTACGCTAGATAAATGGTGCTTAGTTTCAGATTTATGGAGCCGCAGATGCAGCCACACCCTTCTGCACTTAACCACACTTCATGTTTAGCCACGTTTTGAGCAGTAAACTTCCCGGAAGATATAAACGTCCTATGATTGACTGGGTATTCGGCTATACTGTGTTAACGAATAAATGCGTGCAATTTCCCAAGAGAGCATACATACATACAGGCAGAGATGATTTGCGTGGTACTTGCTGGGAAATGCGTGAATTGGTTAAAAAAAAAGCTCTCTTTTTCGTTAAGAAGTTATTTTTGCACAGGCGGCTGAGGTCTCCGTCTCAAACTGTACCCCCATGACTTTCCAGCTTTGCGCACCCTGATCTCAGCGCTGCCACCCCCCACCCCCCCGATCCACCTCCTGACCCCCTTCTCTTCTATCTGCTGCTCTTCCACTCTCTCACTCTCTTGTTTATCTGTCCTTCATGCTCTCCTAGGCTGAAGAAAGGATGCAGGGCGAGGTAAGCCTCTTCCTTTCACTCTTCCCTTTTTGTTCCCCCTTCTCCTCACACTCCTTCATGCTGTCAACAAAGACCCCACGTGTCCCACACAGACTGTCAGAACTTGGTAATGTAGCTGCGCCAGTTTTACATTAGTTACATTAAGTTAAAATGAGTTCTTCTTAACTGTTTTTGCTCCTTCAGAGCTCCCTGCCCAACTATCCATGATGTATCTGGGTGGGAGCAAAAGCAGGGGCCAACCGGGGCTCCCTGGGGACCGGTTTATGAAACCCTAGTTTCACGTTAGTTTTGCCTGTGGGTGATGCAGACAAGGATCGTGAGGAACTTGTAATTCCATTCATTTAGAAACAGCATAAAGTTGTTGTTTTTCTAAAAACATAAGTGTTTATTTTCACAGCTGTTGTGAAAAGCACAGCTCACTTGGCATCGACTTTACGTGCTGATGTGAAACACACATACTATTCAAGTGCCGTTCTCAGCTCCATGACATAATGTTGACGTGTCGTATGAAGGTAGCTGTAGATCATTAGCCAACAGACATGGGTATGATTCCACTGGGTCAGCGTGGACCTCTTCCATGTGGCAGATCCTGTGCTGGGTGTGATTCATGCCAAACATCTTTTTGAGTTATTAGTGTTGTTGAATAGACCATAACTATTGGTCTAACACTTTCCAGTGTGTGCAGTTCGAGGGGGGGGGGGGGTCCCAGTCAGTAAAACTCCTCTGTTCCCTTTTGACTTGCAGCAAATCCGAAAGCTCCGGCGGGAACTGGAGTCATCGCAGGAGAAGGTGGCCTGCCTCACCACCCAGCTCTCAGCGAACGTAGGTGTCCCAGTGAAGGCCCAGTCCATTTCAGGGGCATAACCCCAAACATACAGCCCCCACCTGACCCTGGGGCAGCCCCACGTGAGCCCATCCAACACAGCTTACAAATAGCTCTCAAATTTAAAAAGTTATTCTCTCACATGCCAGACACTGAATATGTTACTGGATATCCATAAGTGGAGAGAGTTATATTGTGTTTAGCATTTTCTTTTGTTGTTTGGCCGTTTCTGCGTTAAACTGGAGCATTAGTGGAAGTCATTTTTATAACTTTTTGCACTAACTACATCAGGTGGTTCTAATTAAAAAGCAGTAGAAATGTGATAAATAAGTGTTTTCTTTTCCTGTGTCTGCCCATTTTTGATTGATGCAGGGAGTTGTCGTCAATGACATCAGTCACAAGCGTAAGACTTCAGTTCGCGTGCTAATGACTCACTGTAGCTGTGGAGCGAGTAGAAACTACAGTTACACTGCCATCTGCTGCTGTCAAACAGTACTGCACAATACTTTTACGTACAGTTACACTATATGGACAAAAGCATTGAGACACACCTCGCAATCACTGAATTCAGGGGTTTCATTCAGACCCATTGCTACAGATGTATGAAATTGAGCACCCAAGCATGCAGTCAGGTTTGCAAACATTTGTGAAGGAATGGGGCATTCTGAAGTGAATTTAAGTGCTACTGTCATAGGATGCCACCTTCGCAGTGCGTTCAACATCAGTGCCCGACCTCGCAAAAGCCCTTCTACTTGAATGGGCAAAACTTTCCCCAGACACTCTCCAAAATCTTGTAGAAAGCCTTCCCAGAAGAGAGGCAACTGTTACAGCTGCATCAGGGGGACTGACTCCATGTTGATGTCTATGGATTTAGAATGTGATGTCATAAAAATTCCTGTGGGTGAAATGGCCAGGTGAGCCATATAGTTTATGTGGAGTCTGCATCCGTGTCTTTCATTTCACTGATCTGGTGCAGCAGAATTTCAGCAAAATTCCCATTGTGTGATACTAGCATGAATGACAGTGTTACCAGAGGCTGGTATGGTAGGCCGGGGCCTGCAGCCAGGCCTTGAGCGAGTGACTGTGCTAAACAGAACTGATGATGAAGGAGCAGGATACAGGGGAGCAAGTAGAGGCCCGGGTCACGTCTGCACAGCATCTGCACAGTGTCTGCGCAGTGTCTGCACAGTGTCTGCACAGTGTCTGCAGTGAAAACTGTGCAAATTACACTGACATTCGGCTAGACGGAAGCAGAGTAACTTTACACAGAATAGTGATTTTAGGCGTTTTCTTTTTTTCTTTAAGAAATTTATCCATGCGGCAAATTTGTGTTCTCAAAAGAAAGAAAACAAATGTGTTAAAGAACATCTAGTAAAGTCCCTGTTTGAGGAAAATTTTTGCGCCGTGGTAAGAATTGTGGGATTTCCTACAAGTTCTTTTTTTTAACTGTGGAAGCAGAAACCACTGTTTGTGTTTTACTGAAGGTATCAACCGAAAGTCGGATTTAACAGGACAGGCTTTGACTCTGGCGGATACACACTGAGGTGCCCAGGGCCGTGAGACGGTGAAACACGAGATTCGACAACTGCCACAGGCGGAGCACTGATTTTGGGGCTCTGCGGCACGTCCGGGACAAACAAGCGCAGTGTTTACAGATTCCTTAAGGGTTGAGATAGTTTTGTGTTCCTCTGCCTTGAAGTCAGTTTGCAAAACAATGCGGGGGAGTAAAACTTTTAATGCATGTCTGTGGATATTAATACCAACACTCTTTACTCTTAAAGTAAAGTGTTGGAGCAGTCACTCAACACATTGTAGTCTTTTAAATATAAACTAGTTATACATTATTTAGATGTCTCAAAATCTGAAAGCTGTGTTAACTAAACTCAAGCAGAATCTCAGTACTGAATGTTCCACTCAAATGCCTTGTTTAATCCTCAAGCTGTCATTATGACTACAAAGTGACAGTGTTTATGATTCACAGGTAATACTGCGGTTATTATTTTCATGAGCTAAACATTGTAATTTGCTTCAAAATATTATAAATGCATTGTTTAATTATGCAACGCCGAGTCACAGTCACATCTAGTCTTGAAGGGAGGGAAGACCTGGATGGGGTTCCAGTCCATCACGCTCAGGAACCGTGGAAGAATGCCAGGGAACCCAAATCAGAGTGGGGCCATTAGTGCTGATTCTCTACCTTTGATCCAGGCTTAAATAGTGAACTCTGGCGCTGCTCTGAGTCTGAGCCAGATCTCATCATTTCCATGTTTCTTTACTCCCTTTGATATTGGCTGTATTGTCCTCCAGGCTAAATGCCTTGGTGAAGTTTTTTCATGATTCACCACCAGATGGCGTTAGTCCTGCTTTCATTTCAGTATGGCGTGCATGTCGACTCTTAGCGACCAAATAAATGCTATTCCAGCAGGATCTCCTTTTTCTGCTTTAGTATTCAGACGTCTGAATGGCATGACGTGGGTTTTTGTGACGGTTGAGTCTACCCATCTTAGTGATGGTCAAAGCTCTAATTACATCCATTCATTTCTCTAACTGCTTGTAATATTCAGGGTGCATATGGACACAGGGCAGGGGATAACCCAGGATGAGGCCCCATCGCAGGGCACGCTCACACATCCACGCCTATGGGGAATTTCGGTAACTCCAGATACCTCAGCGTGCTTTTGAGGGACACCACAGTACCTAAAGCAGGGGTAGCCAATCTTATCTGCAAAGGGCCGGTGTTTTTGCAGGTTTTCTCTGCAACTCCTTAAGTAGGTCACTAATTAGAGGACTGATTGGCTGAAGAGTCCTCACACCTGGGTTTGAACAGCTGACCTAAAGGTTATCCCAAAAACCTGAATACACACTGGCCCTTTGCGGATAAGATTGGCCATCGCTGACCTAAAGGGAAGCCCATAGCCACAGGGAGAATATGCAAATTCACACACATGGAGCCACGGTGGAGATTGGAACCCTGGTCCCAAAGATATTAGGCAATGATACTAACCGCAGCACCGCACCCCCCCAGCTGTCTTTGCTGTTTTTAATAATCACTCAGCGTGAACACAAATGCTAAAGCAGTTGAAAGCAAAGTCTTGAATGTAGGGTCTGGTCATTTATCCATTGCCCTAGGAGCTAAGGGCCTTGCTCAGTGGACACATAGCTATTCTGCCTTGGACAGGGATGAATCAGCAACCTTCGGATCACACAGACACTGGGCCATACACCCCCCCCCAAATGTATTACTCATGTCAGAGTAAAGCTGTTTGGTTCTACTGGGGCTCAAACCCAGGACATTCTGCACACAAAGCAGATGTATTACCCACTGCACTATAGAACCTGTCCAGTGATGACCAGGAAACTCCCCGCAATTCACTGTTTATTACTGCCGCAGACATCAGGGCCCAAGAAAACTGACTAACAGAAATGCTTGTTTTTTGTATCTGGTGCTTGGCCAGTTGGAAGGCATGTCTTTTCCCCTGTATTGCCTGCTGGGAAAGACATCATCTCTCATCTCTCTATTCAATGGCAACAGGCAGCATTTAAATCTGTAGCATGTCTCCTGCAAGCGAGTGAATTATTCACTGAGTTACTGGGGTAATTCGATGGCAGAGAAGCAATCTTTTGAAGACCCTGTCTTTAGTAGATAATTTTTTCTTAAATCCTACAAGTGTAACTTTAATTGAAGAGTCTCACCTCTGATACTGAAGCTCTGGCTTCTAGAGTATTTCAGTACCTGGGAGAAGTAGCATGTTGCTGTATTAACTGCCCCATCCTTCTCCTTCCTTCATCGTTCTTCGCAACACCCACCCAGCTTCCCCAGTAGCCGCGCGACTGACCTTTGACCTCGCTTTTCCGTCTCTCTCCAGGCGAACTTGGTGGCTGCCTTCGAGCAGAGTCTGGCCCTCATGACGTCACGCCTGCAGAGCCTCTCCTTCAGTGCTGAGCAGAAGGTAGGAGACAGATATGGGACCCTAATCGTACTCGAGTACATTACTCATCATCCTTGTGCAGTCTCTGGAAGCCCACAGCACAAAACTCCACCCTGGGCTGGATGCCAGTCCAGTTGCCGATTAAGAGCATCTCTGTGGAGAAACTTCACATGGGAAAACTCCAGACATGGCAGAAACCAGACCCACAGCCTCAAAGGTGACTTAACAATGAGAAATGGAATTAACCAGAAGGTGAATTCAAGTAAAACATTAATAAGAACATTTTTAGCCATTGTAAGCTTCTCCAAAGGCTTTAACCATATTGGTATAATAAGCGTTTCAATAGCTGGTGACGGGCCATAGGTCTGGAGTCAAGTTAGCTTCTGTCTGTATAACTAATCAGTCTCTAGTGTGATCTCTGGCTTCCAGAACGTGCAGGTAGCCAGATTTTTGGAGAGTAAATCATCATTATTCTTCTTGGTGCTTTAAAGGTTTCACATGTCAGTGGAAAGCTTAGGAACCGGAGTCTTTCTGTCAAAGGATCGTAATCTGCTAGTCAGATTGGCTCCCCAATGTCCCTGAACTTTGGTAGATGTTTTAGAAGTTTACTTCTTTCTCTTAGGACACAGATGGTAGAACAGGGGTCTGTATAGTGTGGTCCGGAGAACATTAGCTATTAATCTTAATCAGTGTTCGGCTGCCTAAATACTGTGGGTTTCAGCTGCAGCTGGTCACGCTGGATGCTACCAAGTTAGAAGATCTGCTTCTTCCCCGTCCATGTGTATTTCTTCATATTGAAGTTTGTCAGCGATAAGAAGACATACACTCCCCAGGCGTGTACCTGTACGTGGACATGTCATCTTCCATTGCCAAAGACCAGTTCCAGTACTCAAGAACAGAATTTCGGCAGTCAGTAAAAATTCCTGAATGGCACTGTTACCCAGGCCCAGATATCAAGCCCAGATATCAGTTGCGTTCTCGCCAAGCGACAACAATCCCATGATTCATTGCGCCCCAAGTTCGTCCTTGGGAAGCACGTTAAGTAAGTAAGACCGGTCTTGACAAGACCACAAGTCTGATCTTTGCATTCTTGGTATTGAGAAACACCTTCGGTCTGAGGAAGATGTAGGAAGAAGTTATTTATTAGTTTTAGGATTGAAAACCCTTTGTGATGAATCAAACAGACCCAGAGAGTGTAGAAAAATCTTACCAACCATTTCCAAGTACCATTTGCCCTTTTTTTTCCAGTTCTCTCCCATCCAAGATACTGGCCAGTTTGTGATGTCATAATGTGATCTGTTGAAGCATGCCTTTATTGCTGAAGCTGGGAACTCTTCAGGATTTTGAGAATCAGGTGGCCTCGCATGTCGAATCAGTAGTGATGAGCTGTCTCCACCGACATGCGCATTTCAGGACTCTGAGCTGCTGGACCTGCGAGAGACGATCGAGATGCTGAAAGCTAAGAATACAGAAGCCCAGGCCATTATCCAGGGGGCTTTGAACAATCCCGATAATGCCCCCAAAGGTAGGAAAGCCCCCACCAGCCTGCCGTTTCACCAGCGTGAGGCATGAGGCCTTCGACATTGAGCTGTAGTGCAAGCAATCCAGTAATAATATGCTAGCATTGATGAAATGTAGTCCCATGTTTCCAACATATATGGATAGTTTCTTCATTTTAAGTGCAAATGTCTTCCCCTTTTTATGTTAAATTGGATTATACCCTATAATATTTTACACTTTAAATGTTACACTAAAAATTAAAGTTACCGTGAAAAACAGACGCTCCCTGACTTGCGGTGGGGTTTGGTTCCTATGAACTCATAAGCTGAAAAATATTGTGAGTCAAATATGAATATGATATGATAACCACAGGGAAAAAAAACTGAGTACAGTGCATTGTGCAGTCCACTGTATGAGATGTGTACGTTGGCAACAGCTACAGGTAGAGTAAATGTGGCTGGGCGGACGCTACCATCACCCGGGATCAGTAGAAAGTGCCACATCACATGTCGCTACTCCCAGAACAGAGCAAAATTCAAAGTTTGATGACTACAGAAGGTGCATTACCATCCGCATCATCGGGAAGTTGAAATATCGTACGTCGAACCATCGTAAAGCTAGGAGCATCTTTTCTGTTGTTTCAAACAGTAATACAGGTTAATTGGGGTATTAAATGGTAATAACCAGTAACTCACACCTGCCTCAGGCATTGCACTCATTACTCTTTTGACATTTAAATATGAATTATTTTTATGATACCTATATGGTGCACTTCCAACCCATTCTCCTTGAAGGCAGTAGAATGTTTATGGATGAAGCGACAAGGCCCACCGGCTTGTGCAGGCATCCGCAATGCATCCAAATCTCCGACCTTGTACCTATGCAGAGCTGCGGATCAAGCGGCAGAACTCCTCCGAGAGCATCTCCAGCCTCAACAGCATAACGAGCCACTCCAGCGTGGGCAGCTGCAAGGACACCGACGCGAAGAAGAAGAAGAAAAAGAGCTGGGTGAGAGATCAGGGGCCGCACGCTCAGAGGCCCCTGGGGCAGAGGGTCATTCCACCTGCTCTCGCCATCTTTAACTTCTGATAAACAAGTTAAGCCACAGTAAAGAGTTAGGTTTCGATTCACACGTGTCAACTCTACAGAGTTTTTGCGTAATATACACTGTAAAACCTCACCTTTATTTAGCAATGAGAGTAGCAGTCAGTGGAACCGCGGTTAAAAAATTCTAGCTGCAATCCAAGAGTGACCACTTCCTGCCATATAAATTCCAATAATTGTTAAATATCAAACAGGTATGATATCAATTTCCATCAGACAGGGAGGTTGAGAAGCAGGCCTTTCACAACAGAGGACATTTTTAGAGTAAGGCTGTCATAGAAGCGTTGATCGCTGCTTTTTCCCAGCTGTTCTCATAAGTACTAGGTTCCGGAATTTCCCCGTTTATTATTATTTAAAACAATGATATTATTGATGATAATAGTAAATATATTTGATTGGGTTGAAAGTATGAAAAATAATGAAATAGAAATAAATAATAATAAAATGAATGGATCCAGCATCTGTATACTCTAGATCATGTGCAACTGATAGATATTTAGTGTCTGGTCTGACAAGCTGCCATTCAGGTTATGTCCTCCACAGTCTAAAAATTTGAACTTCACTGTGAATGGTGAGTGAGTGAATGGTTTGTGAGTGAATGGTGTGTGAGTGAATGGTATGTGAGTGAATAGTATGTGAGTGAACGATGTGTGAGTGAATGGTATGTGAGTGAATGGTGTGTGAGTGAAAGGTGCGTGAGTGAATGGTATGTGAGTGAATGGTGTGTGAGTGAATGGTTTGTGAGTGAATGGTGTGTGAGTGAATGGTGTGTGGCTTTCCCTTCCTCTCTCCCACTCTCCCACTCAGTCACATTAAAAAATTACCCCACTGCTGAGAATTTTCTGTATGCTCATGTATAGAAATTTTAAGTGCGGTAGTGTCATGCAATGCATGAATGTAGTGAAATCTTTTTGGACGTGGAGAAGGGGGGGTCTTTCATGCACGGCAATGGTTTTTTTGAGCAGCATTATCTATGCATGAAATTCTTCATTCTGCTGGATATCCTGGC
>JAABNY020000129.1:18015243-18029680 GCA_015164015.2 Brevimyrus niger
TCTTTCATGCACGGCAATGGTTTTTTTGAGCAGCATTATCTATGCATGAAATTCTTCATTCTGCTGGATATCCTGGCTTTGGTCTAATTGGGAATTTTAATTGACTACTGTTTTTTACTGTGATAGCATTTTTCATTTATTTAATCGCTTTATGGAATTCAGTCACAATATTAAAATCGAATGCATCTGTTCAGTTTAATCTGCAGCCTCGTTACAACTGTCAATGAGTTTAATGATTTTTTTAAGTTTAATTTCCTGATTTAGTCCATGCTTTGTTGTTCTGCGCCTTTAAAACGATAGTCAACAGTTATTTAAACAGATATTGCAGTTTTAATTTATTATGGTTTGTTAAACATTTACAAAATATTGACCGCAAGATATTTTATTAAGGGGAAAAGGAGCAGCAGCTGTGTTTTAATAATCAAATTTGGTTTATCATAATTGAAAACATATAACTCCTTATGAGCCCTTAATTAAAATGTGCACGGCTTATCAAAACTGTGCAATTCAATAAAAGGTCATTTAAACAATAGAGCACCTGGCGCAAAAGAATAAAATCAGTGTACCGTGCCGGAAAACTGGACGCCCATGTCTTGTGACATATTGCACATGCAACCTCTGACCCTTCAGCTGAGGAGCTCCTTCAACAAGGCATTCAACATCAAGAAAGGCCCTAAATCTGCAACGTCATACTCGGACATCGAGGAGATCGCCACCCCTGACTCATCCGCCCCGTCGTCCCCCAAGTTGTCCCACGACGGCGTGGAAAATACCCCCATGTCCCTCAAGTCATCCACATCAGCTTCGTCCTCGGTGTAAGTTACCCAAAATTCCCCTGACTCTGACTGACCGGCCGTCGATCCAGGAGCAGGGCGTGGGGAGCCCCCCCCCCCCATGCGTTTCTCAGCGGATCTCCTCAAACCTCTCCGCAGCATCTTCGAGGGCAACGAGGAGGCAGACACCGATGAGAAGGTGGTGTCAGACCTGCGCTCAGAGCTGTGGGAGAAGGAGAGGAAGCTGACCGACATTCGCCTGGAGGCCCTGAGCTCCGCGCACCAGCTGGAGCAGCTTCAGGAGGCCATGACCAACATGCAGGTCTGCGGTATTAAAAGCGGCTCAGTGTGGGACCTGTAGCTCTACCCACAATGCAATGCTCCAGTCATAATCAGAAATTAGTTTGGTTATTTTTCTCATTTATCCGAGATCTTGAATTTAAACTTTTGCCTGCAGATGACTGTGGAGAATCTGAAAGCTGAGAATGACCAGCTAAAAACAGCTGCACCAAGTTCTGACCCCTCCAGCTCAACTTCCCAGCCCTCCGGACTGATGTCACTGCTGACATCATCGCAAAGGCAGTCCATGTCGGCGTCTGTCATGAAATCTTTTAGCCTGAGCCAGAGTGGGGAGTCAGGTAAGGAGTTAATGTGCCATCAAACTGTGTACAAACATACAGAACTTTAAATAAGTGTGTCTGTCCTGTCGGGGATTTTACATAATAATTAATGGAGGCTTTAAACAAGAGGGTTGGCAATACTTATTTTCAATTTGAATTGCGGTAGCAAATTGCCATGGACCTTGTGGTTGCTAAGTATTTAATTTACCACTGACCTGCATCCCGTCCTCCTTCCCTGTTTCTGTGCGCCGTCAGACTTCGCTAAGACGGATGTGACTGGCCGCCCCGCCAACCGGGAGGAGACACGCCTTCGAGTGGTCGTCCACATCGCTGACCAGCGGGCGCTCAAAGATGTCAGTGGCTCATTCCTCACTCTTTATTGGGACGTTTTTTTTAATCGTCTTTATTTTATCACGTAAATGCTGTAGATTAGTTCAAGTTTTTATTGTTTGGCTGTGAAACAATATTTATGAGCAGACTAACAACATCGTTAACAATTACACAATGAATGAAAATCCAATCATTGTGCAGTTAGGCTACGTTCACACTGCCAGCCACATCGTTCAATTCTGAATTTTTGCTCAGATCGGATTTTGACGGTTCACATTCATAACTACAAGTGACCTGTGTCTGACTGTAATGTGAAGGCGTCGGTCCTCCCAAACGTCACGCGTGGGCACATTGATACGTTTTTACACGCGTGAAAAGCTGGTCGCAAAATTGTCACGTTGTATGGCCATGACCGCTGTGCTGATTCGAATCTTTTGCCTCGTTAAACTTTGACTTCAGGCTCTTTATTTTTCTTTGTCTTTGTAGCCATGTTCATGTCCGCGCTGTGCCATTTTTTTGGCAATTATTTCAAATATTACTCTATTACTATAGGTTCTTTCCAGTTTAGCTTGAACAGATTAATTTCCCCAAATATCAGTTAAATACCCAACTTCTCCATCCTTCCACTGACTGTTATCGCAGCTCTCACCCATTTTTTCCTTCCTGCGCTGCCGTTGCAGGCTGATGATGTCAGCGCATGCATATAAGCAAAAAGCCACACGAATCTGAGCATCACATTCAGGTCGCATGGCCTCGAATCAGATACGTATCAGATTTAGTACCACATATGAAAGTGACACAAATCTGATTTGAAAAGATCAGATTTGCGTGTCCGCACAGCCCTAAAAAGATCAGATCTGTGTCTCGTTAAGGCAAAAAGTGTGAACGTGGCCATATACTGCTCAGCTTTATCAGTTGAAGTCCATTAAGTATTAATTTGCATAATCTATGGCGAAATTACATCTGAAATTAAAGGATAAAAAAACTCCCATTTCTTTCTCCTGAGACGTACAGTTTGGTATCAGTCCTGTTACCCCAGTGCTGTCTGTAGCATTATCGTGTCATGTGCAAAGATTCGTTACAGAGGCTCAGAGGTAATCAGAGGCCGTGTTGCCTCTCTTCCCGCAGGAGGTGAAGCAGCAGGACTTTTTCATAGGGTTTGTGAAGGCGAGCAGCAGGATGGACTGGGTGGTGCTGGATGCAGCCGTCAGCCAGGCCTTCAGGGTGAGAGTCGGCGCAGAAGGTCGCCCAGTCCCCGCCAAAGTCGCCCCAGCGGCAGACTCACGCCTCCCCCTTCCTTTTCCAGGACTACGTTAGCAAGGTGGATCCCACCACAAGCCTGGGCTTGTCCACAGACTCCATCTACAGTTACCAAGTAAACCACAGCAAGAGGGTGCTTGGTACGGAAGCCCCCGAGGTCTCGCCCTTCCGCACCCTGAGCAAAGGCACCGGCTCTGTCACCATGGCCCTCAAAGGTGAAGACAGTCAAGGCTGCCTGGTCATTGCAGTGTAATCATGTAACTGTTTGGCCCTTAAGCAAAGCCCTGAACCTCACACGCTCCAGCGTGCCAGCGAATTCTGCTGTTTGACCTTAAGCTTAGAATAGAATAGAATAGAATAGAATAGAATAGAATAGAATAGAATAGAATAGAAGCTTTATTTGTCATTGCATAAAATACATAGTATCAAACACAACAAAATCCAAAGTTGCCACTCATGGTCAGTGCTTCAAAACTAATATAGTTGAAAATAACCAATATGTATAAAGATAATAAATAAGTAACAGACACACCCATATTTTGCTCCTTAAGGGTCATGCTCAGAACCCATTTTGCTGTAGCTGGGCTCAAACCAGCAACCTTCTGATTGTGGGCACAGAGGCTTAGGCTATCGCGCCCCATAAACTGTGGTGTTATTAAGATAATAATGCTTTTAAGGAACATCCCCGTCTGCAGTCTCCCTTTGTCTGTATGGCTCCCTAAGGCATGAAGCTCGGAGGTACTTGAGGGGCTTTCGGTTAGTCCCCTTTAAGTCCGGCTAATGCGCCGCATCAGGATTTCCTGCTTCACACTGGACTCAGCCCCCCCCCCCCCCCCCGCGGCCTCCTCTTGGCCTGCCCTAGACCACCATCCTGCTTGGCACAGTGAGTGCAGCGCACCCAGCCTGGCCTCAGCAGAAGATCCTTTTCGGTACCTGTAACCCAAGCCAGGCTCCAAACTGGGTTTCTCTGCCCGCGCTGTACTGAAAGGAACGTATTCCCAACATTAACTTTGGGGTTTAATTATCAAGAACACCGTCCTTAAAGGAACACAGGTGCTGGAAAATGCACTGGCTAATTAGAAAGGTACTTTAATAAAGCGCAGAGGTAACCGAGTAGTTATATTCATAGGTAAGGTAGTAGCTTTCTAAGCTCGTCTCCCATGCTTATTTAGCATAAAGATCCCGGTTCCTGTTGGGCGGTGGGAGAACCACACAAAGGAGGCCAAGAGCTACAGGAACCCGGGCGTGAAAAGCGCCTCAGAACTACAGCTGGGTGTACGGCCAGAGTCAGAGAAGGCAGACAGGTGCAGGCATACAAAGCCGGTCCTGCCACACTGGCGTGGGCCAGAGGGTGGAGCTGGGAATGCGGGATGTGAGCAGAGGGACTGAGAAGCACCCAGGGCCGTCTGAGAAACCCTATATTACCTCAGGCATGAATGTCAGTTAGACCACATCAAGCACCCAAGCCCCTGGGGGGGATGAAATGTCACACTATCCTTACCCCCCTCACCCCCAATCAAGCATTGGTGTTATTATTAGACCGGGGAAATTTATTTGTAGGAAAAAATCCAGTGTGATATACCAACACGATCATATGGATCATATGATATGCATTTAGTACATGGTGCCAAGCTTTGAGGGCCTGGAGCCTCCAGGGTTGGCATTGACCTGCTCCTGGCCCGTGAAGGTTTGAGGAGTTTGCATGCTCTCCCCAGGAGGAACAGCTTTGCTGCGAGTCCTCCCGTTTCCCTCCACAGTCCAAAGACTGGTATGTTTGAATTGCCCATTAACCCATGGGATCATGTGCATATGTGTCATATGCGACATCCCCTGTTCATGCCCTGTGGCTCCTGGGACGTGCTCCAGACCTGCCCTTGCAACCCGGTACCGTTCAGAAGTGGTTAGGAGATGGATACATAAGCATATAATATTGCTGTTAGCTCCCTCTCATTATAATGAAGAGAATATAATCATTTTAATGCAGACTGTTGGACACACCACCGGTAAAAGCATCAGGTCATTGTCACCACGGGAGTTGGACTATGAAATTCAAGCAAGTGGATCTTATACCTGTGCTGGTCTTCGTAGGCTGCAAATAATTTTCTGTTCCCTCGATGCCTGGATGGATGTTAGACCCTGTGTCCCCGTTGCTCTCCTCTTGGGCTCCAGGTCTGAAAGAGAAGTGTGTGGACAACCTGGTGTTTGAGACGCTCATCCCCAAGCCCATGATGCAGCACTACATCAGCCTGCTGCTCAAGCACCGACGCCTCATCATGTCAGGCCCGAGTGGAACCGGAAAGACCTACCTCAGCTCCCGGCTGGCCGAGTACCTGGTGGAGCGCAGCGGCCGTGAGGTCACAGAGGGCATCGTGGTCACCTACAACATGCATCGGCAGTCTTGCAAGGTCGGCAGCAGTCTGGAAAATTCTCCTTTCTTCTCTTTTATTTTCTTTTTGAACGTTGTTTCCGGGTTTATCTTCTGAATGCAACTCCTAGAAGACAGAACTTTGCCCGCTTTACTTATAAACTAATTTTGTTGATAGTCCTCTAGGCAATGTTTCACTTTTGTTCGTTTTTCTAGGATCTTCAGCTATACTTGTCCAACCTGGCCAATCAAATAGATCGGGAGACCACCACAGGAGACATTCCATTGGTTATCCTACTGGATGACATCAGCGATGCTGTGTCCATCAGTGAGCTGGTGAATGGTGCCCTAACCTGCAAATACCACAAATGGTGGGTTAGAATCATCTGAATATGATGCTGAATGATGTTAAAGCATGAAAAAAAAAATTGGTGCTCACAAAGCTTTCTGGCTTTGCCAGTTATCTCTGTCTTCTGGCTATTCAGCGAACAATCCCTCTCTCTGGTTTTCTGTTTAGTCCTTATATCATTGGAACAACCAACCAACCGGTAAAGATGACTCCTAATCATGGGCTGCACCTCAGCTTCAGGTGAGAATCACTTATGTCGTTCCTATGCAAAATCTTTCCCATTCTCAATAGCTAAAGATCCACATTTTAATGACTGACTTCTGTTACCTTTCAGAACCGCTGTAAATGCACCTTTCTGGGCGGTGTAAAGTTTTTACGTTACTGTGCATTTGTGGAGTTTTCCACAAGTCTTGCATGATTTTTGCATTTCATTTATGAATTACTACCCAACTTGCTGATCACACAGTACCGTCTCCCCAGACCTCTAGGATGCTACACAGGTTGTACACAGTATAGCGTTCATATTATTTTGCTTTATTGTGTCCCTTTAAACCAGAATGGTGACCTTCTCCAACAATGTGGAACCTGCCAATGGCTTCCTGGTGCGCTACCTGCACAGAAAGCTGATGGAGGCGGAGAACGAGAGCAGCATTGGTTCTGAGGATCTGCTGAGGGTGCTTGACTGGGTGCCCAAGCTTTGGTACCACCTGCACACCTTCCTGGAGAAGCACAGCACCTCTGATTTCCTCATTGGTACGTCAACATTCACAAGCGTCCATGTACACCAGTCAGCCAGTCCTGTGTATGGGCGTATATGTATTATTTTATGAGTTCCAGTTGTCTCCACAGTGAGATAAATACCTGTTATGTTGACCTTGTGGAGACCCTGTTTTGGGTAAGGTTAGGTCTGGGTAGGGGTTAAGGTTGTCATTGTTGGGATTAGGGTTTTCCCCATTGAGATGAATGGACGGTCCCCACAAAGGTATGAATACAAACATGGGTGCTTGTGTCTCGTTCTGCCTGTAGGGCCCTGCTTCTTCTTATCCTGTCCTGTCACTGTGGAAGAGTTTCGGTCCTGGTTCATTGACCTTTGGAATCATTCGATCATTCCCTACTTACAGGAGGGTGCTAAGGATGGAATTAAGGTGAGTGATATAATTGTACTCCTCCAGTAAAGGTGTGAACATCTTGGAAAATGTTTATCTGTATTTGAGGGATTCCAAAGGCATTAGGTTGGTCATTGCTTTTTGTGATGGATGTGACTGAGGAGCACTTGCTGGAGATGGGGGTCCATGGCAGTGTCCCCGTTTGCAGGTCCATGGACAGAAGGCAGTATGGGAGGACCCAGTAGAATGGGTAAGGGGCACCCTACCCTGGCCCTCCGCCCAACAAGACCAGGCTAAGCTCTTCCATCTCCCGCCTCCCAGCCTGGGCCCTGATAGCCCAGGTCAACCCACTGAAGAAAGACCCAAGGAGACCCCACCCAGCTCCCTAGAGTCTGACCCACTTGTGAGTCTCTGTTTGAACTCCATCTAAACCAGGACTTCTGGGCTAACTTTATTCTTTACCCTAAAAGTGAGCATGCACCCCTCATATGTGGGAGCTTTGTACTTTATTAATGCTCCATTTACTTTGATAGATACTACAAGGACTACTATCACCACTATATACATACTAATAAGTCCTAACTTGCTCGATTTCATTCAGAACCTTTGTCCAATCTCACCTGATTTTCCTTTATATATTTGATACATTTTCATCCCACTATATATACATGTATAGAATTCATCTGAAGTTGAAAAAGTAACAAATAGTATCTTATTCAATGCCATTCCTCTGTGTGTGCCTCAATATTTCAGGCTGATGAGGGAGCACTTAGATGGGCGAAACAGGTGCTGAATCACCGGCACCCCCCCCCCTCTAGCTGGCCCTCCCCCCAGTCCTGTACATAAAAAGCACCATTATTTTTATCCGTTACAGATGGCTATGCTGTTGAAGCTGCAGGAAGCAGCCAACTACATTGAGTCTCCTGAACAAGAAATGGCCACAGACCCAAGTCTACATTCGACACTTTGAACACCAATGTTCGGCAAAAGACTGGATTCTTTCAAAGGCTAAAGCTGTTATTTTGAGGACAAGTAAAAAAAAATGTCAGACATAGTCTGATCTATTAGAACTCAAATATAGTACTGTTAGAAAAAAAAGCAAACTTAAACAAAGTTTAAAGAACCGA
The DNA here is from genome assembly GCA_015164015.2 of Brevimyrus niger. NCBI lineage: Eukaryota > Metazoa > Chordata > Actinopteri > Osteoglossiformes > Mormyridae > Brevimyrus > Brevimyrus niger. The sequence goes on from JAABNY020000129.1 coordinate 18,023,174, forward strand.
AAATAACTATTTGTACTGTCCTTTTAAAATTTTATTTACAAGGTGCATGGCAATCGTTACGACATATACAAAAAAAGAGAAAATTTTGAACTTTAGTTATTTTCCTCAGAGAAAATTGTATTAGAGGTTTTATCAACTGAAGAAAACTATCTGAGCTGGGAACCTTCACTGATAGACTGCTGCTCACCGTGCCACTTAAGGAAATAGGTGCTGATTGGAGTTTTTGCATAATTCTTACACGTTATTGGCTTTCACAGCTCGTGGACACAAACAGCACATTTAAAACGCGTAGGCACATTATTGCTGATTGTAAGTGATGCGATCAGATGATGGTCATGCTCGATGTACTTGTACGATGATCTGAAAAATCTCCTAGCGAATTTTAAGTGGCCAGCTTTTAAGATCTAGACGGACCATATATTCAGGTAATTGATTTCCAGGCAAGAAGAGATTGCAAATGGCATATGTTACAACGCAGTGCTGTCGTCACATTTTTTTCAGTGTGATTCTGCAGTGTAGGCTTTTGGGTATTGAAGTAGCCAGACTAATGCCATCTTTTGGTCAGGTGTGGTGAAGGCTAAGCTGCAAGCATATGCAATTTTCAATTAATACACCTAACGAAACCTGGTGCTTAAAATACGCCTTAATATATCCAATTACTGTAGGTTTTCTTTGAAGTTCAGCTACACCTCAGTTTTCTTCAGTATCAAAACTGATTGACAGCTCAGTTTTCTAGAAACATGTATTGTGTAATGTTAATCTACAAGTACTTTAAGAAGTCGGGTGGACACATTGCCTTCAGATGTATGTGGGATGATGTGAAAGAATTGCACTTTAATTTATTTTGTACTTTGACTATTATGTGTTTGGTTGTCTGTGTCTTTGAGGGCAAACGTACAAGATGTACAGTTCTTTAAAAAAAAAAAAAAAAAGACTAGTATCTGATGCGCATTTCTTTCACCTAAACTGCAGGGGGCAGTATGCATGACTTACTCATGCATGTGAGCTCTCGCTTTTCTGTATTGCGTTAGCACTTACCAAATGCTCAAACCACAGTTTGCGAACTGCCCTCCATTCTGAAATTGTAGCCCTAAAACATGAATAGTTATGATGCCTTTTATGCTTTGGCTAATACTGCATATTATACACTTTTAAATGTTTTGTGTTTTTATTGTAATGGAGGAAATGCCATCTATAAGTGAGACAGACACAGAAATGCGCAGTGATTTTATGTGCAACAGAAGCAGGTGTCTTTATACTATCTACCTTAATATGGGCAAAAAAAATATGAAGTGATTTCATTATGATGCTAAGCTACCTTTGACAAAACTGTGTTTTCCTGTGGAGTTTTCAGCATCAGAGGATGCATTTCAACATATGACAGTCAAGCAATGATAAATATGAACCTGAATATCTATTTTTTTCTTTGATTCTTTCTGACCTTATTTACTAGAACCTGGTAAGGAAAGCCTTCTATTTTCATGTTTAAAAAGTGCACTTAGGTGCTGCAGAGTATGTTGCCAAATTCCATTCTGGCTTTTCACCATCTGCAAATTCTACAAAATTCAGTCACTGTATATTTACCTACAGGATTTGCACTTGTGGCAACCGCACTGTTTATGGTGCAGACATTTATGTACTTACCCAAATCATATATTGCTTTCTTGCATTGAGGCTTTGTAGCAAAAACTAATAGGAATGTAAGTGTCGGCTATAATTCCGTATTTTATATAGCATCAAACTCACTTGGGGATGCCCAAGAACAGCCTAGAGTCAGTGCGGAAAGAGCTCTGGGTGAGCTGATTTGCATGCTGCTATCGTGACCATCACCAGAAAAAGCAGTATGACAAGGACATGTTAGCCATATCGATTGATTTTAATTGGTGCTATCAAACTATGCCTATCTTGATGTCATAATTCCTCATTATAAAAATCTAAGACGCAAGAAGCAAGTTCCTAGAGCCGCTGGAGAAAGAAATTAAACTTCTGGAGTGACGGACTCTGTGTCCCATGCTGACTTTCCAGGAATCAATGCTGCCCATCAGTGTCACACATTGACAGTTATTAATGGTGCTATTTCCTTGTTTAAAAAAACCAAGCAGCTTCTGTTGCAGCCCTGTGATTCCTCTCTCTTTTCTGTTTTGTAAATTCAGAAGCCGTGAATAATGAACATTAAGTTCCCACCCTGCCGAATACCATAGTAAAGAGATACAAACAGGAAAACATGGGCACAGAAATAGCAAAGAGACATCGCTGACAACTAAAAGGCCATCGCTTCTCATTCATGCCGTCTCCTGCTGGGTGGCAGCCTGAATGAGACAAACTTCTCCACCAAGAAAGACGTGTGTAGTTAATTGCACAGTCACAGGTGCGTAAGTCCACTTTTCAGAATCATTCAGAATGAAATTGTATGCAAGTCCATGAAAAATGGCAATGGGGTAACCAAGGGTAAATAAGGGTCATAAGAACCATTTTGCAGAAAATTCTTTCATTGTTGTTTTCATTTTCATGTATTTTTTCTGCCACTATCCTCAAATACAAAATTAGAAAATACATTTCTACATATTCCTAAGCGTACATATAATTTTTTTTAATAGTCCGTATATAACCAACCTGAAAAGGCATAGGGAATACAAAAAGAAGACACTACATTCTAAATTTAAATGAGCATAAAAAATAGCATTCTTATGCTGTACATTGAATCCTTTGCTTTTCCATTGTGAATGTAGCATTATTACACACATAGACCGCGGCTTTTCCAAAACTAAATGGACGTTTAAATGATGCTTGTCAATGATACTTTTTAACAAAGTAGATCTAGCTTTACAGCCTTTACTTATGCATTGTATATCGCTTAAAGAAGCTTTTGAAATCACCTCCCTTGGTGACATCAGAGGGAAACTGGAAAGAAAATATCAGAATTAAGGATTAGGATTAGATGCTTCATAATCCAGCTATATAAGAAATTCTTGCAAAAGGTAAATAAAAACATGTTTAGTCAGTTACATCAAATTTAATGTAATAAAATAATTAACAACAGAAATGAATTTATCATAATGAAGATGCCCTAGGGATGCAGACGCTTGAGGCAGTAGCCTTTGTCAGGTTGTCCTCCCTGAGTGAAATTCTGATTGTTGTTCTACCTGTTCCTGTGCAGTGCCGTGCTGTGCAGTGCCGTGCCATGTGCTGTGCCATGTGCCGTGCTGTGCAGTGCCGTGCCGTGTGCCGTGCAGTGCCGTGCCATGTGCCGTGCTGTGCAGTGCCGTGCCATGTGCCGTACTGTGCAGTGCCGTGCCATGTGCCGTGCAGTGCCGTGCCATGTGCCGTGCAGTGCCGTGCCATGTGCCGTACTGTGCAGTGCTGTGCTGTGCCGTACTGTGCAGTGCCGTGCCATGCTAAAACAGCCATCCTGTGTTCCGTGACTCTACAGCAACTTCTGTTGGCTTCAGCAAGAGCAACAACCGCAAAAAGTTGTTCTGTTTTTCTGTGGGCCTTGGATTTCAAGGCAGGACCACGTCAGTGGGTATTTCTAAAGGGGCTGACTGCAAGCTTGTTTTCCATTTAATGATATCCATACAGCTTGGGGTGAGTGTTTTGAGCCTTATTCTGAAGTTTGCCATGCACGTCTTTCAGACCAAAATATCGAGGAGCCGTGGCCTTATCTACCTTCTGTGAGTGGAATCTGTGACTCTTCTGCTCAAAGTTCTGTTGAGGTTGTAGTGACTGATCCCCTAGCAAACTGGTGTAGGAAGTACAAGCTAAAAATTCTGGGCCTTGTTTATAGTTTCATGCAGATTTTGTATTAAAATGATGCAAAATCCCCAGGAGACACATATCATGGATGATAGCACCCATTACTCTGATGCACTACAGTGCAGTGTAGTGAGAGATATTCATTGATACATTTCAGGCTTATTTTTGTCACATAAAAAATGTAAAAAAAAAAACAGTTTTAAAATTGGGAGCAAAGTAATGCATTTTCATTTATTCAAATCCATACATACTTGTGCATTTTTCATTAAATTGTACTTATATATAAATAAGGTCCCTGGTGCTTTTCTATTTATAAGGTGATTGATATCATAGCAGGTGGCAACATTTGCATGTGTTGATTTGAGCTTTTGTGTTAGCTGTTAGGTTTTGGTAAAACTCAGAATTTTGACCCTTCAGGAAAATAAGATGGATCGACTGTAAGGCCATCACATTATTTACGTATAAGGGCAGTTATGCTTTAAAAAGTGTTATCTGTCTGGCCTGTTTTAAAAACTCTTGCCTTCTGTGAAAGGCCTTAAAATATACCGTCTTTTCTTAATTATTTTTATTTTTGCTTGGGAAACTGGCAGGGGCAGAGAGGAAGTGCTTATATCTAATTCTTCACTCCGAGGCCAATACAGGTTGCTGCGCAGTCACACAATCACACAAAGTTTTGTTTTGGATTTATTTTCACTTTATTTTATTTTATTTTATTGGTAATGAGGGTTACCTAATGTAACAGGAAAATTCGATGGCGTCGTTGTTGTGAATGCATGTCACCGCGGGTGTTAGCAAAGCCTTTTACAGGTCGAAAAATGTTTTCCGTGCAATTTATAAATTATATATATTCTTCTCCCTCTAAGAGACAAACCCTTTTCCCTCCAAACAGTCCTTTGTAAAACTTTTTTTTATTATTATTTTGTACAGGATATAAAAATTGTAAACAATGTACATATTTAATGTGTCCACAGAAACAACTGTTGGTGAAAAAAAAATAAATACCTACATGAAGATTACACTCTGTTTTTCAGTGTTGAGGAGGCCTGTATACAAATGGGTTGCATTGAGGCATGTTTTTAAAATTACAAATCCATCTGTCTAACATTGCTCATTTGTCTCAATAAAGCCATACCATAGAGTGAATACATTTTTTTCTCAGTTTTTTAGTACACTTTGATCGTATAAAATGTACAAATTAGAACTTTTATGGCAGTATTAATTAGTTTATTTCTGCCCTGTTACATCCTTCAGTAATATATGGTAGGTATTTTTGTTGGTGATAGTAATAGTTCTAAATTATTTCTAATTATAATAAGGGTTACAAAACTGGCATTTTTACTAAAACAGAACAAAAGACATGTTGTCCGTGATTTTGTTGATTAGCAGATGCTGGGTGTTTGACAGATTCAGCCTCCCCCCAGGACCTGAAAGAGCACCCGACTGCCTTTACTCACCACGCTACAAGCCGTTCTGACACACACTAGCTGGTATGCGACATCATGGCTTATGATGACTCAAGGTCAACTATAGATGATGATAGTGTGGCCTAGTGGTAACAGAACGCCAGTTGTGTGGGCGAACATGTATGTACGCCTTAGAGCCTGTCGCTGGACAGTGGGGAAAAGGCACAGTGACTTCCAGCAAAAACAAGTATTTCTTTATATCCTGGGATAATTAATTCAGTCTTAACCCTAAATCATGTCAACCAGCGTGATTTCTGACCCAGCCTAGTGACTACAGCCGACTTGTTAATATGTCCAAATATGTTAATAACATAATATTCAAACAGGGGCGTCAGAAGCATTTTAAATGCGGGGGAACACACTGGCGGGGGGGTCTGGGGATCCCCCCAGAAATATTTTAATAGATTAGATGCCATATGTGTATTCTGATATCGATCAAGTGGAAGGGATTTTTTTGTGGGGGTGGGGGGGGTCCCAAACGAATAATTATGAAATGTGTCCCCCTCAGATTTAATGGCGGCGAAACCCATGTATTCACACATAGGTGGTTACGTGACAGGGCTAATAATAATAGGTCTAATCATAATTATTATTATTACTTTATTTTACAGCAAGTGTTATACTTAAATAAAAACATAGACGTATTCTCGTTCTTAAGGTGGGTAGTCTGTATTGAATAAAATAGGTGCTTTACCTCAATGTTTGAATGGATAACGCGCTGAGAAAAAAAGAAGACCTGAAAAATGTACGTGACTGTTATACCAGATGTACTAGTGGCTTTTCGTATGATTTCAAAATATAAATCAAAAGAAAGAGTCGCACTTCGAATTACTATGAACGCTAAAAAAAAAAACTTCATCCACTACACCAAACGAACAATTTATACAAAACACAAAAACGTCATCAGATTGATAGAAAAGTTGATTAACAGAAAAGACTAATATTGATCGGGCTCGGACATATAAAGACACAAGGAGGCGGAGCCCACATGTCAATTCCCTTCCCCATTGCTATATAAAGTTCACTTCCCTACTCGAACACATTTATTCCACATCACCGTAGACTCCCTGGGATAAAAAAGGATCATGCCGGCCAAACCTGCTCCAATAAAGAAGGCAAAGAAAGCCCCGGCTGCTAAGCCTGCTCCCGCACCCGAGCCAGCTCCGGAACCCGCCCCGGAGCCGGCGCCGGCCCCCGCCGAAGCTCCTCCGGCTGAAGCTGCTCCGGCGGAAGCTGCTCCGGCCGAAGCCGCCCCGGCGCCCGCGGAAGCCCCTCCCGCCGAAGCGGCCCC
>JAABNY020000129.1:18039089-18052972 GCA_015164015.2 Brevimyrus niger
TCTCTGCCTTGTGCCCTGTGTTGGGTTGGCGCCCCATCCTGGGTTGTTCTCTGCCTTGTGCCCTGTGTTGGGTTGGCGCCCCATCCTGGGTTGTTCTCTGCCTTGTGCCCTGTGTTGGGTTGGCACCCCATCCTGGGTTGCTCCCTGTCTTGCACCCATAGCCTCCAGGATAGTTTCTGGACCCCTGCAAACCTGAATAGGACAGGCGGTTTTACAAGATAGATGGATGGATGTTTCTAATAAAGAAACTCTACACCAGGGGTCACCAACATGGTGCCCAAAGGCACCAGGAAGCCCCCAAGGACCACATGAATAGCCCATGGACTTGTTCTAAATATAGCTCAACTCACCAGTAAACGGCTTCTAAAATTTTATTTTATCCTCTTGCTATTCTTCTTTAATAACATTTGCATTTATATAAATTTGAAAATGACGATATCTAAAAAAAAGCACTTCAAACATGCTTATTATACATGACGTTTAGATGCATTTCAAGCTGGTAGCCCTTCGTAGTTCTCAGTTTTAAAAAGGTTGATGACCCCTACTCTACACTGAATAGTTGCAGTTGTATATTTGCAAATAGGGGAAGAAACTCTGTGTTTGCATCTGTCTGCAGATTGACATAACTTCCCTGCCACCCGCAAACGAAGCCATAAAACCACTTGAAATTCAGAATGGTCCAAAAAATGTACATTCACTTCAAAAAGGAAATTACTGTATCTACTATAGCTGTTTTAGTCTCCCCAAATTTCATTTGTTTGTTTTTCTTATTTGAACTGAATATTTTTGGAAGTCAGAGGCCTCACATGGTGAAATGCAGTGTCTTTGGGATGGAATAGGAGTGACCAGCTCTGTCCTGCTTCCTCCGACATCTGCGATGACTTTGGCTCAAACGCGTCTGAAACCTGAGCCCCCTCGGCTTTCTCAGGCCCATCGCTTTGGTCTTCACTGTAAGATCAGCGCTTTATCTTGGAGCACCTACTCACAAGTTGGTTGGGCGTGAGGATTTACTTATTAAAGTATGCATAGCTGGTGCCAGGGTCCATGGGTGGATGTGAAATTAAACGGAAAGGAGGGGCTAGGGGAATGTCAAGGCCGGTCATTTTCTAAGCGGTAAATTGTTTAGGCTTAGCACGTCGTCCGGGCAGCATTGGAGAGCCATGGAGTGCGACCCAGGGGCAGCAAAGTCGAAACCCTGACAAGCAGCAGTATGTATTAGTTTTCAGTTAATTCCAGCAGTGGGTTATTTATATGATGATTTAGACAGCAATCGAATAACTGAAAGGCAGTGCAGACCCATCCTAGACTGGGCTAATAGGCCTGACAGGACAAATCATGCTTTCTGCTGCCAGTTCAGCTGCATGCATTCTGTGCAATTGATCCGAATAATGTGCATGAGGAGGAACGTGACACAGAAATGTTTCCTGAAGGCGCGATGAAGCATACACTGGCCGTGCCGTTGCTGCACCACCAAGGAGACCTAGTCAGTGCCACGCCTCAATGGCAGGTTATAATAAACATGCGTGAATTTGCTGCAGGATTCACAATATTCCTTTTGTAGCTTGAGTCTGTTGACTACGTGGCTCTTCAAGGCAGGGAAGCGTAGAGCTGTAATCAGACTGAAGCGTAGAGCTGTAATCAGACTGAGACAGACAGGTAGAGCGTCCTCCACAGAATCACCTCATCCCGCTTTCATCCTGTGAGCATCTACAGAGCAGCTGGAGACATGGAGAAGGCTGGCTTTCTTCTTAATAGGCTTTTGAGTGATTGGTGGACAACTAACACTGATGGAAGAAGGACGTGCGCTTCCACTGTTAGAGCTGTGTGGCTTTTTGGGTATAGATGTCATGCTTTAATCAGAAGGACCGTGGTTCAAATGTCAATGCCTGCAGAGTTATTTCAGGATTGGGTTCCTGAGGGACACTTTCTCACCCTGCCTTCTCAAAATTAAAATTGCACATTACTATGGATATAATTCTCAGATGAATATCCATCCATTTTCCACAGGCCCTCTTTTTAACATCAAGTCACGGTAAGGGTTCTGTGCCTTTTGGACGGGATGCCAGTTCATCACAGCCCCACATGAACCGTGACTCGCAGACATTTGGGGAGACATTCGTCGCTGTAAATGAACACCCTGCTGATGTATACGGCTCACTGCCTAAATGTTTGTACAGGAGGAAGTGGGAAGAGCCTCAATGGCTGTGTCTGTGGCACTCGCGCAGTGCGAAGAATGTGAAGGTTAGCGGTACAGCTTTCGTGGTTCCAGCTGGGGGGAGAAGGAGCGGAAAGATTGACTTTCCCTCCGCAGGGATGGTGTCTCGGTAGACAATATAGGAAGGTGGGGGGGGGGAGGGGGCCAGCCAGTCGCGAGCGGCTCGAACGTGTGAAATTCCAGGCTGGGTGTCTGTCGGAGGACAGCCATACCTCACCACCCAATTTGTCTGTTATATGAACCCAAGGAAAGTGCGGCTAGATACGCACGGCTTTCACAGAAAGACATAACTTAGGATTCCGTAGATACCGACCGTACACGAAATGCAGTTAGCCAGCAAGGTTTTCTTATTGTTGGCCTTTGTGGTATAGCAACCCCACCCATAGCTGTCAGCCCAGCTAAATGTTCAGCATGTCGCAAAAAGGAACTTTCCTTTGATGATCTCGACACGCCGGTCTGAGCTTCCCGTCCCATGCTCCCTTGCAGCCTAAGATCGAGTGGATGAAGAACAAGATCATCATCGGCGAGGATCCCAAGTTCAGGCAGTTGAACCACCAGGGCGTGTGCTCCCTGGAGATCCGCAAGCCCGGCAATTTTGATACCGGCGTCTACACCTGCAGGGCCATCAACCCTCTGGGAGAGGCATCTGTGGCTTGCAAGCTGGAGATGAAACGTAAGTCTGCGGCGCCGCTCCACCCCCGGGAACGAGGTGTCCGATGTTTGACTGGTACCGCGAAGGATTTGCATGGATTCTGCCACCCATCAGCCGTAATGTTTATCTGATCCAAGGCCACAGTCGCGTCTCTGGAGGTATACGGCTACAGTGCTAGCCATTTAGCCATCATACTAATCTAACAAAATATTTGACATACTTTTTGATATGCCCCAGTTTTGTTGTTCTAGGTCTAATAAGTAATATGTGATCCGTACGTGTTTGAGTTGGTTAATTATCATGTGCTGTTATTTCATGGGAAGGTCTAGTGAAAATGGCAAGAACATGGCAGTATATGTATGTATGTATATGTACATACATTTTATCAATAATAATAATAATTAAATCTATTTCTCTTCAACAGAGGCTGTTGTTCAATAAAACCAAGGCGGCATATTCATCTACACACAGGTTAGATACAACGGGCTGCAGCTCCACACCTCATGGGTCAACACAAAGCAGTTCTAAAATGTATCAGATGTGATTAAAAATGCATCCTGATATCAGCTTTTTCTGTAGCAAGGGCCTTGAAGTCATTTCCAATCATCAATAAGTTCCACCTATATCACAGTATATGACATTTAGCACTTATTACTGATGTTTAAAATGATAAAATGACAGCATATGACCTTCCTGTGACAGCTGCATATGTATGACATATATACAGATATGCAGCACTGTAGCATGTCAGACAATGGACAGATGGGGCTGTGAAAATGTGTTCCTGTGTGTGGGGGGGGCGTGGGGGGGAAGGTGGGTGCAGGAGAGAAAGATCACTCTTACCGCTGTGTTTGGTTCAGCTAAGGTAGACCAGGGGGGCAGATTTTCCTGCTCAAACACATCTTAATCGGCTAAATACCAGGTTTATTGGAGCTTAAACAGGGAAATCTACAAACTGTGTTGCATTCTGGCCCTCTAGGTACCAAAATTTGAGAGCCCTGAGGTGGACCATCTGTCTGCCCTGTGACATGACCTTACATGGTCGGGCACTAAATTTGGGAAATGCAGCCTCTCTCATGCACAGTTTGCAAATGCCAGGGAGGGGGACCATAAATTACCCCCCAAGGGGGCCGGTCAGTTTGGCAGCGTCATCACATTTCCCTGACTCGGCAGTTGAGGCTCTGGAAGAGCAGGTTTATTTCCAGGATACCCATTAGCATGTTTCATCTGTTACCAAACCTGAGATTTAGAGCATGCTGTGTCCGTACAGATGCTGGGTTCATAATCCTCAGTTATGAAGTTTATTTTTTTGTGTGAAAACACTTAGACCTTTTATGTTAATCTTAAAAATATATTTTTTTATTAACAGATAAAGGGAAACCTCTGTATTAGAATTATACCTGTCGTTTATGGCTTGACTTGGTTCACCTGTCTCACCTCTCAACATGTCTTGCAGTATTAAACCAGGACCAGCAGGATTTGAGCACCAAACCACCAGAGACGGGTGAGAAATTTGAATGTATATCCCAGAGTTCAGATCTTTGTTGCCTCAGAAAAACAAGACTATAAATGCACATACAAAAACCACAAACCTTGCGCAGAATCAGACCTCCTGTCCTCTAGTCGGTTGATCTAGTTAGTTGAATCTGGTTCTGCCCAATTAATGAAAGGAAGTTGACTGAAATAGCAACAGTTGCTATGTGAAGTATTTGAACATTAGTGCCTCTTAGCTCATGCAGCACACATCTACGGCTTACTGTGCACGGAATCTCTGTGACTCTCAGGCGAATCTTTAACATGGCAATGCCCCACCATGACCTAAAGAATCCCTTTGAGGGGGTGTGAAAAGTGACGTTTTCTTCCAGACAGCCGGTGACACGTTGCAGCACTTTTCTGTCGATACAACAGCAAGCATAGCAGGGAGGGGCCAACTTGACCTTTAATCTTTTTTTAAAAATGGCACCTGAACTGGCATTCTTGACCCCCCCACTTCTGCTCCTCAGGAAACTCCTCAGGGTGGACGATGACATGGAAACCATCAAGATCAGGTCCCTGAAGGCCTCCCTGAAGGTTTCACAGACCATGTGGATATGAACCCCAGTACCTACAACATGTATTTGTGTAAAAAAAAAAAAAAGAACCATCTGTGTGTGAGTTCTCCTGTCAGTGTCCTATATTCTCTCAGTTGAAGATGCCTATACTTAATAAATAACAGAATCATGTGAAACGTGTGTGATGGTTTTTGCTGATTATTTTTGCTACCTAGCTTGTAATCATTAAAGTACATGACTGTATAGACTTTGCTGTTTAATGTGATACATCTGAAGCGCATTAGCATTTTTACTGGCATCGCACAGACATAATTAACCCTTAGCTGTTCCTTCCCACTTTCTCCCCACATGTCTGTGTACTAACCATATAATGCTAAAATACTTAAACTGCCGAATGTTTTTGAAATTCATTAAACGAAATCAAAAACAGTAACAATCACATTATTAATATAACTCATAAAGGCATTCCTGATAATATTAGAAGCAGCCATAAAATAAAAAAATGCCACCTATGGAAATGTACTACATAAACTTCCCTTTTTACTTGGGGAAATCTTGCATTTCTTCATCCCAGATCTTTCTCTTTGGCCTTCCTTTCTGTTTCAGTCATAAAAATGCATCTATAATGCTTGTGTGAACTGCCCTGCGCTCTGAATTAATAGTGAAATTAAAAAGTAGTTGCTTGTTCCAGTATGTCTGTGGTATTGCGCTGTTGTAGTTTCCGTGTTCTGGTCAGTGAAGTCATCACTTTGAACTAAGACTAAACATGAAATATGCTTTGCACGATAGTGCGGATTCCTGCTCACTTCTGTGGGGGAAGGAAATGCTAAAAAACAAGATAAGTACCTTAGATGGAGAGTATTTCATCAGACTACTCAGTTGTCAAAACAGAAACAAAAGTACATAATTGTTTTAAGCCTTTGTTCTGAATTCCTTTCACTGACCACCGGCCATTGTATGTCTCTTCCTAGGTGAACTACAAGCGAACTATTTCCATTTACTGAGTAAGCAACTATGTGACAGACGGAAAAGAAACACATTGGGCGTCTGGGGAATGGACAGTTATTCTAAGCTATTCTATCTTGCCCTCCGCATAGTCTGAGCTGAATTCCCTGCAGGTTGTAATCCAGAGGACCGAGCCACTTGTTTCAGTGGAAAAAAACGCTAGGCTGTAAACCACCTCACTTTCACAGGCATATCTGTCCATTGTGTGGGAGAGGAAGCACCGAGACGCAATGTCATTTATGCTGCCGTGAAAACTTAATGCTCAACCAATGGCACGAAGATGCGGCTTTTTTATACTTCCGAGGCGTTTCTAGGAAACGCTCAGCTACAAAAACAGCAGGTAACCACAAATTCTCTTAGACTAAGAGACAGGCTCAAGCAGAAACCACACATGACAAAGTGACAGATGATGCATCGGCAAAATGATTCTGACGATTTTATGTGAGATATGTGAGTACAATTATTTTCTTGTTGTCTCAAAACCAAGATGACATTCTTATTACATTCTCTGCTATATACGTTGTTATATTTTATATTTGAGGGTTATATTACAATTTTTTTTTTCAATTGATCTGGGGCATTTCCTGAAACAATTTTTAAGTGTTTAAAACTGTGGGTTTTACTGTACTTCCCAAACAGACCATAACTCACTCAAAAAGTAACATTTCAAAGTTGAATAATTGTCATTGAATATGTCAATGCCGTGAATATTGTTTAAACTTCAAGACACATATTTTTTAAAGTTCAAGAAAGTCCAGTTTACAATCACATTGTTAGTGGTGCTCCAATGTGTAAATTTTGATTTTTGTTGAGACACTGATACACAAGAGGCCTATATCTTTGTCTAACATCACTGACCCTGAAAACTCTTAAATTACTGTTCAAACCTAAGACAGTCGAAATGGTCCTCATTTCCTGCTCATTCTTACTCAGTAACAGTGATTACTCATCAGACTGTACCATGCTCATTTTTTGTGGCTGACTGGATGCTGCTTTTGTCAAAGACCCCTTAATAGAAGAAGTAGACCATTCAGGTTGCAGTAGGTGAAATATTACTGGCATGAGATTGGGCAACACTGGTGCATGTTACTTCGGGAGGAATTTCAGTGTAATGGTCCCATGACTAGGGCCATAGGAAAATTTTTATTTGGTTTCAATCGCCCCTCAATAAACAGACCTTTGTATTTAAATGATTAAGTTTACATCATAAATCATTAAGTGTCCCCTCCAGCACCAAAGTCTCTATTCCACCATTACTCATAATACAATGCAGTAAGTAGGAAGTATTATTAGAGAAAACTTTCACAGTTGGATTCAATTAAATTGTACAGTGCTGCATAGTAAAAATGCATCAATGCAATGGTGTGGGAACTAAAAGCAGAGTTTCAGCTCAGTGATGTGGATTCACTCCCCTCACTGGGCATCATCCCTCCTGTTAGTCTGAGATGTAAGAAACTCCCCTCTGAAAATGAAATTCAGAGTTAATCCGACAGGCAGTTTATCAATTTCAGAGTACAAAATCAATTTTGTTAATTTTTCCAATTGTAGACTATGCTGCCTAATTACTTTCATAAATATGTTTAAACATTTTTGAGAGTTAATGAAAAATTGCTGTTACATTTGCGCAAATGGAGTGGAGATTTTTGAACACTGTTTGCAAGGCAACCAAGAAAAAAAAAATACAGTAACTACCCCCTGAATAGAGAATACTAAAAAATAACACTGCATGTAAAATATTTAAGCATTATTAACTGAGTACTTTCCTTGTGTTCTGTGTTATATTGAATGATTTCCTCTATGTGTCATTTTCTAAACAGATATTCTGTGTCTTACAGTTTTCATTGCATTGGTTTCCTCTGCTCAAGAGACGGGTAAGAGTCTATCGAGTTTACACTGTAATGTGTAGCTTCTGCAATTTATCCCAAGAAGAAATGCACAGTGAAATATCATAGTAAAACTGTAAACTTGCTTGACAGATTTACTGTGTACTTTCACAGTTTGTCCAAGAATAATCTTATAGTTCAACCATGAAATTTTACAGTGAATTGGGACACTTTTCATGCTTCTACTGTAAAATCTACAGTCGAACAGTTAAGCTGTGGACAATGCAGCATTCTGCTCTGAACTACTTTACTGTCAAACTGTTAAGATCATGGTATCATGATTCATGGTTCTACTGTGAACCTTATGGTGGAATTCACCATCAACTTTATAGTCCCTGTAACAGTGAAGCTGCTATATGTATTTGTAATGGGCTGCTTACCTTTAAAAAAAACATAAATGATGTGTAACAAAAAACGAACAGAAAACATCACATAAAAAAGTCAAACCTTAATTATCACCAAGAGGAATCCAATAGTACAGTCTTGTACATAATTCTAAATAATGTATTTCAGACCAACTGAACCCAGCACTAGTGATGAAACATCTGTAAAGACTCTGTTAAACAACATATGCCAGATACTGCAGTAGAAAATCAACCATACTTAACAAACGGGATGTTTGCAAGCAAACAGTGTTGCAGAACGTGCTATTCTAACATGAAATGTCATTAATGACAGCTATATTCTTTAAACCCACCTGTACTATCACTTAAAACTGATTGAACAATATTACTATCAACCCCCCTCATGGTGGAAATGATCAAAGTTTATAGTTCATAATATACAAAAATATTCTTTATTGACTATAAACGACATGACTTATCGGATGATCAAAACCTAACTTCACAGTTTAACTGTGAAATATTTATAGTTAGACTGTAAACTGTTAAAATGCTGTGTCATGTCTTATCTAAGCATTCAGATTTATTTACAACCGATCTAATTTACACCCCTGTATTTTTAGAGATACTACTGTGCACACTGGGGGAAACTGCACTTTGGATCTATCATTAAAAATACAAAATTACCAGCATTGAGAAGTTACTGTGATAAATGTGGAAGTCCACAGTTACAAAGACAGCTAACAGACAAGTGCAGCTGGTTACCAAGATATTGGTACATGGTGTAGCCAGTCAAGACGTCTCATATTACAATTTACAATACACTGTGTCACATTTTAATTAAGAAAATGTGCAGGGATGAACAGAATATTACTAGAGTCTTCGGATGGATAAGCCATAATAATTGGCATGAAAAGGTGATGATTTTGGTGGGACCCCTTTGCTGACAGCCTTGCTGTGAAGGCCTGTGACGTGCTGCCGGTGTTTGGAGCATGTGAATGACGGTGGGCAGGTCTTGGTGGGTGGCCTTGTAGACTCCTGCCGCTGCCTGAATGCTCAGCCCTGGAAGCTCTCGGACCCGAGGCCCGGCACCATTAGCCCAAAGAGCACCACCGACTTTTCCATTTTTGTAGCATCAAATGTACTGGCAAGAAGCTAAAAGCTAAGAAAAATCTACATTCACTGGTCACTATATTAGGTTCACCTGTTCAGCTGCTCATCGAAGCAAATATCTCATCAGTCAATCAGATGTTAGCAGCACTGTGTATAAAATCATGCAGATATAGGTCAGGAGCTTCAGTTCAAACTAAGGCTGTCACAATCGATAATAGGAGTAATCTACGGATTAATCAGATAAATCATGGAGTAATCGTTTATATTATAATGTGACACCACGAGGCTTAAGCAGTCATGGACCAAGCATACATTCAAGCGGACTGTACGTAGTGTAAATTCTTCTGTACATAATGAACATGGTAGAATAGAATAGAATAGAATAGAATAGAATAGAATAGAATAGAATAGTGTCTTTTATTGTCATTCAGAAATACACGGGTTAGTGCACAACAAAACAAAATTTCATTGCATTTTTGCTCACCATCAGCCTGGTAGTGTGTAATATATATATATATATATATATATAGAATAGAGTACAAGTGGACCTAATATATGTATATTGAAACCGCAGTTTAGCAGCAACGGAACGCAAACAAAAAAACAGTGTACATTACCACAAGACATACAGTGCATAAAAAAAAAGTTTTTAAGTGACAACTTAAAAAAAGTGACATGTGCATGGATGGAGAGACACGAAGTGTGGGGGAGGGGGTATTGGGGAGGGGCTGTTATGAGTTCAGGAGACTGATGGCTTGAGCAATGTAACTGTTGCAGGATCTGGCTGTTCTGGTCTTAATGCTGCAAAGCCTCTTCCCCGAAGGCAGCAGTGAGAACAGAGCGTGGTGCGGGTGGGTGGAGTCCCCGATGATGTCACGGGCTCTCCTCAGACAGCGTTGTAGTGCAATGTCCTGGATGGATGGAAGTGAAGTCCCGATGATCCTCTCTGCCGTCCTCACCACTCTCTGAAGCAATTTCCTGTCTGAGGCTTTTGAGCTGCCAAACCAGATGGAGATACAGCTGGTCAGCACACTCTCTATGGTGCCTGGGTAGAAAGTGGTGAGGATGGGAGAGCGAAGGTCTACTCTCTTCATCCTGTGCAGGAAATGCAACCGCTGCAGAGCCCGTTTTACCAGTGAAGTTGTATGTGGTGACCAGTCCAGGTTTCCAGTTATCTGCACACTCAGGAATTTTATGCTGCTGACCACCTGCACGGCGTTGTTGCCGATGAGGAGTGGTGAATGACTGGGCTGTTTTCTCCTGAAGTCGATGATCATCTTCTTGGTCTTCTTGACACTCAGGATCAGGTTGTTATTCCTGCACCATCCCACCAGTCTCTTCACCTCCTCCCTATAGGGCCGGTCATTGTCGTTCCTAATGAGACCCACCGCTGTTGCGTCATCTGCGTATTTTATGATGTGATTCGAGGCAGATGCAGCACAGCAGTCTTGAGTCAGCAACGTGTGCAGCAAAAGACTGAGGACACAGCCCTGAGGGGAAAACGTTGGAGAGAGAGAGATGGAGCTGGAGATGTTGTTACCCACTCTCACTGACTGTAGTCTGACAGTGAGGAAGTCCAGCAGCCAGTTGCACCTGGGTGTGCTGATACCCAGCAGGCCCAGTTTGCTCACCCTCTGCACGAGTGTCCCAGCAGGCTTGAAGCCCGCACCGGTGAGGTGTTGAAGACGTCCGTAAGGATGTGTGCCAGCTGGTCAGCACGCTTCCTGAGTACTCGTCCTGGAAAATCAGCGGGGCCTGCTGCCTTCCGTGTGCTCACCGTCCTCAGGCTTCTCCGGACATCAGCCACGTTGAGGCTCAGTGCTTTTTCATCCGGGGTGAGGATTAGCTTTTATTGCAGGAGTGTTGTCGTTTCTTGCAAATCTACCGAAAAGACTGTCGAGTTTATTCAGTAGATGTGGGTTTTTGTCACACAGTAGAGGAGCAGCCTTGTAGTCTGTTAGCGCCTGAATCCCTTGCCACATCCAACCGGTGTTACTGGGGTCACGGAGGAGATGTTGGATCTTCCCCCGAATGGGCAACGCTTTGCTGTTCTTTCAGCACGTCTGAGGTTGGCTCTCGCTGTTCTCAGCGCAGTCTCATCACCCGTCTTGAGGGCGATATTCCGTACTTTTAGCTTCTCACGTACCTCTTGCGTCATCCATGGCTTCTCGTTGGCCCTGGTGGTGACGTTCTTCATGACACAGATGACCTCTGTGCATTTTTGGATGCGTGCAGATACAGATTCAGCGTACTCCTCCACATTAGTGTGCTGATTATCAGTGGCAGCAGCTGCCCCAGTCCGTGGCTCAAAACAGTCCTGTAAGGCTTCCATTGCTCCCTCAGACCAAACCCTCACCTGCCTCACAATGGGTTTTCCTCTGGTCAGCTGGGGCCTGTATAGAGGTATTAGCATAAGAGAGATGGTCTGAGGAGCCAAGCTGGGGGTGGGGGACAGCTCAGAAAGCATTCTTTAGGATTGTGTAGGCTAAGTCCAGGGGGTTGATTCCCCTTGTTATGTGTGCATAAAGAGCCAAATGAAGTGTGTTCCCCTAATATGATGTATTTGTAATTTTCACCCCCTGACGGTGTCCGATGTGTGTACTTTTCACTTCCCCTGTACGTGCCACTACTGATACTAAGAGTTGCACAAAATAACAAAATTCCACTTCCGCATAGTGATCAAACATGTCTCACCGCAGTGACATTGTGATACGGGTGTCAGAAGCGGGAGGGGAGGTTTTTGAAGAAACCGGTGACCTCATGCATGACCCTCACACAGAGCATTACAGATGGCAGCGGAGGGAGACATAAATTAATCAGGGGGGATCCCAATGGGACCGAGCACAACACCTTCCCGTGTTACCCGGTACCGCAGCAGCATGTGCCGGTGACAGAGAGGGGCGGGGGGTGGGGACCAACCTGAAGCTTCCCCTCTACAGGAGCCTCATCTCTCCAAAGTGTCCCGGGCATCCCGGCACAGTCCTGCACAGCCCGGCACAGCCCAGCACAGTCTGGCACAGTCCGGCACAGGGGGGCCGCGGTGCACCTGCTGCTGGAGGGGTAGACCCCTGATGAGCGGTGGAACTACGCCACAATGGTGGCAGAGCTAGAGCAGCTAATTGAGTCTGCAGCTGTCGGAGGCAGCGATGAGGCAGGAGCTGATGAGGCAGGAGCTGATGAGGCAGGAGCTGATGAGGCAGGAGCTGATGGGTCGGTGCCTTGGGGGCATCTAGGGAGGACCTCCACGGGTACATGCGGGAGGGTTTTCCCCAGTACCAGGCGGCAGGAGCTGGTTCTCCATGCCTTTGTCAATGCACTGGCACCGGAGCAGCTGTGCCACCATGTGTAGTTGCGGGCGGCAGCGGCGCTCGCCTGTGAATGACTGTGAGGCTGGAGGCTCCAGCAGTCATGAGAGGCAGTGGGTGCAAGCGACCTGCATCGATCCACAGCGGAGGCGTTGCCCATCATCCGAAATATCATGCTGCCGCTGTGGGGAAGTCTGGTACTTTGCCCCCTAGCGCAACCCTGCATAGCCACCAGAAAACCCCGGGCCGGTGGTACCATGAGGGTGTCGCCGCCTGCACTGCCCATCGACGAGTCCTCACCCCTTGGTCATCAAGTTGGTCAGCTGGGTCACATCCACCGGTCATTTGTAGACTGAACTTTGCAGGAGACGCACTGCCGAGCCCAGGTGGATAAGGGATCCACATGACAACTGTAGATGCCGATAAACCATACTACAAGAGTGACGAAGTGGGTGCTTTGTGTAACTGCGCGTCAATCACGCAGCCATGTGCAGCCATGTGCAACCATGCGCAGCCATGCGCAGCCGCATGCAACTATCATTAAAACCATCATGTAGTCCAATTAATCAGCCAATACTGACTGCCATGGAATGCTTAAAAATTGGTTGATCGATTGGTTGACCTCTACCCAAAACAATGGATGATGAGCAAGTTATTTTGTAAGTTAGGCCTATTAGTTTGTGGAGGGATGGATCGTGATCACAGCCTTTTTGTTATATTTTATTTATACAACCTGAGACATGTTTATATTAGGGCTGTCAAAATTAACGCGTTAACGCGGATTAATCCATCACCATGATTAATTTCATTATTTTTTTTAACGTGATTAACCCATCTGCAGCGCAGAATGACTCAGAATTCCCGAAATGTCTCTGTCAACCCATTTCAGGCAGTTTTGGTGCGTTCCATTTGCCCTTGGAACTCGTATTCCGAGTCGCATGGTGTGTTTGATTACTTCTTTCCAACTCATTGGCATTTTGAAGATGAAAGTGGCGATATGCTCGCTCCCGTTTCTCAGAGATCCGAGAAATATCTCGGAGCAGCACAGAGGATCCCGAATTCGGAATCCAAGATGACTGCGCCTTTTATCAACAGAAGGGAAAGTTGTAGTTTTATTCTGTTCAAGTACTACTCCTCATTTGTGGCTCATTAAATCGGTCGCACACACTATACCATCCAACTTATCTGTGGACGTGTTGCTACGAAGTTTTACACGTAAAGCACGGCGCGTAATGTGTTACCAACTGATATTGCTAACAATGGCAATTAACCGGGCTAGAATTGGATTTCATGATTAGCCGGATTATTTGTTGGATTT
>JAABNY020000129.1:18107496-18136760 GCA_015164015.2 Brevimyrus niger
AATAAATAAATAAAATGAATCACTGCATAATACAGCTGTAATTATTGCAAAAGGCATGTTTCGATGAGTAAGATTTTGTCAGCTTTTATTAGATTTACGTGGGTATTTAATTAGCTTATTTTTCTGTAATATCCATTTTGCATACTCCTATGTGGCAATGCACTTACATTGATAAAACGTCAACTCCCTTTGTGTGGCCATGTATGCTCCACACGCACTTTTATTTAGGTGAGAGAGAGAGAGAGAGAGATTTTTGCTTGATGGCTGTGATGGTCCAGCCCACAGAGGATGAAGGCAGCCGTGAATGTGAAGTTCCCCATAGTTGACGGGCTCACTTTTTTTGGGAAAGAGCAGCTTTTGCAGTGATGTGGAAATGTGTGAAAAGTGAATCTGCAGTTAAAGGCTGGCCTCTGGAAAGGTGGGGGGAAGGTTGTTGAGGTTTTAGTGAAGGTTCTTTGCTTCCAGACCAGATGCATGAGCACGTGCTATATAATATAACTCTTTTGGCAAGAAAATTAAAGTGACCTTCACCTCCCTAAAAAAATATGTGTCGGCTAGAGTGAGAACCAGTTTGACCAGTGTGCCAGTTGTGTGATGACTGGGCCACGGACACCCCTAACCGTCACCTCTTCTCTGCTGGTCTGGCTGGGAATAATCTCATGCTGGGAAAACAAATTTATAAGTTATCATTTGCAGAGAGACCCTCTGACCCCTCTTTTGCAGAGAGACCCTCTGAATACAGAATCTGATTTTGGTGCTGAACATGCTGATACTTTCAGTCCTCTTTCAAAGCCAGAGCAGAGTGCTTAGGTGCTTCAGAAGAGCACAGTTCTCTTCTGTGGCTGTGGCCGGTTCCCATCGGTGTTTTTGACGGCCAGACTCGTCAGGCTGTTATGCTATGCGAGCTCCATCCCCAAGAAGTTAACCTGCCGACTTAATCCCTTCAGGGATCTGGAGGTGCGGCACCAGGATTCTTTGATTAGCTTTTGGAGATCGACGGCACGTTACTCTTTTTGGAGAGTAATATGTCAGCTATCCCAGTTGCTCAAGGTGCAATAAAACGTGGGGAAATGGAGTGTAAATGGAGAAGTGGACGTGCTCTTATCTGTTTGTGCGGCGTAGGTGACCCGTGCTGAGATTCAGAAGGGGCTGGGTGGGGAGTGAAAAAAGCATCCTCTTGGACGGGTCACAAAGGAGGCTTTTTGTCAGCTGGGATGCCCAATGCACGTTTCTGTGGGGGAGGCCCCGAATAGCAGTGCGATCACCCCATGCCCTTCCGGGGCACCGCGTGATGTCAGTTGCTGGGTCATTGGTCATTTTAACTATTAACTTTTGCTGGATAAACAGATTGCAGGACACAAGGGCTAAAGACGCTGGGTTTGTGTTGATTAGGAAATTGTACGATTACAAGCAGAAGCATTCATAGACACAGCTTCTGAATCTCATTTTAAAATCCCCTTTCGAACACCAGTGTTGCAAAGTTCCGTTTCATTAAAGTTCGCTGCAGTAACTTCTGGTGAAATTTCTATTTCTGGGTAATCAGTCCGAAGTGTTTCTTAACTCTGTCTGTTAATTTCTTGTATTTTATGAGTGTTTCACATCAGTGCTGGGGCTAGAGCACTTAAATAAAATGCAATAAGTACCCAGCCAACAACAGTGGAAATTATGTTTGCATGTGCCAGCTAAATTAAGACTTTATTATAGCATATTTCTGCAGAAACACATGGAATAAAGGCATGCAGTAAGGTTCGTATGAACAAGAGCATTCTTAAGTTACAGAACATTCAAAAGCAAGAATTTTTCATTGTTCATTTTTCCCCTCAACAGTGACTTGTTTTTAACTGAAAGGTTTCATTTGCACAAAAAAATGTTTGCTGCCTGACTGAAAGGTTTTCATTTGAGTTGATAGGTTGTTACGGCCACAAAAACTAGAGTCTGGAATTTAACAAAGCTTGTGGGTAAGGTTTACTGCTGTGAGGTCTGTGGGTATCCAGTAGTGAAAGAAACGTTGTTGTAATCGTGTAGTAGCCGTCATCTATTATTAAAACTGAACCAATTCGAAGGTCTTTTTTTGGTCGTCCATGAAGTGTTTTGGTCTTTTGAACGGGGGGGTAGCAGGAGGCTAAAGGTAACAGTGTCCCAGAGGCTTCTGACTTTTCACAGGTCTCTGTTAACACCCCCGGGCGTGTACAGTCATCCCGATGTGACCCAAGAAGAGCCCCAGTCCCTAGGCAGACTCTGTGTGATGTCATTATCCAGCGGAGGTTCAATTTAATAGTTAAGTCGTAGTTGATGGTCCCTCAAAAGAACATCTATAGATTAAAGTAATGTTTGTTGTCCTCCACTCGGCACAATGGTGTTTTGGTCTAGATATGGTCTGTGTTTGATGGGCCATGGAATGTGCCATGTTTACTGACAGATGCCTGTCGGGAGGCTGCTGCTGAGCATCTCCTGTCCATTCTGCCGGTGACGCCTTCCTTCTGCCCCCAGGTCAGCTAAGCTGCATTTCCTTCCCCCGCCATGAGGAGGAGTACCTGCAGTCCAGCGTGGGCAGCACGCCCCTTATCGTCGTACTGGGGCAGGACTGCGCCTCTCGTTACCAGCTGCTCAACACCCTCCTGGGGGAGCGACTCCTGCCGGCAGGGCCAGGGGACGGCGGCGGCGGCCCCTGCGGGGAGGGAGGCGCCTGCAAGCGTCGCAAGCTGCGCTTCACGCATGGCCGCCAGACGCGCCTCAGCCTGGCGCTGCCCGGCCAGTACGAGCTGGTGCAGCAGCTGGCGGCGCACCGAGGCCGCTGGGAAACGGTGCCCAGGGAGGACCTGGAGATCCAGGAAGAGTGCGAGGACCCTGCCCAGCGCCTGGCCGAGCTGGAGGTCACGCTGCATCACGGCCTGCTGCAGGTACGCACCGCAGCACCCAGCCCGAAACGCGGAGGTGCCCTTCAGACGCCCGTCGTTCAGTCTGTGGACGTGCTGGGGCCCCCTTAGGGTCCCGCTGCCTGTGGTCTGTCTGGTACAATGATTTGTTTTGCTCTGCTAGCTAAGTGACGTGTAGCAAATCTCATTGCGGCAACTAATTATTAAAGCCTTTAATCATATGGGATATTCATCTGTGTTTTTTTTTTTTTGGAAAGCAGTGTCCCAGAATATTGTTTCCATTATTAGCAGTATGGAAGCTTTATATTTCATTTCCATTAAAGTCTATTGTGTTCTTTTACGCAGCAGCTGAAGGAGCCATTGTGATTCTGGCTTGTTCAGTACCTGCTGTTTATCACAGAGTGCAGCATTTTCAGGTTTTTTTTCCTTGTGGTGTCTTGCTAGGCTGCACTTGCAGTTCAGGACAGGCCTGATTTGCCATCAAAGCTTGATTTTGAGGGCATCCCTGTTTCTACTGTGGAAATGTCTAATACAAAACGTAACTAGTTTCGACTCCCTGGACATTTGGGCTGCACCCTTTGTCAGTCTTAACCGTGACAAATGGGCACCACCAGGAGACTTTTGCAGAGCTGGTTACTGTCTTGCCAGTTTTAGTGGTTCTGGTTTCTGTAATAAATAAAAAAACAGTGATCAGAGAGCTGATTTCCCAGAGGTCTGACTGCTCGTCTATGCTTAGGTGCTCACTGGAAGATCTAGCATACTGTGGAGGTTCTTTTTGGGCGATGGTTCCCCATGGATTTTAGAATTTTTGACAGGGAGAACACAGTGTGTCAGGATCAATGGTGTCCTTTCAGACAAGATTCACTCCTCCACTGGATCACCCCTGGGGTGTGTTATTTCCCCTCTCCTATATATTCTATATCCAAATAGCTGTAGAGGTATAGTCTACTGGACGAGGGGGAACTGGATCATGGTCCAGTGGTGGATAATTTTGTGACGGATTCTTCCTTAGAACTGAATGTGTCGAAAACTAAGGAGATGGTGATTGACTTTAGGAAGTGTGCTGCTGTTTCTAAGGCAACAGTGATAGAGGGATCAGAGGTGGAACTGGTAGACAATTATTAGTATTTGGATACAGTGCTGGGCAGTAGGTTAAACTTCCAAGCTGATTCTGAGGTTATCCATAAGAAGGTTCAGCACCGTCTTTATTTTCTGAGGAAAATGAACACTTTTAATGTATGTACCAAAATGATGGCAATGTTTTATAGAACCTTTATTGAGTCTGTACTGTCCATTTCCATTGTGGTATGGTTTGGTAACCTCAACCATGCAGAGATAAATAAGCTTGGCCGGCTTGTCAGTGTGTTGGTAAAATAATTGGGGTAACTCAAACCCTGATCTGTATGACCATCATGTGCTCAGGAAGGCATTAGCGATATTAGATCAAAAATACCACCCCCTCTACAGGGAGTTTGTGCTTCTACCTTCAGGTAGAGTTCCCACGCTCAGCACTAAAAGATATATACTTTCTTTTGTTTGTGTTGCTGTTAATATATAGAATAAGCACAGATGATGTTACTGATGGGCTTGACTTCTTCTGTTCTGGCTCTTCTGCTTTCCTAGTTTCTCCATGTAGAAATCTTGCACTGTGGCATACTGTGTACTGGTTTGTGTTGTGGTTTTTGTGGATGGTTTGTTTTGTATTATGTATTGGTCACTGTCACTATGTTGGTATTTTTTTCATAATGGTTGTAATTCCTTTTATCTATTTTGTTGTGCTCCCTTTTAAATGCCTGACTGCAACTTACATTTCCCTGGTGGGATAATAAATTTTACTTGACTTGAAATCGCTAATGTGAAGTGGCAGGGAATCACTGCTGGTCAATGTGAGGAGCTTCGCACCTTGGACCACTGGTTTGCTCGGTCTGCTGCCTCCAGAGACGCAAGCTCTGTCCCCTGTGGTTTGACACCTCACCCCCCTCCAAAATTCTCTTATTCTCTTGAAGTTTGTCATGGTCCCTTGTGGGTGGCGGCGTTCTCTATTTTCAAACGCGGCACAACACGGGTAATTATAGGCCAGGCCCTGAGGACAGAGAATGGCCACAAATCAGAGCAGCGTCTAAAACCTATGAGAGTCACAAGGGACGGGCATGCATGATGCGGCCATCCGGGCCGTCTGCAGCCCGGGCTGCTGGCTGCTCCCATTCCCCACAAGACATTCACAAACTGTCAGAAAGTACAGTTTAGGTTCTCACCTCGAACTGATCCGGCTATTTTCAACAGAATCAGTACGGGAGCATCAAAGTCAGAAGGACAGTCATGCGAACGTAGCCTGCGTTCACCCCCAGGGCTGCTAAACGGAGGTTTACACAGAGTATACCGGAAGTCTGACCTCGATTTGCCAACCTCAGTGTATGAGAGTGTCCTGTTTTGAATGTGCCACAGAAAAACCTCAACACTCAGTTTGTTCAGTTCTGATCTCATGCATCATTGGAAAGTGAAGAGTTTCTTAGTTTGAGCCTTTACTTAATCTCCCCCCATTGTCAAAGTGTATCTGTCTTGTTGTTCATCATTGTCCTCTATCGATCTGCTTTGTCCGCACAGGCCTCTACTAGCTAGATGGGATTATGTGGCTGGATTAGCTAAGCGGACCCGCTTATGTGTGTGTGTGCTACAGGCTGTGGTGGGCTGGCTGGCGGGACTCGCTGTCACGTGTGTCAGTAGCAGGCTGCCCGGCTAATCCCTGAAAACAATGGCAGTGCTCATGTGTGCCCTGGGGAGTCTGACCCCCCCCACCACCACCACCAGGTCGCTGGGGTCACAGCTGCGCAGGCAAGGCCACTGTCTGCTGCGTTTCACATGATGCGCAGATGTGTCTTTGCCCGGATGCTGTGGGGGTTGGTGGTGCAGCGGCGGCCAGTTCGCAGTAGCTTATGCCATCCAGCCCCAGAACATGAAGCTGAATGTGTCATAGAGGGCGGCCACTAACTACTCATTTTCTATAGATTATTTTGTTAACTGTTTCACCAATTGCTCAATTAAATAATACATTTTTCTCCAAAAAAATCAAATTGACGGTTTTATTTTGACAACAAACTGTATGTTATTGCCAGGCTTGTTGGATAATGGAAGCTGGCTTTTCAGCACCATGCAGACATTATTTTTCGTCCACAATTGGGGGGATGTCCCAGGTTCCTCTTCCCGCGCTTGCAGAAACTAAGTATGCAGCGTACCTTTGCCGGACTTCTCGAAAGATTTCGAGAGCCGTGGATGGACTTGACATCTACAGAGATGTTGCTCATGTAAAGTTTCTTTCCGGAAAGACAACTTCCAACCTGTTTCTGGTTTTCTGACAGCGGACCTTGAAGTGTGATGCGCTTGTGATGCTTTCGCCGTGGCTTTTTGGGAACACTGTGGAATTGGCTGTATTATCACTCTGTTACAGAGGGTAACATGTGGTTGTGTGTAAGGAAGCCCCCAGTCTCTGTTCATGGTCCTGGGACCTGCAGAATGGACCTAGGGCTGAAGCTTCTCTGATTTGCTTCATGGTGGTGTTTGGTTTCTGCTGCCAGGCTTGCATCTTTAGACAACTGGGAAGGTCTTTGACCCTGGGGATTTAGAGCAAGAATAGCATAACATAAGTGAATTACACTCCACATGTGACAACTTGCTATTGTATTATGCATAACTACCATTCTGTTTGCGCTGGATATGTTTGTGCAGTGCTGAGTGTTTGTTGTGTAGGGTCTCGTAATTTACTCAGACGCTGTTTTAAATGGCGTCAGTTTTGGCTGTGGTCTTTGTTTTTTCTGTAGTATAGTGTGGATAAGACATGCCCTTGTTTATATCAGTCATTCATATCTGCACTCATTTTTCTTTTGAATACTGAGCATCGCTGGCCCTGGTTTAGCAGGAGCATGGCGGTCTGTAAATGACCGAAATTGTGGCATTATTTTTGTATAATGTGAAATCATGACAGCATGTTGTCGTGACTTTACTGATTAAGGTTATCATGTCACAGCCAGTGATAGAGCTGTAAGGATATTTCAATGGGGTGGTGGGGGTCAAATCTTTTGGGGTGGGTTAGGGTCCAGAGTCCCCCATTTGAATAGCCCTGATAGCCAGTAGATTTACGCAAGTGTAACTGAAGAGAATAATCTTGGGGGGGGGGGTTACTCCTTTAGGTCCGAGCACTGCTGGTTTTTCCAGCCTTCCTTTACCTGTCAGTCAGGTGTGAAGCCTCTGACCAATCAGAATCCGTAATTATTAAACGACTATCTGGGTGAACTGAAAACATGGCCTGGATTTGGAATCGAGGTCCAGAGTTGAAGAACTCTGTCATTGAGTCTTATGCAGCTCATTTAGGACTCACTCTCTTCACCAGATGAGGCACCCCCACACCCCTGCCACCCCCACTGTTGTCTGTCATGGGCTTCCCTGATTGGGAAAGAGAGATTGGAACCTGGTGATGGAACCGGATGTTTACCGTGAAGAGAACTTGTTTTCTCACCACTATTGACTGCTTCGGAGTGTTCCATGGTTCCACAATCTGAAATTGGAGGTGGGGGTTGAGTAATGGGACAGTCTGGCTGTTGCCAAAATATATGACATAAGTATTGTTTTACAAATGGATTTGATTGTTTGACTTGCTTTAGTGTTTCCAAAACTGCTGTATACATTAATAAGGTAAGCCTCCTGCTCTGATTGTAGTATGTCATTGCATGTGTTTCTGTGCTGTTTTTCACAGCTCCGCTCTTCCCCCATCAGTTTCTCCCTGCGTTCCTTCTGTTTTCGCTTGGTTTCTATGTGTATGTGGTGGTTGGTCCTCGAATCCGCCAACGGGAATATCAATTAGGGCAATTCGAGGTTATAATGCTGCTGCTTAAGCTCAGCTTTTTGGCTGATTATAGCTAGTTTCGGACAGCAGACTGATTCAGCTGACGTGATGAGTATAAACAGGTACTAAGGAAGAATGGAATTTAGGGAATGTATTATGAGAAGCAGATTACTTTGGCTGTCCAATAGGAAATAGTGTAATAATTTTTCAGTGCCGCGTTGCTGATTGGCCATTCCCCAATGATGCTGGGAGCAGGTGGAGTCAGGGACCCAGTTTGCAGAGGAGGATAGGCTAGGGTTTCTATTTTAGGGATAATGGGGTCTGAGCTGGCTACACACTAGGGCTGTGCACATAAAAATCGATACAGCAGGATATCGTTACATGCTCTTAGACAATACACACATTAATACAGATATGCTGTATCGATACAGCCAGTTTAAGAACTTTTATTTGGCCGACTATCCAATGGTGCAACAGCAGTTGTGAAAATGTGGTGTGCAGCCGCAGGGTGCCAGCCAGGGGCATAGGATTCCTATGAACATTTGGGGGAACAGTGAGGCGGGTATATCGGGGTATATCGGGGTATATCGGGGTATGAGGTGTGGCGTCACGTCTCCTTATATGGCGATTCAGTGCTCATGCTGTGTACAGTTTTTTTTTTTTTTTTTTCTCCCATAAACTATTGCTGTTATACTTACAATATTAAAAGTGAAATTTATCTTTCTATTTTACTGTTATTCATTTTTACTAATATGGTATGTAGTTTAAATGCGTTAGGAATGCTGGATTTGAGGAATTATTAAATACAGGGGAGTGACAGGGGTCTCTCTCACAAACAAATCCTAACTTTCTGGAAAGAAACACAACACGCATAAAATAGTGCCTTGAAGATATTTCCTTTCTGCCAGCACTATGTATGAACTAAATGATTAAGAGCTCCTGGTAACTCAGTAACTCCCTTTATGGTGTTTCCTAAATAAATGCCAAATCAATCTGCCCCGTTTTTTGATGGGCTTCTTATTGTTGCTTACGCCCTAACAGCAAACAGTGGGATGAGAATCGTGACAGACACAAACACTGTGTACCACTGCATTATAAGCCTTGCTATTTGTGTTATGCTGTTAACTAAACAAGCTTGTTGCAGTTTGCACAATCAAATAAGACAATCTTTATGAAACTTAAGTCAATCTATAATAAACGATCCGTTCAGCTGTTTAGAATGCTTGTTATTTAGGCCTTATTCAGAATGTATCGCGATACGTATCTTCTTTGCCCTGTATCGTGATGCATGTCATATCTCTGCCCTGTATCGTGATGCGTATTGTATCGTAAGGTTGCTGGCAATACCCAGCCCTACTACACACCACATCCCAGCATGGAGAAACAATACGACACAGGCTGAAAGTAAACCGAAAGGGACCTGTGGACATTCAATAAATACTGCAGACCCACCTCTTGGCAGCTAACTGGCACTCTCCGTCCTGAGGCCATTGCCCCCCTCCCCATACACCCAGCATTTTTAACATTTCAACTTCTTGGTAAAAACACTGCTGGGAGTCTTTCCTTTAAAAGATTTTGTTGACCAGACTTGCATTTTAGAATAAAGCATGTGTAATTAATTCTGACTTCGACCTTGGAACCAGTCTTAAAGAAACGTTTAGCAAGTCATTTTATGGTTTTGTAGTATTACTCTATAAATTCATAGTTTATGCATATGTGGCTATATAGTTTACTTTAGCTGTAATAATTAGTATGGATGGAACTCAGTATTTGTAGCTCATTTGTAAAATATATTGCACTAATGTTTCACTTCACAAATGTGCATTAAAGGGGACCAAAGCAGCTTTATTAAGGTATTTTAATGAAATATGCCATGAATTTGTTTACGCCCTGACTGCATTGTTCAGTTTTATTGCCCCCAGTGAGAATATGAAAACATTTCTGAGTGTCTGTGCCATTCGAAAGCTCTTTGAAGCTCATGCACTTTCCTGTTTCACTTCCTGCTTTCCCAAACGTCGAACTTGCCTGGACGTTACCCTGAAGCCTCGGAGGCTGCCTCACTGCACACTGTGCCAGGTCACCCCCCTTTTGAGGGGGGGGAAAAATGTGGGATTTCCTCATTGTTTGTGTTGGTGCAGGTTAGAGAAATGCATGATAATCCAAAGCTTGTATTTATAGTTTCTGGAGATTCTATAATCTTCCTGGGTGGGGGACATCACAGATTATTAAATAGCCAAACATGATGGCACGTCACCCGGAGAAGGTGATTATGTGCATCGCGTGCTACAGTAGAATACCCTGAATTAGACTTCTAAGTGAATTCAGCCGGTATTAGCAAGAACTGGAATGTGGGGGGGGTGGGGGGAGTTTCAGTTTGGCCAGATCAGACCAGCTGCCCTCGCAGCCCTGTGCTGAATTCGGGAGGCGTGTGCAAAGTGAGACCGAACCGTTTTTAGAAGTGTGTGGGGGAGAGCGTTAGCTTGCTAATTGTGCTCCCTGGCCTGCCTGCTTTCTGCCCAGTGTACCGGGAGCTTCAGTGTTGAACCTGATGAGGTCTGCCTGAAAGCGAGACCATCTCAGGCCTTGAACTCAATGTCTGCATCACGGACACGGCTGTCTCCACCTCCTGGAGCGTAGTATTTGTATTCCAGCGTCGCCCGTTTTCGCTTTCACTCTGAGCACTTAGTGCCAACCTGCCCCTTTTCTAATGAAAGTTGCCTGCAGTGTTAATGTCTTGGAGACGGGACTGACTGTTTCCTTTGTGAATCTGGATGAGTCATCTCTCTTTCTCGATCTCTCTCTCTCTCACTCGTGCCCTCCCTTCTTTTCGCTCTGCAACTTCACCTGCAAGTAGTGGTCACGGAGTTCTGTCCGACAACTCCAGACTTGGTCTCTCAAAAGCCGCATCACACCGGTCCAGCTGGTCTGTTGAACTAGTGGGAATTTCTATCAGGTGATTGAACTCACAATTTTATGGATTCTAGCTGATGACGTTTTTTTCCAAGAGTAGCTGTAACATCCAGATACCTTCCCAGAAAAAAAACCAAAGTCATGCAGGATAGCATAAGCTGCTCATTGCTGGAAGGCAAACACCAGGTAGTATAATCTATGGAAAAGCAAGTGCATATAC
Organism: Brevimyrus niger; assembly: GCA_015164015.2. Classification (NCBI taxonomy): domain Eukaryota; kingdom Metazoa; phylum Chordata; class Actinopteri; order Osteoglossiformes; family Mormyridae; genus Brevimyrus; species Brevimyrus niger. The sequence goes on from JAABNY020000129.1 coordinate 18,118,340, forward strand.
AAAGATTTGTCACACCTGCTTTCATGCTATAATTACCTCTGGTTCTGCTAGCATGGATATGATTCAGCTTTTTTGCCATTCTTAATAAAGCCAACCCATTCCCTTGCCCGATATTTACCCGTTTGTGCCTAAATAAGTCCAGTATAGTACAGGATGCAGCATTCCTATAAAGAACAGGCAGCCACTTTAATTATAAAAGCCAGAAATTATACTAAATGAAGAACCGTTTGGCCACTGAAAGAGCTGGATCTGGACTGTCTGAAATATTACATTTGTGCATGAAACAGAAAAATACTTAAGATGTACTGGTTTGACGTTTCCAAGGGTTTTGACCCTGATGACATTCCATAATGTATAGCCTACATGTACTCAAGTGAATTCAGCAGTGCTACATCAGTGTGATAAACATCAAGGCTGACAGGCAAAGTATGTAAGGCTGGATGGATAGACTGACAGGATCCCATCATGAATGTATGGTTTGATGGGGCAGCAGTAAATGGCAATAAAGGAACCTGGTGATATTTTTCATGGTCGTCCATTTTTGCCTGAAAGAGAATTTGATGTTACAGAGGACCATTAAAATCAAGCGCTGGCATCAGTGATGCAGATTTGGTGCTTTTGGTCTTGGCCTGGGTGCATAAAAGTCACCGAAAGCACACGGGCGGGATTGTCAAGCATTAAACTCGTCCTGCTTCCTGCCTTTGGTTCACGTAGGGTTTTCTCCTCTGGCCTGTCTGGTAGGGAGCTCAGAGGGAGCAAAAATATGCACCAGCTGTGGGTCCCAGATGACCGGATTGGGAAAGACTGACTTTTTGTATCGTACATTCTTAGGCTACTGGCCTGGTTCAAGCAGATGAGTCGAGTTGACATCTCTGAATTGTCCGTCCGTGTGTGTGCGTGTGTGTGTGTTGAGATGGACTGGTGTCTCATCCATGCTGTCCCTGCCATGTTTCGTGTTTCTTATGCGGCTAATAATGGCTTCCTGTTGAGAACAGCCCGCTGTATTGGAACTGAGGGCCAGATTTGCTCTGCAATGTCCTGGAGACTTTAAGCATAGAAAAGCAGAGCCGTAGTTTGTATAAAACGCACTTAATGGCATTTTAAACTGTATAGATGTATGCAATGCAGCCTGAAAGACTTCCTGCTTCCATGGCACAGTAACAGTGCTTCATGTCCCCCCCCCCTTACAGGAGTGTAAGATCCTGGTGGTCCCATGCCCCACGGTGCAGCCCATGGAGGTCGCCCTGGAGGACTGTCAGCGCGGCGTGGTGCCCATCCTCCTGTATGCCGTCAGCCAGGAGCTGCTCACGGCTGCGCATATCGCCGAGCTGAACGCCGTGCGGCAGGCGCTCTCCTTCCCCGTCTGCTTCGTCCGCGTGCCGGCCGAGCCCACCGAGCCTTCCTCAGAGCGCAGCGAGCGGGAGCGCAGCCCCCTGCACCGGCAGCTGCTCTCCCTGGGCTTCATCAGCTCCCCGGCGGGGAACTGCTCCTGCGGGGCCCCCTCCCAGGGTCCACTCCTCTCAACCCGGCCCCAGAGCGTCTTGGGCGAGGCCTTTGAGCGGCTGCACCGCCTGCTGGTACCGTTCGCCCGCCAGGTGCTGCAGTACCAGCAAGTAGAGGCCACCAGCGTCCTGAACGCATTACACTGTCGCTGCCTGGACATCTTCATCAACCAGGTAGGCGTGGACAGCTGTAAAGGGGGTGGCAGGGGCAGCATGGTGTGGTGGGGTCAAGGGGCAGCCAGAGACTTGCATCCCCTTCAGGGTTCATGGCCTCACACCATCAGGACTGTGCTCTCAAGATCCAAGGCCTACAGTGGTTCTGTTATTGTCCTGCTGAGGGCGCTACAGAGCAGCTTTACTATAACGTCTGATGAATTAATGATCTGTCTGTAGAATAAGTGATTCGCGGCACCTGGAAAAGTGTCTGATCGTCAGCCCGCCACCCATTTGAATAAGCAGGGTGTGTCTGTCGACGTGCGAATAACAAAACCTAAGAGATGATCATTTGCACACTAAAAGTAAAAATGAAACGTAAAATTACTGCATTGTAACAATTGAGCTGAATCCTGTAGCAATAATTTCTGTAGCTGTAGTTTTTTTTTTTAAAATGTGAATTTCCTGGCAGAAGCGCCTTAAATACCACGTAGAGACGGCGCTACAAGTGCTGTTTCTGACTGACTTCAGTCCTGCACACGCTTGGATGGTGTCGTCTCAAATGAGTTATCATGCTGGATGTGTTTACAGAGAAATATCTGCTTTGATAACCGAGTCAAAGTCTTATCAGCTACTCTCTCCAGTGTTTGTAGCGATTGGTAGAAACTACTTATTTAAGTGACGGAGTCTGAGCTCTTCCGCACTAAGCGTATCCACTTAGCACAGCTATGATTAGCATAATATTTTCTGTTGAACATCTACTTGTGAATTTAGGTTTCGCCCTTGTTAAGAAATGTTTGTTTCTTTGTGCATTCCAAACTGAAAATAATGCAGTCGAAATTCACCCGATGAATGCATGCAGTTCTAACCCTCGTCCTTAATTTAAATGTAGACCTGGAATACTCCCCAGCGAAATCTTTAAAAACAAATCGCGGTACGTATCGAATCTGCAAAGTAATATCAATATAGTATTGAACTGGGAGGGTCTCTGCCAAATATCACCTATTCATTCACATAATCTGACCCCCGACATCACTGAAGGTGGCATCACTGCTTTCCTGAGCCTGATGAACCCCCCGCCCCCCCCAGGCTTTCGACATGCAGCGCGACCTGCAGATCACACCGCGCCGCCTGGAGTACACCCGTGAGAAGGAGGGCGAGCTCTACTCCTCCCTCATGGCCATCGCCAACCGCAAACAGGAGGAGATGAAGGAGATGATTGTGGAGACGCTGAGCAGCATGAAGGAGCAGCTGCTGGAGGACGCCGCCAACCTGGAGTTCACAGGTGACGCAAGCAGGGGGGTCCTGACGCCAGGTCCTGCCGTGTTTCTGGACCAGCGCAGAACTTTGGAAGTTGTGAATTCTGTGGGCCTGCTCAGTTTAAACCAGGCAGAATCCTGTACAGACTAAAGGGCTCGTGGGTGAACAGTGAGCATATGGGTTGTGGTTTGTGTGCAGACAAGAGAATAAGCAGGAAGCTGGTGCTGCGTTGGTGCTGCGTTGGTGCTGCGTTGGTGCTGCGTTGGTGCTTTGCGCATGCTGCAGGTTCACTCGGCCTATTTGTGGTGTTGGTTTTGTTGCCATTTTCTCATTTGGATCATTCGGGTTTTCAAATGCTTTACAGTCCAGACTGTTATGGTACCGTGAAGCTTAACAACTCCCAGCATTATTTATATAAAGAGGCAATTTCTTATTTCTCCAAATGCAACTGCCGAATGCTTCCGTTGCTTCAGATTAATGCGGATCCGTAAGTTCATCTTAAAATTTTCAAAATTCTGGCAAATTTACTGAACACTGAAGGGCTTTAGCAACGTATCAATGTACAAAACCCATTTGTAAATGTGTGCCCCCCCCTCCCATTCCAATTAGGTGTGGGAACAGAAGCCATTGAAAGCATAAAGTATACTGTAGTCATATGACCTGACCAGCAAGTTGGATAAATGCTGTTAGGTTCTCGGATTGTCTCCCAGAGTCATGTGATTAATGTCAAGGCACACCATCAATTTAATGCAGCCTGACGGTTCGTCTGAGGGGCCTTTCTGCCGGAGAGGCTGAAGGCCCCTTTTGCAGTAGGCCCTGCTGCCTGCACTGAACGTACCTTTGTGCCTGCTTGCAGTGTATCATGCTATATTTCTTGGGCATCGATTGTTCCATGTTGATGCACAGCATTAGTAATGGCGTTTCCTGTAGCTGTGCGTCTGTAAGCGTCTGTAAATCTCAGCGGCAGTGTCCTGCCTCCGGGGGTCAGCCGGTCTCGAGCAGTTTCCAAGTTTTAGTTTAAGCAATGTTTTGTTTTCCCACCAAAACGACAACGACCAACGAGCATAACTTTCCTTTGAGATTACAGCGTCGTCTAGCTGGCATGGTTCAGCAAGACGGAACCTTTGCCTCGGAACAAAGTCTTGTCGAGCGACATGCTTTGCTGAACTTGCTGCCTGCTGCAGACATACGAACACAAAAGCGTGTTTACCTTTACTTTTAATATTGTTTAGGTATGAAGAACTGAAACTCGCATAAACGCAAGGCTTCGCGTTTCCTCAATGAACAGATTTGGTCCTAAACCAAAACAAGCCCATCTGTTTGCTTTAATGCTGTGCCTAAACCTGTCAGAGGAGCCCTGCTTGATTTGCAGTGAATAGCAGGCAGATGACTCACTAGTAAATCTTCTCCAGAGAGAACACAGACCCTTTTAGGGAATCACGTGTGTGTGTGTCTGTGTGTGTCTGTGTGTGTCTGTGTGTGTCTGTGTGCTGGAAGGGGACTTTCCTGTGTTTCGGTGTGTTTTAAGCAAGGTGGGGAGGTGGCTTTTTATTCAGCACCCTCGCTGGGTCGCCCCCCTGCTACTCCAGGCCATACGAGTATTTGGCCAGTCTCACCGGCCACTTCTTACTAACATGATACTCTGAGTGTTGTGTGGGTCTCTCATTAAAGGTACCTTATGAGAAGTTACTTTTTCGGACATGCACCTTGTCTGTTTGTGTGTGTGGGTGAGTGAGTGGGTGGGGTTCCTGCGGATATTGAAATCCAGCTATACAAGTTGTGCTGTATAGTAATTGGGTAAATTTCATAGCTAAGTGTGGTGTCTGCAGACTGCCCTAGCTGTTCCTCACCCCTCCAGGAATCGCAGACCCCCCCCCCCTCCATTCCCAAAAAAAAAATCTTTCATTGCAAATCCTAAAGTAAAGATTGTAGTCCTGTATCAGACAGACTTGTTTTATAACATGGATCAGTTCTTTTTTGGATGTGTGTTTTGTGAAACAGCTCTCTATACAATGTTACTCTTATTTTAAACAATTAAATCTGTATTATTGTGAAATTATTGAAAAAATACGTCCTCCTGCCATTCTGATGTTTTCCAGTTTCTTTGGGGTTTTTTGTTCCACCTGTATGGTTCTCATGCTACCATGGTTACAAAGGGTTTTATCACAGGTAGGCTCACAAGTTTCCCAGTAGTTGCCTTTTTGTGGTCTTTTTTAGATTAGGAAATATTTATCTTGTAAACATTTTCCCTTCTTGGCGGCCATTTATTATAGTTGTCAGTTTTTTATTTCGGGTATCTGCTCACATACACCTGCACTTTGCCCCCCCTTAATGCCTGTGACCATGTGACTATGTGGATGTCGCACGGAACATTTCTGGGAATCTTTAGCTGAGTATAGCTTGTCCGTTGGTTGACTCCTGTTAGCCCTCAGAATTTCCCTGTAACCAGCCTTAGGGGGGAGGGGATTTCACAGGTAAATCCTTTGATGGCTGTTCTGCTCTTTCAGGCCTGATTGTCTGTGTGCTGTCCCCCCCCCCTCTCTCCCTCCTTTCCACCCGCAGATATCATTGTGACACCCAACGGCGAGCCAGTCACCTCCCGGGATATCAAATCCTGCATCCAGCAGATCCAGGAACTGATTGTGGTGCGGCTGAACCAGGCGGTGGCCAACAAGCTCATCAGCTCTGTGGATTACCTCCGCGAGAGCTTTGTGGGGACCCTGGAGCGCTGCCTCAACAGCTTGGAGTCCAACCTGGACGCCTCTGTGCACAACATCACCTCCAATCATCTCAAGCAGGTGAGAGGTTCTGTCCACAGATTCGGGCTCATTAACCCTCCTTTCTGGTGACCTGTGCATAAATGTTCGGTAAAGATGGCAAGAAGGACGCGAGTTTGCCTCTTTCCGAGAGTCCCGTTGACAACAGAAATTTCCAATGTCACCGCCTGCGACTTTCCGTCTCTCCCTACAAATAAAATTACTGAAACCACCCCCCCACCTCTGGTGGTACGAGGCCACAGAACCACTTTTTCCGATCAAGATCTAAGCCTTTGAGTCCTAAAGCTGTAAAGGACTCGAGCTCCGGATCTGCTAAGGGCACAAAAACAGAGCGAGAATGTCCTGTTGCTTTCCTCGATTTAAAATTCTTGAATTGTGCTTTTAGCGGGAGTTAGAAAGCTTTAGAGGATTGGGTCACACCGGGAGTTGTTGGTCACAGTCGGGTTTGGAAGCAGTGCGGCAGTGAAACTGTCTGCGCAGAGCCGGCGGCAGCAAAGGCGTGAAGCTGCCTGTCCAGGCTGGGAGTCGCCTTTCACACAGGGATGCTGCAGCACACACCACCTCTGGGGTCCATGCAGCCTCGCAAAAGCAGAAGCGGGCCTGCCGCTCTTTGGCGTGTGCAAAATGACCACCCCTGTAAATAGCTGGATGCTTCTCTTTCAAGTGCTTTATTCCCATTGGTTTAAACCTGGCTGTGATTGACAGTTAATTGCAACCTCGTTGTCCCCCTTTGAGCGATATACTCTGTTAGATGGTTTTGTGCCAAGAGCACAATCGTGTAAAATGGCTGCCGAGATGATACTGGCTGTTTGTTTGCGCTGCAGCCCTGATCCTCTGAAACTGTGTAGTTCCCCGTCAGTTCCCTGCTTACGAGTGTCTCCACACGTCTCTCAGATCCTCAACGCCGCCTACCATGTTGAGGTTACCTTCCATTCTGGGTCGTCGGTCACGCGGTTGGTGTGGGAGCAGATTAAGCAGGTAAGAGTCCGGGGCTAAGCTTTTCTGTCCGAGGGTTCAGCCAAATGTTTGCCGTCTTATGTGTTGGTGTCCACAGAGTTTTGTCTTTGCGGCTTCTACCTGCTGTCATTCATGCGTTGCACCCAATCTGAAGGCTCCGTGGCCGCCAGCCCAGCTGTTCGTCTTTGACCCCTTTGACCTCTCACACAAGCGAAACACCTGAAAGCCTAGGCCATATCATTTACATTTTTTTGGTACTACTTTACAATAAGGCTATTTGACACATAAATGGTAGTAAGTCAATAATAAGAAGAAAGCTGTTTTATAACTTATTTATAATTGTCTAATGATTTATAAGGTATTGCAACCTAATTATTAACCTGCTTATAAACTATAATCCCTTTATAAGGGCAGCCTTATTGTAGAGTGCTGTTTATATACATATATATATAAAAATAAAAAAACCTTTTATTTGGATATAGGTGTCTTGTAAATATCATGCTGGGTAACACTGAGTAGAATTCCCCATTTGGAGAAGCGTTGTTGTTCTATACGCAGCAGCTTGGCTTGTTCTGATCCGATGTGTGAGCGGCGCTCATTTCCATCCCCGCTTCCCGCAGATCCTGCAGAGGCTGACATGGGTGAACCCGCCCGCCATCACGGCCGACTGGAAGAGGAAAGTGGCCCAGGACGCCATCGAGAGCCTGAGCGCCGCCAAACTGGCCAAGAGCATCTGCTCCCAGTTCCGTACGCGACTCAACAGCTCCCACGAAGCCTTCGCCGCCTCCCTGCGGCAGGTACGGCCCTCTGCATCGCCCCGTACACATGGCAGAGGAATATTCTAGAAAGTTTGAAGGTAATGGAGAGAGGGCTCCGAGTTCTCCGCAGTGATTCAGACTTGGCATTTCTGTGAGGGTAAGGTTTGGGGTGAGGTAATGAACATGATTAGGTGGCATAATGTGTGTGTTTTTTTATAAGCAGATGTGTCCACTGTTGCTTCAACGTTCATAAAGGCTGCTGCAGTCGTCCCTTAGTGAGGAGAGGGGAGGAGGGTCGGGAACGTACAGGGCTTTCTTTGTGAAGTCGCGCTTCCCAGCAGCCCAGTGCCCCAAAGGGCAGAACTGAGAGAAACAAACAAGATGTTTCTTATTTCTGCCGACATGATACTCTGTGGAGGTTCCTCGGGGGGTAAACCAGGGAGCTCACGCTGCGAAAGGCCGGCCAGCTCACCACACAGGCGCCTTATTGTTAAAACGGACTCGGCCGCCGACATGCTGACCCTCGGCCTGAGGATGCGTCCGTGTCCTTGTGTGCTTTTCCGCTAAGAGAAACCGTCATGCGAATTAGCAGACCGGCCCAAAGGTCCACATGCTAAACACTGACTAGTGCTCTGCCAGCTGCAGTCCGTGAAGCTGAAGCCCGGTCTCACACGGGGCAGTGTGTCCTGTAATGTCGCGCACCCCCCGAACGCATCGCCGGGGAGCACAAGCCTAACATACATGTGCTATCCGTCGGCGAGAATCCATCACTGAACCAGTGAGACTGGGTTAGATGTCAGTCCAAAACAGGTTATTGGTTTGTACTCAGATTTCACGTGTAGAATAGTGCTTTACAAACAAGTTCCAACCCCTCCCCCGTTCACATTTTTATTGAGTAAACTAATTAAAAGACTGAATTAAGAGGCTCAGGAATTCCGATGATGGACTAGAAGAGAAATTCTGCCTGGTGGGGGCTGAGGCTGCACGGTTGGAGTGGACGTGGTGTTAGGGTGTGTGTGTGGGAGGGGGGTGTAACCTTGTGTCCCAAGGTAATGGAGGGGCCCCCCCCCCCCCCCCCCCACAGTTGGAGGAGGGCCACACCGGGCGCCTGGAGCGAACGGAGGACCTGTGGCTGCGCGTGCGGAAGGACCACGCCCCCCGCCTGGCCCGCCTCTCCCTGGAGAGTCGCTCGCTCTGGGACGCGCTGCTGCACGGTGAGCTTCGGCGCCCCCTAGCCAGTGTGTGCACATGCTCACCGGCGCCCCCTAGCCAGCGTGTGCGCTACTGCTCACCAGCGCCCACTAGCCAGCGTGTCCGCTACTGCTCACCGGCGCCCCCTAGCCAGCGTGTCCGCTACTGCTCACCGGCGCCCCCTAGCCAGCGTGTCCGCTACTGCTCATTGGCGCCCCCTAGCCAGCGTGTGCGCTACTGCTCACCGGCGCCCCCTAGCCATCACTCAATCTTTATATACAAATATGTTTGAATAAGCAGTGCCTTTAAAAGCAGTGAAGTAGAAATGTTCTTGAATACCTTTTATTTCAGTATTTCAATGTTAGTCGTAACATTACTCAATCCCAAATCAAATCATTAACAAATGTTATCAAGTCTGTGTTGTATATACAGGAATCAATCCTTTTTAACAGTAGTTTCTCCTTCCACATGTTTCGTGTTTTTGCCATTTTAAAGCATTTGAGATCATTTTAGATGAGTATCCTATAATTTGCTGCAGTTCTTTATACATTTTCCTTCAACTTTTCAATCAAATTACGTTGTGATGCTCTGTGGTCTGTCAGTGAGTATAGAGATTCTGGTTTGGCTAACCCCAACACTGCGATCGCTACAGGCAAGCCGAAGCTGGGCAGGGAGCTGGGCCGCGGCCAGTACGGCGTAGTCTATCTCTGTGACAGCTGGGGGGGCCACTACCCCTGTGCCCTCAAGTCCGTCGTGCCGCCGGACGACAAGCACTGGAACGACCTAGCGTTGGAATTCCACTACACCCGGTGAGCCGGTGCCGCCCTGCAGACTTCAGCCCCCCCACGGTGACCCCTGCCCCCTCCTTTATACCCCACAGCAAATTAAGGGGGGGGGGGGGTTGAAAATGCCCCTTCGGCTTGGGTGCTGGTTTGTATTTGAACAGGACATGAATGTTTTTGCTATAGGAGTCAGGTGAGAGGCTGAAGGAGTGTGTGTCTGTGTGTGTGGCGTGTTTTGTTTTGTGGTGGGGCTGTTTGCTGGTGGGATCCTGGATGTGTGGTGAGACTTTAGGTGTTTCTTTATGTGTACATGACCATACTTCCATTTTATGTCATCTTCCATTACTGAACACCAATAGTCTGCACTATGAAGCGGGGTTACTGGCTTATCAGGGTAACTTGTTGGATTTAAGGTAGCCTGTGAAAAATGTTTAGCGAGCGAATATGAAGTCCATTTAACCTGTGGTACCTTTAATCTAACAAGGTACCACGATAAGCCAGTAACCCTGCTTCGTAGTACAAGCCATTACTCCAATACTAAGAACAGAAGTACAGAGGATGGTAAAAGTTCCCACATGTCGTTCTTGCTCTGCTACCAATATAAAGGATGCATCAGTTACATCCTCACCAAACTAGGCCAATCCCATGAGTCATTCTGCCCCAAGTTCATTCTTGGGAGGCAAGTTAGCGAGGCCATTCCTGCCAGGACCGGAAGTACGATCTTTGCGTTCTTGCTATTGAGAAACGCCATTTATTAAGCGTCATATGTCAGTTTGAGGAGAACGGCCGTCGTCCTTTTGTCCCCCCAGGTCCCTGCCGAAGCACGAGCGGCTGGTGGACCTGCACGGCTCCATCATCGACCACTCGTACGGGGGAGGGTCCAGCGTGGCCGTGCTGCTCATCATGGAGCGTCTCCAGCGGGACCTCTACACGGGGCTCAAGGTAGCGGCCAGCGGCCTGCCTGGCTTTCAGAACACCGCTCCACCTCGCAGACTCCGCCATTACGACCTGCTTCTGTTCTCATTACAGTCGTTTTGATATTGTGAGGAATCTGCGATTCACTCTCCCAGCTAAGCAGAAACGTAATTTTGTAAAAGTATTACTAAATGAGTATGGTGTGTTTGCTCAGCCCTGTCCCCTTGGTTCTCCTCGGTTGTGGGGGTTTAATCTGTTAGTCTCCCCCCGCCCCCCCAGCATGAGTCATCACTGTGTCCAAAGGCTAGGTGTGCGGGTGTGTATGCATGCACCCTGTGAAGGACTGGAATCCCTCTGCATTTTGTCATCTGCCAACCCCGTATCATGTCTGTCAGCGACAGATGAATATTACCAAGATGGCATCATAGACGAACCACTCGGTGCCCCACCAACCACGCATGACACAATGAGTGCGCAGCCTTGAAATAGGCTCTCGACTTTGTAAGAAGGCTTGCTTTGTTCAACAAACAGGGATGGAAACGAATTATTTACCACCCAGTTAATTAAATAACAAACCAAAGCGAACGCAGCCGCTGGAAAGATACCAAAAAAAGCACCCTGATTAATGCAGTGCATGTGCCTTTTAGTGCGAAATATATAGAGCAGCTTTGTGAGCGGAAACTTGCAGAAGGGCTTTGCCAGGTTCCGGCTTGACGCGTGTCCTCGCCGGGTGGCATGGCTTACATTAGCAGCAAGGTGTGGGCTGACAGGCGGCTGCCCGGCGGGGGGGAGGAGTAGCTGTGACCTCTCCCACCTTTCTGCTTCAGGCAGGGCTCTCCTTGCGCGAACGGCTGCAGATCGCACTGGACGTCGTGGAGGGCATCCGCTTCCTGCACAGCCAGGGCCTCCTACACCGTGACATCAAGCTAAAGAATGTTCTGGTGAGACTGACCTCTGACCTTTGACGCTGGGTGTGGGGGGGGGGCGGTCATCTCGTAACAGCCCAGGACAGATTACGGCCTCACACTTGTAGAGATGCTTTAAAGCTTTGCGCCTTTATTCCGCTGTTCTACTCCCATCTTCTTTGTATGTTAAATTTTGCGTGTGCTGCTGTTTATTAGCTGGACAAACAGAACCGTGCCAAGATCACCGACCTGGGTTTCTGCAAGCCAGAGGCCATGATGTCGGGCAGTATTGTGGGGACTCCTATTCACATGGCGCCAGAGCTGTTCACAGGTCAGCCTGTCGGCTGTTTCTCTTCTGCATGGCTGCATTGCAAGCTGGATCACAAACAAGGAGTTTAATTGCCTGTCGACCTCATTTTTTTTTGTATGGTTGTTTTACAGCAAAGTTTTTCCTCCCAAGTTCAGCCCTTGGCTGCTTTTATCGTTTCTTAAACCGACAATAATATGAGGATTCGTTTATCTTCTTTCCAGGAAAGTATGACAACTCTGTAGACGTCTATGCCTTCGGGATCTTGTTCTGGTACCTGTGCACTGGCTCCGTGAAGCTCCCCGAAGCCTTTGAGAAATGTGCGAGCAAGGATCAGCTCTGGAACAACGTGAAGAAAGGTGAGCCGTCCTCTGGCGTCGGCGCCGGACCAGGGCGCGATCGCGGCAGCCGCCTCCTGAGTCATGGTGCTGTAAGCTGCAGAATTTTCCACTCGCTTTGGCCTCCGGGCGAATAAGGAGCTGATTGGTTAAAGGGCGTGGAGAACGCCCCTCTCCTGGCTCTGACAGTGACTCTGCAGGGCTGATGAAAACCCAGACTCGGCTGTTAGTGTCTCTGTAGTGACAAGATACAATTATGTGAAAGCCATGGGAGAGATTCATGATTGCACTGTCAATCATTACTCAGACCCGCCTCATATTGATTACCTTGGTTCTTATTGGCTCAAATCTGGAGTATTGACATTGCATTATGTCCCCCCCCCCCACATCTTATCTGAAAGGAATCGACGTGGCTATTGAGTAATACCTGGCATGTCAAATTTACGGGTGGGTGCAGGGTAGGGTTCCGACCAAAAGTTCGCTCATATCCCCCCCCCCCGCCACCCCCCCCCACACTTCACCATCAGGTGCCAGGCCAGAGCGTGTGGCAACCTTCGACGAGGAGTGCTGGCAGCTGATGGAGGCCTGTTGGAACGGGGACGCTTCCCAGCGCCCCCTGCTGGGCATCGTGCAGCCCGGCCTGCAGAGCATCATGGTCCGCATGTGTCCCTCGAAGTCTGACGAGAAGAGCGCCGGCCTCGAGGACTCCACCTGAACCCAAACTGGGCTGAACTCTCCGGAAAGCCCCGTAGACAGGAAACCCTTACGGAAGAGAATCGGCCTGGAAAGGCGAGGACAGGACTGAGGAAGCGTATCGTTCTTTTATGAAAGTTATATACACTATTTAAGAGGACCTAAGAAGTGGAAAACCCACGACATGCACACCAATCTGTGCTTTATATATATATATAGTATTGTGTATTTATATATAATTCAAGCATACACTATGCTTATATTTTAGCATGCATGCTAATGTTTGCGTTTCATAGGATTACTAGACATAAAACATTGTTTTACAAATAGTAAAATTTCAAGTATTAGGAAAAGACATTAATTTTGTTGGTATTTAAAAGCTATGTTATAAATGAATTTTTTAATAAAAAGACTTTCACAAACAACTCCTGTCTGTCTTATTGTGCTTGTACTGGTGAAAAATGCGTTGTTTTGTCTCATTACCATGCTAATGAAGGTATTGGTTTTCCATTCAAATTAAAATGGTTCTTTTCCCCTCTTTTAATGGATGCTTTTGCGGTTCAGCAGCATCAGACTCATTCCAGCTGGCTGTGTAGGTGCTAGTGGCCAGTCTGTGTTTGAGTTACCATTACTAATGCGTGATTTAATAATTAAAATTATAAATTTGCACTTTGCTGATATTATGTTAGGTGACCAGTCAAGAGAAATTTAATTTCAGTGCTGGAAACTTGTGTATGGTTGTGTATGAACGAATATGTATATGTTCTGAATGGTTTCTGGTCTCCTAAGCATTTATGAAATCAGGCAGCAAGCCAGAGATGGAGGTGTGGAGATTCCCCTTTGAGCAACATAAATGTATAATATTGGAGTCTGAAGTCCAGCAGCATAGAAAAGATCCAGCAGATATCTGAGCTGGGCCTCCTAATCAGCGTCTTAAATGGTAAAGTATCTTGCAGTTTATTGCATGTGTATGGTCCGAGTTTGGCCTGTATATAAGGGTTATTTCATGCAAAGATGGAAGTTTTGAGTATATGAATTTATTTATTTTTAAACGTCTTTCACTATTTTCGTCTGTTTAAAGTAAATTGTACCACACACTGAAATGTCTGATGTGTTTAACATAAGGATGTGAGTAATTTTGGGTTTGGATGGTACTCTCAGGGATATTTTCTGGATTACTATTTCAGTTGTGTCATTGACAAATTGACCATGCAAGCATTTGATTTCTATACTTTAGGACTGATTCAGGCACCTCAGATCCATAATGCCAGTTTTTCTGCATTTCCCCCCCTCAAAAGACATTTTTAAATCTGTACTTTATGTCTCCTGTTACACACACATAGCTTCCTGCAGTTTTTTTTTTATTTCCCATTTGTAGAAAACCTGTATCCTCCCATGAAAGTCTGTCCCTTTGATGTCATACCCATAATGCTGATAAAATGCAAGTATTTACAACATGTACATGTTAAAATTTGTCTATATCCAAACCACAATGTCACATGGAGAGATCCGTAAATTCACTCATTGATACTAAGCTTCTCCGTGTTCAGTTTGTTTTTCTTAAACGCGCCAGTTCAAATGTCACATCCGTAATGCTGGAATTGTCTATATACAGCAATCGGCCATAACCTTAAAAGCAATGACAGCTCATGTGAAAAACATTGATAATCTCATTATAATGACAGCTATCTTATGGGTGCCGCTTTATATTAGGCAAGCAAACGGGTAAGCATGAGGATCTGAGCGAGTCTCACAAGGGCCAAATTCTGATGGCTAGTCGACTGGGTCAGAGCATGTCCAAAATAGCAGGTCTTGTGGTGTGTTCTTGGGATGCAGTGGTCATGACCCTTTTTAGGGGGGCTAAAGCCCTGTAAAATAGACCTAATGACACCCCTGGGTGACACCAGGAACACTATGGGAGGAAGGCAAGCCGGCAGAGGCAGTGTGATGCTCTGGTCAATGTTCTGCTGGGAAACCTTGGGTCCTGGCATTCATGTGGATGGTACTTTGACATGTACCACCTACTTAAAAATTTTTGCGGACCGAGGACACCCCTCCACGGTATTCCCCAGTGGTAGTGGCCTCTTTCAGCAGCATGATGCCCCCTGCCACACCGCAAAAGTCCAAGTTTCCCAGATTTCAATGTGATTACCTGTGGGATGGGCTGGACGAGCAGGTCCGATCCGTGGAGTTTCCAACTTGCTGTAAATGTCTTGGTGTCAGATAGCACAGAACACCTTCAGAGGTCTTGTGGAGTCCATGCCTTGATGGGTCAGCTGTTTTGGCAGCACGAAGGGGATCTACACAGTATTAGGCAGGTGGTTTGAATGTTATGGCTAATTGGTGTATAAATTATTAGTTTGTTACATCTCGTATTTAAGTCCCTTATAATTGATTTGTAATGGATGTCTTTTGAAGCAATGGAGATGCAAATTTAATTTAGTCGGTATCTTGGAGCAAGAGTAAAGATCCCTTGTAATTTTAATGGAAGGAGAAAATGGCTAGGATTTTCTGCACTACCTGCATAATTAGTCTCTTGAAGTGATTGTGTGTTTCCCTTGCGTGGACTTACAACAACTGAGATTCCATCAGGGGCAGGGGAGCGGGGAGGGTCACTTTGTAAAATTTGCTGACCTGGGGAGGGGGGTTCTCAGTAAATTGTGAACGTTGTGTGATCAGCTGTCATTAAAGGGGAGGCTTAGCAGATTTTGCAGTGGCCTCCCTGACACGAGGGGCCCTGGGGGCCACCCAGCCAAGGCCCCCCCACCTCCGCTAATGCATGCCATAAAATCTTGGTTAAAACCCACGCCTGTTAACATATTTCCGTATACCAGTTTAATAAAAAGTGAGGTAAGAATAAATGCAAGCCTACAGTACGATATGGCTCATGACAACTGGTGACATTTGAGATGGCAAAATGGGCCAAGAACTGAGACTTGACAGCTACGAGCTAAAGGCCCCACAAAAAGGATTCCTGGGGGGAGGATTCGTCGCTGGTTGATCTGAGACTGCAGAATAGATCCAGCCTGCCCCCCGATTAAGATGTAGTAACACATGCAGGCTTTGTCACTTTGACTGAGTGGATATTAACAACAGTCTTAGTAGAAGTTTGGCATTTCTGAGTCCCGACCAGCCGCCCTTTGCCAGTTAAGCTCATGGTGTCAGCTCAGCTGTGCAGGGACCTGCCATGAAAACCAAGCCAGTGACTGACGTTCGCAATTTGCATGACGCACGGAGGCCCATCCCACCTTACAGCAGCTTATTCTCAAATTCAGAATAAAAATGACATTCCTAATACTCATACAGAAACTAGGAAATAATTATTATTATTGAAACTCCTGTCTTATATCCATTACTATACTTAATAATCATCATTCTCAGTGCAATTCACTAACAATAACGACAGATGCTCCTCCCAGCTATGAATATGGAGTTCTTATTCTCTGACACTAACAGGACGTAGTCCAAATACATATGATTTACGGCAGTGATTATTAACTGGGGGCATTAGTCCACTGGGGGGGGGGGCACAATTTGAAAAGTATAGAAAATACATGTTTCCTAAACTCAGACACTTATTAAAATGTTTTAATAGAAACCAATAGTGTTCCTTCCTAGCTGTAAACAGTACAACAGCTATGATTGTGATGTCACACAGAATTCAAACCAATCAGATAGTAGCGAGTAAGAGAAACTGATGGAGAGGAAAAGCAAGGAATCCTCATTATTTGCTTCATTACATTATGATTTTGGAGCCATTTGCAAGATTTCTTTTGTTCATAAACATCCATCTTCTGTTTTGAGAGCCATGTCATTATCCAAGGAAAACAATGTGTGAAATTGTTCAAAAGCAATTACATCGTTTGGCGGTGCAACTGTACTACATTATACTTATATTAATAAACACCGGCAATTTGTGATTGCAGAACACATATAAGAGAAACCTCACGCCTGGTTTCTGCAGCATTACAGCTGGTCTTGCCAAACGTGTGCTGACAGGACAGAGGGAGCACAGGTCAAGGGTGGGGGGACAAGAGCTCAAACCCATGTTAATGTAAATGCTGTCAGTCATTTTATTTCAAAGTGCAATATAATATTTGCTTAAAAAAACAGCAAAATGTAAACCCCCTCCAGCCCTATGTCACATTCTTCCGTTCCTCTCGGATATGCCTTCCCATTGTTACATACAGCTGGGGGGACACGATGAGCTACTTCAGGTTTTACAAACTATTACTGAAGGGCTCCTATGCTTGGCTTATTGTTTTAATTCTTCTTGTGCTTTTACAATTTTGTTCCCTTCATTGGGAGACTCATCCAGCTGTTTCACATTAACATTAGTGACACATGCATGATTACTGACACTTGCACACAGCAAGAACCCAGGGTTCAAGTGAAATCCAGGTCCTTTTAATTGAAATGGTAATTTACAAGCCCCATCCCAGCTCATAGTGCCCCCCCCCCCCCCATCATGGACTAGGCAGTCATCCTATATACGGCAATGTTTCCCAATCCAGTCCGCTAGGACTGACCGACGATCCAAATACATTGGGAGGGGCAAGCCTTGTAGTTGTCTGCTTTTATTTTTACTTTTCTCCCTGCAGAACAGGATCTTTCACATACTTCACGTTTACCTATCCCTAAAAGACACCCCCACTACACCTTTCGATAATAAACCCAAAGTTCACTGTTCAAACTCTGCATCATGTAGATCTATGATAGATAGATAGATAGATAGATAGATACAAACAAAGAAAGAAAGAAAGAAAGAAAGAAAGAAAGAAAGAAAGAAAGAAAGAAAGAAGGACTGCATGGATAGAAACAAATCACACACAGTTGGTCTTAGTTTATACGTTTATGTCCATTTGAGAGAAATATTATGTACAGCAATAAATAATATTGGATTTTAAAGGCTCTGGAGGCATTTATGTGATTTATACTGTGGCTGCTTAAATGAATCTAGTTTTTGCTTAAGTGTAAATCCTTCTGATAGCAGGAAGAACGATGAAGATATTTCTGGGGAGTCTGAGATCTTGACCTTCTGGAAATAAATGTTCACTAGGGAACCGAGACCATGTTTGGTCATTTATCATCTGGTGAAGCTTCTCTTAGTAGGCCAAAGAGATTGGGTGGAATAAAACGATAATGTAAAAATGGGATGCGACTCTCCTTCATTCAACATTCGTGCAAAGATCTTACACATAGTCAAAAACTAGAGAAATCAAGCAGACAGCTATTTCACACTTACAGGTGCTCCCCAGAATGATGCACAGATATCTATGTCACTCTGTTCTTGACATAGATATGATCTGTTCTTGATACAAAGCTGTGCTCACCACATAAAAGGCCACAAACCTCCAATTATTCCAGATTATTCCAAAAAACTAAAAAGTGTTCTGCCGTTCTTCCTGTTAATGGATCCTTCCAGTCTACAGCGTGCAGTTAAATTGAAGTTTTAATACATTTCATCGGCTGCCTTGAATTGCATGATATATGATTGGAAAGGAGGCTTATTCTGGACTTGAAAAGCTCAGTCATGTGACCTCGCAAACCCAGTCAAAATGTTGCGTTGCTCTCTCACCACCATTTTTACCCATTTGGGCAACTGAATGTTTCAGCAGAGACATTTCAGGTATGCAACCTTACAGTCACAAATCCATGTTGTTAAACTCCTCAGCATCTGCCTGTGCATCAGAGCCGGAGCAGACAGGACGGCCCGGAGCAGACAGAACGGCCCAGAGCAGACAGGACGGCCCGGAGCAGACAGGACGGCCCAGGGCAGACAGGACGGCCCAGGGCAGACAGGACAGCCCAGGGCACTGGCTCCACGGGACACGCGGCAACTGAGCAGCTGTAGCTCACTATTATGTGTATTTTCCAGACGAT
>JAABNY020000129.1:18171241-18185671 GCA_015164015.2 Brevimyrus niger
ATGGAGGAGCGAGGCAGGCGTGCAGGGTGACCGACATCGCTATGGAGGAGCGAGGCAGGCGTGCAGGGTGACCGACATCGCTATGGAGGAGCGAGGCAGGCGTGCAGGGTGACCGACACCGCTATGGGGGTGCGAGGCAGGCGTGCAGAGTGATCGACATCGCTATGGTGGAGCGAGGCAGGCGTGTAACAAATATAACTCCCTGGATAACTTGCTGTTCAACTCTACATATGGAGCGCCTTGTGCCACGGAGAGAATAACCCAGAGAACGGAAGGCAGTCAGAGGGGAGAAGGTTAAAGACAACAACTTGTCTCAAACATAAAGCCAGCAGCTCATTTCAAAGTGACTCTTCAAATCAAGTCAGGCATTGCTGTCTCCCTGTTAAGTACCCGGCCTGCTGTCACATGCTAATGTGTTCAAAATGCCTGGAATCCTGGTTTTACTTCTGCCTTCACATTAAATAATAAAAAAAAGATTAAAGAGATTTTATATTTAGGTATTTCTATTTCATTTTTTTTAATCTCTCAGGACAGTTTTAGAGGAACACGAACTTTCTTAAATAGTATTATCTAACAAAGTTCTAAGAGTATTTTTTCCTGTCCAAATTAAATTGCCATATAAACGAAACATCTGCCAGAAAAAAATGTTGCATTGAAAGTGAGATATAAAGAGTCCCATTGTGCTGCTCTGTCACACAATCCCACCAATATGGTATTTAGATTTAAAGACACTTTTTAGAAGCAGTCTAGACAAACGGGTGGCATCAGCTATTACCCATGAGCCTCTGGGAAATGCTTTTGCGCCGCAGAGAAAAAGTGGACCACGGTACATTTAGGATGATGGGATTCAACACCCCCCACCCCCCCACCATCCGAAGCCACATATAATTTGAGGCCAATTAAAAGCTTTGGTTATACACAAGCAGGGGACAGAGAATTAGCTGGAACCAAGTGAGAACGATCTCTCTGCTTCTCAGAGTCAGTCTCTCACTGTCTCGCACAGGCCGAGGAGTGTAATAGTGAGAACATCCGTCCATTTTCCATAACCACCATAACCACTCACCCTCTGCGGGGCCTTTAAGAGCCTGGACCCATTTCCAGGAGGCACAAAACCTGTTTTATGGGATGGCAGTCCCTCCCCAGACTGCCACACGCATATTATGGCCAATTTAGAAATACCACTTCAGATAATTGCATGATACTGGACTGCAGGATGAAACTGGACTCCTGTGCGGAATATGTGAACTTCACACACACAGAACGGGGGGGGGGGGCACCCCAGCCCAAACCCACGGAGGTGTGGGGCCCCAGCCCGGCCCACTGAGGCTCAACAGCAAGCCCTAGGAACGCAATAAACCGTGATACATAATTTAACAGTAATAAAAAGTAATTAATAACAGTTTTTAGTTATTTTTATATGTGATTGTTTCAAAGCCCTTGAGCTGTAAGCTGTTCTGAATCTCACTTATTGTGCTACAATGGAACAGATTTCATATGCACAGACACCACTTCCCCTCATTTTGGTTCAGTTTACTGTTCAGCTCTTTCAAACTAATCTAATGAAAATCTCAGAAAGAAAAAAAACTTGCGCAGAGACTGTGTCCCTATGACGGGCTGCAGGACGGCAGCAGGCACGCGGAGACCCACGAACGGCGGGGATGGCGGAGGGACAGGAGGCTCGGTCCCCCCCCCCCGGCATGGCCGCCGTCCATCTCGCAAGCTGTTTGCTCTCAGGCCAAGTCAGCCGGTTGGGCCTCCTGGCAGAGCCCGGATTAATACTCGCCATTTGGACCAGAGCCGGTGCTGTCAGGCCTGATTGAAAATTACATATTTGCTCTTCACCGCGACAAAAGGGCCCCATTACAAGGGAGGCAGTTTGGAACAATCTGGGAAACAGAGGGCTGCTGTAATGAGCACAGACTTGGAGCCTGTCAGCCAGCGTGGCGGGTGGGGGGACGCCAGGGATGGGGAGAGATAAAGAAACGTTGGGGGGTGGGGCTTGTCACTGGCTGAAAACCATGGCAACCTGGAGGCAAGAGCCCCAGGGCCAAATGTCAGCCTGGCAGCCCCTTTTCACCCCCTTTTCAGTCACACAAGAAGAAAACTGCCAAATGCAAGCACTGGCCCACCCCTCCCCACCTCCCCCCAGATATTGGTTCTTTCTTGCGGGTGTTTGTGACCTCGAGACAGCGAGCAGTGTCACCCTGTCCTCTCTGCAATGGCCTGTCATTGAAGGACATGTCAGGCAGTCCCAGCTGACCATAACGAAGCAGGAAGCAAGAACGAGAGAGAGGCTGTTAATTTTTGCTACTAGCTAATAGGGCTAAAAGTCAAATGCAACAATAAATTCTGTTAGAAATGTAGCCCAACGTGCATTTCCAACCAGCCAGCAGACCAGAGTAGTTTTTTCACTTTCCCATTGTCTACATTACTCACCTCAGGCAAGCTTAATTGCCAGCCCTAATTACAATTTATCACATCCAGGAAGGACCCCAGTCTTATGTTCTACGCTGCTGGGACAGGCTCCAGGCCCCCTGCATCCCTGGCCAGGATTAATGGTTAAGAGATGGATGGATGGATGGATGGATGGACGGATGGATACACTATAGGGACACTGATGAGGCCTTTCTACACACCACTCATACAGTTATAGTTGTTATTTTTGCACTAGTGTCCTCCCTGTTTGGATTATCATGTCCGGCCTTCTCCTCTGGCCTCTGTCCTTAACAAGGGGTTTTCACTAACAGAACAGCCGCTGTCTATAAACCCTATACAACGTAATGTGTGAAAATCCCAGGAAGGTGGCTGGGGTCAGCAATCAAACCACATGTGCAGCCAAACAGCCAAAGACTAACCAAGCCTGTGGACCATGTCCCTGTATGGAGGAACCTGGTGAAAGAAGCCAAAAGCAGTAGCTGAATGCTGCGTTTCAGAAAGATAGCAGGAAGGAAAAAAGAACACAAAAATATAACAGGATCAAGAAGGAAATAAATGCAAGCTCTTTTTCAGAAGACGCTTCAGATTAAAAAGAAATTCCAGTTTCACATGGGTATGCTGGTAAAGGCAATGGGAAACAGTAACTGAAGGAACAGAGAAGAAACAGAATGAACAGACAACCTCTCCGGTAAATACACCAACCACCAACATATATTTAATGAGGTCAGATACATGGATGAACCAATTCTAATATAAGAGAGGGGCATGGCCAAAAGAAAGGTCACGGGAAAGGGGCATGTTTCAACTACAGAGACGGGATGACCTCACAGAGTGTGCAGCGTAGAATGGCCCTCAGATCACATGCCAGCGAGATTCAAAAGATGCCAAGGATCTAAATATGCTAAAGATCCTTGAGCGAAAATCACAACACAGAAGAATAACCTCCTGGAGTACAAGGTGAATTCAGAAAAGGCCGAGAGACGTGAGGCATCACTGCCGATGCACGATAGATGAGGGAGAAAACCAATGAATGCAAGAAGGTCAACATTTGCTAAATCGATTACAACAAAGTCTTTGACTGCATCAACCCTGCCAATCTATTGAGTGTTCTGAGGAAAATGACTGTACCAGAGCATCTTATGGTCCCTATAAAGCATCTGTACACTGGACAAGGAGCTGAATTCAGGATGAAATATAATCAAAGATGGCGGACGTGGTGGAAGAAGACAAGTGTGGACGTTGGTGGAAGAAACATAAATAACCTTTGATATGCTGATGAAACCATACTTAAGGAGGAAAATGAAGAAGATCCAAAGAGGCAACTAAATGTGAAGACAGCAACGTTCATGACCACTTGGCCGGCAGCCAACATCAGTGTTTATAAAGACAGAGTGTGGCTCAGTGGGCTAAAGCCTCTGTGCCTCTCATCAGAAGGTCACTGCTTCCAGCCTGGCCTTGGCATATCTGCAGGCCCTAGATCAAGGCCCCAAACCCCCAGCACCTCAGGCAGTGCTGCAGGTGGCTGCCCATTACTGGCAAGCTCCCTCTCACCTATTTGTGCCTGCCTGTCTTGGTGAGCAAGATGGGGTATGTGAAAGCTATTCCCCCCCCAAGGATCAATAAAGTTGGAAACTGAACTCCCCACAGACAGAGCCAGCCCTGGCAATCCGATCACCTCCAATGTTATCACTACTATTACTGGAACTGCAGTATTACTGTTCATGATATTCGTGCACATGAATACTGCCAAGTAACTCAAATATTGCTGCCATTTTCTCAGTCAAATTGGTAAAATCTAAGTCACTATAAGTTACTTTTTTGGCAGACTGGTTTAAACAGAAATGGTTTATGTATCATTTTGCGGGAAGTTACTACCTGCTGACTAGTGCTTCACAAGAGTATGTGATCCTCTTCCTATCCATCTCTGTAACTCCTGAATCCCAACTGCGGTTACGGGGGGGGACTGGAGCCTATCCCAGGAACAATGGGTGCAGGCAGGAACCAACACACAGCACCAAGAGTCACCATTCAACCTGTCCTGTATGCTTTCGGACTGTTAGAAAAAACTGGAGCCCCTGGCAAAAACCCACACAAATGCGAGGAGAGGAGGCAAACTCCACACAGAAAGACCCTATGCCTGAACCAGGAACCAAACCCAGGACCTTCTTACTGAGAGGCAGCAGCATTAGACACTGCACCCCTACCCAGCCCCCTCTGACGTGAAATATCCACTCACCTGCTTACAAATGATAGACTCTTCCCTCAAGGTTCGAAGGCAAGGGAATCATACTCAGCTTATGCCAAAATGTTATCATTTTTTCCAGCCATTATGACTTTATTGGTTCAATTAATAGTTTATCTAAAAAAAGAATGTTGTTTGTGCTGGAATTTCCTGAAAATTGAAGAAGGTAAACATGACATCAGTGTATTGAATGATTTTAGGTAATGCGCCATTTCTCTTTTTTTTTAATAGCCAGCTAATTATCAAATACAAGACATCCTAGAGTCACAATCTCTGCATTCATAAAACACAAAAATGGCCACAATTCCCTGTAGTAAGTAGAAAGTTAATGTTTCAAAGTAAAAGCAAAATTTGCATTTTGCCGACCTTGACCTACTAATTTTCAAATTAAAACCTATATGTCTCTATGTCTACAGAAAAATAAACTAACCAGCATTAGATAATCCTCTACGTTCAGGTCTACAAGGCAGACCAGCAATTTGAGCTGATAAAATTGTAACTTATGGAATAACAGAAGTCTTCCGAATCTACATTCAGGCAGCATTAGACCAATAAAAATACACACGACAAAGGCATCAAGACTTAGTTATTGCACTTAAAGTGCTTCTGGTCATTTACAATGGTCTCAACAAACAGAGTTTTTTATCCATGACAGAATGCTTCATTGCTGATTCATAATACATCATCCTTAACAAAGTTTGTTGGCAGTAATTCTAGTATCTAATGGTATCTAATTCACTTAAATGTAGTTTTGCCAGTAGGAAACTCAGGAGTACGCTGATCTTACCATAGTTATACGCCATAATTGCATCAATTTGTAAAAGTTATAAATGTGCCTGCTAAGTGAAACAACAAATATGGCCATAGCTACAGTTCCAAGAGGCAAAACATCAACTCCATCAACTAAATAAACACATTAACCTACAGCACTGCAAAAAGATGTGATTAAACACAGTTATACATAATATATGTGTGATTGCAGATTGAAGTCTTCACAAATTAAGTAATTGGGCTGGATTTGGACCGGATCATACAGTAATTAAGCCTCTGTCCCGTCACCCATGACACAAAGCAAGCTCATTCGATTCCTGATTTTTGGCCACCTGAGAAGCCATCAGTGATAATGATGTCTGGCTAGCTGGTCTGCTAATAAGCGTACCATCGGATTCAGATAAGTGTTCAGTTATTCCAATTTTAATCAAACATCAAGAAAGCAAAACTCATAAGAAACTCCGCATGTCCTGCGTGGAATCAGAGGTTTAGTACAGCACTTATTTATAGTGTAACTGAGGGCTCATAGCTGGTCTTTCACTGGTAGCAGATCATTTCATCATCACAGCTAGCTGGGCATGGAAAGGCTCCTGGCTTGGTACCTCTCCATCAGTAGCCAGAGACTTTCACCTAAATGCCAAGTAATTATACCTTTATAATTCCAACACGGCTGGCGCTCCAGCTGGGCCAGGTGGCATTAGTGTTAATTGTACCGTGCGGTCCGTAGTTCTGCTTTGCGTTAATTCCCTATAAAAGCTTCTCTGATGCAGTCAATAGCGGCTGAAACTTTTTTTCTGATGGCTGAGAACCGTCCTGTCAGCGATGGCGCCTTGCGAACGGACAGCACCCGGGAAGGGGGGGCGGGGGGATTGCAATGGGTGCAACAGCTTTATGACGCTAATTAACTTCACCAGTCAGATGAAATGTCACATCCCGTTTATGGAAAAGAATCTGTAATCGGGGGGCTTAGTGGCGGGGCTGGTCCAGGAATTCACAAAGCTCACTTGGGATTTTCTCCCTTTTTTTAAATATAGCTCCGGCTGTGGAAGGGAACCTCCTCGTTTTCAA
This sequence comes from Brevimyrus niger, assembly GCA_015164015.2. Lineage (NCBI taxonomy): Eukaryota > Metazoa > Chordata > Actinopteri > Osteoglossiformes > Mormyridae > Brevimyrus > Brevimyrus niger. The sequence continues at coordinate 18,177,759 of JAABNY020000129.1, forward strand.
TACTTCCAGCCTCCCCCGATCCACAGACCCACCACAGTGGAACCAGGCAACTCCAAGATGGGGGTCATTTCCAAATTAATATGCAGAACAGGTCAGGGGATCTCGGTGCCACGCCAGAATTAAGGAGAAGGTCTCCTATGCAGTCATGTAACACAATGACAGTATATGAAACAATTAAACAGTCAAAAAATCAGTAAAGCAGCCTTCAATTCCATTGTCAAATCTGAACAAATCACATTTCGATGTATTCACGAGACAAAACACTATTATTATACTGAAACCACAAAAGAAAATCGATGGAATTGGTAATAGAGACAATCAACTTGTTCCTCCTTCACAGTTTTTCTTAAGAGTTTTCTTAAATTTCTCTCCTTCACAATTTCATGAGCTTCTGCATTTTTTTCCCTTTACAGTTATTGCATTTTGCTGCTTCCAGTAATTCAGCTCTGCCCGAAATCCATCCTCCAAACTCTCAGCTTTAGAACATTATGTGCTACTGGCTGCGGCAGACACGGGCGCTGCTTGGAAGAACTGACAACAGGAATCTAAAAACGGCGACTCAGAAGCTGGCCAGTGTGGGAGAGGGAAATGGGAGTGAGGAGGGTCAATGGGAGCGGATACAGGAAAGCAGAAAGGGAGCATGCTAACAGGAACTACACACTTCACAACATTAGTGGGAATACACACCAGATAAGTGAGCAGAATGCACATGCTACCGTCGCGAGTGGTGCTGAGCCTTTCACTGCTGGTACGACCTGCCAGAACGCTAACCTGCCGTCTCAGTTTTGGGCTAATTATGTCCTGTGAAGAGAGACTTGGTCAGTTACTGGGTACCTTTGCAGGCCTCACGCCTCCTGTTTTGTATGTGTGAGGTTTGCCCTCCCTGTCTGTGCTTCCTACAGCCACACCAGCTTCCACCTGCAGATTGGCGATTCTGCATCTCTAAATTGCCCTGGTGGTGTGACGGCACACTCTGTCCCCCTGCCTCCTGCCCGGCATATTCTGGGATGCGCTCCAGGCCGGCTGGCCACAGCGCTGCAACGGGTAGCCGGTAACAGAAACTGGAGGGATAGATACACGTTTGTTTGTGTGGCTTAGCATGCTGATCCGCTGGGTCTGTTATCGGAAGGTCGCTGGTTTGAGTCCCGTTCTTGGCTGAATAGTGACATGTGTGGCTGGTTAAAAGGATTTTCTCATGGGGATCAATAAAGTATTATTAATACTATTATTATTAAGCTGTATAAAGAGTCAGCAACAATCACTGAGCAGATGTCTAGCCGCTCAAAGCAGCAATTTGGGAAATCAAGCTCAGAGCAGAAACACACATCTGCCAAGTCTCTTCAAACTGTTTCATTCTTGTTCAGCTATTTTTTTCCTCTCCTAATTTTTTAACACGGTCATTGGTGCCAAGTTGGCAGCATGCGTCATAAGATAAGCCAAGGCAAACAACAAAGAAATGATTCAGTCCATTCACTCACATATAAATTCTGTAAATTGTTTTGTAACATGGTGGCAGCAGCTAATAATGACACCTCACCTCCAGGCTGCTGGTTTGTCTCTTGCCTCCAGTCTCTGTGGATTTTGAATGTTAGCCCCATGTCACCAGACTGTACCCCAGCCCTGTGCCCTGCAAGGGACTGGCATCCCACCCAGGCTGTACCCCAGCCCTGCGCCCTGCGAGGGACTGGCATCCCACCCAGACTGTACCCCAGCCCTGTGCCCACCCGACATTTATTTAGCAGAAGTCTTTCGATCTGATGCGACTCACAGCTAAGAAAGCAGGATCAGCCAATCCATGGAGCAGTTAGGTTTAATACTCAATGATGAAATCACTGTGCTCACCAAAGGATCTGAACCAACCACTTTCCAATTACGTCCAAACATTCAAAACTATACACCCCCCCCCCACCCCCCACTTTTCAAATGTGAAACTCCAAAAAACGAGAGACATGAAGCTGATTTTTCGTACATGGAGAGATATGCATAACCTTTATAACGTGCAAAAGGAGAGCTAAGCTTTGCACTTACAGTGCCAGGCACCGGCCTCCTTACCTTGTTGTAGTAGTGGATTTGCACCACGTGCCACTGGCCATCACTTACACCCCCCTGGATAAAGGGCGAGACTGTCGTCTTGGTCTCTCCTGCACAGTGAAATGTCAGTGATCAGAGCATATATACCACCAGCGTCCTATTTGTCATGTGACCCTTCTCCCTGACGACACTTCCTCTCTCAATCTCTGGCCTAGCACAGATCCTCACCCGTTATTTCGATAAGCTGCAGCAGTGCTAATCTAAAACAATGCTAACATCCCCTGATTCTAAGCAGCGGTCCTGCTAGCCTGAAACATCCAGTCACCATGCTAACACTGCATATCGCTAACCAGAGAGCGACCCTGCCAAGGCGCCAAGGCTGACGCTCCTCATCGTCAACTTCCACATTACCAGTCGGCAACAATCTTTCGGGCCTGCAGATGTTTACGGTACAGTCTCACACACCGGACAGCATCCCGCCGAAAGCCCGGCCATTTTTGGACACGAGAGCCGGCGAAGGCGGACCTGCGGAGAAGGTCATCTGGACCTGCCCATCTACAATCTCCATGGCGACGAAGTCGTGCTTCTCGTTGAAGCGGCCATTATAGAGAAGCAGCCCTTCCTTTTCCACGGTGGCGAACCTGGAAATCAAACAAGGGCACAGATCAGTAGAAAACGGACAGTAACTTCAAGCAGGTTTATGGGCCACGGGATGCTATGGAGTTTCTCCAGCCTGGTCTCGCACTGCCTGCTGCAATCGAGCTCATGATCTCCATCTCCCTCTGCTACTCCCACTGAGACCATCAACATAATACTGAAGGGTCAACACTTCCACTGAGAAGGTCCATGACATATGTCCCCCTCTCCATCACAACTTGGCCTCCTCACTGCATTAACTCTCCTTCCACTTGATTTTCTTTTTGCCCCTGTTCCATGAGTGATGTTTATTTACTTCGTGCGCAGAGGAGCGCAGAGCCGTGGAATCTGGCTGCAAATCCCACATGCACACGAGGTCACCTAACAAGCTGGAAATGATGAGGATGGGAGACAGGCTGCATTTGAAAGCATGATGTCCGCTTCTTGACACTGTCAGCCCTTAGATTCCAGGATTAATGCACCAGTATTGGCTCTCATGTATATTACATAGTTTCTGAAAAGAGGATACAGGTAGGCTGGGTGCTAGACAGGGGGCTTGGAGGATCTGCGAGGTTCTGTAATATATACGGTGGCCTTGAAATCTACAAAATCCAGCCGGGTTTAGGCAGCCGCTGCAAAATATTTTCAATCAACGTTATGGTAACGTGAAAAGAACAGCGCAGCACTGGGCGAACAGGGAATCTCAGTGGGGAAAATGATCCCATCAGCCTCTCGTCCGTCATGATCCCATCACATTAATGGCTGCCACAGCGATGCTACACGTTCACCACCATTGCTGAGAGAGCATTGGGACTCCTCACATTGGCCAGCATTACTGCGGAAATGCATTAGCACTCGGCGTAAGTCGACATTACCCCAAACACACTGTCATTAGCCCCCCTTCCTGTGAACATGGTTCAATGGCTGACATGAACTGGAAAATCGCCCAGTCCAGCTTTAACTCTCCAACTGGCCAACTGCATCTCACTCAGGTTCAAACAGATCAACACCAGGTTACTTCTGGGCAATGATTTTTCACATGATAATATGGTTATCTGGTTGTAACAATATTTATGCTGCATAAGAGAATATTCTGTAACACTTTACGTTAACTGCACATTCATAAGGCCTTTATAATGCATTCATAAGACATTCAGTGCACCGTCATAATGCCTTTATAATGCATTCATAGGAAATTCAGTGCACTGTCATAATGACTTTATAATGCATTTATAGAACATTTATAAGCATTATTTAAGTATACCATGACATCCTAACATACAACAGTGGCTTTAATACACATCAATAACAAACGTTATATGAATATGTTTCTTATCATATAATGCTTGTTATTGATATATATTAAAACTGCTTAGTGATTTTAAGAAGCGTATGAATCTTCTATAAATGCATTGTGAAGGTGCACTTAATGAAAAGCAAGACCTTAAATTAAGTTAAAATTCATTTTAAATTAAATTAAAATTACATTAATATTCAGTTTCTTAGTTTAAAGCTTTGGCCACAACCCCCATTAAAATGCCAGGTTTCTGTCATGCAAAGAATGAGACCATGATAAATCATTTCAAAACTTTCCCCACTTTAAATATGACCTATAACCTATACAATTTAACTGACAAACAAATAAATCTGTTTAAAAACGGAAAAAACGGAAAAAAAAAATGTACATAAAGCTGGTTGCATGAGTGTACACACCCATAAAGTAATACTTTGTTGAAGCACGTTTTGATTTAATTACAGCATTCAGTCTATTTGGGTACACACCTGCCATCAATTAAAGTGACTCCAATTAACCTGTACAATTCAACTGAAAAACAAAACTGTTAGGGGAAAAAAATAAATAAATGACACAGTGAGCAGCCAGCTGGGATCCAGGCTCAGACACCCTGCTCTCTGAGCACTTTCCGGTCTGCTCTGTCTCGTCTCACTCCTTCTTAGCCGCACTCTCATAACCCCTTTGCTTTGTCTTTCAGGACTGTGTCCTGCTTTTTTGTTTTCCCCAGACCCACGAACCATCTGCACTTCTCCTGCACACCTCATTTCACATTCCATCATCTGGCCTGCGGCCTCCTGTCCCAGTGGTTATCTGTCTCCCACACCGTCCAATCCAAAGAACAGATAACCTGACATCACAGGTGGGCGGGACAGCCTGGCTCCAGCTGCTCTGTATCTGTCTCCCACACTGTCCAATCCAAAGAACAGATAACCTGACATCACAGTGGGTGGGACAGCCTGGCTCCAGCTGCTCTGTATCTGTCTCCCACATCGTCCAATCCAAAGGACAGATAACCTGACATCACAGGTGGGTGGGACAGCATGCACACAGACAGACAGTCACACACACACACCATCCATTAATTTCACGGAGAAAACACTAATCCCAACAATGACAACCTTAACCTCTACCCAGCCCTAACCTTAACAATAAGTTACCAAACAAAATACAGGATTTTGTCATTTGTGGTTTTTTGTTTGCAATCACAGATTTTTCGTGAAATTGAGTTTCCCCTTGTGGGGACTGAAGAAATGGTGGTTGGTCCCCATAATGTAATATAAACAAATGCAGCCCCCCCCAACAGAAAAAAATACATAAACAACCAAATAAACAAACATACAGTGAGACAGACAGTGCACATTTTCTTGCACAGTCGTGTACCAGAACAGCACTGGTGCACGTGCAGTGGTGAAAAACACCACCGAACACATGAAGGAAAAATTGTATGTCTATTCTGGATCAATACCAAACAGCGAAATGTGTAACATGACGTGTAACGTTGGGTAACATGATGAAATACGTGACATGATGGGTCTAAAATGTTAATGTGCACAGCACATCTGTACGCATCACACATAGAAATTACACATAGAAATTAATATTAATTGAATGTGCGATTTCCAAGTAGGGTGGGTGGTATGTCGTGGGAAGGGAATAACACAGGGACAAGCCTCTCAATGGCCTTGAAGCTGCCACCTGATCTTTAATTAATTAATGGTTAATTAGCATTCACCTGTGATCATCAAGGAGCGTATAGACTAAAACAGGCTCTCGATATTTCTGACATAACGAATGTCCCCTTGTTCACTCGTAACCCCAGCATCACGTGGGTCTGCTCAACATTCTTACAGCAAGACTTCTGCATTGTTTCTCACTCCTCAGTGATTGCTGCAGCATTTTTTGTGAGCCAGATTCCTCAAATAAATAAATAAAATGGGACAAAAATCAGCAAAGGTGCTTCTCAGACCATCGATGCGCAAAGCAAACCATATGTAACCGGAGAATTCTAGTAGGTCATTGCAGAGGACACCTGCACTTCCCACAATGCACTGCTCTCTCCCAGAATGCCACCCATCCTAAATCCTGCATTGAGACTCACAATGGCACATTGCAGAAGGTCAGGGCTGGCATGTGTCCTCATAATAATCATGTATTAATAGTGATTTTGTCCTTTTGTACCTGTACTGGCTACAGCAAAAATAGAAACCAAAAGTAAATTTACATACGTATTTAACACATATTTTGAAAAAAAGGTCATATGTGGAAATGTAAATACTGTAGGAGCACACAGCAACTGAGAAAAAAACACAAAGAAGAACAGTGTCACCTTCTTCAGCAGCCAGGTTACCCAGAGACCGAGGAAGGAAGATCACTCACCAAAAAGAGCAAAGCCAGACTAAGAACTTTTGTTTGTGTTCTCCTTAAAGAAGGAAACAGTGCCATATTGGGGGGGGCAGCAAAGCCTGAAGAACGACTCCAGCCCCCAGCTGGGCCACAAAAGGGCTGCGATGGTCCCCAAGCAACGCAATGCATCCATCATTCTTTCTAGAACATTCCATATGAAAAGGGCCCTTTTTGGTCATTCCTGTGCATGATCCTGGCATTTGCCGTCCTCCGCAGCCCGTATTATTTTAAAGAAAATTGCAGCCTTCATCCATAATGTCACCCCGCCTGTCATTAAAGACAGCTTTACTCCTCCAGCTTAAAATGCACAAGTTCCCCAAACGCCCGCCGTTCTTCCGCCATTAATTCCCACACCACGCTGCAAACTTTGCACATTATTTCAATAGTTTCTATACACTTTTTAAAATTCATCTCACGGCTGAGGAATAATCTGTACCCCAGGGGTACAAGACCATTAGCCACACAGGTTAGGACTGTTAAGTCCTGCTCTAGTTGCATATTTCAAAATAAAAGGATTCAAGATTTAAGGACTTAAGATTTTGTGATTTTTTACAAGGAACTTTTACGAAGCCCGTGGCAAGAGATTCGTGTCGTTGCATAGAAATTACTGCAGCTAGTAGAGTGTGCAGCTAAAGACACAGCAAAACACGATCAATACTGATGTAACTGCAAGATTAACCCAATGACTGTTTTCCGGCCAAACTGAGGGCAGCTAATGAGCAGTGGTACAGTCTTGCTATTGCTGTCACTGTCGATTACATTGTTAAAGATTCCAGACTTGAAAAACCAGTGGAAACAGCAGTCAAGGGGTTAGATATGGGAGTCAGAACCAGACTCTGGAGTCACATAACTAAGCTATGAAATCAAACAGTAGCCAATGGTTACATTAATTAGTCAGCTAAGACAAAATAATGATTATATAACTCAGCTACAGAGGTTGAGTGCAACTTTTTAATTTGCACTGTTCAAATACATCAATACCACACAGAGATATAAAAAAACAATAATTTGTCATAAACAGCTTGCTAACTGACATGAATTATTTCTATGTCTTTGCAGCAGTAGATTAATGCATCCAGCTAATAAAAGCTTGTCTGCACTTGTAGGAACATCATCGGTCCAATAAAACTGCATGCTAGCCATCTGGCACTCTCGTTAAACTACGCGGAAGCTTATGACCAGATATCTAAAAAAATGAATGTCCATGATGTGTTTGCTGTACCAGCTTAAACTGGTTGGTGAAGGTGAAGCAGGCACACGGGCATGGAGACACACGGGCGTGGAGACACACGGGTATGGAGACACACGGGCATGGAGACACACGGGTATGGAGACACACGGGCATGGAGACACATGGGCATGGAGACACACGGGCATGGAGACACACGGGTGTGGAGACACACGGGTATGGAGACACACGGGCGTGGAGACACACGGGTGTGGAGACACACGGGTATGGAGACACATGGACCTGGAGACACACGGGCGTGGAGACACACGGGTGTGGAGACACACGGGTATGAAGACACACGGGTGTGGAGACACACGG
>JAABNY020000129.1:18203411-18214748 GCA_015164015.2 Brevimyrus niger
TGCTCCCTCCGAGGGCTGCCCCCCCCCCCCCCTAATTCCCCCGACAAAAGCAGCCTCAGTAATTAGCCTTACCGGAAGCCTTAGCAGAGGTGAGCTGTCCTCTGACTTCCCCCCCTAACCGAAACGTCCTCCCCCTGCCTCTCCACAGACGCGCTGTTAGAGAAACACGTGGGCTGACACTGGGGGGCCCTGGAAAGTGCTGAGCACGGAGCTCCCATTCATGCCCAGAGGTGGAACGCGGCGGAGGATCCGCCTGACTGAGCACCGACACCTTCGCCTCAGGCAGCCCCAACAAAGGACCCATCTGTAGGTACCACTTATCGGCAGAGTCAGAGAAGCCCGTCATGGCGTCGGTGCAGACGATGCCCTGGCACGGCGGCGGGTAGTACGGGCAGCCGGGGCCCAGCAAGCGCCCTCCATGCTTCCGCCTGCTCCTCTCTGCCCTGAATCGGACCTTTGTGCCGACAGAACCCGCATTCGATTTGTGGCACGTCACAGCCGGCATGTGTTTGACGGGCTGCTTATTGTGTCCCTGAAACCTAAAGAATAACGTCATTATGTCAAACCATAACCGCAAGTCCCCGCGCCGCAGGATCCAGCTAATCCCAGCTCCGCAGTTTGGTCACTCATCAATGTTAAATTAAGATTAGTCTAACTCAGGGATTAAAAGTCTAACTCAGGGATTAAGAGTCTAACTCAGGGATTAAGAGTCTAACTCAGGGATGGGGAACCTGTTCCATGAAGGGGTTTTGGGTACAGGTTTTTGGGATAGCCTCTCAATCAACAGTGGTTCTCAACTCCAGTCCTGGGGACCCACTGTGATTGGCTGATTGAGAGGCCATCCCGAAGACCCACACGCACACCCGCTCTCCATGGATCAGGTTCCCTACCCCTGGTCTAACTAGTCCTTCGCCAACCGCGAACCACCGGGTTTTTAATTCCCAAATTAAACAGTGCATCTTATACTCATACACTGTACACTGATTCCATAAAGCACTTTTGGCTCTATCACATCTTAATCTCCATGTGAGACACAGACATCCATGTAAATACAGGGATTTGGGTTTAGAGGTCGTGCTTAAAGGGTTGACGGTGAGAAGATAACCCTTCCAAACGCAGGATTCGAACATATGACCTTCTGGACACAGGGATGGAAACTAAACTGGGAAACATGTGTCTGGCTGAGATGAGCAGGGCATACTGTATAATGCAAACAGTGTCTTGTAGTTTCGTTTTTAAGTGTCATACACACAGCACCCAAGGTTATTACAGTGACCGCCATCCATCATCCCTTCCGGAATGTTCCGTCCTTACAAATGCCTCACCCAAGGTGACACTTTGCCTAAAAAGCCTTGCCTGATAATGAATGAACTTCTCAGCCGTAGCGTGTCTCTGTATTCAATGCTGAAAGCCCCTTCCGCCATTGAGTCTCCATCGTATATTTCTGAGCTCCCCGAGGCTCCCTCAGCTTGTCCTGGATCATCCCATTCCTCTTCCACATCCTCTCCATCTCTGCCCCAACTCTGGCAGATTTATATACCTGCCCACTGCGACGGCCCTTCAACATGGGGGTAGTAAGTGGAGTAACGACACGACAGGAAGTTAGCAAACAATTTCATTGCCTGTCGCCCGTGTGCCCTGTGATGGACTGGCATCCCACACAAAGTACTCCCTTCCCTAGTGCTGCCCAGTATGGGCCCCAGTAACTCAGGATAACTGGATGGATGTACATCATAAAAAAGCAGTTCGGAACCAGCAACAAACTCACTCTCTGAATCAAAGTACCAGTATCATTCTGTAAACATGCATGAAGGAAGCATTTATACATGCAGTAGTCTGTCCGTATCCACAATACCAGCTAATCACGGTTTACCACAATCTGAGAAAAAACTGTAAACTGTGAGCCTGTGTTTTTTCATTGTTCCCTATTCCTCTCATTTTCATTGCTCTGACATCCCTTGATACATGATATATTTTCATTGTCTCTTGAGGGACAGCGTACAGTACAGTACAGTAATGTACAGTACTATTTACAGTTCTATATAGAGCATACAGTACTGTACAACACTATTTATGTATTTGATGTTGGTAATGTCTTACTGTGCGTAATTTATCAAGTACCATATGCAAATTCATGAAAATCACTTTATATATGGAGTCTGCAGATGTTTCACTGTTTTCCGCACTTTCACTGATCCGTTTTAGGTCCTGGAATGTATGATCCGCGCATACGGGGAACTATTGCACAAACATTCCTTAAGCTTGCTATGTCCACTTGCTATTTATTTGCAGTCCTGTCCATTTCCCATAAGCAATTTATCCAATAGAACAACGTTTCCCAATCCGGTCCTTGGGGATGCACAGACAGTCCATGTTTTTGCTCCCTCCAAGCTCCCTGCCAGACAGTCCACATTTTTGGTATGAACTGGGAGGGAGCAAAAACGTGGACTGTCTGTGGGTCCCTGAGGACCGGATCGGGAGACACTGCCATAGAGAAGCATGGTGACGCCTACAGCAGAATGCAGGGGATATCCTGCGTGGGCCGGCAGTCCATACAATATCCACCTCTTGGAACCTAATCGGGTTTGCGGGGTGGGATTGGAGACTGTCCCCCGAAGCACAGGGCACAAAGAATACAGAGATACAAAGCAGGAATGTCTTTGCACTATTGGTGTAAAACAGAGTAATGAAAGCAAACCGACACAAGCGTGTGAACAGAGCGGAACTCAGAAAAAGAGCCACGGCCGCAGACCCAGACACTGAGCTACTCACCTGCCCTATTTACTTAGAGAAACTGCAACAAAATTCCGCATTTACACAGAAACTAGTGGCGCTAGTGCAGAAACTAATTAAAAGGAGCCTTAAGGAACTGCCTGCCTACTGCACTGGGATTCCGGCAAACTTCATAAATCACTTCACAGCTGTCATTAAACACTCCTGGAAAGTGAACACCATCACACTCCTGCCTTGAACAAACACCGCCGTCCAACACTGTAAGATAAATGTTCTCTCATCCTCACACTAAATATCTTCTGGCTGCTGGCACATGGCCCTATGTTTCTCAGCCTACTGTTACCGGATTTCTCTGTCGCCGTTGTACTCTCTTGGGGACTTCGTATGACCTCTGAGACCGAGGGTCCTCTTCGACATGAATTCATCCCTTAGCACTGGCAGCCCAGCCCAGCACCATCCCAGGGAAAAACACCTGTTATATCTTCCCACTTTTTCCATAAATAAGGAACATTTACCATATCATAAACAAAACAAGGTACGACTTTACAATAAGGCTCCATTTTGCCACTTGTAAATGGCAGTAACTCATTAATTTAAAAAAAAGTGTTATAACTTGTTTTTAATTGTCTATTAATAATTTGGAAGTGTTACAACCTAATTAATAACCAGATTATAAGCCATTCATAAACCCTTTATATCGGAGCCTTATTGTAAAGTGGCACCCAAAACAATTACTGGGCAAAAGAAAGTTTTACTTTTAAGGTTGTCTAATAAATGTTAATATTCTATTAGATTAGATGAACTTATTAAATATATATTAAGTCTTTGTTTTCCATTTTTATACTTTTCTTTTTATGCCATGGAAACAAAAAATGCACGTAAATAGCAAACTAAGTACCAAAAACTGCTAGAAGTAAATACAGACATTTGTGATTCTACAATAAATAATACATTCTTCAAGCTAAAAGGACATTAGGAGACACCTTTAATCTTACCTGACACTGAGATCTTCATGGAAGCCTCCAATGGCCTATTGCTATTCAGGTCATCGCTGAGTCGAAGCTCTCCGGTGCTCTGGTTGAGGATGACGAGGTTCAGCTCATTGCCGGCTTCAAACCTGTAATGGAGCCGGTCCAATACATCTGGGTCATGAGCGGGAATGTGGCCGATGGCCCCTGAGGGAAAGCTGCTGGACTTATTAGTGACGTAATGGTTGAAGATGATCTGGAAGTTCTTAAGCACGGGCGGATTGTCATTCTTGTCGATCAGCTTAATGTGCACAGTGGCCCGGCTGACCAGTGGCGCTGAGGTGGCCTGCACTACAATAACATACTCCGAGTGAGCCTCGTAGTCCAAGTCCATCAAGGCTGTCAGCTCCCCAGAGAAGATGTCCAGCTGGAAGACTTCTGGGATGTTGCCCTCCACAATCTGATACATGATCTGAGCATTGCTCCCTTCATCTGGGTCAGAGGCTGAGATGTGGGCCACTACTAGGCCAATAGGGCTGTTCTCCTCCACTAGAATGTCAAACTCATCTTTCTCGAACACCGGCGGGTTGTCATTCACATCCAGAACTGTCACCTGAATGTCCACGGGTGTCTTGAGGGCTGGGAAGCCTTTGTCCACAGCAAGGGCCCGCAGGTTGTACTTGGGCACGTTCTCGCGGTCCAGGCGCCGTAGAGTGCGCACAATCCCCGAGGTTGACTCAATAATGAAGTCACCGTCACCATCATCACCCCCCTGGAAAGTATAGAGCACTCGCCCGTTGAGCCCAGAGTCACGGTCAATGGCGGACACCTGCACCACACTCGTGTACACCGGTACATCCTCCGTGATGGAACCCTGGTACTGATCTTGTAGAAACCGGGGCGAGTTGTCATTCACGTCAATCACCGAAATCTCAAGGTATGTCGTGTCAGACTTCTGCGGGATGCCGTTGTCCTGAGCTGTGATGGCTAGAGTGTAAGAGACCTGATCCTCATAATCTAGCTCCATCTGAGTAGTGACTGCTCCAGTTGCCGGGTGAATGCTAAACTGGGGAATGCTGTCCTCCATAACGTAGGTGATCCGCGAGTTTTCCCCTGTGTCCTCATCGGTGGCGCTGATCATGACAACTGTGGTACCGACAGGCATGTTCTCGTTGATGTTTACGGTGTAGTGGGAGCTCTGAAAGACGGGCCGGTGCGTATTAGCGTCGGTGACGTTGACGTACACTTGGCCAGTGTCGAAGAGCATGCCATCAGAGGCTGTGACGCTCAGGACGTACTGACGCTCCAACTTGTAGTCCAGTGGCAGTGCCAAGGAGATCAAGGCACCACCGCTCTGGCTGGTGATTGCAAAGCGGTTACGAGTGTTCCCGCCAGATATCTGGTAGGTGACCACGCTATTGACGTCCCGGTCCACGGCAGACACCATGACAACACTTGTACCCACGGCTGCGTCCTCATTTAGTCGTAGATAATAAGCTCTTTGAGTGAACTCTGGCTTGTTGTCATTCACATCCAAGACAGTCATGGTCACACTAGCTGTTGAAGACATTGGAGGGGAGCCATGATCACGAGCCTCAACGGCAAAGGTGTAGAAGTCAACCCTCTCCCGGTCCAGGTCATCCGAGACCATGATCCAGCCAGTGCTGTTGTTAATGGAAAATGGGAACCCTGGCATCGTCTCAATGAGGAGGTACTCGAGCCTTGAGTTCTCACCTGAGTCAGCATCGATGGCATGGATGTGGATAACAGAGTAGCCGGCTGGAACGTTCTCCAGAACAGATGCCTGGAATGGTGTGCTGACGAAAATTGGAGCGTTGTCATTGACGTCCAGCACCTGCACGGTCACAAGCCCACTGATGTTGGAGAGTGGTGGGCGGCCGCCGTCTTGAGCCCTGATACGTAGCGTATACTCCTTGTTGGTCTCATAGTCCAGCTGGCCCACCACATCCATCTTTCCTGTTTGTGCGTCAATGTAGAACTGGCCTCTGGTGTTTCCACTCATGATGCTATAGTGCACTACTGCGTTGTTGCCGCGGTCACGGTCCATGGCGGTCACCTGTAGGATCTCGGTGTTAGCTGGTATATTCTCAGGGACCTGCACTACGTATCGCTTCTCACTGAATTGGGGGGCGTTGTCATTGTCGTCCTCTACGGAGATGCGGACAGTTGCTGTGGCACTCCGTGGCCCAGGATCGCGGCCCTGGTCGTCGGCTTCGACCAAAAGAGTGTAGGCCTCCACCTGCTCGCGATCAACGGCGCCTTTAGTGCGGATCACCCCCGACCTGGGGTCGATCTCAAACACCTCGTTGGAGCCGTCGCTGTTCAGGATGCAGTACAAGATGTTGCCGTTGATGGGGGCGTCCCCGTCTGCGGCTCGCACTGTCAGCACCTCGTACCCAACCTCCAGGTTTTCCCGGATGCTCTCCTTATAGTCCTGCTGTTCGAAGACGGGGTTGTGGTCATTAGTGTCGCTCACCACGATGGTGAGCGTCGCCACGGCACTACGCCGCGGCTTGCCATGGTCCACCGCAGTCACCCTAAACACGTGGGTGTCCTTTGTCTCCCGGTCCAGCACCTCTACAGTGGTGACTGCGCCATTATCGGGGTCCACTGCAAAAAGTCGTTCTGAGCGGCTGTCGAACAAGGCGTCGATGAAGTACTCCAGCCTGCCAGCCTCTCCTTCATCTGAATCCTCCGCCTTGAGTAACACAACAGGTGTCCCTCCTGGCCTGTTCTCAGGGACAGATGCTTGGTAGATTGGGGGTTGGAACTGGGGACTGGTGTTAACATTCCTCTTCTGCCTGCTTACACCTCCTGAACCTACACCTGCCTCTGTATCCAGCAACTCCTCCAAATGCTCCTTATGTGAGGATCCCAGCCCTATTCGCCAGTGTACTGTGATATCTTCGGATCCTTCTGTATCTCCAATGCCTCCCACAACAGTAACATGTGGCCCTGAGTTTGAAAGCCTGTCACAGTGGAGGTCTAATTGGAGCAGAGTGCCATGCTTTAAACAAAGATGCCTTGATAGAAAAAACTGTCCATCACGAACGAAGAAGTCCGAACCAGCAGTCACGCTGCACTGCATCCCGCCTCTGTTGGGCAGCAACTCCCCAAGGGGGAACAGCGCAGTGTCGCCACTGTAGCAGGCTTTCTGGTATCCAGGGACGCTGAGCAAAGTGATTATGTCAGCATCTGGCTTCGTTCTGCTTTTTCGCTTATTGTGGCAGTGCCTGCCGTGAACATGTACGTCGTAGCGATTAATGATGAGGTGGGTGAAACCGGGCGCGATGCTTGTGCACCGTGAAACAGCGCTGAGAGTGAGCGGGTTGGCGGGGATCCCTCGGCAATCCGGCGAGCGAGAAGCGAACACGAGCCCCGCCGCCGAGTCCGCTTCCACCAAAGTGCTGGTGAAACCGGGGGCGATGACCTGCTCCAGAGTGCAGGTCCCATTCTGCCCCAGACTTTGGATCAGGATGCCGGCTTCCTCCTCCTGGACGTGCACGCTGTAGCAGTCCGTAGATGGAACGAGTTTTAGCCAGGCGATGATGATCAGCGAGAAATCGCACATAATGCTGAACATTTTTAATGAATAGGGTCCGCTCCGGCTCGGTGTAATTTACGGCATGTCAAACTTTCCGCCGAGTCAGGCTCCTTTGACGCGGTGCTCCCATGCAGCCTGCGCGGCTGCATATCCAGCTTGACCGTGATGAGAACCGCTCACTCGATTCCGAGGGACCACTGAATGTCGTCTCCGATGATTTTTGGATGAATGATTAAAATGGCCTCTCTACTTATTCCTGCGCCTTGTGGGATTCTCATTATCATAAACCTGTTTCAGTACAACAGTAAGAGGAGAGAGAAAGAGAGAGAGAGAGAGAGAGAGAGTATGTGTGTAAGAGAGAGAGAGAGAGAAGAGAGCGAGAGAGAGAGAGAGAGAGAGAGAGAGAGAGGGGATTCAATGAAGACTCAAATCTTAAAGGAGCTGAACTGAACAGTGGACTGTCGTTTCATTTGCATTTTAAAAATAGCTTTTATTATTATTATTATTATTATTATTATTATTGTGCCTATTATTATTTTTATTACTTGGTACCTACTGTTACAATTATTGTGGAAACTAGAACCATAAACAATATTTATAAATACATATGTTATCTATGCAGCAACATATCTAAGGAGACACCAAGCGCTCTCACTGAATGAGGGGGCGTTGTCATTGTCGTAGAGGACGACAATGAGCGCTACTTTCAAACTTTTACTGGACGGATAGGACTCTTTATAGAGAATGGGGTTTCGTATACATAGACAGACACACGATGAATCCCACGCTGTTGGACGGTGGGGAAATTTATCAGGATCGCTTAACCTAGCTCATAAGAACAGACTCGTGCTTTTAAAATGAAGATAATGTACTTTATAATGCCTCATCATTTCCACATCCTCCAAAACCAATCGATAACACAACGACGAACGAAGAAAATGCACAATTAAATGCCAGGGGCATTTGAGGATTATAACTACCTATATGAAAAAGTTCATTTCTATTGAACTATTAAGACTCATATTTAACACTTACCGTTATCAGATGTGCGTGTAAAAACGCTGATAATTAAAAGCAGGTGGAGCTCCGCCTAAGCAAAAATAAAAGCAAAATATACTGAGCAATATAAAAGATGTGTAAAGTTGTAACCGGGTCTCTATTACATAACTGGAAATGGGAACTTGTATAAGGTAGCAGTTACCTGCATTAGAACTTGTGAAGCGTTCCATTGAAAGAATCGTGCGAAACATAATAAACAGCGCCACCTCGTGGAAAAACATTGTAAAGGACAAGAACGTGACGTCGAGTCGAGCCCAATGACGCTCGGGAGCGAAAGACTGCGAGGCTGTGATGATCCGTCTATTTAAGTACGCAAAAAAGGCAGGCTTTTTTGTTAATAAACTAGTTATAAACGTTATTTATTCTAAATTCATTTGTTGTTTTAAATTTCCCATCCTTCTAATTCTGAACCACATATCTTGGGCAGGATAGAAGGGGGAAAGCGCCTGTTCCAGGCAGCACAGGGTACAGCGCTAGGGTACAGTGACAGGGCACAGTGCTAGGGTACAGTGACAGGATAGATCCTTTTCTTAAATATTCTACATGAAAATGGCAATCTATAATTCAGAGGAAATAAAATGCGGATCGTTGTTTTGTCCTGGTCACATTTACCCAACCCGCATAATAAAAATAACTGATTGACGGGTCATAGGCATTAAAGAAACGTGACCCTACTAAGCAGCTCATCCTGCAGCGTGGCTCAGTGCCAGTCACCTCAAAGATTCATCCCATCCATCAGCCTTCCAGTTGTTATGTCACACATCTAAAGCTTGGAAAGTAAATTGGATTAAAATGAACGTACACATACACATGTACCTGCCACAGACTAAGGCAGGGGTCTCCAACTCCGGTCCTGGAGAGCTACTGTCCAGTAGGTTTTCTATCATACCCAGCTTCTGATGAGCCACACTAGTTCTCAAGTAAATACCAGGGGCAGGTGTGGCTCATCAGAAGCCAAGTAGGACAGAAAACCTACTGGATAATAGCTGTCCGGGATCGGAGTTGGAGACCCCTGGACTAAGGGAATCGGTATCCAGACAGGACTCATTTAAACCATGTTATTTCAGTAACATCCCCTGAGCAGGCATTTCCGCATTCTATGGCAGGAGTGGGTAATCTTATCCCAAAAGGGCCGCTGTGTTTGCGGTTTCTCCCTGCAACTCCATATTAGGTTACTTATTAGGGGACCAACTGGCTGAAGAGTCCTCACACCCGGGTTTGAACAGTCAAGCTAAAGGTTATCCCACAAACCTGAACACACCTACCCTTCGCATGCCAACTCCTGTACTAAGGGCTTGAACTATATGACTATATCACATGTACACATCATGATAATTTAAGTTTCACACAATGTCGTGGTACATAGTGTGAACATGCATTGTTCCCACGCTGTCTTGAGATTTCTCAGTGTTTGCATCTGTGCACTTCACCTTTTTGCTGCTATATGCAAATGTTCTCTTGGGATTGACAAATGTTGCCTGCTGATCTATCTTAACACTGACAGAACTATGCAGGTCTGTCGTTAACCACAGCGCAGTCTCATTTGAGAGCTGTAAAATCATCAGTGGGCCTTACTGTCGATTTTTCAGTTCTCGACAAACGGCAACGCAATCAGCTTCCTTTTTTGACGTCTTGGTCTTTGCTCGGCTGTGACGTCTGGCTCACGAGAGGTGGGTGCGTGGAGAGAGGCAGGGAGACAGCATTTGAGCCGTGGCAGTTTATCACTTTTGGTTTTTATTGATGATGGACGCTCTACCAATACGAACAGACTGTAAGCATTCCAAAAACAGAAATGACTGAACCGACAAAAGAAGTACAAAAAAAACAAAATAAAACAAAAAAAAACCTTCCCACAAGTGACAGAAAGCAACCCCCCTAAAAAAATGTGGTGATATTGGTTCACACTGTAGACATATTTCCCCTTCCTATTATGACTGTCCTTTTCTATACATCTGAGTATCTGAGTCAGCAATTACCTCCCTTCCCCAGTAGAGGGCAGGATGGGGGCAGGATTACAGAGGGGTGGGGCAGCAAGCAGCTGCTGGAGGTCCCCACAGCACAGGAAACTGATGGGAGACTCCCTCGCGGGGCTAAACAGTAACATTTTACTTTTTACATGGGAAACCTGGGAGGCGTGAGAGGCGGAGCGCAGATTGAGCGCAAAAGTCAATATTACGCTTAGAGTACAGATTTTAAAAAAAGATGCAGAAAAAAAATGTATATTCTCTATCTCCACTCCCAGCCAGGCCCAGCTGCCTTTAGTAGAAAAGCGAAGGTCGTGGTGTAGATCCCCATCCAGAATCCCAGCAGGAAAGTGGGTAAAGTCGCTGTGGCGACCAGCGATACCGTACTTCTGCCGTCGCGGAGACGGCCGGCATGGCCGAGGGCCTCCACCGCGATGAGGTGCTCCCGGAAGAAAGAACAACAAAATAAAAATAGCTATGAAATAAAATACATTTTCCTTTTGTAACCGATCGATATATAAGCAGAATAGACAAAAAAAAGAGACGGAAATAGAGAGCTTTGGGCAGACAGAGGACCATAAACGGTCCTGGGGAAGGGGAGTTCAGAAGAAAAGGGGAGAGACAAAAAGAGAGAGAGAGAGAGAGAGAGAGAGAGAGAGCAAGGGCATTTCTAGCTCTGTTGTTTGCGTTTGAGCGCTTCCATCAGGTCATTCCTCAAAGCGTCTTGCTTGGATATATCAGCCAGGGTCTGGATACTCCTGAGAAAGACGGAAAGAGGGAGAGAGTGAGTGAAAGCTGAACTTCAAACGGGCATTTCCAGGCACCTGTGCAGCCAATAAGAAAAGAGTTATGGTGGGAGGAAGATTAGTCCACTTAGCATCTGAAACGTGGGACATTTCTCTGATTAAAATGCAGTCTGGGGGGGGGGGGGGGCAACATTCAACAAGTGTAATAAGTTGTTAGGTTGTTATACAGAATTGAAGCAGGTTTAGTCGAGAGAGTGTCCAACCCCGCCAGCTGCCCCCATTAAAAAACAGGCCCCCCGGCC
>JAABNY020000129.1:18217586-18238515 GCA_015164015.2 Brevimyrus niger
AGAGAGAGACAGGCAGGAAGGGGGAGACATTGAGGAAAAGGGTGAGAGAGACACAGAAAGAGAGAGGCAGGCAGGAAGGGTGAGAGAAAGACATGGGAGAGAAAGGTGAGAAACAGAGAGAGAGAGAGAGAGAGACAGGCAAGAAGGGTGAGAGAGACACAGAAAGAGAGAGACAGGCAGGAAGGGTGAGAGACATGAGAAAGAACGGTAAAAGTGAGAGACAAAGATAAGAAGGGCAAGAAAGAAATGAAGAATGTTTGAATGTCTTTCAGAAAGAGTAAGAAAAAAAAGGATAGGAGGAAGATAGCATGCATGTGGACAGGCCTCGTAATAGCAAGATAGACGGAGGGAGTGTGACAGAGATGGCATGAGCCCAGCAATGGCGACTCCTCCCCCGACCCACCTGCACCTCCACCACGTGGATGGAGTCCCAGCAGCCCTTGATCTTCTTGGAGCCATCGCCCGCCTTTTTGATGAGGATGACACCCGCAAAGCCGTGGTCCAGGTCCCAGAGGTACACCGATGACACGCCCCCCTCAAAGTACCTGCCATTGATCAACAGCTCAGAGGGGGAGGGGCAAGACCCTGCATAACATGAAACTACAGCACACACACGATCATACATAGCACCTCACGCTAAAATAACCGGCCAGTGACAAGATCTCTGCTGTTACGCTACACTATAACCATAGCTTTGATTTACTGTCACACTTCACACAGTGGCTTACATTGCCTGAGATGCACCTAACAAAAAAGCATTCAACTGCGTGTCACAGATCACCTGACCCTGTGCTCAATGACAGCAAAAAATATGATAGTATGACACCCATGACAGGATCCTGGGCTGTAGGATGCTGCTAGGCCTCAATGGTGTATCCACGTTTTACAGTATATTGATATATTTTCAAATGAGATATAGGAAGAGACAATACAGTTGATAACGGGCCAGGTTAGGTGGGGAGGGGGGGGGGTATGCACTGGCACTGCACATCAGTGTTAGCGCTAATTTTAAAGCCATAACATGCTGCCATTTCTTTGGCTGCAATAACGAATGTGGCATTTAGACAGACAAGTGGAAGAATAGCACAAGCAAAGATTTCCAGTGGAGACCTATAATATTCCTTCCTAACTATCAACAACACGAGACCCACAGTCATGATACTGCTGCACACTCCCAGAATTCACAGCGGAATTCTAAACGTTCAGTTAGCATCTCGTGCAGAACAGACGGCCGAGAGGATAAAAATATCGTAATTCATAATATTTGATTTATTTTATTGAAGGGTAGTACCATAATATTTTTTTTCAGTCAATAAGTGCACTTTCAATGGCTATCAGGCTATTGTTCTTCTAAAGCCATTTACCAAACAGGTCTTAGAATCCGGTTTTATTTTCTTGCTCCTAACCACTCACCTTCTGTTTTGAAAGCGGCGTAATAAACCAAGAACAAAAAACATCTGCGGGTGGACGCAGTGGAGTGAAATGCTTTTCGTGTCATACCTGCTTTATTTGATGCGCGTGAAACTGCCATAATAGATATAATTTAATTTGCCTATATTTTGAGACCTGTGTGTGCAATAAAGACATTTTTATGTTGAACAGTTCCAACCGCATATCTGCAAATAGGGAAGGAAACCCAGTACTTGCATTTTGTTTTGACCAATCTCTGCTTTTTTAAAAGTGTCTGCAACACTTACACATATATATACATATACACATACACATATATATATATATATATATATATAAACATATACATATATATATATACATATATTTCACACACATACCGACTGATTTGTATATAAACACACATATACCTATCGTGTACTGCCATTCTGCCTAAAAATATCACGATATGGTTTTTGTTCCATACCATTTAACCCTAAATATAGCAATATTCATGGGGGACAAACAAAAACCCCAAGGAGGAAACCAGCCAAGAGCCAGAAAGATACATGTTATGGTCTGACCCACTGCAGCAGACAACCCAAGCGATGAGCCAGCAGCCCAGGTCTAGCACCATGCTGCACTGCCCTCATCTGTTTTTAGCCAATCAAAGAGCTCATGTGAAAGCGAGATGCTTTCCACTGGTCCAGAGCTCACTCCACCCCACCGAGTAAGCAAATCAGGGTACGGAATTGGGGGGGGACTACTCACAGGTCTCGGTACTGGTCAAAGGCATTGTTAGCCTCCACCTCTAGCTTGCGCAAGCGGGCAGAGGGCATGGCGCCATCATCAATGGGGGGCTCATACTTGTTGCTCCAGGGGGACCTGTGAGAAATGGTTAGTGATGGAGTCAGATACACCCCAAAAAGTGGTTGTATATTTATCACGTTTGAGCTCTTTCAGGTTTCCAGGGAGTGGCAATTAAATTTAAGAACTTTCCACATGCAAGATATAACCCCCATTCTCAAGGTTTTGAAAGCCTTTGTGCTATTAGCATGAGCAGCAATGAGACTGCAATTCTGTAAGTGACCTGTAGGAGTCGCCGTCACGATTGTAGTCACACAGTAGGTAGTCCTTGCCCACAACCTTGTCTCGGGCGATCTTCAGGGGCTGGTCGACTGAAGACAGCAGGTCTTCGCAAAGGCTGGGCACCTGGGGGGTTGGGAGACACCAACGGGAGGGGCTCACTGGCCTCATCTGCACCCTTAGACATCAGGATCTGGAAAACTCCTACCATGCTTTCACCCCCCTTTCTCTACCAGAGTTCCACCAATATGTACAAAGATACCGGAACTGGCTGTGGTTTGATGCCAAACATGGAGGACAGAGAGTGCTGGGCGGTATGACCAAAAATTTGTGTTACGGTATTTTTAAGTTGCTGGCAGTTCCACAGTATTTTTACGATGTTGGTTTCACGGTATTTTTTTACAATGCTGGTGGTTTCACTGTATTTTTTCCCATGATTTTTCCCCCCCAACAGCAGTAAGCATTTACAATAAATTACATTTACAAATGTTTATAAAATGGTGTTTATTATTGACCTATAAAAAGTTTAAGCTACAATTAGCTTAATAGTATTACTTACGTGTTTTAGCAGATTATTAATGTGTATCCAGCTTGATAGCGACATGTTTTATTGATTATTACAGTAATAAATTGATAATATATTGCTTTACCAACGTGCATTTAATTACAGACCTAATTATATTATACATAATCCAAATTTTAGGTACAGACTGAAGCAGTTGCTATAAATACTATAACGCTAAACAGTTATATATGGAGAATTGCTGTTATAAAGATATAACTGTTTGTGCAAATCCTTCTTACTGATAAAAGGGGTCCACTCTCAATACACTCTGCACAGCGACCCATAGCGCTTCCAGCAGTCAACAATATTATATAAATTGCTGCCTATTGTAGCATTACAGATATCGATTTAGCTATGCTACATTATGGTGGCATATGAACAATCCGTATCATACAGGAAATTAAAATTGATATACCGGACGAATCTATATACTGCCCAACACAAGGACAGGACATTATTACGAGATGCATAGGAGAAACACTCCACAGTGCAGGATACGCAAAACTAAAGAACACAACAGAAATGACAAGTTAACAGGAAAGATGATGCAAAGACATCCTACAAGCAATAACACAGCATAAAAGAACCATGTGCAAACGGTGAGCAAGGGGGACAGCATCCTAAGAGTGACGTGCAGATTTCACAGATGCGAAACAGGCCAAACAAACCACATTTATATGAGTGACCCCCCCAGACTGCCTGCCTGACCCAAAACCTGCTAGGCAAAAGGGGGGGGTCTGCAGATACTTCAAGGTCCACTTGTACAAGAACAAAGACGGTAAAGGGGAGAGACAAGGCCGACATTCTTGCCTCACTCTTGAAAGGGACACACTGATACTTTAGCAAAATCAGACGGTTTAAATCTTCCAGCCGACCCCCCCCACCCCGCCTTGGCGGGTTTGTTAAAAAGTTGCCTCAGAAGTGAGACTCGTAACTTTTTCTCTGCATCGCTGCAGCATGAACCCATGAGCCCACAAACGACGGCATCGATTTGCGACTTTAAAGAGAGACGCGGAGACAGGAAGCGAAATGGGTATGGTGGAAGTTATAAATAAATAAGCAAAAATGCCAAGTGCGATCTCAGCTACAACTACAGGCAATAACTACAGGCAATAACTACAGGCAATAACTACAGGCAATAACTACAGGCAATAACTCAGGAGGGAGGGAAGGCGAGATGCGGGACAGAAAACTTGAGATGCTTTCAGGGAGAAACAGACCCTTTGAGACAACAAGCGACAAATTGCTTCTCACACAAAATGCCCCCCTCCCGTAAGATAGAGGGACACAATGGGCAACTTGTTCCCCAGTCACCATGGAAACGCCCCCACACCTGGCACAACACCTTATGCCTGGGACACGCACAAAGGAAAGGAAATGAGAAAGGTCCTGGGAGACAAGGCAGATCTTCGGGGGTCTGTGTGGCTGGGCGCTGAGCGACCGGTCAGACGGCTGCCTAGCAGGTCAGCTGACACACTCGTGCATGGCTCTGCCTCTAGGGGGCAGCAGAGTGAGTGACAGCTCCAATAATGACTCCTAACAACCACCCACCATACGCTGTGGGCTCCGGGTGGAAGGAGCAAGAGGGAATTCAATTAATATTTTAATGATAAAAAGTGGGTAAAAAGGAAAACATGGACATTCAAGCAGATGGGAGTGCATGGGAGCATCTCGATTTAAAGCAGCGTTTCACAACTCAGTCCTCAGGGAACCTCAGACGGTTAAGATTTTTGCTACCTCCCAGCTCCAGGGAGCAAAAACATTGGTCTGTAAGGAAGACCCCAAGGAGTGGTTTGAGAAACACTTACATAGAGACTTTAGATCTCACATGTTAATGAGATATTGGAAGGCAAAACAAAAACCTCCCCTTCTTTTGTCGTATTAGATAACTAGAAAATACACACCTTTACCACAAGATATCAATGCCACCAGAAACCTGAGAGCCCCCTTTGACTTTACACTGATACAGCCAACACAGTTTTTTGCTCGCCCAGTAAACCGCAATTTATATCTGCACAGTATTTAAATATTCTGTACAGTCCTTGGATAAAAAGCAGAGCCATCCTGACCCCACAGCAGACAAAAAAATAAAGCAAATCTGCGCTGCAAAAAACCATTCTTCGATTTTTCATAAAACAATACCCCCTATAAATCTGTCTTGTTTTTGTTTTGTTAGCTTTTAACCTAACCAGCTCTCTAACATGTGGGCGCCAGCTTCTGATTAGTCATTAACTTCTCAACTCAACTTCAGTTTATTTTTATATACTGTCTTTTCTTAAACTGTTTGCTCAACGTTTGCTACTTACTGACAGCCCGCATCTAAGGGTAACAATAGTGTAAAAGAATGTTTAGAGATATAACACAACAACCATCCGCTGGGTGACCTACCAGGTCGATGAGGTCACTGAGGTTCTTCTCAATCTGCTGGGGAGGCAGGCGCCTCATCAGGTCCAAGGCACAGTCCAGCTGCTGATCAGTCTGCAAAAACACACACACACACACACACACACATCAGCATCATGGATATGACTACCATCTCTCAGGCATCGACAAAATTCACACTGTTTAAAAAAAACACATATATTTTTTTTGGTTTGACAGCATCTTAACTTTTTATCTCCAGAAACCCAGCTAAGAAACAGGACTGGGGTCCATCATTCTGTAATACCTTTGTGCAAAAAAAGACCCCCGACCTACACTCCCCTTCATGGTCTACTCTGACCTATTCGCCATGAAAAACAGCCCACTGACACAAACTGCGTGTGCTTAAGGGAAATCCGATAAATCGGCATACAGACAGACATGACTCAAACATGTAAATGAACTCCCCACGCTGTATTCCCAGATGGCAGGGGGGGGGGGGCTCCCACCTTTAAACACTGCGCTTATGCCTAATCAAACCCAGGTGATACCCCACCCTCTAACACACGCAGCACCAGTTCCTGTCCCGTGCAGGCGTGTCTCGCAGACGACACGCTCCTATGTGTGAAGAGGCCACAGCCTGCGACACTCGGGTGAAGGAACTGACGAGAAACATCGAAATATCACCATGGGCCCATAAGCAAAACCTTGAACCCAGAAAAATGGCTGACCCTGCTCTCTGACCTCAACACCAGGACAAGATGGATTCCGTGAAAGTCAATATGAAGTCCAATATACCTGCAGGCTTACTGGTACTAATGGTAAATAAAGAACCTTTCATTTACAAACTTAAGAGGTAACCAGTGTCCCACCTGAGGACAGGCACATGTGACTGGGCCAGAACAGCACCCAGTTCCCAAACACACACACCTCTGGCTCCATCAGACACACACTCACTTCCCATGGTTGTTCTCCAATGTCTTTTTGTATCACAAATGAACATTCCTCATTTTCCAAAGCAGATATCAGATGTTCTCTTGCCAAAATATAAATAAATAAAAATCAAAAATCTGAACTGGAGTGAACTACTGCCCCGAGCTACACTGCCATGGAATTGGAATCTCCTCGGGGCACCAGCCCAGCATAAACACGATGCAACCGACTGCAGACACATGACGCGCTACTGTGACCAGTGTGGACAAGGACAAAAGCTCCACCCACTTTAAAATACTTCCAAAGGCTGCAAAACGCACGAGTGAGAGGCAAATAAGTGCGGAAAAGGGGCCGGGCAGCCCAAGGTGCGCTCATCTCGCACGGCATTCCCGCATCTACAAATACGCCCTCATCCCTCCCTGCGGGAGACTTTCCTGCTTCTAGATAACACCGGCCCAGACCTCAGGATTGGCACATCCGCTCGTACCCCTAACCCAGTTAGTGTTTCCACTGCACTCGTGGGAAGACCAGGGCAGCAATTTTTGGGCAGACAGGGTGAGGTAGAAACAACAGGAGTTCAGACACATAGCTGACGGGGTTACGGTTACGAAACATCTGGTTCTGCCTTAAGTAATCAGCGGCTTGGAAGGAGCACTGTTTGAGGGTTGGATGCACAAACTCTTTTTTTTTGGCCCTTGTGTTCTTAAGACTCCACATTGTATGTTTACACATCAATCTGAAAGATCATAGATTTTCTTTTACTCTGCCAATTACCAAAGCTGATGTAAATGTAGTAATCTGGCAGTAAATAAATTTAAACCTTTTGTTTATTGTCATCTTCATTTTAAGCATTAGAGTCGCATAAACAGAGAAGATAGTCATCATTTTAGCCAACGATTACTCGCTTGTGGTCTTCATCATCATATTTTAGGTTTTTGAAATATGAAAAAGTAGGAAAATCATGGACAATTGCACATCAAAGAAAAAAAACGATTAAGTGGTTAAAAGGGTCACCATTTACCATGATGCTGTCATAGAATACCATCTCACTTTTACTTTCACAGATCTGCACATTGTTCATACAGTCACACATTGGCCTTCCTGTTCTTCTGCTTTGCTGTCAGATGTGCAGCTATCACAGTCGCTTTCAAAAATGACATATTACCGTCACACATCTGTATTTACTGTACCCAAAGGACCTGTTACTGTCCCAGAGCAGCACGATGCAGTCATCGATTTGCATGCTACTGTTGCTGTCTGAGCTGGCCGCCTTATTGTTATTTTCCGAGAGTCACATCACATGTTATGTTTGCTGTCACATACGGGCAATCACGGCGCGCGCCCAGAGCACGCTCCAGATGACACTGGCAGCACCAGCGGGAAGGCGCTACTTTCAGTCACTGGCAACAAAACATGTTTACGCTCATATTCTCTTAAAACTGTTCAAAATCGAGGGGGCACCGTGTATACGGAAGATGCTAAGCCATCAGTCGAACTGGCACTGGATCCGTATCAGTGGGCGACGCGCCCCTGAGACACTGACACGCAGAAGGTGCACTTCAGCCGCACAAAGCAGCCAAGCGCTATTACTATTCTAAACCCAGTCTGTATATAATCATGAGGGGGCGGTCAATTTCAGAGCCTTCCTTAACGGCTCGACCCAAAAACTTCCTGCGAACCGTTTCAAGTGCTAGACGTCAGTCAGCTAGCTAGCCTCTTAGCCCGGTGCCCGCGCGGACAGCTCGGTTCCCGGGTGTTATTTATCACTCATGGCTGTCAAGCGTGCGGGCAAATAAAGCGCTACGCAGGGCACTTCCTATAAAGGGCAGGAGTTAATTTGCTCATTCTGTACCCCTCCCCAAAAAAAAAAATCATATTCCCGCTCCTCCTGCGCTTCTCTACGGCCTTACCATGTCTGCGACTCGGCAAGTAGGTCTCAGAAGTTAAATGTTTTCCGCTTGTTTATTTCGTTTATTTATTTATGTACGCGTCTCCGGCTCTTCTTTTCCCCCGTTTCGCTGCCGTCGCTTCCCAACGGCTGCTGTTTATCTTCGCCTCGCTCTCTCTCTCTCGGAACCCAGCCCTGTCAGCTATTTCACTTCCTCAACCGAAGCAAATCAGGGCGACGAGGGAGGATGAGGAGGGCGACGACGGCTGCGACGAACGCGGCGAGGACAGGGAGGGGCAGCCGCTGAGAAAGCGACTGGCGCATCCATATCCGGGTTACTATGAGTCCTTCTGAGGGGCAGCCAATCAGAGAGAAGCAGCAAAGTAATGGCCAAGTAAGGAAAGCGAGGCGAGGAGGCGGGACCAATGCTTCAGTGGGCGTGTCTTTAACCAAAAGTCTGTAATACCGGACGGGAAAGTAAGGTTTCCTTCTTAGACATTATGAGGAGGTTCTCTTGTTTCCTTCTTTGTTATTTAGAGTCGATTTAAACGTGGAACGGTTTTAAACGTTAAATATGCACATATGCGTCACGTCAACAAATGTTTTTTTGTGAATGATTAGTGATGCGCCGCACTGTCAAATGAACTTACCTTGTTGAAAGACACCTGATCTGATCTTATTTACGGAGCTGTATGAGGATGTCAGGTCTCTTCTGTCACGTAAAGCATGAAACCCATTCGTCCCTACATTTACTTGAATTTGGAACTACGTTTATTGTAATATTTGTCAACAAAAGTAAATGCATGAGAGACATCTCCAGGTAGCGGGGGTTGAATCGTCTACTCTGATCGTGTGCAATGTTCGTGTTCTCCCCATGTTGAATTTTTAGGTCATCTGTGAATTCTTCATTATTAGTTGAGAATGTATTTTATGCTAAAATCACTGTTCCTAATTCGTGCTCCAGAAATCCGAAAATAATTCAAATTTGACCGTGTTGGTGCACCCAAAGTTGCGATCCTAATTGATTCCATAAGCTATCACAGTCCAGGTCTTCAAGAGTCATAGCCCGTATGTTTCAATCAATGCTCAATTTAAAAGCAGAAGCAGTGGGGTGGCGGGATTATTTACAAAACAAACATTAGCAAAGCGATTAGGAATGCATGCAAAATCCTGCATACTCATTGGTTCACTAAAACTAGTCAGCTGCTGCATATATTTCTGATACACCCATAAATCACTATAGTACTTATATTTAAAAAGTGGGAGTGTTTTCATTTTGATATATTTTTTTTAATTCAAGCCTGCAGCTCTTGGCATATGCTGAAAGTAGAGCGCTGCTTGGTGTTTTGAGCTCACAGTGACCTACGTCAGGAGGGGCCGCCGCCGCCAGAAATAGCACCACCTCTGTAAGGAAGTGAAGCCCCCGGCACGTGGGAAAGTGCAGAGAGGAAACGGGCAAAAACAGCCCCGCTCTGTGGCAGAACAGTGCTGTTGTTTACGTTCAGTGCGAAAGGTGTAGCGGAGAACAACTCATGCAATTGTCCTGCCCCTAAATTACCTTTCTAGGTTTTATATAGCAACCATTGTAATTATGTGATACTGAGTAACAAGAATGGAAAAATGACTTATCATAACAGTAATAATGATGGTATGTCAGGGTGTTTCAGAGAGTTGCAGAGCTGGCTGCGGACCACCCCCTGCCAATCTGTCCTCTATTCAAGGGTGTGCAAATGTGTGGGTGGGCATCCTGGTACACTGCAACACTGCCTGGGGCAAACCTGCCCCTCTGACGCTCCACTGAATAAGTGATGAGGAGATGATAGCATCTGATGACGTAATAGCAAAGTCGTGTCGCGCTTCAATTCACACCACTGGCTCACGCTCTTTTGCATACTCTCTCCATGAAAATGCTAATTTTAATTGTGTACTTTAATAGAGCGCATGTGCCTGTGTTCTCAGTAATGGGCGGCCGTCCTGTCCAGGGTGACCTCTGTCATATATCCCGTGTTTCCCAAGATAAGACCGAGGCTCACTGAAGTCCTGTAAAGTGATACGGAAAATGAGTGGGGGAACCGCATCATAAAACTACAGTGCATTCGTTATCAGTATTTATATGTGACATTCACATGGTTTAAACGATATCCTAGCAACCCTAGAACTGAATGGTGAATGCTAACAATTTATTACCCAAGATATTGAGCTGCGTTCTATATATGAGTATCTTAACCGGGTTTTAAAATCCACGATATCGATCTGCATTATTATGAAGACTAAAGCTTATTTTTAAATACTTCATAGACAGTCTGTACATATTTATTTATCCACACACCAATGGTTATAATTTTGCTTAATTTGTTGTTTGACCAATCTCTCATTTTGTGTGTGTGTGTGGGGGAGAGTTACTGTAACAAATACATAATAAATACTGACTGTACTAATAACTGCAGTTTGGAATATACACATGTCAGGCCCTTGGGGGACTACGCTGCTGCCATTTGTTATCAGTGGAAGGTGACTGTACAGAGGCCCTTAATAGGTCTACAGCACTGTGCCCTTGTGCAGTCCGGGCTAATTAAAAGCTACTTCTTCTTTTGTACTCAGTCAAACAACGGCTAATGACTAGTGTTGATTTTACAGTAGCTTGAAATCCAAGCGACTTCATTGCAAATGTCAGCTATAATCTGTTATTCGACTACAACCTGCCAGTAATCCAACTACCGGCAAATAAAGAATGTATAAATGACGTATGATCATCGGGGCAATCCGACAAGGGTATACCCTGCTCTCTTCCTTTTTCTGCTTGATGTAAAATATAAAAAATATTTACAACAGACAAGATAAAAGGAAAGGATATAAAATTTGAGTAAAGTTCGGGAAAGTGAATAGGGAGGGAGGTGAATAGCTTAGTCACAGTTTAGTGGGACAACCAGGCCAAGTTTGACCTGGTCTGGATCATGCTTTTGTTAAATAACGTTTGTAGTCAACATGCGCAATTTTATTCATTGAAATATTTTATCGTCACAAAAAGGTTATTAAAACCAGTTTGGAAATTACGATCCCTAATTGGTTATTTGGAACAGTATGTATGCATTTTGGGGCGGGGGGGGGATACTGTTGTCGTTAACTCAGGTTGGTTTTAGTAGGTATGGCAATCTGCTAAAATGGTGATTTTTCTGAGTAAAATTGAGTTGTACGATATTCTTCACCTTGCTATTCATCTGCCCCCCTGTTCCTGCAAGCGCAAAAGCCATAAACAGTAATTTAAGTATTAAATCTTTTAAGCTAAGACAGGAAGTTGTCGCCTTCGGGCGAAAATGTATTAATTATAATAATAGTACATTACAAAGCAGGCAGCGCATGAGGTGCAAGATGTTTTCGGTGAGGAAGAAAAGCGTTAGGAGCTGAAGGGCACGTGGCTTTGCGGGAATGAAAGGGTGACCATTAGTGATTAGTGACACTCCGTACTGAGACGGACGTAATGTACCGATAGGATCTTGACGTTGACTTCACGTTTCCGTGGACAGGAAGGAAACTTAATTTGTCGTGTAGGTGGAAGGAAAATATAGAAAATATGGGAAAAAATAAAGCATAGAAGTAAAAGGAAGTACAGATAATTGTAAGCATGCAGAGGAAATATAGAGTTGAAATTTACAGTTCACACAGAGGAAATATACTGATTGGCAATACAAGCATGCGCCAAACAATTCCTCTCTGCTCTGTACATTTATTTATTAGACAATGTTACCCAAAGTGTTGTGTAATTGAGAAAGCAGGGTTAGTCAGTGCCCATGGCACTGGGGTTAATGGCCTCACCCAGAGACCCAACAGTGAATCTCTCTGCTGACCGTGGGATTTGATCTGGAAACCTTTTGATCTTGGGTCCAGTATCTTAACCAGCAGAGCCACATACTGCCCCTGTTTTGTTCCCATGTGGCACATTGGAGTACAGTCATACAGAATACACTGGAATATAGGCATACAGAATACACTGGAGTACAGTCATACAGAATACACTGGAGTACAGTCATACAGAATACACTGGAGTACAGTCATACAGAATACACTGGAATACAGTCATACAGAATACACTGGAATATAGGCATACAGAATACACTGGAATACAGGCATACAGAATACACTGGAATATAGGCATACAGAATACACTGGAATACAGGCATACAGAATACACTGGAATATAGGCATACAGAATACACTGGAATACAGTCATACAGAAAACAGATAAACCACATATACACACATATATGGGTAGAGCAGAGGCGTCAGAAGCATTTTGAATGTGAGGGGCATAAAAACTAATATTTTATGTTAAATGTGGTGGGGGGTCCAATCAAATAATTATGAAATGTGCGTCCCCCTCAGATTTAATGGCGGCAACGTCCATGGGGTAGAGAAACAGTGCGGTTTCAGTATGTACTTCAGGCAGACCCCCCCCCTTACTGCCCTGTACATGACACAGCATTTAAAGGGCTCATTTATGTTGTAATTTGTGACTTAAAGCCCTTGGATCCACAAACAGTCTATGTAACCTGACATCAATGTAATTTTATTGATGACCTGAAATGTGGGCTGTCGAACAAACTGACAACAAAAACTAACAAGGGCAACGTCAAATCCATCCATCTTCTGACACCATTTGTCCTATTCAGGGTCACAGGGGGTCTGGAGCCTATGGGTCTAAGACAGGGACTAACCCAGGATGGGGCGCCAACCCATCACAGGACACAAGACAGGGAACAACCCAGGATGGGGGACCAACCCATCATAGGGCACAAGACAGGGAACAACCCAGGATGGGGTGCCAACCCATCACAGGACACAAGACAGGGAACAACCCAGGAAGGGGTGCCAACCCATCACAGGACACAAGACAGGGAACAACCCAGGATGGGGTGCCAACCCATCATAGGGCACACTCACACACCATTCACACCTATAGGCAATTTGGTAACTCCAATTAGCCTCAATGTGTTTTTTGACTGCGGGGGGAAACCGAAGTACCCGGAGGAAACCCCATGATAACACGGGGAGAACATGCAAACTCCACATACATGGAGCCATGGTGGGGACTCAAACCCAAAGGACAGAGGTGACAGTGCCAAGCTCTGTACCACCGTGCCGCCCCTGTCTAACTGGATGTTAAAGATTAATTAGGTGAATTGACATCTCTGACTTTTCTGAAGTGTCCATGATGGGTGTGTGTGCGTCTGTATGTGTGTCTGTATGTGTGTGTGTGTCTGTGTGTGTGTCTGTATGTGTGTGTGTCTGTATGTCTGTATGTGTGTGTGTGGGGGTCTGTATGTGTGTGTGTGTCTGTATGTGTGTGTGTCTGTGTGTGTGTCTGTATGTGTGTGTGTCTGTATGTGTGTGTGTATGTGTCTGTATGTGTGTGTGTGTCTGTATGTGTGTGTGTATGTGTCTGTATGTGTGTGTGTGTCTGTATGTGTGTGTGTGTGTGTCTGTATGTGTGTGTGCACCCTGTGATGGCCTTGCAGCCCATCCACTGTGCCCCCGCCCTTTGCCTTGTGCTGCCTGGAACAGTCTCCACATTGACTGTGACCCGTCCTCCGTAAGTGATTATGGCCTTATGGAAAATGGATGAGTAACAGCACGCCTAAATGCTGATGGTTAGGGTGAGGAATGGATGCAGAAAGGAAAACTGACAAGTGATAAATGGATAAATAAAATGGAGCTGGAGGTGGAACCAGGGGAGAAGAACAAGGAAAAGCACTGAAGGGGAGAGAGGAACATTAAATGAATAATCTTACTGCAAGGTGGGGGCGGGGTCAAGACAAGCTGCCACAAAGTTGTTTATAACAGGAAATGTGCACTGTAAGTGAACCACAGTCATTTACACTGGGGGGGTTTGGGGTTTGACAGTGAGTGCTGGGTGTTACGGAGGGGACCACCATCGTGTGTGGGGGAGGGGGAGGGGGGTGTCAGGGATGGGTGACTGAGGGACTCACCGGGACATTTCTGCCGGCTTCAGGACCTACACAGGCTTCTGTATTGAGCCCAGAAGAACTGATGGCAAAGCGTAAGCAGATACGCTTCTCCTCCAACGGGATTTAAAATAACTAAAGTATTAAATACATTAAATCAGGTGGTTGCTTGGATGTTAATAGAAATCACTCTGTGAAATTCAGCTTCTCCTGTTTATTTTTTAAAACGATATTTCACTGGGACTGTAAGCAACAGGACAGAGAGCTGTGCAGCGTCTTGGTGTAACAAATCCGGGGGCGGCTTTGCCAGCTTCCTGTATCTGCTGTATCAAGGTCAAAGGACATAGCTTGTGGAATTAAACTAAGGAGGGATAGTATTTTGTTTCTCTACGCCTCTGCCCCCAGCTGCAGTGCCTGGGTAGGGCTCCGCTCAAAGAAGGCTGAGATACAAACACAAACACATTCCTCACTCGGCTCCGTCCGGTCTGGGATCGGTCCACTCTGTCCGCCGTTTCTGCGTGTCACACTTTCCAAATCCACACCCCGGCTTCTGATCTCCTCCTAATGAGCTCTGCCTGTTACGCAGGTGCCGGTTACCCGCTCCGGGGTTAAAGGTCATTTCAACCCCCACCATGCACCAGAGCCTCATTACCCGTGCTGTGAGGGAGGGATGGAGAGAAGGGGCACATGAATACATTTCTGAGTATTTCCTGTTTGGACTTGTGTTTGTGTTTGATGGTTAAATAAAGCCGGTTCTCCCCGCTCTCCTCGGGGGCCGGTCCTGGGGTCGGTTCAGTCGTCTCATTCGTCCTCCTCAGGCGTACGCTCCCTTTGTATGTCTTCTGGGAAGTCAGTGACCAGGCAGACCTTGGGAGGTGTCTGCACAAGTGTGGGCCAGGGGGGGAGGGGTGGTGCGACTTTGGGATTGCGTGCTTGACATGACTAATGTGTGAAGCTGTCTTTTTTTTTGGGGGGGGGGGGGGCTGCAGCAGGGTTCAGATTGGAAAGCCCTGGGTTCGCTCCCTTGTCTCTCTGCCTGTGGTGTTTGTCTCCACAGCCGGACTCCTCCGATTGCCAGCATGCCTTCCAGTCTCTGGTCTCATTTCACGGAAGCATGGTGAAGGTCAGCGTGTTGGTACCTTGGGCCAGCAGCACCCAGAATCTCCTGCACAACCTGTGTGGGTGTATAAGCTTCCGGTGGCATTTATAATAAATAGTTTAGTGCAGAGTTAATAAGACTTTATTTAAATTTCAGGGATGTTTATTGAAATACCACATTCCAGAAAAGTAAAAAGATGAATCCAAATTAACAGCAAACACCATTGCACTTCTTTCTTTCATTCTTTCTTTCTCCATCCCCTTCATCAGAAAATAAGAGGCGTCGGTATTCATTTTACCAGGCTGTGTAAGTTCACCTAATATAACAGCTGATGTCCCAAATACTAATGTACATAAAGTTCATTTGTAAAAGAAACATTGCTTGTTGTCAGTGGCGCCTGAAGAAACATGTTTACTGGGATGGCTGTACCATGTCTCTGCTATAAAATTAAATAATCCTTATTCTGTTTCTTATTTTGTTGGGGGGGAGGGGGGCTTTCCATCCCTTAGAATGAGCCCTGCTTGTTCACCCATCCATCTCCTAATCATTTCCTTGGTCTGGCTTGCACACAGCTGGCATGGACTCTGGGTCAGATGCCATCCGTTGCATGGTACACTGTGGGATCCCCAGTTATCACAGCACAGGAGGACATGTGCAAACTCCACACGTGCAGACACTGTGGGCGGGTTTCGGACGCCCAACCGGGGAGGTGTGAGCCAATCACGCTACTCACTTACTATGTGATTATATCCATCAACCTGCTTTCATTTATGAGCCTTTCTCTGTAGGCTGGTGAGAAACACATCATGTGGAAAAAGTCATAAAATTATATCCTGTGTTTTTGTAAAAATTACTTGGCTTCCTCTCAGGGGCGCCATAAATTGAGGGAAAGTTAGAACGATTCCCGGGGCCCCTGAGTTACTGGGGCCCTAAAAAAAATTGGAACATAATCTGATTGATCTGCGTTGGGGGCCCAATGAAATATGCTTTCATGGGGTCCAGAATCCTTAGTGACACACCTGCTTCTTTGCACCCTGGGGAAATCCGGGATATCATCATCGCTTCTACTCTCATTTACTTCTTATTTAGCGTCACTTGTTCTCTGTGGTACCAAAGAATGTGGCTAGCATACTGGCCCTCAGAAAAATAAGAAAACCCTCTTGTAAGCAGGGGACAAATGGACGTCAGATGTCATTAAAATTACCAGCAAGCCACTTTTGGAGGGTGGGGGGTGGAAACTCCCTCTGGCAGCGATTCTGGACCCAGGCCTAGCACCTGCATCCCTTAAACAGAAACTAGGGGGTGAAGGGGTGGGCTGTGGAACAAAGAATTTTGAAGGGGGGTTTGTTTAGTTTCACAATTTAGTTCCTGTATGTATGGAATTAGTGGTAATTCTCAGTGTAATGAGCCAGGGATGATTAAATGCAGTTGTGCTTGCAAAAGCATGCAAAGCATTCTTATCTTGGAAACGGGGCTGCATATGCTGCATCTGCTCACTATCTGGGGTGCCAGGGGTAATTAATGACATGCTTACTTACTGTATAGCTAAAACGCCACGGTGAAGAGAGGCATTGCATGCACACATGTTTACTGGTCAGTAAGAGTATGCATGCATGCATGCGCCTGCATGCCCCCGCAGTTGTCCTTGTGCAGCAGGTGCCACACTGGTGGTGAAGGAGCTGGCTTCCAAAGTGGATCCAACTGGTATCATTTCTCACCCCCACAGAACTCTGCAGTGGTTTTGAGCGTGTGTTGGTGTACTGTCAAACCTCACCCCCCTCTGTACACCCATACACACCCACACCCAAACCCCCACAGGGCTGCAGAATGTGTGGAATGCATCAGAATGCCAGACCCATGCTGGAGTTCAGCTCTCATTAATAACAGGTGAGTTTCTATAATGCACAACGCAACAGGCGCGCGCGTACACACACGCGAACAACCGCACGTTTCATTACACGCGCTGAAAACTTAACGGACACCTCGTAGGCGCGTTAACACGTTGCCAAAAACGGGGGGAGAGAATGAGCGGTCGATTCCACTCTTGTTGCTTTTCTGCTGCTTGCCAGAATTATTTGTCTGGCAGTAAAGCGAGACGAGAAGAGAGGGGTGAGTGAGAGTGGACGGAAGCCATGGCCGCGCACACCTGCAGAGCAGACAGGACATCGAGATTACCTACCTACGCCTGTCGGAAGGCCAGCACGGCACGCAATCGATCTCAATCCTTATAATGGCCGACGATATGCGTGATCTGATGATCGATCACAAATATAATGCAGTGATTTATATTCCTTAAAAGGTGACTAACTCAATCGTTTTTTTTCTCGTCCTTCATTATTCTCTCCCCCCGAATGCATAAGTCTGAGTACTTTAAACGAGGGTCACGCCACTGACATGAGAGGAGACATAACGTCCTTATTACATTACATTGCTCTCCTAAATTTAATGATGACGTCTGGTTCCTTTTTGCCGAAGAGACAAGCGATTCGGGTCGAGAGACCCGAAACACATGGCGAACACATGTGAAAATGCACAGCTGGAGGAGCTGAAGGAGCACAGACACAATCAAGGCCCTCGGCGTCTGACATGGGAACCGTAAAAGAGGGGAGTGCGTGAACATACGCGGGTCAGAGTCAACTCACACGGTACACACATCTCCACCCCAGAACGATACCTGCGTTATTACCTGATTATCTGATCTCACAATTGCTTGATGGTTATTCCTAACATTATGCATAATGCATAATTTTGATTCTGCATTTTATTGGGCTTTATTGTAGGGATCCCATTAACACTGTGGACTTGGTTTTCGTGGGATGGGTAAGAAGAGATCGTAGACGAAGAAAATTGAACTAGTCGCGCTTTAATGTAAGCAGATGCCTAGCAAAGAAAAAGTTCCTCCTACGTTTTGTGGCACAGCTATGTCTGAGAAAGAAAAGGGAGAAAGAGTCCATATGCTCTCTGCGAGAAGTAAGATTCAAACCTGCCAGAATCAACTCTTTTCTTTTTTTTTTCCTTTTTTTAACAAAAAAAAAAGGTCCTGAAACTCTGCGGGTCCCCAGTCTAGCGTCGTAACGCCCACAGAGACAACGAGGAGTAGCAGAGAAAGGGTGAGAATGGAGATAGGGAGAAAGTGAGACAGTTTAACACGACAAAATTGTCAAAAACAGGGAAGGGGGCACAGCACATATTTTTGAGGAGCCTCACTTTTGATTTCGTCTTTTTATCGCAGAAATTGAATACAGAGCCCAGCACAGAAAAGAGAGAGATAAAGAAAGCGAGGGGAGGGACCCATGCAGTCACTAGATTGAAAGAGATAGAGTCTTGGGTAGTCTAATCTATCACCCATCCTCCCCTTTATGTTTGTCTATTTTGTGTGATACAACTAATTTCACTGCAATTACCTAATTCCAGTTACCAGAATGCGTATCCTTGTGCATCTGTGGATGCTTTTCTTGTTTATTTAATTATTATCCGCAGTTTATTTTCTCCACTGATCTTTTCTCTCTCTCCGTCTTTCTGCTCTGCTGCGGGGCGGGTAGTCTGAGAGGGAGAGACGGTAAACCAAGCCAGGGTGGCTCAATCCAGGCAGAGTCCCCCGGTTTGTCCACTTCTCGACGATTCTCAAAACGTAAGTCCGTGTTTTCTTTTCTGAATTTCGTCTCTCATGAATTCCACAAACTTCTCTCGCTTCCCTACTTTTCTACTTTTTTGCC
The DNA here is from genome assembly GCA_015164015.2 of Brevimyrus niger. Lineage (NCBI taxonomy): Eukaryota > Metazoa > Chordata > Actinopteri > Osteoglossiformes > Mormyridae > Brevimyrus > Brevimyrus niger. The sequence continues at coordinate 18,236,584 of JAABNY020000129.1, forward strand.
GTCTGTCTGGAAGAACTACTATTTGTTCTCAAAATGTCAGCTTCCAAACCAGGTTTATCCAAATGCTCTCCCCAGGGTCGATCTGTACTTACCTTTCCTGACAGGATTTTTATGAATGTCCTTGAAGACCTTAACCACCAGAATAATACTTCATTATCGGTTTACTGTGATTAATTACCGCATTTTGACTGTCCGGGTGCGATAGTCTCACTCACCAATAATGAGATATTTGTGAAGTGCGTCACCGATAATCAGAAAATTTATCATAACAGAAAATATTATCTAATTGTCAAAAAGAGACTTAATTAGTATTTTATAAATTGTTGCACACAATAATAGTAGTCTAAAAAAAACATTTTGTATAAGACGACAAAGTACCAAGGTAAAGGGATGCATTGCCGTAGTGGAGATAAAAGACTAACACAAATAATTGTGACTGTGGCTGTGTAACGTTTTTCATTTTGAAAGACTGTGGACCTCATAAGCAAAACGGTGGAGCGGAAAGTAAATATTCCACTTTCTCACTTTGAGTCTCTCATCGGGTTATACTTCACTATATAGGGTTTTAGGGTTTTACTGCCGGGGGAATATTTTCTAGTGGGGGCAGAGCGTTATGTATAGGTTACCTGTAGAATGTTTTTGCAATGTGGCTGTATTACTTTTATCTAAAACTTGAGAAATACCAGTCTTAAGCCGCAACCGTGAGCCAGCGAGGTAGGATGCGAGGCACTGTAGGGTTAAAGAGAACACAAATAAGCCTTTTCGAAACGCACGGCTTTGCAGTGTGCTCCACTTTATTGGAGTCAGGTGGTATCGTGCAAACTTTTTCGGCTCTGTCAGCGCGTGCAAGTCGGGCCAACAATACTGTTTCCCTCAAGAAGACGGTCTTGATCTTTATTTTCTGTAATGGACGCTTGGATAATTAAGTAGAAAATACGATACACTACGTAGGTGACAACATCAAAAGTAAGAGATGGCACGAGACAAAAAAACGGGGGAGGGAGGGGGGCAGCGCTTAAGACAAAGCTTGCATCCCCGCCTACTTTCATCATTGTGCTTCATTGCTATATTAAGCTTTCATCGATAATGTAAACGGCATTTACCGTGTTATGCACAGACTGCAAAAGAAATAGCATGTCTAGACTGGTTTGGACTACCCGAAACATCACAATGAGAGCTACAGATGCCCAGAATACTGTGGAACTAGTTGTCCTAATTATGCGTTAATTTGACCGCACTGCATTTTTAACAACTCTGGGCACAAAGAAGAAGAAGAAAAAACCAGCTTAGTTCTTTTAGAGACATCTGATGTCAATTAAAGATAAAGCAGCTTTTGCGCACTTCTAGATGGCATCGACTTAACGCCACCACCCACAGTTACGAGCGTCTCTAAGGATGACGGTGTGGCTCCGCCCCTCCAGGTGCAGTCATGTGGCAGTGCGCTGTGATTGGCTCAGCGCTGCTGGCCTTGTGCTCTGCGGCCCCGCCCCCGCACATCAACCGCCTGGCGCTGTTCCCCGACAAGAGCGCTTGGTGTGAGGCCAAGAATATCACCCAGATCGTGGGGCACACGGGCTGCCAGCCCCGGTCTATTCAAAACAGGTTCGCCCACCGATGGCCTTGGTTCGAGGCGCCCTCCTGATTTTCCTTTCAGTTGGGCTCAACTTAGTCACTCAACTTTCATTCAGTTCCAACCCACGTCTTGATGTTTTTGTGGTCATGGTGTAATACTTTTGATGAATACACCTGCCAACCAACTAATAATACTCATAATATTTCTTACATGTCTTTTAACTTTTCATTCATTATTTTACTGTTCATCCATATGGGACCTAGATCTCACTACCCCCCCCCCCCCCCCCCCCCCCCCCCCCCCCCCCCCCCCCCCCCGCCCCCCTCTCCCCCCCCCCCCGCCCCCTCCCCCCCCCCGCC
>JAABNY020000129.1:18284194-18295409 GCA_015164015.2 Brevimyrus niger
TTTAAGGCCCTTCTGCAACGAGACAGCCAAACAAAAAACGCTCACAACCGCACGGCAAAGCTCACCCCCCCCCCCCCCCCCCAAGCCTATTCACCGACTAGTTGTTTGGCTACCTCAGTGACCTCTGCCCCAGGGGTGGGCAAGTCCTCCTCTGAGTCTTCCAGTTCTACTTCCTCAAAGGAAGTTATGTGAGTGGGATTCAGGAGGTGCTCAAAGTTCTTTTTCCACAACCAGGCTATATCCCCATTTGAGGTCAACGGGGCCCTATACCTGCTGCATACAGCATGGGTAAACTCTGCCTCCCCATCCTGAGTCATCTGACAGTTTGCCAGAATCACTTTGAGTGTGACCAAAAGGAATTTTCCATGGCCTCACCGAACTCCTCCAAGGTTTTGCCAAAGCCACATCCTGCTTGACCGGCCAGTAGCTGCCAGCTACTTCAGGAGTTCCCTAACGAAGCTAGGAAAACCTCCATCAGCTTGACGGCTCCCTTTACGCTCCACAAGGACAGCTCAGCAATGGAGGCACATAACATGGCCCATTCGAGTTCAGTGTATCTGGGCTCCCTTGGGTTCTGCCGGAAGTGTGAGCAGAAGATTTCCCAGACAGAAGCCTCCTTCAGATTCTCCCTGTACACCCTCACTATGGTTCTGCTACGTCTGCCTGCTACCTGATCAAACTCACCACTAGTCAGCTGACAGCTCAGCACCCCTCTTCAACACAGTGTCATATGATCACAGATCCAATAAAACGATTAACAAATTAATCATTAGACTGTGGCCTATGGTGTTGTGGTGCCTGGTGCACTTGTGAACAGCCTTTTGCTCAAACATGGTGTTCATTAAGGACAAACTGTGGTTAGCACTAAGTTCAATAGAAGAGCACCACTTGGGATCAAGTCTGGCAGGTCATTCCTCCCAATCACCTCCTTCCCGGTTTCATCATCCTTACCCAGGGAGGTGTTAAAGTCCTCCAGCAGAACAACAAGTCTCCATTAGGGGCGCCTTCCAGCACCCTTACCAAGGTCTCCAAGAACAGCGGGAGCCCGGCCACTGGCTCGAAGTCAAAGGGAGGCAAATATCTCATTCACCAAGGCGAACTCCGATGTACTGGCACCAAAACAGTGAGCTACGCATAGACCCACACCTGCTTGGCGCGAGTAATAAAGAGCGACTCCAGAGCGCAACCGAGTTCAGCCCCATTAAAGGAGTTTGATTCCATGTCCAAGTTTTGGTGGCCAATTTTTCAAGATTTCTAAGGATTGAAAGTGGCAACTCTACCGAGAGCCGAGACTCTCTAAGGGTCAAATCCAAGAACTGCTTCTGCTATGGATGCTTTTCTCCTGAAATAAAACTACAAAACGTTTTTATGTTCTCATCTTTGTTTCCCCCTTGATTTTGTTTGCTTTCAGCTCTGATGCTTAAATTCCCCGGATTGACGCAGAAAAGGCAGGCAGGCTGGAAGAGAGTACAGAGGCCAGTTACAACAGAGTGACATAAGTGCTTGGATTAGTTTCATAAAATGTCTTAGTCGTCCTTACCGCTTCTGTGCCCAGGTGCGAAAGAAACCGTGCCGTCGGAAAAGCTATACACCACACTCATGAAAAGAAAAACCTTTTTGACGCTTTTACATTTCATAAAGATGACATTATGTCACAGGCTGACATAATACTTGTGCATACATTCAGGATAACTCAGTGTACACTGTCTGTGGCTGATCACGGCACAATGTAAGGTGTAACATGGATCATATGATCATGCATGAAAGTAAACTGAGTAACAGTAAGAGGATCTAGGCGAAAGGTGTGAGATCTTAGGATAGGGACACAGCTAAAAATTTTGGGTTCCCCAACCCCGACTGATCCAGTTATATTTCAAATTTTCTAGGGCTCACTCGGGGTCCCTAAAATTATCCTAATTCTCTCTCTCTCCCTCCCCCACAACCACACACACACACACACACACACACACTCTTACAGCACCCCAGCCTGAGGGTTGTCACTCTCAGAATGTAGACAGAATGAGTCATAGAAGGTGGGGTCCTGTCCAAGGAAGCAGAGGGCATAAGGCAGGGGTACACCCTGTGTAGGACGCTATCCTATCTAAGGGCGCAGATATCTAGAGCAGGAGTTCCCAACCATTTGAACTATATGGACTGGTTTACATTGCGCAAAAAGTTTACGGACTTGCAAAATGGCCGGGAGGTAGAGGTATTTGTTGCCAGACTGAGCGACCATTTCATAAAGTTTAATTGTTTAACTGGTTATTTTTTTTCAGATGCGAGCAGAATGCTTGAATGAGAGGGGTCAAAAATATCAATCCATCCATATTCTTTACCATTTAGTTCAATTTAGTTACTGTTTAATTTAGTTTAAATTAACCAAATCCTATGCAAAACCACCAGCACAGGGGATTCAGGGGAATCAGAAACGGATGTGCAAAGGGGATCGATAGTTTAAAAAAAAAATTAAAAACACTATACAGCTATTACAATTGAAACGCGGGGCCACGGGAAGCAGAAGATAATATCAAATGGGGCAATACTTTCCGACAGCAGTATAACCGGGGGAGCAGAGAGCCAGAAAGTGCAGGGAAACACAAGACTATGGACAAAACTTTCGAAGAAAAACTGGGGGGGGGGAGCTTAGTGGGCGTGCCTGAATGTTAAAAAGGCTTTGGAGGAGGACATCATTAAAACGCCGTCCCGAATATCCGTGGAGCGCAATGACGCGGATCTCCGGGGCGTTTGCGGCTGGACGCCGTACGATGTAGCAGAAGCTGATCCGCGGGGAAGCCCGACGCCTTCGTGTGTCCCGGAGCGAAGAGGCAGAGCTGTCCGATGGATCGCTGGGTTGCTCTCTCTTGCCTGCTTGTCGGGGTTTTGACGCGAACGACGGCCGCCCAGAATGACCCACCTGAGGCAGGTGAGTGATCCGGAGCAGGACGACGGCTTCGAAAGAAACTGCACGTTCGCATGGACATTATACTTTCACTTCCATACGTGCATACATACTAGATTGAAATAGTAGCTGGTAATCATTTACTTATTCGGTATTTATAGGTGAGGGAGCGGATGTCACTGGTGCCGCGAGGGTGAATGTTCGCGCTCTCGCTCCCAGTGCGTCTGTAAACTGGCCATAGATCATGGGTGTGTATGCACGGTAATGGTCCGACACCCCATGCAGGCTGCACCCCAAGCCTGAGCCCCATCCTGCTAAAGATAGGCTGCTCCACCCACCGCAACCCTTACCGGGACAAACGTTAAGAAGATGGATGGTAAGGTAGCGTACCGGTTACTGCGCAGCAATAACAGCTTATTATGAATTGGCATCCTTAATATTTACTAGTGTTAGTTACTGTTTGGGAAAAACACTGGGGAAAAAATGTGCGTGTTATATAATGTGGAAAGCATTTTTCAGAGAATTCCCTTGAGAAACAATAAACCTTATTTAATACCTTAATGAAAGCCTTTTTCCTCAACATATTTTTTTCTCATATTCTTCTTTAGGGAGGTTACTCAAAACAATGTCCAAAATATCTGACGTACAGTGTTGTATTGTTCCAAACTCTGAGTAGCCACATTTTCCAATGGTTTGAAAATTGTTTTTACTTGATTAAAGTTTATTAATGTAAAGAGATTCTGAATGTTGGATATGGGTGGTTGTTTGGTAATAATTCAGTTCCATATACACTAATTAAGTCCCATAATAAAAAGGTACTAACCTTTTCTCCCGGAATCTGTGACATAAAAAGATAATGGCCGATTATGATGAATCCAGTGCTGTGGCGTTAAGGTGAATTTCCATTCACTACAGCATGATCCCACCACAGTCAGTTCTCCCCATTATGTTATTCATCCAGGCTAGTCTTTGGAAACTGTTGTTTTGATCTGTTTTTTATCAAACCAAAAAAATAAAGGTGTTAAAACTTGTCTAAATGCAGCTTAGCCAAGCATGTGTTGTTTTCCTGGGTATCGAACAAAACTTAATCTCTCAGATACAGTTACACACATCAAAGATTATCTTGTACAATCAAAGATTGCATTTTGTCTAACTTCGTATTTAAATAGCCTCCAAGTTGATAAACAGTTTAGACCACCTTTAAGATGATAGTTGAGTTTTAATTTCCTATATTCTTTTGAAATATGCTCTGGTGGAATAGTATAATCAAAGCTTATTTTGGTAAGGATGATTTTGGCAAAACTTCGGGATTTTGAAAATGATCTACTTGTTAAAACCCATCTTGCCTGAACAAAGGGTGCTCTTTATTTTTTATGCTATTTTTAATGGTTCTGAAACCGGACCAGAAAAATGAAGGTCCATAGATGAAGTTATTCAGAATCAGAAAACATTAATTATCCTGGAGGAAATAGTTTAAAATCTGATACGTGTTGATATGTGTCAGTGTGATTGGCAGATGTGCCCCTAGATGGGGCATCTACAAGCAAAGCCATCGTGAAAATGAAGACGGGGAGGGAATGGCCACAGGCTGGGATAAGCTGCCCAGATCTGACCTCCAGGACTGTGAGTTTTTTTTTGTCCTTCTCCCTGTCCTTCAGGGAATGAATAGGATTCTGTTAGCTGGTTCTTCATCCGGCTGACGGACTAGTCTGTGGCTGCATATTGTCAGTACTTCATCACTAATTAAATCGGGCGGCACTGGCATCCTGCAGACACCCTTTAATTGCAGTGGTGTCCAGTGATGCGGTAAGTGGAACGAGTAACATTTTGACCCGTCAAGCCTTATCAGAATGGAATTTAGGTTTGCAACACCTATTATCAAGGCCTCTGCCAGACTGTTTATATATTTATAGACTGTTTATATTTCTAAGAAATATGACATTTATTGAAAAGATCTTTTCAGGCTCCGTTAGCTTTATTGCCACATTCAAGGTTTGCATGCATGTCGGGTTTTGCTCCGTAACAAGTCGGGGAAATGAGCCGTTGGAGTTTCGCGCATTGGAGTGCGGGCAGCCAGCTCTGGCCATACATCCTGGAAAAGATCGGAAAACCTCACTGTAAACACCTTATTTTCAACAGAACTTCCGTCCCCTCGTTTCCTCACACGCTGGCAGGAACATTAGTGTCTAAGACAATATCAGTTGTGTGTGGCCTTGGTGTGGAAAACCTATTAGTCACCTCAGTGCTGACGTAGCGACCGGCTCTGCCCGGCCGCATCGATCCAGTGATCAGAGCAGCAAAGCGCTCCCCTCTTAAAGTGACGAGCAGACATGTGGGTGTCCGCTGTGTCATCTGCACATGTGATGGGGGAGCCCGGTTGGGAGCTGTAGGCGGTGATTTTATTTTTTTTTCCTTATTTCTGTTTCCGTTAGAGGTGTGGTGGTGATGTAGGCCAGACGCGCTGTGCCGGATATATTCCTGATCCTTTGGTGTGGCTCTGAAGCCCCGATGGGTGGCTGAAGCCATCCTGCTGGTCTGCTGCAGGACGCTGTTCCTCAGAGCTGCAGCTGGACGTGCAGGTGGAGCAGATGCTGGGGGACCGGGAGTCATGTATATGTGTGTGTGTGTGTGTGTGTGTGTGTGTGTGTGTGTGTGTGTGTGTGTGTGTGTGTATGTGTGGTGTGTGTGTGTGGGCGAGGGAGTGTTTTTTCTGGGCATATTCAAGCTGCAGCGTGTTGAAGGTCGTTCGACTCTCTTGCATAGTATCATCTTTCCCACCTGACCCCCTCACATCCCACACTGTACAGTGCTTTAAGCCCCCCCCCCCCCATTTGTCCCACCTCCAGATGTAGGCTTCGCTGAAGGGCCTTGAGCTCCTCTCACCAGTGACCTTGCTGTGCACTGCTATCCGTCTCCGCTTGCTACTTAACTGTCAAAATATTTGCAAACAACTTCTCCTGTTCTCCTGGGCAGCTTCAGCTTAGAGGTGTAGATCCTGGGGATAGTTAAAAGTTTCCTGCACCACCCAGGAACTGTACCTTGGAACGGGCATAACTCATTCCATCGTGTCTGACTGCTGTCATAAGGCCTGCCTGACTGTGTCGGCATAGGGTCAGTGTCACTGTGTCAACATAGGGTCAGCGTAACTGTGCCATCATGAGCTTAGTGCAGCCACGCTACTGTCTAAATTGCTTTAACTATGCTGTTGTAGGTACAACACTGTTGTATGCTAAGAATGGCACATGCCCTGGTATTGTCAAGTTGGCAAACAATTCTTTTAAAATTAAAAAGTGGAATTATTTCAGGTAAATGTCTACCTACAGATTTCACTCTTACTTCGTTTCAGGAGTCATGTTTCTTTTTTGAAAGTGAACTATGTTCTTTGCAGCTCTTGCACTGAAAGCTCATGGATCCTGAGGGTATATCTTGTCTGTTTCTTCCGGAAGCTCTGCCATTCCCCAGAACATACACACCTCTAATAAGGATGAATGATATCCGTACGATATGGAGAGGGACAGATACAAAGAACAGCAAACAGTCTCCCTGCGGCGTGTGCTGCCTGCCACACGAGCAGGCCCATCAACACACACCAACACACACAAACACACCCAAGCAAACACAAGCAAGCACAAGTACGGCTTCATTCGGGGGAACTGCCAGTTTGCCTTATGTAACAATCTTTATCCGCAAATCCTCAAAACACAGAGAAACAGATTTAAATTTACTATTTGCCGTCAAAGTTGTGGCTCTCCCCCCATTATGGGGGTGTCTATGGGGTTAGCTCTGAGTGTCAAGGCAGACCGCGCACACACACGTACACACACACAGACGTACGCACGCACGCACACGCACTTGTGGAATGCACAGGCACATTCCGCACCATCCCTGTAACAGGAACACTCCTCCACCCCCTGCTCAGTCCTGCCCTGTAACCTGATGCTGTCCAGCCGTCCCAGCCTTTCCCTTTGATCACTTTAGCCATGAAAGCTCTTTTAAAAAGTTTTTGCCTCACATCTGCATTACCAGCCCTGCCTGCAGGGGGACGCTGGCAGGTTCTGCCTCACCCCTGCCCTGTAACTTTGCCCCCCGTCTCTCCCACCACTCTCTTTTTGTTATTTGTAGTGTTGTTTTTGTCACTACCCCACACCACCCCCACTCCATCCCCCCCATCTCTTTTTTTGTGTCATATTTCCTTGCTCCTAGAGTCATATTTAATGGTTATGAGAAGGTATCATCAATGGGAGATGTGTGACGTCCTGCTCCAAACGCTCCTTATTGTGTGCCACACCCACCTCGTTACCTCCTGTTTTGACCTGATCGTAGTCACCTGTTGCTCGTTTAGTCTAGCTTGTCTTTAGTATTTAGTCAGTGTCTCTGTTAGTCTTCCCCAGATCAGTCATTGACGTATCTGTATGTGAGGACCCTGCCTGTTCGTCCTGATTAGACCCCTTTGTTTCCCTCTACTTGAGTTCTCCTGCCTCCCTTGTCTGCCTGTCACTCACCCACCGTTACAAGATGGGAGATGAAAAGGAGCTTTTGTGTGTCTTTTAGGGAAAGATTTCACCCCTAGGGTGACATATATTTCCCCATATATAACATAGCAGAACACTGGAGAAAAAAAAATTATATCACCTATACGCCATAATTGTCACATTGTACTGTACTTCCTGAATGAAGAACGCATATGGTTTTGGGTATTTTGTGAGGGAAATGTATCATAGGCAAACCCCTCCCCCCCCCACCAAAATCTTTTGTGGGAGACCTTTCACGTGCTGAGATACAGGAATATCATTGCTTTTGAAAATACCATGTGCAAGTCTCCGTGCCTGTGATCGTAGGGTCATTGGTTCAAGCCCGGCCTTATCAGAATGATCAAATCTGTGGGCCCTCGATCAAGGCCCTTAACACCCAGGTCCATGGCCTCTGCTGCGGGGGTTGCCCTTCACTGCCAAACTCGATCTCACCTCCACATGTCCGTGTGTCATGGAGAGCAAGATGGGGCAGGCGGGAAATTAACTTCCCCACAGGGATCATCAAAGTTTCATCATTTCATTTCACAATGTACAGATGGTACTATAGTACAAAAAATGAGATGCCGTCCAAGCTAAATGTCAGGGCGCTAGAGATAGAGGTCTGGGAGGTTTGGGAGAAGCAGGGACTAGATTGGTGGGGGGGTCATCTAGGAAATATTGTTGTCTTGCTGCCACCATCTAGTTGCTGATCTTATTATTATTATACCTGCATTATATATATTATTATAGTAGAAACCACCAGATATTTTATTTGTTGTGAGTTTTCACCTTTCGGGATTTTTCTGGCTTGGGGCTAGCGAGGGTTAGGTACAGAATGCAGTGGGCAGTCTATGCCAATCCAGCTGTATTTATCTTTCTGTGACTTTGTGCTTGAGAGGGAGTGAATGAAAGGAGGTGAATGCGTGTGTTACCATGGATACGTCTCCCTGCTGTTGTCATTTTTGCTTTAGGGACGTGGTCACGTTTGGACAAACATTTTCTGAAGCTGCGTCATGCTCCCTCGTCAGTGCTCTGCAGAACCGTCTCTCTCATATCGACTTATTTCAATGCTGCTTTCTTTTCCAGATTTCAGTGTTAAAATCACTTGGTCCCAAACAACTCGGCACTCCATAAAAATTGTCCAGATGTAATACAGTTCGGTCTCATCGAGTCATTAAAATGGGCCAGCAATGAGTTGTTCTGTTTTCCCAGTGTGATGTGTGCACGTGTACTTGAAAGAAACTTTATGATCCTGTTTACGCAGCTAATTAAGTAGCTTGTGTGTGCTACGATGGGCCCATTAAGGACCTCCCTTCTGGGAACTGCCGTCCCCCCCACACGCTGTCCTGTGAGATGCTTTCATACCGTGACCTTGATGTAGCAGCGTGTTACGGGCCGGATTGAAGCCGAGTTCTCGGTTTCTCTGTGAGAAACACATAGGCCCATTCTCACGCTGTTCCGGACGAGTGCGAGGGGGCACTGGTATCCCGGCAACGGGGCCACAAAGTCCTCTCCGTTGTCTGTGTGTGTGTCTCTGTTGCGGTGCCACGGTCATCAGGCAGGGTGTTGGTTCATCGCTGCGTCTAACAGTTCGGGCAGCGTGAAGTAAATGTCACGTTGGCTTAGCTGTCTGTTTAAACTCCTTGTAAGACAGAATCTTTCTTTCCCCCCCCCCCCTCAGTGTCCAACTGCTGTGAGGGGGATGTCATCTTCCTATTGGACTCCTCAGGCAGCGTCTCGTCCTTCGAGTATTACCACATGCTGGATTTCCTGTCCAAACTGCTTAGCCCCTTCTCGCTGGGCCCTGAGCAGGTGCGGGTGGCCCTGGTGCAGGTGGGCTCCAGCCCGCGCGTGGAGTTCGGGTTTGAGGCCCACAGCGCACAGCACGGACTGCAGGGGGCGCTACACTCCACCAAGCAGCTGAAAGGCGACACCAACACCGTGGAGGCGCTGAGGCTGATCCGGGATCGACTGCTGGTGCCGAGAAAGTCCGGTGGGGCCCCGGGGGACGTGCCCAGGGTGCTGGTGTGGCTGACGGACGGCGTGAACCCCGGCCCCGTCGAGGGCCCCATGAAAGAGCTGCAGAGCAGTAACGTGTCTGTGTTGGTGGTGTCCACGGGTCATGGGGGGTACCAGCTGCTGCAGAAGGTGGTGACCCCACCCCTGGAGACGCACCTGCAGGTTGTGGATGTGGAATTCATGGACCTGATCACCCAGGATTTCAGGAACGCCATCATTGGTGAGTTGGGGGGACGATGGGGTGGGTTGTGCGAGTGCGCGGGATGTCAGTGAGGATCAGGTGACACTGCGATGGGAACCTGGACAGGACAAGGCCTCAGGCACCTGTTACTCTGAGGAACCCTTAAGTATTTCAGAAAGTTTTAATTGCATGTTTTCAGCTAAATACTTAAACGAGAGGATTCAGGCAGGTGTAGCACATATCTTCCCAGGCAGAATCTGGTGGAAAAACTTCCAGCAGCTGTTGCAGCCGTAACACTGTAAGTCTCCAGTTGTTTTCGGCAGCTTGATCAATTTGTGTTGTGCCTTTTGCTCAAACTTACGGACTTTGATTTCCTGGCTTTGTACAGACGATGAATAGGATTTGAGTCCCATCTTTGGTTTCGGTGACTCCCTCCTTCTCGTGCCACTCCACTGTGGCTTATTGTCCTCCAGAAAGGTGAATCTGTCCTCGTTAAAGTCTTCAAGGAACTGGAGAAGTTTTTCCTCCTGTGTTTTTGGGTATCCTGTCCTCGTCCTGTCCAGAGTGCTTACCGCTATGACTTGTCGAGGAGAAAGTCCAACATTCTTTAACGGCATCACCATCCTGCTTGACTCCCGAAAGGCAGATGCCTGGCTGATGGGCCGTTTTCGTTCTGCGTCATGCTGCTTGACATTTGCACACAAAGGCTCTTTCGGTTTCAACCGACCGTGAAACATTTCTGGCACATTTCCGCAGAATCAGTTGAGTGTTTTTCCGCGGCAAGTGGCTGGCCTTTCAGATGGACATTTCTGTGAGGTTTCAACTGATTCGTCATTTGTGCCACTGGCCCCTAGACCTCCTCACATTCCCCCTTGCTGAGCTAGTCAGGGCAGGAGGGGCTAATCCAGGAAATAATCTTTGTGCAATTAAATGACCCGCCCCAACCAAATGTTTATGAAAAGTAATGTTTCCTCAAGATTGAGTCTTTCTAAAGAAATTCCATCACCTCAGGAACTCACCTTCCTGATACTGTATGAATTTCAGTCATAATAAGTGTCTGTGTGCTTCTATGTTGCCTGTTAATGTGTGGAGAAGCTTCTGGATGTGATAAGTATTGACTGTCACAACTGGAAGTTTTAGTACCATTTTACGGATAAGAATGCAGAACCGTACATTATTCTGAATATATGCAGAGCCAATATAGATAAATCTGAAAAATATCCTGTGTTAAGTGCTGATAGCTATGGTCCTTTGGATAAAAGTGAGACCTTCACATTTACACTCTCTCTGCCACTCTCTCCCTTTCACTCTGTCTCTCCCTCTCTCTCTCTCTCACTGTCTCACTCTCTCTGTCTTTGTCTCTCTCTCTCTCTGTTTCTCTCCCTCTCTCCATCTGTTTCACTCTCCCTCTCTCTGTCTCTTTCTGTCTTTCTCTCTTTCTCCCTCCCATCCCCCTTTCTTTCTGTCGCTTTCACTCTCTCTGTCGCTTTCTCTCCCCCCCCCCCCTCCCCCCCCCCCCCCCCCCCCCCCCCCCCCCCCCCCCCCCCCCCCCCCCCCCCCCCGCCCCATCCCGCGCCGCCGCCGGGCCGCGGCGGCGCCCCCCGG
>JAABNY020000129.1:18350415-18362164 GCA_015164015.2 Brevimyrus niger
GGCCGTGCGCTTCAAGCTAACGGTGCAGGAGAGGGGCCGTGCGCTTCAAGCTAACGGTGCAGGAGAGGGGCCGTGCGTTTCAAGTTAACGGTGCAGGAGAGGGGCCGTGCGTTTTAGGTATCAGCACGGGGGAGAGGGGCCGTGCATCTTAAGCTAAGGGTGCAGGAGAGGGGCCGTGCATTTTAGGTAACGGCACGGGGGAGAGGGGCCGTGCGTTTCAAGCTAACGGTGCAGTAGAAAGACTTTCACTATGGAAAATAGTGGAAAACACGCTACATAAAAACTTCACCCAGCACACTATTAACCTCCAATATGAGTTTCTCTACATCTATATTGATACATATTTCATTGGTCAAGGACAAAATGGGCAGAGCTTCCCCACACAGCCTCCCAGAACGCACTGCCGACCACAACGTCCCCAAGGACCGGGCGTCCTTAATCACAGACAGAACACAGGGTGACCATATAAATCTCTCAGCCATTAATATATGATCCTAAAACAAGATATCAGAACAAAACATTTCATTAAAAACGTCTTTGTTGATAAAAAAAAATAAATGTTAGGCTAGGTGGTCCTCATCGCTGATGACACTTGGGAATGTAAACAAACATGACCTGTTAAGTTTGTTTTGTCACGTGGCACAGATTAAGCTTGGTCACAGCTAATGTATCCCTTCATCTTAGTGAAACTCCTCCCTTTTCTTCCTCTCCCAAAATACAGGGGATCCCCCCTCCCCCACAAAAACACGACAGTCAAAAGCAGAGTGACAGCAAATGTGCCGTTTAATCATCTGTACCCTACCCTGCAAGTCTCCACCGATAATTTCTGATATTTTCCCAGAATCCCCTTCTCTCCGAGACCTTACATGCTTAAACAGGAGTCCCGTCTTTCGATGGAGCCTCTGCCTTTATCATGTGCCCTTCCGTCTTTGGGGAGGGGTCCTCAGTTTTGGGGGCTCCCCCCTCTGCAGGCAGAGATGCACTGTCCTTGGGCAGGGGGGTCACATCTAGAGGCAAGGTGCCCCCCATCACGGTTTTGGACCCAAACCAGACAGATGGGATCAGGCCATCCTGCACTGCCACTTGGCCTGACCCATCTACCTTGTGGGCCTGAGGTATCTCCTCCTGCAGCAAAAACCCCATTTTTTTCCCTCCTTTGTCTAAGGCCCCCCCGGGGGGCAGGATGACCCCAGCCTTGCCCACACTTTCGGCCTCCTCCCTATGTAGCCAATCCATCTTCTGCTGGTGTTGCCGGATCGCATCTTCCACCCGGGCATCAATCATGGCTTCTGTCAGCACGCCGTCTTCAGAGGAATACGCGGCCGCCTGCAGTGGGAATCGGGAAGATGCTGAGATCCGACTCGGTGCCACCATTCTTGCACGACGCATAAAAGCTACCGATTTCTCATTTCATCCAGTCAGTTCACTTTTTTTGAAAATAAGGTGATAAAATAACATGTTTAGTATAAAAGAAAAAGATATTTACAGCCCTGGCTGTTCTACTTCACTAACAAATTTGTTTACCAACACCTATTACTGGTGCATTGTCACCAACTTCAGCTTGATTTGTTTCGAACATCAGCGAGAGATTAGCTACAGCAGTGTTTCCCAACCCGCTCCTCAGGTACCCCCATACGGTCCACATTTTTGCTCCCTCCCAGCTCCATGCCAGACAGTCCACATTTTTGCTCCCTCCCAGCTCCATGCCAGACAGTCCACATTTTTGCTCCCTCCCAGCTCCTTGCCAGACAGTCCACATTTTTGCTCCCTCCCAGCTCCATGCCAGACAGTCCACATTTTTGCTCCCTCCCAGCTCCTTGCCAGACAGTCCACATTTTTGCTCCCTCCCAGCTCCTTGCCAGACAGTCCACGTTTTTGCTCCCCTCCAGCTCCCTGGTGGGAGTGTCCTCTGTGGGTCCCCAAGGACCGGATTGGGAGGCACTGAGCTACGGAACTAACGGACCCTTAAATAAGAGCGAGGCACCAGCTAAGCCCACGTCTGGGAAACCCACCTGCCAGGCCACCCCGAGCTTGGAGATCTCTCGGCCCGACATGCCGTCGACTCGCTGGGCAATCTCCGAGCACTTCTTCCCGTAGTCGAACTGCGCCAGCTTCAGCCTCCTGCAGGGAGAGAGGAGCCACATGTGCCGCTTCACACTTCTGCTTGCGCCCACAGAGCAGATTCAAATTTCACGTGCTAAGCGGCAAGTCCGGATGGGTCCTCTGACTGAGACCCAGACAGCAAATCCTCACCTCCTGCAGGTCATGAATGGAAACTGTCCTGAACAGCAGTGGTCTGACTTTCATGTACAGTAAAGCCTGAGTTATATTTCTGCGGCGAGCCAATTTTCCATGACCTACGCATGCGGCCGACGCCGTCGCAGGCATTTATACTCGTGTGTCAGCGTGTTCGTCTCCCTCAGCAATTACACCAGCGAAGCACTAAGCGATACAGAGTTCTGGATGTTGCATTTGTCGTCTTCCCACTCTGTGATACATTCAGTTGTTGAATCACACAATTGGAAGAGAGAAAAAACAAACATTTAACAAAGTATCTATTTATCTAGTCCCGGTTACATTTGTGCCGCTCCAAACTTCCAATAAACAGATTTGGAAAATGTCGAGCCGCTATACTTTTTATGCATTTTCTAAAGCTACTTTTACTTTTGTCATTTTGAAAAGTACGAATAAACTTAAAGGAGGTCAGTAAAATTGGCGCCCTCACCCTGAGTGTTCTGTTGACCTGTAGCTGCGATGCCCAGGATGGGTTATTTAATGCTGGGTATAAATCGCGTA
Source organism: Brevimyrus niger (assembly GCA_015164015.2). NCBI lineage: Eukaryota > Metazoa > Chordata > Actinopteri > Osteoglossiformes > Mormyridae > Brevimyrus > Brevimyrus niger. The sequence continues at coordinate 18,353,212 of JAABNY020000129.1, forward strand.
TCAGTTTCGATCGGTGATACAAGTAAGCCTGGGATGTACGACTACTTCACTCTCATAAAACAAAGGAAATGTTGCCAAACAGACCACTAACATTCTCGCAGTCCGCGTCACCGCGGCTGTGCTGCAGCTACAGCGTCAATTCAGCCTCCTGGCTAAGAACGTCCGACTTACAGACAGCCTGTACTTACAGACAGACTGCCATAAAGCCTATACTGTATTAAGAATCTGAGTTAAATACAGTGGTTCATAATAATGGATGCAGGCACTATACTCATACAAACATAGCGCGACTCAGTGGTTCGTCATCCCGTTATTAATATCATAATGCTACCGCATCAATGCCCCCTCCATTATGGAAGACATTAATGGAACGAGAGAAAGGTGTTAAGCTTTAATCAGAATCTTTTTTTCTTTTTTTCACCTCTATCTAAGGTGTTTTTAGAACTGCTTCTTTAAGGGTTTTTTTACAATACTGTATACTTGCACACACAGATTTTCTCTCTCTCTCTCTCTCTCTCTAGTGCAGTACCATATTATTATTATCATCATTATGTACCGTATTATTATGTTTAACATGTTTAGTGTATTTGGAGATGTTTGACATGCATGGGAAGATAAAATATATAGCTAGACAAACATTTAACTAACTGACAGTAAATAAGAACCCATGTACCTGTTCTGACTTTCCTACAACTTCGACATAAAGACAGACGTAGGAATCTTCGTCATAACCTGGGGTCTGTCTGTATTACTGCTAAGATTGTATTACTGAGGGTTTGAAGCATCGGCACCTGCTGATGATGTTCCCTATGGACTAGTTAGTAAGGTCCCCGGCCCGACACTGAGGTATACTCACTGCCGCCCCCCAGTGGCCGGTTCCAGCACATAGCGGTCAAAGTACAGCCGCACCAGCCGTTCCCGCTCGTCCGGGCCTGGCAGGGCAAAGTTGACGATCTCATCAATGCGGTCGTTGATGGCCCAGTCGAACTGTTCCGGCTGGTTACTGGCCAACACCAGCATGAACCTGTGGGGGGTGGAGCCAGGGCATAGACGACAAGGTCAGCTGGACGCCGAATCGGAGAGAACGGCAGCCGGGGGAAGACTGACTTGTTGCTCTGCTCGCCCGTGCGATAGAGGAATGCGTTCAAAGTGGCTCGGAGGTCCTCGCTGATCTTTTCCTGCAACAGGACAAGAGAAATAGAGTGTCAGCGCATGAGTGACAAAAAGCGCTACATGATTTATCCTCCACGCAGGCGGAATTCAAGGTGATCTGCGAGGCCTCCGCTGAGCCCAGCGCCACACAAAGCAGGACGGAGGAGACTTCGCGGAGCCCCAGCCTAACGCAGCCCCCTGAAGCATCATGCATGGCGTCCGCTGCAGTGCACCTGCCCACACACTCCCACTCACAGTGGCTCGCTTGCGAAGGAAGGCATCTGCTTCGTCAACGAAGAGCAGGAGGCTGTGGGGGAAGAAGATACCATCAGACTCAGAGCGATGGGGGACGGGGGCGGCTGAAACGAATCCTCCCCGCACCCGCCCACCCGCGACGGCAGCCTACCCGCGTCGGTTGGTGTTGGCCCAGTCAAAGACCTTGTGCATGGCGGTCACGCCTTCGCGCCCCATGGGGGCGACATCTCCCCCCGTCATGATGGCGTAATCCATCCCAGAATGCATAGCCAGCTTCTGCTCGGGACACATGAGTCAGTTACAAATAAACACTAAAACACACACACGACGGCACACAAACAGAATAAATAATTATAATTATAATTCCGAAAAACATATTAGCACCACAGAGTTCATACAACTGGCTTTATATTACTAATTAAAAGTTGTAAAACAGATTCACAATCCAACAATCCAAGAAAGCCATCCAAGTGTTCTGTATATGTAGTATCAACTGATCAGATATTTAACATAAATCTGACATTAAAATAGTGCCTTTCTGTAGGATACTGGGAGTTGTAATAATTATTGTACTAATTATCAATCTAAATATTCTTATTCCAGCTGTGATGGCCATTGTCACCCTCTTGTGGTTGACCACAGAACTGCATCACTGGCTTACTGGGCCCTGAATGCAGGTGACTGCAGTAATGAGCATGAAACTGACTGGAGCCTCACTGAGGAAACCCACCTTTGCAAAAAGCGTTTTTCCAGTTCCAGGTGGGCCGTACATCAGGATGTTCCGGTAAAGCCCCCGGTTCTGCCGTGTGTTGCGGGTCGCTATGGCGATATCACGCACACGCTCCTCTAGGCTTGGCTGTTAAGGACGGGTACAGGGATTAGCAGAGGTGCAGTGTGCTGCATGAGTCGCGATAACTGTCACGGTGGGTGTGGCCTTGCCAACAAAGGGTGTGACATGTGGTGGTGGGTGGGGACTGTGGGTGTGGTTTGCAGGGCTGTGGGCGTGGCTTTAATCACTCACACTGAGGACCACCCCCTCCAGGGCATCCTGGGGCTTACTGGTCAGCCGCTTTGTCATCTGAGTTGGAGAGAGGAGGGAGCAGGACAAGAAGAATGAGCTTGCATTGGGGTAACAGGATCAGATACAACTGGACCTCTGCCCCCCCAGCACGGACCTTGACAGGATGCCGGATGGCCTCCCCCACAGTGAAGCGAGACGTCTCCCGCACCAGTGCCGGCTTGCCCAGGCGGGCCTCCACGTAGCGCCCAGCCACTGAGGTAGCATTTCGGGCTGAGTAGATCCCCACAGCCAGGAGGGTCAGCCCCGCCACCTGCCAGCGAAAAAGGGGGGGTGGATGAGGACAGAAAAGGTGAGGCCCCAGGTGGAAGGGGGGGACAGCGGGCACCAGAAGAGCGCCACTCACCGTGGCTGTGACTTTGTCCCAGTCCGAGATGAAGGCATGGAAACCCTCCCCAAACACAGCACCTGCCGTCCTGACACAGGGTACAAACACAGTCAGCTTTTCCCCCCTGTCGTCAGCCCGCCGCCCCACCCCACCCCTATCATCAGCTCCACCCCCCCAGTCATCAACTCCTCCCTCTGCCACCCTGCAATTCTGCATCCACTAGAAACACTCCTTGTTTCTCCTACAGTAACATCCACGGTAACCAAAGTAACATACATTACCTACAGTAACAGTACAGTAAGTACCAACACTGACACTGGTATTGCTCACACTAACAACCACATGTACCCACTGTAACATTTATAGTACCAATAGTAACACATACAGTGCATACAGTAACACCCACAGTACCCATAGTAATGGCCAGATTACCCATGATAACACCCATTATACCCGCAGTAACGCGCAAAGTAAACGCACACAGCAACCAGTGCAACACCCACGGTATCCATGGCAACACCCACGGTATCCATGGCAACACCCACGGTATCCACGGCAACCTGGAAAACAATCACAGGCTGGTGGTGTCGTACCGTATGGTTTCCAGCACGGTCTGCCGGTGCTCGGCAGCCTTCAGGCGGATCTGCTCGCGGATGATGTCGGCGTTCTCACGCTCCACGCGACCCCGTGCCTTGGCCTCCGCCTCCACGCGCAGCATCTCATTCTTGTGCCGTAGCTCCATCTCGTGCTCGACGGTGGCTGATGAGGGAGGGAGGGGGGGGTTAGGGTTAGGGTTAGGAGAGGCAGCTGTAGAGGGGGGCTGGCGGGGGTCAGGGTTTCAGGAAGGGGCTTCACCGCGTCTCATCGCCTCCTGCTTCTGCACGGACTCCTCCTGCTTGCGCAGATTCTCTTCATTAAGAACTTGCTGCAGGAAAAGAAAGATAAAATGGAGGGGGGGGGGGGGGGTTCAGGTTTGTGACTCAGACGCCGGTGGCTATCGCAGCACTGTCCTCTCACAGAGCGAAGCAGACAGAAGGGAGAGGTATGGCGTTGACCGGCTGATGCGGCCCCACTGGCAAAGTCCGGCGGCCAATATCACCTGCTGCCTCAGTTGGTCATCGTACCGCTGCCTGGCCAACTTGTCCTGGTACTGTGCCCTCTGCAAAGGTCAAAGGGAAGCAGGAATGAGGGCAGGGATGCTGTTACATGCTGTCAGTCACGCACGACCCCTGCAGAGAATATGGCTACCGGGCCCAGCGAAGGCGGACACAGCCCCCCAGCCCCCCAGCCCCCGCTCCTCACCGCCTGGTGCTGCTTCGTCTCCTCCACCAACGTTTTCCTCCTCTCCTCCGCCTGGACGCGAATCTGATCCCCCTTTATCTGCTCCAATGCTGCCTCATATTCCTGGGAGTTAAAAAGATAGATAAATAAATAAATAGAATTTGGTGATCAGTGGTCATTGTTAACACACCACAGCACACAAAAACGAAATGTGTCCTCTGCATTTAACCCATATGTGACTTTTGTGATATAGCAGGGGGCAGCTAATTCAGTGCCCGGGGAGCAGTGCTTGGGGACGGTACTTTGCTCAGGGTACCTCAGTGGTGACTTGCTGGGGGGGATTCGAACCTGCAATCTTTCGATTACAAGTGCGCTTCCTTAACCATCAAGCCACCACTGCCCACAAACAAGTTAATGACCTGAAGATAAAAAGAAAAGCAGAAAGTAGACATCAGGAAACCAGACATGAAATGATTAAGAAACAAGCTTGACAGCAGACTTTAAGAAAGTCTAAATAGCTCTGTATACCACTAGTGATACTCCCCCCCAAAAAAAACAACTCACTAAAATACAAAGATGGGCACAGGCGACAGGGCTTAAAAACCAAACACGGAAGACAACTGAAAAGGGGCGTGGCGGCCGGCCACGCCGTTGCTATGGAAACACAGCATGCCGGTACGACCTTCATCTTGGTCTGATGCTCCAGCTGCAGCGTCTGCTCCTGCATGCGCGCCAAGTCCAGCGCCTCCTTAGAATGGCCTGTGTGGGGTGGATTACAGCGATTAACCTCTCCTCACTCAGCCCCCAACTCGACACGTATAAATTCAATTAATCTCCGCATTCTAATCATTGCCAAAATCGATTCTTTTTCTTCAGAGAAAAAAATCAATCGCAACGTGTTTACCGCTGCACGTAAACTTACGACTGTATTCAGGTAAAATCAATTCAACTGTGCAAAACCATATTTCTGCACCTATGATTTCACGATGAATTTATCTTTTGTTAAGTCTTCAGGAGTGCGAGTTCACTTTCTTAACATCAAAATAGTCCCTGTTCATAAAATAATTCATAATATATTTAATGTTTATTTAAAATATTCAAAGTTAAAAATTTAAATGTAAGTATCAATTAGCCAAATGACATGCGTATGAGCCCCGTAAAAGACCTGTGTGCCAATGACCTTTGAACCTTTAACCTTGGTTAACTCTATGGACATTATCACTGCATGGCTTGCTCGTCTTCTTTGCTACATTCAGTGTCACGCATACAGCATCTGAACAAAACAAACAGGCATCACATACTGACACCGTATCTCTTATCTAAGAGCTATACATACGAGGAGAGAAGATGATAGTAGTGTAAATCCCTTCAACTCCATTCACACGTCTGCACCATTCATTCAATCGCGCTTCACGCAGCTGTATAGGTACCTATGATGTTTGGTCATGCATCGTTATAAAAACCGTACGGCTAAACTCAGATTGCTTTCTTCACAGAATAACATACGTGATTTATCAAGCTCCTTGGCCGCCTGGGCCGCTCGCTCCAGCCCGGTTGGGTCGAAATTACTCCATTTGTCCTTGGGTTTATCCCCACCAGAAGCCCCGGCCGGCGGAGGAGGCGGTGGTATAGGGAGATCCGGGGGCGCGCCAGACTGCCCCTTGTTCAAGCCAAACAACCAAGACATTCTGCGGCAAATCAAATATTGCTGGCTTGTGTCTGGGACGGTGTTAAGGTCTTCAGGACTTCTATACCTTAAATTCACTGTCACACCGTTACCTCGTGTCACGTTCTATTGTACGCGCAAACTCACTGAAGACATGAAAACGTAATTGAAACTACGCGTAATGATAGGTCAGAAACCGGGCGTGCTGTTTTCTATTGGCTATTCTCCGAACGGCTTAAGGGTTTAGCCACTCCTTCGGAAGTAGGACGGCGGCCGCGAAGGGATAAAATACGTTCCAGCTGTTGCTGTAGTTGATGCAAGGGAAATTGTGTTATAAAAAAGCGACATTTCTAGTAACTGGTAAATTAATGGGATGTATGTAAAATGTATGGGATGGTGGATGGGGTATTTATTAACGGCTTATATACAGGGAAAAGGTATATGTTTCCTGACATGATTCATGATCTGATGATGTGGGAATTTTTTTATGAGAATGTTTCATTTGGCACTCTGCAAGTAAAACCAATATTTCATAAGACACAAGTACCAGACATGAAAAAACACAATGACGGATAAAAAAAGCTTTATTAAATGTCTCAATACACTTCCTGTTTTCCAGACAGGAAAGCAGATTAACTTACATTTACATAAAATACATAAAGTACAAGTCAAAATGTACTACTGGGCAGGACAACCAGTGCCTCCTGAAGTCTTACCTCTCCCCCAAACATTTTATTAACGGAAATATCAATGACTCGGTAACATCTGAATATGTGATTATGGCATGTTGAGTTCTGATCGACTTCCACTGTAGCTGTGCTTAACCATCCAGGCCAGTGCATAAAATGGAAACGGTACAGCTACAAACACAAGAGTAGAATTCACAGGGGGCAGTACACAAAGAGCCAGATGCACACTGCGATTCCTCAGTTGACGCCGCGTCAGTGTGAATGAACAATGCGGGAGAAGATGCCCGGGGGCTCTTTGCCATCGCCGAGCGCAGCACGGAATCCCTCCTCCCGGCGCGCCTTAGCCAGAGCCACAAGTGACTGGAATGTCCGCGGCTCGGTTACAGCCAGATCACACAGCATCCGCCTGTTTACCTGAACGTTGGTCTGAATTGGGACAACAGTAGGAGTTTAAATTAGTCTTTTGTGCATATTTACTGAGCTTCATACAAGTGTAGATATACACAACTTCACAAACCGGAATTGTGCATTTTCAGTTACAAAGCAACTTCCCCTTCCTTTTCATTTAAATAAATAAAGTTAATACAAGACAGGCACAGTTTATACACGGGTCGAAAGGAGGCTATTGTCACCCTATAGTTTTGCTCACCTTTACCAGATTGCTAATCAGAACTGGATATTTCATACCATGTTCCCGGGTACCAGCAGCGATACGGGAAATCCACAGCTATAAAAAAATCAGTGTAACAGTGAACTATTAATTGAAGCTGCATGCGGCGCAGATATATAAACTGCCATACATGGTACTGCTTCGTTACAACTGTAGGCTATGTAGTCGTTGTCGATATGGGAATTGAAAGATATCCTTACCCTTCTCATAAGACGCCGTTTTTTCGGGCGGGCCTTAGTTGCATAAACGAATGCCCTTCGTACAGCCCTCACGGCCAGTGTGAAACAACGGTTCTTCCTACCTCGAAAGTGCTGCAACAAAGCGACACATCGACACTCAAATTAGAGAGCAACAACAGATTTTAAAAAAATCACAGATAAAAACATATTACAATAGCTTTAGATAGAAGGATCCCTTGTATAAATATGGAATTACACAGAGTGGATTATTAAAGCAATATGCAACTTGAATAAAAGTTTAAGGCCCGCAATTAACTAAGATTACATTTGTAAAATTTCCACATCAACGATTTGATTATCCTCACTTATTTTTGCGACTCATTAGAATTATTAGCCAACTGTTACTGAATAACTCGTTTTAAACATCCACACCCTGGTAGTGAAAACTAACCCGTGCATGCTTCAGCACTTCTTGTACCCTCCACCAGCGATCTGGACCACGGCTACGAATCCAGCAGGCTATAGTCAGGAACACCATCTTTCTTTAAATTTAGTGTTTTAATCGCTTTTTGAAATTTTGCACCTGCTATAATTTATAATGACCTCTACGTATCGCCTAACGGGAGCGTGCCATAAGCGAGGGTGTCTCCGTCGCACAGTGATGATGTCAAATCGATGCACCGCTGTGCATTGTGGGGTAGCGGAAAGCTAGAGAGTTAGCTGCTGCTGTAGCTTTGAAGACCTGGTGGTCGGTCACAATGTCTGTCGCCTGTTTCTCCTTGAGTCGATGTGGAGCCGTAGTATCGCGGGCATCCGTTGGGATGGTGGTAAGAATGGAAAGGGTGAAATCGGGAGGGAGTCATTGCTTTTGAGCCTCAAGGGTGGCGTTGCTGGATAGGGAAGGTCACCAGGTGACAGCCAGTATGCCCCCCTACAGTCTCTGAACTGGCGTGAATTTACGTTAGTTCTGTACTTCAGGTGTCAGTAACGCTATATGCCTTTAAAGCGGTCCGATATTTTGAATAGTAGGAAACGCAATTTGCCATTTGTATGCCTCTAACAAAGACATGTTTTCGTGAAGCTAACTTTCTATAATACTCAACCATACTAGCTATTTAAAATCTTCGTAACTAGCTGGTTGCTGGTGTCTGATCTTTTTTTCTGAGACGAATATAAGGCGGGTTACTCTCTTGATAAAACAGGCACGCTACAGTGTGCTTCCTTTCAAAATCTCGTTTCGTAACTTAAAATTACGCCACGTATACTACAGATCACGAGACCAGGACTATTGGATTGTTTACCAAAATATGTTTTACAATTGACAGTGAATGTGTCTCTGTAGAACCTATGTTCATCAGCCATTTTTGTGTTCTTGTCTACTAAGTTTTGAAGTGAAATGACCGTTCAGATACCCGATATACTGATGTACGTCTGAACAGTAAAGGACTGTATTTGAAAGGGAGATGAATATTCTTTGTCCCTTTCGGCCTGATTGGGAGCAGCGCTCCAGCACTCTTCATGCCGCTGATCGTAAGCGCGCCCCCCCCCCCCCCCCCCCCCCCCCCCCCCCCCCCCCCCCCCCCCCCCCCCCCCCCCCGCCGCCCCCCCGCCCCCCCCCCCGCACAGCGGCCCCCCCCCTGCCCCCCCCCCCGTCC
>JAABNY020000129.1:18379020-18389490 GCA_015164015.2 Brevimyrus niger
GTGGCTGTTAGGGGGGGGGGGCGGGGGCAGGCGGATACAGGGGCTGGATCTCTCCTGCCCTGGGAACCAGCCTTCCTCTCCTCTCCAGTCCTCCATCTGGGACCAAAGACTCACCAGGCTGCTTGTCTTTCTTCAGAACCCCTTTTCTTAACTCCCCCTTAATATTCACCCCCCACCCTTTTATACATATGTAAAATATATATACTTTTATATCCTAAAAACTGTTTGATGTCACTGGTGCTAAAAAACAACGGTACAATCGTTCTATGCACATAAGTAGATGATCCTCTTTGTACACAGTACTTTTTGGGACAGCTGTTTTATGTTGTACTGTACATTTTATTCTTTATTGGTGCTTTTTGTGCGTCTCTCATTACTGTGTTCAAGAAACCAGTACAGAGCGTCGACGGTTAATGCGCTGGGAAGGAAGGTGTGCTCACAGCTGTCAGAATGGTGCTGCCTTATCAAACATTCATAATTATTATTAATGCACAGAACCGAAGCAGCTAATAATATTAAAAAAAAAAAAAAAAGAAAGAAAAAGAAGACTGGTTGTTTCATCTCCCCTGGCGACGGCGTCTTCACTCATTAAAGTAAATATCATACAGTGAGTCGTTTCTTTTTTATTTTAAAGACACATATTGGCGGCCATAGAGGCTTGGTAAACCAGGCTGTTACTGTACTACTGCTATGTCAAAACCTTTTTTAAAAAATACAAGAAAAAAACTTTTCTTTATGTGTGTGTGCTGCTTTTTTTGGGGGGGGGGCGCAGAAACCAGGACAAATTTACAAAATATCCTATTAGACTGTAAAATCCCTTTATTAACCTAAAGAAGGGGGGGGAGAGGGATGCAGGCTGATAGGATATCTGACACCAGTCAGAAGAGGCTCCGTGTTCCATACAGTCCAGGATGTGTTACTAACACGAAGTGACACTAACAGACGGACTCGGACACATAGTGTGACGGGACCAGGTCGATTCATCCCGGCTGTCCAGCATCTCCCATCTCTATGATAACAAGCCCCCCTCCCCAACCCCATCCTGGCCAAAGCTGCCACAAAGATGTGATTCATGGGTTACCAGACAGTTTATCATGGCACAGGAACATAGAGGTCACGCTAAAATGCTAATGTCTACGCTGGTCCTAGTGTGTGACCTACAAAGTCATACGGCTCCTGTTAAAAACGGTAATCTAACAATACTAATCACAGGGCTGTACACTGTCGAGACAGCAGGTTCACATACTTCAGTCTAGACCAACATCCTTGCGGACACGGACGCAGCACTAAAGCCAAGGCCGGCCTCACAGCCAGCCTTAGTTATGTCGTTTTGTTTTTTTTTGGTTTCTTCTGCCGCTTTCCGATTGGTGTCGCACCAGTGCCAGGTTCCACTAGGGGGCACTAGAGAATGGCACTCAATTCCCACTGGAGATTAGGGAGGGGGGCAGAGGGGGTTGGCGACGCCGTATCTCCTGCTGGAGCTGCTCCTTTAGCGTGGAAACCTGAGGGAGCGGCGACAGCAGGAGCAGAAGAATCAGATTCACAGGCAGGCAGGCTGGTGAACATGCAAACTAGTTAGCAGTGGGAGCCATGTTACCTGCTCCTCCAGGCCCTTCACGCGATGTCGGTGTGCCCTCTCCCTGGCAGCTAGGGTGCGCTCCACATCTCTCTGGGCGGCCTTCAGCCTCTCTGCCTCCTTCTGGGCCTCGTCTCTCTGCCGGACCGAGCTCTCGCTGGCACTGTGGGACTGCTCCATTTCTGCCAGCTGGGCCTGGGGCGCGGTCAGAGAAGGGGGCGGCTGAGTGAGCAGAGGGGGGGGGGTTCACATGCTCCCGGGGGGGGCAACACGAGTAAGGAGCACGACGGCTAAGGTTGTGCATCCGGCTTGCCAGGAAAGTAACTGCTGTGTCACAGCACATCACTGGAGACAGCATCCTCACTGCAAGCAAACAATAACAAAACTCTCCGGTGAATTTCAGCACACTTTAGCAACTGCAGGCCCAGACTCCACTGCCAGCTGCATCCTGCCCACTGCCCACCAAGCCAAGCTTCCCGGGACACGGACTGCGCGAGAGTGGCTAAGAGCAGATGGACGTCTATCACATGGTGTGCTGGGCCCCGCTAATCAGGACGCATATCAACACAGTAACACTGCTGTAGGAATCCAGCAGTATTTAAAGATCCCACTTTTACATTAAATTTTTTCATGGTTTCTTGGAAATCCAGGCAGAAGCCAAATTCTTGAAGTTTTAAATACAGTAGAGTCTCGCTTATCCGACCTTCGCTTATCCGACATTCCATATTCCAATACAACTTGACTAAAAACAAATACAGGCGGGTTGGTCACCCTGGAATGCCCCAATATCTTTTCTTCTTCACCTGCTGTTCGGCAGATTCTGCATATGGAAGTGATTTACTCAATGTGCTTATTAAACTATTATAGTTGCGGGAACGTGAGATCCGACAGGAGGCATGTTAATATCAGGTGTGAACAGGGCCAATGATGCGTTTATGCTTTGAGAAAAAAACTTAAATCTGATGAATAACCACTAAAAATCAATGTATTTTGTATTTATGTGAACTGCATCCATTTTGATGGAAAATAAATGTCTATTTATTTAGTAGAGCATAATGCACATCTCACACTGAAACCATGTTAGCAACACTCACAAAATATCCAGAAATATGATTCTTGTTGACAAAGTCAGTTAAAAGGGTTCATGGTAAATGCACACATACATATTTGAAAGAGTCTACACTTCTCGTTCAAATGTTACATCAAAATTGCACAAAGAATTGCCAGTCGGGTCATGTCACAAGTATGATTCTATGCGGTTGCTGGTGGTTCAAACCTAATAGCAAACTGCTGCCCCTAAGTCCTCCTGATGTTTCACTAAACCAAAGACTGAACAAACACCATCTGCAGACTCCTAAACGATGGTGTCTGAAGCCCAAGGTGATAGTGGTCGCGGTGTGAATGGGACTCCTGGCAGTTACCCAGAATCCCACCTGTTGAATCCTCACCTGGTCCCCAGTGTGCCCCACAGATTTACCGATCTCTACTGCGCCCCCCCGTGCCTCTGCTCTGTCTTCACCTGTCTGTGATGTTCTGCAGTGTCTTGGCTGAGCTCCAGGTTTCTGTCCCTGTCCCCATGGCATCCCCCAGCGTCTGTCACCCTCACCACGTCCTCACCTGCAGCATGACGATCTGCCTCTGGGTCTCCTGCAACTCCTGTTCGGCCGTGTTGAGGGAGCGATCCAGGCGGCCTTTCTCGGCTGAGAGCCGCATGCCGTCTTCCTCGGACTTGAGCTTCTGCCTCTCCACCTAGGGGTTCCACGGCAGGGGGGGGGGGATCCATCTATGTTACACTGCTCACCCCCCAACACACCCCCCCACCCCCCCAAAGGTACACAGCAGTATGGGGGTCCAGCCGCTTTGTCACCCTTGTGGACCACCCCCCGCCCACCTTGTCCAGGGTGCTCCTCAGCGCGTTCTTGTCCTTCTCCAGCCGTATGGCCTGCCTCTCCGCATCCCGCTTCTCTGTCTCCAGCTGGGCCACCGCCCTCTGCAGGCCACGCAGACGCTCCTCCATGGCGGCCCGCTCCGCCTGCGCTGCCTGCACTGTGCGCTGCGCCTCCACCAGGCTGGCCGCCCGCTGCCTCAAAGCCTGACGGGAAAAGGAGGAACGTCGGTGGAGGGAGCGTTAACTGAGCAGGATGCTCAGGGGATGGACCTCCTCCTCACCTCCTGCGTGTGGCTTAGCTCGGCCTCCAGCTCCTCCCTGCGCAGCTCGCTCTGGGCCAGGTCGGCCTGCAGGCTCTGCACGTGCTCAGTAAGGCCCGCGATGTTGCGTTTCCCCTCCGAGAGGGACCCACGGGTGGCGTCCATGCGCTCCTGGGGGGGGGAGGGGGGGGTATGCTCTAAAAGTAATTCCCGCAAAGATGCTCAGGCATCAGGAGGCCACAGAGTGCGCCTGACGCTGTCACAAACCTGCAGCAGCCTGCGGTCCTGCTCGGAGGCGCTCAGCGTCTTCTGCAGCGCGGTCAGGCGCCCCTGGGTGGCGCTGTGGGCGGCGGTGGCCTCCTGTAGGCTCTGCGTCAGGCTTTGCGCCTTCTCTCTCAGTGCTGACTCCGCCTCCTGGGCCTTGGCCAGCGCCTGGCTCAGCCTCTCTATCTCCCTCTGCAGGCCAGCCACGCGCCCTTCCCCCTCAGTCACCTGCGCACGCACAGTGGTGCCCGGTCACACCCAGAGTGACAGCGGCGGGATAGGAGGCCCCGGGCCCCTGAGACACACCTGCTTCAGCAGTCCTTCGACACGCTCCTGAGATGCCTGACTCTCCACCTCCCGCTCTACCAGGCTCAGCTTCAGCCGCTGCCGCTCCCCCTCTTGGCTCCGCCTGGTCAGCTCCAGTTTGGTGCCCCGCGCCTCCGCCGCCTCCAGCGCCTCCCGCAGCTTCTTCCGCTCCGCCTCCAGCCGCACCTCCCCCGCCTTCAGCCGGCTGAGCTGTTCCTGGGGGAGGAGAGAGGATGGGAGGAAGCTATGATCACCATTTGGCGGGTTGGCTGCTCCAAACTGACGTCCAACCAATGACTGGCTGTTATGGGCTGAGGGGGCGGGACTAAAAAACTGAAAAGAAGTAGGTGTTTGACACACAGACACACGCAAGGGTGGCATCTGTTTAGGGCCCTGATCTGGGGGGGGGAGGCATTTTGTTTCCCCTGGGTGTTACAGCAGTATTTAGGTAGTGTGCCAACAATTAGTTTAGCCCAGGGGGTGGTACCCCCTTAAATTCAGTCCTGGGACCATCAATTGTGGGACTAATTGACCAATTCATTATGGAAAAAAATGGGTGTAAAAAGCTGCATGTTATAACCGTACAGCCAGCGACGGCTGACTGCAGATCAGGGAAACTCTGAATGGTCAGCTTTCGCCCACCGCCCCCCAGGCCCTGTGTCTCTCTCGCACAGACGTGTCCTTCCTCCTTTATCCCCCCCCCCCCCTCAGAGCCATCACTGAATGGACTCTTTATATGTTTTGCATAAGGCAGAGAGTGATGACAGTAGGATCACTTTCCAGCACATGTAACCTAGCTCAGGGGTGACTCAGGATGGCCGATCATTTAAAAACAATGGTTTTGTTTTGCAGGGTGTGGAGGGGGGCTTGGCACTCCTTTTCTCCCCCTCTCTCCCAGCCCCCCCACCCCCCTGCATATGGCTGTCTTGGCAGTGACCACCTAGTACAGTGTTGGCTTCAGCCAGCAGATAATCAGCCAGGAAAAGAGCAGAGTGGGAAAGGGAGGGGCCAGGATGTGTGTGTGTTTGTGTGTGGGGGGGGGTAGTAAAACCTGAAATGTACCTACTCTTGGGGACATCGTTTGAGGTCCCCATTTGGATAACCTCAGTTTTATCAAAATCTGCGAATGCAATCAAAAAAGTAAAAATGCCAAAAGTCTTGTATTTGGGTTGGTTACTTATGGTTAAGGTTAGGGATGGGTAAGCGTTAAGGGTGTCATGATAGCGATTAAGGTTGTTCCCAGAAATTAATGGACGGTCCCCATTTAGATAAGAAGACAAACTTATGCATGGGGTATCTACGCATGTCTGTAAGAGTGTAGTACTCGCACGTGTCTGTGAGTATGTGATACCAGCATTTTTTTTGAGTGTGCGGTACCCACATGTCTGTTTCTGCAGTGCCTGCGTGTCTGTGAGTGTGTGGTACCTGTGCACGTCTGTGAGTATGTTGTACCTGCATTGTCTGTGAGTGCACTGAACCCATGCGTCTGGTGTGGCACCTGTGCATGTCTCTGAGTATGTGGTACCTGCATTTTCTGTGAGTGTGCAGTACAATTGATGTCTGTGAGTGTGCTGTACCCATGCATGTCTGTGAGTGCGCTGTACCCATGCATGTATGTGAGTGCGCGTTACCCGTAAATGTTTGTGAGTGTGGGGTACCCGTGCATGTCTGTGAGTGTGCTGTACCCATGCATGTCTGTGAGTGCGCGTTACCCGTGCATGTCTGTGAGTGTGCGGTACCTGTGCATGTCTGTGAGTGTGCGGTACCTGCGCATGGCGTCTCTCAGCCTCTGCACCCTGCGCCACCCTCTCAAGCTCCTTCACCCTGTCTCCCAGTGCCCTCCTCTCCCGCTCCCCTCGCCTCAGCGCCTCCTCCTGCTGCTGCAGTGTGGCCTGTGCCGAGCTCAGGCGCCCATCTGCCCCACGCTTCCCTGTCAGAGAGAGAGTCAGCGCCGTTAGCACATCCACAGCAGAGAGTCAGAACCACATGGAGCTAATGCAGAGAGCAGGGCTTCAGGACCACACGCGAGTCATATTCAGAATCAGAGTGGAGTCGGGTGAAGCACACGGTGTACTCTCAGAGAGGCAGAGCCAGGACCGCACATGGCGCACACACGCGGTGTGTAATCAGAAACACCATGCTCACCCTCCTGGCAGTCGGCGAGAGCGCTCTGCAGCTGGGCCAGCCGGGTCTGGGCCGAGTCCCTCTCAACGCACAGCTCCTCCAGCTCCCTCTGCAGCGCCCCCATCTGGCAACGCACATCATCCTGCACAGCAAACCACACGCGTCTTGCAAAGGGCGATGGGAAATAAACCAGCCGACTAAAACAATGAACAGAGGGACCATTTTAATATTTTCCAGTTGTTCTTAAATCAAATCAGAGACACAGCATGAGTGATTTGTTATCCTCTCCAAAGCGGTCGATCTGTGCCCTGGAAAGTTTCCACACCAAAGTGATGCAATGCTCTGCACCAAGCTGGTAAGTCCTCTAGTGAGGTGACCGATTATGAGGCCCCCAGAATAGCTGGAGTCCGGCCCCCATTACTCTGTCCGCATAACCTGCACATGCTTTTACCATTTACATCCATGTTCTGTCCTGATCACCATGCACCCTCCGCCCCTCCGCACCCCCTCACCCTGTCCCTCTGCGCTTCCCGCAGCTCCTGCAGGAACTCCCTCAGCCCACTGCGCAGGGTCTCCGAGTCCAGCTCCGGCAGGGAAAGGGGCAGCGGAGTGTCGCCCCGCTCAGGGGAGATGGGTCTTGAGCCCACGCCCTTCTCCGAGGCCCCACTGCTGCTCGGCTCATCCCAGCCTGCCAGGAGACCCAGCCCACTGTGAGCTCTAACACTGGAACAGGCTCTCACACACCCGCATTAAATAACCTCAGACCAAACCATTCCTCCATCCCTACGGTCTGTAATAAATTATGACTCTCAGTTTTCTCTGGTTTCCCTAGAGTCACACAGAATCACATCAAACCACAATCCCACTATAGGCAAAACTGGTTAATAATCGGCTAATTTAGGGTATTCTGCTCCAGACCTATTAAAAGGCAGCATTTTTAAAGCACCACTGCAGCATAAGAGATGATATGTGATTTTGTGATTATTGCAGTTCTGACCTCTGGAGGGCGATGTGGAGCGGCGTAGAGGCGAGACGCTGCGATGCCGCGAGAGCGCGGGTGTCCCAGGGGACGTGGTGGCGGGGCTCCGCCCCCGGCCACTGGCCGAGCTCCTCCTGCCCCCTGCGCCGATGCCCAGCGTGCGGCTGAGCGCCGACTGCAGGCTCCCCAGCCGGAACTCCAGCTCCTTGGCGCGGGCCTCGGCACGGGCAAGCTCCGCCTCCGTGGCGGCCAGGCGGCCCTGCGCCTCGCTGAGGTGCAGACCGGCCTGCGCCGCCCCGTCCTGCGCCGTCTGCGCCCGCAGTGCCAGGTTGCGCGCCTCGTCCTGCAGCTTCTTCTCGCAGCCGCGAGATTCCTGAAGCTGAGCGGAGAGCTCCCGCTCGCTGCTGCGCCAGCCGCACTCGGAGTCGGCGAGCCGGCGTTGCAGCGTGGACATCTGGGTGGGGCACCGCAAAGACACGCTGCGTGAATTCCCACCTCTGACCTTCGACCTCTGAACGCCACACACAGCCATATGCAACTATGCGCAGCCACACACAGCCAAATGCAGCTATGCGCAGCCACACACAGCCAAATGCAGCTATGCGCAGCCACACACAGCCATATGCAACCATGTGCAGCCACACACAGCCATGTACAACCAGACGGCGCCCCACCCACCTCTTTCTTGAGGGTGTTCCTGGCTGTCTCTGCCTCAACCAGCCTCTGTTTCAGCGTGAATGTCTCCCTCGCTCTGTCCTCCTCCCGCTGCTCCTCCAGGGAGATCCGGGCCTGTAACTCCGCCACCTGCCGGCCCCTTTGCTCCTTCTCTCCATCCAGCACCTTTATCTGAGGGGGGCACAGGAAAGGCACGTGTCATGTGGGAGGTAACTGCATCGAGTCCAATCTCCACCCAGTTCTCCACCCCCCTGACCTGTCTGCGCAGCTCCTGCAGTTCCCGGCGAGCCTCCAGCCGCGACCGCTCCACCTCCCGCAGGCAGCTGCGCAGCTCAGCCACCTCACGCTGCGCAGATGCCAGAGTCTCCTCCAGCACGGCCAGCTTTTGGTCCTTCTCCTCACACTGACGTTTTGTGCTGGGGGGGCCGGGGTGGGGGGAGGTGTTAACATACAGACACTGCACCATGACTTACATGAAACATGGCTGCCTCTAAGCTGGATAACATGTCGGTAAATCTCCGACAGGCATTACACAGCATTTCATGCCATTTCAAATTATGCAGAAATAGTTACAAGCAGAGCGACCGGCCAGATGTGGGGGTGTAAATGATTTTGTGTGCATTACAAAAAATGCAAAAACAAAAAATGATATGTGTTCGCAATACTCCGTTTAGAAGCTTTAACTGACATCATGATTTAATTTCATTACTGGAGGCTTTAAACTCGTATCCTTTGCATTGTAAATTGCAATGAGCTACAGGACCCCACTGTATTTCATAGCTTAATATAGATTGAACTAAGACTCAAACTGCATTTTTGTGCTGTTTTTCCCCCCACACAAAATTCCATCTGCTTTTTTGTACAGGGGACGTTGACGTTTTTCCCTGGAAGCTGATTGGCTGAGAAGGTCAGTCGATCCAAGTCTTTTACTCTGGATGAGAAACACAGGGGATGACTGGGTTTGTGGGGAAACGTTGATTAAAGGTTATTAGATCCGATCGGACGTCGATCTCCTCTTCAAAGGTGCAGCTTCCGTAGCAGCTCGGCTTTCATCACATCACAAACAAACTGGCTTCAAAGGCAGGATCAAAACGGCAGTGGAGGCCCTGGTGTGTGGTGTATGGGGCAGCCCAGGTTCGGATATGCGTTACTGTGGAGGGCAGTGCATCTCCCACATCAGTCAGCAGCGCATATCGCATTTCCTGCAACGAAACTGCTTTACTTCATAGCAGTTGTCTCAGCTGGTGGGTCGTGCAGCATGTAATTTAAAAAAGCAAAAGGATGATAAAATTACCTCCAGGACCCCCCCTTCCGACATTACCACCCCCCAACCCCCCACCAAGCAAGGATACCGAGGGTCCTGAGGCCAAAGCGGCCCCTCCTGTTCTCACCGCTTTCACTATGCCTGACTCTTTCTTGCAGTATACGGTCGTGCCCTTCGGATTACGCAATGCCCCAGCAACCAGCCTGTGTGTATATCAGGAGTATACTGGCTGCCATTTTTGTTTTGCAAGCTTGTGTTGTATGCTGTTGTTTGAATAGGGAGTAAGGTGTAGAATTTGTCATTTTGTTTTTAATTTTTTTTGCACTTCGCGTTCGGAAGCTAGGTTTTTGTTTACTGTTTTGGCGAAAGTCACTCCTGAGTTCTTTTGCACCAGGTTTATTTGTTCTACGTCCGTGTCAATAAAAACAAAAATACTTTTTAAATACCCCCTTTGTCCACATGTGTTCCCTTGTCCATCACACCCTGTCCTTCTCTTACTCCCCGTCCCCTTTCCCTTTCACTCTGTTACACCCCAACCATAGACTGGGGCTTGTAACACTGCCTCTAATCTCCATCTGTAGGAGGTATGTGTTTGTGACCCTGAAAACGAAACCTAAAAACGTCCCTCTCCATCACAATTTTTAGGTCTTGTTTAAAAATGTACTTATATTCTTTGGATTTTGGCCCCTTTAATGGTTCTGCTGAATTACTGTGTATTTATATTCTGTTTATTTGCTTTTTAAATGTTTATTTATTTTGCTTTATTTTCTTTGACCTGCAGCTGCCCCCAGTGAGGTTTAGAGGTCTCCGCACCCCCCCCCCACCCCCACCTGATGCGCTCGCTCTCCGCCGTCCTCAGGCTCTCCCTCAGCTGGCTGTTGGACTGGCCCAGCGTGTCCCTCTCCTTGGTGACATCCCCCAGGGCCCTGCGCAGCTCCGTCGCCTCCCGCCGCTGGGCGTCCCGGCCGTCCCGCAGCTGGCAGAGCTGCCTCTCCGCCTCCAGCAGCTCCCTCCTCAGGCCGTGGCCGCTCTCCTCACTGGCCGACAGGGTGGCCCTGCACTCCTCCAGCTTGGGGGGGGAGGGGGGGGGGGGCGGGGGCGCCGGGGCGGTCGTCGGGCGTCACGCCGGGCCTG
>JAABNY020000129.1:18398922-18410822 GCA_015164015.2 Brevimyrus niger
ATGACAAATATATGCTCAATTTGAAAATCATGCCAGCAATACAGTTCAAAAAAGTGTGCTGTCCTGCCTCAGGCGCTCCCTGTCCCTCATTGTCGCATCCTTCTCTCGCTGGGCTTCGTCCCTCTCCCCCCGCACTTCCTGGCAACGCATCTCCACCTCTTGCCGGGCCGCCTCTGCCTCCGTCAGCTGCCTGCGTAGCTGTTGGGCCGATGACTGCGCAGACAGCAGGCGCCCACGCGTCTCCTTCAGAAAAGGCAGGCAGGCAGAATATGAGCACATCGTGGGAGGGGGGCCCACTCCAGAGGGGGTAACTCAGACCTATAGGGCAGAAGAGAGGAGTCCCTGGGCCAAAGAGAGGCCAAGCAGGGCATACAGGGGAGGGCAGGCCTACCAAAAGAGAGGCCAGGCAGGGCAAACAGGGGAGGGCAGGCCTACCAAAAGAGAGGCCAGGCAGGGCAAACAGGGGAGGGCAGGCCTACCAAAAGAGAGGCCAGGCAGGGCAAACAGGGGAGGGCAGGCATATCGCATGTACCCACCTGCAACTGCAGCTGCTTACTGCTCACCAGGGAGCGAAGGGCAGACAGGCTGGAGTCTGCCAGGGGGAGCATGGAGAAGGAGCGACGAGGAGAGGAGGGCCGGTGCGGGGAGGAGCCCCTGAGCAGGAGCTTCAGGGAGGCCCCTAAGCCATCCTGCTCTCCCTCAGCTTCAGCGGGAACAGTGTCGCCGTCTGACATCAAAACCTGCAGCCAGGATGGCAGGCGGGCGGCAGGACAAGAGAGAGGACAGATATCCCCACCATCATCTGTCTCTCTTAGTGGCCTGGTACGAACCAGAGCTCTCAACAGCCTTATCAATCAATCAAGCGACCAATCAATCAACCAGGCAACCAGTCAACCTACAACCAATTATTTTTGTTGTTGTTATATATATTACTAGTTTAAATTTCCCAAAGCTGGTTCCATGTGTCTTCCTGTCACATGATCTCAATCAATAATTTATTAAATAGCACATTCAGCCCTAATTATCTGAGAACACACCTGAACCAGAGTGTACAGCAGAGCATGAAATGTCCATATTGTAATATAATACTAGGAAACAGAAGAAGCTCATGGTTTATCGTTGTGAACGGAACATTAAACCAGCCGTCAGCTTGAGATACAGACTGAGATAACGGGACGTGTTACAGCTATGCTTTTGGAGTTTGGGGCCCCTGTCACCTGAGCGATGTCCCTCAGCGTCTGCAGCAGTGTATCTGTGTGTGTTCTCAAGGAGTGCAGCTCTGACTCGTCATCTCCCCTCCGCTCCTGCAGGGGGCGACAATGTTGCTAATGCACAAGCTGTAGAGAATGATATTTGTCATTTAACTGTTACAACACTTTTTTCACTATTTTCAGGTAGATACTAATGTCAGAATTTAATCCCAATGGCAACTAATTACCTAACTATCAGCACAAACAATCCATTTATCTTCCAAACTCTTATTGAGATCTGGGTCGAGGGCAAGGTAGGGGTACACCCCAAGCAGGATGCCAGTCCATCACAGAGCAAGCACACACACACATACACACACGCACACACACACGCACAAACACAATAAGATGCTCTGTACAGTTTAAAGATGACAATTAGCCCCATCACATGTCTTTGGGTGAAACTGGAGTAACTCCCCCCAAACACACACACACACACACACACACAACCAATCCTGGAGCTGTGACGAAACACATCACCGCATCACCGCGCCCCCCTAACATAGACCAGGCAAAGGAAAAAAAAATGCTGTACCAATTAATAAGAAATCGCTATACAGTGATCTGGAACACAGCAGTCTAGAAGAACATTTAAGAAGCTTGTTTAAACTTAAAAGGGGCAACCAGCCCTACACTGCTGGCCACTCTTAGCTCTGGACATCTGACGTGTATATCTGTCATCGCCTGATGGTTACTTGATATCGAAACTAAGAGGGTTGTGGATCCTTACTCCCCTGTTACTCCCCTGTTACTCCCCTGTTACTCCTCCGCCACCCCCCTGCTTCCCCACACTTCTCACCTCCAGCTTCTGGCTGAGGGAGGCCACGGTTTTCTCCCGCTCCTGCGCCTGGGCCTGCAGCCTCTCCACCTCCTTCGCAGCCGCCGTCAGCCTGCGGACAGGAAGCAGTGAGGAGCTGCTGCCAAAGCTGCAGGGAAGCTGGCAGACTTTCCACTTTCGAACCCGGAACCCGGAATCTTTCCAAAACCTCCGCAGACGCCGCAGTAGCCCTAACCTGCTGCTAAGCTCCACCCTCTCAGAGTCGTATTTTGTCTGCAGGGCCATCATCTCTGCCACCCGGTCTCGCAGTTGCTGCTCCAGCTGCACGCGCTGCGCAGACTCCCGCTCCAGCACTAGGGCAGAGCTCGCTTCCCGGCTGCACAGACTTGCGGCCACGCACGCGCAGGATGACTGCGCAGAGTGGGACGCCCGTGATAGCTCGTTGCGCATCTCGGATAGGTCCCTGAGCCACGAAAGGGGAAAGAGACTGGGATGAAAAGGGTGCGAGGGCATCCTGCAGAGATGTCGTGCCGTCACTCAAAGTCAGTGGGTGGGGCCAAATCTCTTATCAGCTTCCCTTAGATCATATCTGTGTCTGACAGTATTTCAGAAATCTTCCTCGTTCAGTTTCTGCTTCACTCAGCGAGATGCACCATCCCATGGCGACAACGCTACAGCTCGAAGCTCCCCCAACTCACCTCTCGGTGGCGCTCTTTAGCTCGCAGACGTGTCTCCTGAACCCCACCACCTGTCGCCACAGGATCAACAGCCGACTGTGTTCATTGCTGAAATAGCTGTGGAAGGACTGGGCAGAACGTTTGCATGCAAATGAACATGGCAAAGTGATAACATGACTCAATCTATATCGGTATTTCCTCCTATTGGTGAATTTAAGTATAATTCAACAGCACTTCTACAACAACAAGTGGAAACTTATATGCAACAATTAGAATGTTAATGGAGCCCAACCTCTTCCTCTTTCCTCCAATCAGACTCCCTCTGTTCCAGTTCCTCCCTGGCTTTGGTCCAATCAGCAGTGAGCCTGCGAATGTCCTCGCTGAGCGACTGATTGGCCAGCCCTGCCTGTTCCAGCTGCTCCCGCAGCATGGCGTTGACTGCGGAAAGGCTGCTGCTCCTGCACAGGCAGTGGGGGGGTGAAGGAGGACGAAGATGAAATGGCGTCGCCATCAGACCTCCATGGTGAGGCACCGAGTGGCCCAGAGCCAGGCTGACCTCTGCTGCTCCTCCTCCAGTCGGATCAGAATGTTCTCCAGGTCACTGCTGGGCTCTTCCGGTTCCCGCCGGGGGCCACTGCCAGACAAATCGCACGTGCCCTGGACAGGCCCCCATCTATTACTCAGCACCCCCGGCACACGGTGTCGTATACAGTGCAAATGCAGTGTATGCAGTGTATGCAGTGCAAAGGAGCCCCGCTACAGAGAACTGGGGTAAAGCACAGACTGCTTATGGACAGGGCCTGCACACAATGACATCTCCTAATTATTTTACTGACAGTTATCAATGGTGTGAGCCAAACCTTTAAAAGTGATACGAGCGGCAATCAACTGTCATAACAGCGCTGATGCCTCTGTATTTTACATGCATTTGCACTGTCATGACAAGAAATTACTGTGCATTTATACCGCAAATGTACAAATTGGCATACAAAGGTTAAAATGCACGGGAATCAAGCGCAATTCAGCGCAAATGCACATGAAATACGGACACATTTCGTACACATTTGCGCCGTCACAACAATGGATTGCCGCGCGTTTGGCACTGAAGGGTGACTTGTGCACTCGCGTCCCAGTCGTGTGTAAACCGTGCGCCCCCCCACTCAGCGGATGTACAGCGTGTGGCCGCTCCGCATGGCTCACACTTAGCCGGTGCTGGTCCAGCTCGGCTGCCTTCTCCGCCAGGCTCTGCTCCAGCTCCCCGCACCGCTTCTTATACTGCAGCACCTGTGGGGGGGGGCAGGGAGTGTCAGCCCATAGGTCTCCGCACTCTTCTGCCAAAGAGCTCATGCCAGGAACTAATCTACAAACATCACCTTCCTGTTATTCTGACTACAAAAGAAACAACTTAGTCACAGGAAGGGGAACGTCACTCTTCTAAATGCTGTGCTCTGTGAGCTGATCAGCCTCTCTTTCTGGGCCTACCTTGGCCTGCAGTTTCTGCACCAGCTGGGCTTGTCTCTGCTGCCCCTCCTGGTAGGCGGTGAGCTTGCGCCTGTAAGCCGCCTGCTCCTCGTCCAGGCGTCTGCGCAGGTCCACGTTCTGCTGCGCCAGGGTGCGCGAGTCTGGGCTGTCGTGCTCCCTCTCGCCCGTCTCCAGGCGCAGGGCCTGCTCCAGCTGCGCAGACAGACGGCACAGCTTCACGGCTGTCCCGGCGGATCCGGCTCGCGGCCTGCTGTCAAATCAGCTCCCTCATTCAGAAACATCTTCGCTATGATGCCGAGCTTACAAGCATTCTGTGTTTTAATGAAAGTGCTTGAATGAGAGTCCCACGCGCAAGCAGTGAGGAAAGTGGTCTCCATGGTAACCTCCTCCCTCCGCTGATAAACACAGAGAGGCTGTCCACTCCATGTCGTTATTCCCTACCAGTTACTAAACACCTGGCAATAAATTGGAGCTGCTAACTTAATTCTATTTCACAGTTAAACACATTACTAAAACATCCATTCGGGGGGGGATTAATTCCCCACTGGGAAGCCGCATCTGGCTTCCACAAATATTTTCGGCATGCTCCCTAAAAACCCCAGCAGGCCCCACTCCTTTCTTCCCAGCCCCTCTCATTCCACAAAAGAGAGCCCCCCCCCCACCTCAGATTCCCATTCAAGGCCTTGTTTACAATTGCCAGGGGTGACAACCACCATAGCAACCTGCCACTTCTTATCCCCGTCCACGTTGCCAAGGAGACCAGCCAAGCTCTCTCCCGAATAGAGGGAGGGACGGGAATAAATTGGGAAAATGAGGAAAATCAGAGAAATCCATTAAATGTAACAGAAATTAAACCTTAATTTAGAGAACCTAAAACCTTCAACTCCTCTTTCAATTTTACTCGTCTTGCAGGACATGTAATGTTTCTGAAAAAAGGGTGTTAGGGTATCAGCTAATTTGTAATTTGTCAGTAAGTACAGGCTGAGAGGTTAATGGTGATGAAAACTGAATAAAACAGATTTATGAGCGACTGGCCTGTGTGCTCGACATGCTCTCACCCTCTCGCTAATGGCGCTATACTTGATAGCCAGCTCGTCACGATCCGCTCTGCTGTGGGCCAGCTGGTCTTCCAGCCTGCCCAGCTCACCCTGCAGAACCCGGTTCTCCTCCTGAAGAGACAGGAGGGAGGACATCGCGCCTCCGGCTGCAGGGAGAGAGGATATGCGTGCGTGGCCAAAGGCGCAACTGTCCCACAGGTGTTTTAACTAGACTTCACGGTGTACAGGTGAGACTGGGAAACTCAGGTGAACGGCAACAGACCAGCAGGCTAATAATGAGACGCGGCATTGGTCAGCCACTCACTGCTGTCGCCAAGATTCTTAGTAACGATTTCCCTGATTCGCGCCGGCAGGCTGGTGGCTGGAGCGTCTTGCACGGGGCCTCTGACTGTCAGGCGTTTCTCTTCAGATAGCACACTCTCCTCCAGCTTCTGAGAGGCAAAGATGGGGAGGGCAGGCATGGAGAAATGCAAGGGAATGCTGTAAGAAATAGCAGAGGTTTCAAAGCAGAAACATACACATGTCTACAATGACTACAGCCATACATTAGCTACAGACTCCGGTGCTGTGCGTTTCCCGGCTAAGCAGGACAGGTGGCGACACAGCAGTGGCCCCCATCAGCCACAGAGCAGTGTATTTATAACAGAGCATGGCTGTGATTTGTACCCGAGCGCCTGAGGGATGGCCAGCACACGCTGGGGGCTCAAAGGACGGCGGAGAGCAAGCGCACAAGCCCAGCCCGGCTCATCTACGCACGAAAAAAAGTTTCAATGGAAATTTTAAAATGGACTGTTATTGCTATTATAAATTAGTTCAATTAAACTGCGGATTTCGCTAATATGCGGAAAGTTACGCAAACGCGTTTAGTGTTAGGCTACGTCTGCGAGTAACAGCCGTGAGCGATCCGGGAAACAACGAAACGAAGAGTAAAAATAAAACAATCAAACGATAGTGAGAATTAGAGATGCCAGGGTAAGATTCGTCACCTGTATCACCGCCTCCAGCTTTGAGTCGCCGCTGTTTTTCTCCGAGTCGCTCATTGGGACCCCGATTCCTAAAGACACCCTCGGATCCAGAAAGAAGCCCACCTTCCGATTTTTCTACCTAACTTACAGTTACGCTTTCACTTTCCCTATCTAATAAGACCTACCTTCCCTATACAGGTTAAAGCAGGGAGAAATGCGCAAGCAGGAATTACAGTTGAGAGAATCTTCCGTTATTCAAAAAAAATCCGAATTGCATGGTTTAATAATTAATCTTTGGTTTTTTTTTTCTTTTCTTTTTTTTAAAAAAAAATCACTTCTTTTCTGTCCGTTTATTATCGCCTCCGGTGACTGACTGACGCCGGACGCCGTGTTTCCCAGACTGAATGAGGGGGCAGAGATTGAGGACGGGGGGGGGGGGGATTAGCAGATTTAGATTCACCCTCCCTTCCCTTCCTCCACTCGACCCTGCTTCATATCTCTTTCACTCCTCTTTCGTTACAGGCTTGCAACTTGTTTAATCTGGTAGAGGAAAATCCACAAATGTACCATGGATGTTTTAGTACAGAGTTTTTTTTACAAACGTTATAGCACCAACACGTTGAGTTGTCGGGTTACACTCAAGGCTTCCACGTGGACATAGGTCTGTAGTCAGTTGGTAAGTTTTAAGTAATGTGTCCATAATCTGTTTAAATTTAGATAAGGCTACGAGCACGTGATGAGAATCTGTACTACACGAGGATGAGACTGACTTCATTCTGCCCATCTGTACTTCCACAAAAAAACACTTTTGTGTCCGTGTTACTATGGTGATTAACAACATCAGGTTCAGCCGGTCATTAACAGGCACTTTCCCGATCCCCACTTTCAATGGGTCACGCTGTCTTTACAAACCACATTAATACTAGATACATTAATACTGTACTAAGAAATGCACCATATAGCTAAAGATAACAATAAAGATATTTTGCCTTTGAAAAGATTTGAAAAAGGGTTTCCTATGTAATGCGTTGTATTGGAGTGATGCAGTTATTTCATTGCTGTTTATTTTTGGATTTCGATTAATTATAACCTGATAGAAATAATTTAAAAAGTGAACCATTTTATTTATCTGGAATTAACAACTTTATGTGTAGAGGTGATGGCCAAGACTAACTGAGAAGTTAATTTAACTTAAAAATTCATGCCAGGTTCGGAACAAGGATGGTCGCAGACAAAAGCAAACTCAACACTGCTTGACCTGTTCGTGATGGCCAGATGGATCATCAATAAAACGAACCCTAACTATGGTGTTGGAGGTACAGCAGTATAACTGATACTTTGGAGAATGGAGATGTGCTTCTCTTGGCGAGAAACACCTTGGTTTCTACACAGAAGAAAACCACGTGACAAGAGAATCAGGAAGGAGCAATTTATTATGGCTTTCCAGTTCTGGAATAACAGGGTCTGAGCAGAGAAGGGGTCAAGACAGCACAAACTCTACACTGGAGTCAAAACAAAGGACCTGTCACAACGTATGAAACAATAACTTGTGGGCGTTTGTTGGGTACAGAAGTAACAAAGCTGCACAGGTAGGTCTTGGTACAACATCTAGTTCGTGCTCCAGGTTACTAAGAGCAAAACACAAAACATTCCAATTTACATAAAACATGGAAACAAAGAACAGGTGGAAATAAAACACAAACCCCAGTCACCTGACTGACAATCATGCCCCCATATTATTAACTGTATCTGTCAAAAGTTTGGACAAACATGTGTATAGAAAGGTTATTTGCACTATTTTCTACATTTACGAATAAATATAGACATCAAAACTATAAAATAATACATATGGAGTTACGCAGTGAACAAGAAGTATTAAACAAAAAAAAATGGGGGGGGGGGGCAGATCTATGGGTTAGGACTCAGATGGTTGACAGTTCTAATCATTGGGTAGGCATAGTGATCCCAGCATTGGGCCATTGAGCAAGGCCCATAACCCCAATAGCTCCAGGGACTGGCTGACCCTACTGTCTCCACTGCGGCATGTTTATGAGGTGGCCTCCTGGGATGCTCTTCCAGCTGTCCTGAAGGAGGTCCCACTCATAGGCCACTTTTCCTTCACCTTCTGATCAAACTTCTCCAAAATCGTCTCTACTGTGTTTAGGTCAGGTGGCCAGGTCATGTGATGGAACATTCTATCTTTCTCCTTCATAGGTTGCTTGCATGTCCAAACATTTGACTTGTGCTGTGTATGTGATTAATCTGGGATTTTGATAATGACAAAGCATTGTGAGGAGCTTGGACTCTTAGAAAGCACACAATTTTGGACTCCCTGGATAGGAGGCCAGGCCATTAAGGTACAGACTCATCTCAAACCTAAATTCAAGGAAGGAATCTCACTAGTTCAGTGGCAGTTTTAGTTATCTAAGCAAAAAAATGTCAGACAGGGAACCTAAACTGCTTTAATGTTGGATTGAAACAACAGTGTATCAGGTGAATCCAAGAAGGTCACAGGAACATGCACCAGCAGGAGTTTCCGGGCAGCGAAACTGTCCCGGGCAAACTGTGGACATGCTCCCACCGGACTTACAGCACGAAACACAAGCTGCTTGTGACAGTGAGAACTTCCAGAAGAAGTTCCAGAAAACGGTTGGTGACAGCAGACTCATTCCAGGCAGACCATTGTAATTCCCATAATATTTACCCGGAGCCAGGTCCAATTGCAAATACAATTAGCCCAACTGCCCAGTGTTACCATGAGCCAATTATTAATTCCTTAATGTTAAGGGGCAGGGCAAACTCAACAAAACCCAAAGTCACAGCGGTCACAGAGCGCAGCTCTGAAAACCTAACCGTCCAGACGTTCAGCTAATGTTTGCAAAATTTTAACAAGTAAGGATTCCCCAACATAACTTCTAATGTCCCGATATCCCAGGAAAATGAGAGTCTGGTTTTAACTAATGAAATAGACAGAGAAGCGTGGAACGTTTTGGGTGCAAATCCCGCCAGCAGCTACAGAGCAGAGGTGTCACGTTAACACTTCAGCACCCCCCGATGAGCTGAATAATTTAGGCCCAGAATATGGACGCATACAACCCACAAGGTTGCTGGCCGCGATGCCATCCCTTCCTGCGTTCTGCCCCATTTTCACAGACACCTTTAACATCTCCTGCTCACTGCCCGGCCGCGCATCAAGTGGCTTCCAACTGCGTCAGGGTCAGGATGACTACCAAGCAGTCGCACAAACTTCAGTCATGGAGAGACTGGTCATGGAGCAACAATATCAACAGCATTGCCCCAGACTGTCTGGATGCCATATAATTTATGGACCTATCCGTCATTCAGTGAATGATATTGTTCTTTTGGCCATTCACACCCACACTGAAGACCTAGATAAGAGGGACACCTGTGCTAGGGGTCACGGTGGCACTGGCACACATCTCAGTACAGGAAGGTCACACACTGGGTTATGAGGATGCCCAACCAATCACAGGCCTCCATCCACTGACTCAGGGCCTCTATCACAGGGCTGGATTTTTGGGTTGGCGGGATAACTTGTTGGCTAAATGTAATTGAACAAAGATAAAGTCCATTTAAACCGGGGTACCTAGCTAATCAGCAAATCTCACTTCCTGATACAGGTCGCTGATATAAACTGACCGCTACGACAACAAAGCACAAAGTTTATTACCGTTCTCAAACCATTCCAGCCACAAGTTCATCACCCCAGAGCATGAAAGGAGATTTTGCAACATCAAAACACTGAGTATTAAATTATCTAGGTGGCTGAACCGTTAATTAAACTTGCCCTTTCTGTGAATTGCATTGCTTTCACTGCACAACCACACATCCAACATCTATTGTCTGTTCATTATTTCTTTGTATACCGCTACTTGTGCTGGGTGTGTCTGAACAAGTAGTCAGTGCAATGGACTTACTGCACATGGTTAATAAACCTCGGATTCCTGCTGATAACAACTACAGTCTTTAGGTCTGAAGGACCACAATCTTCACAATATTCTGGGTACAGGATGAGAGATCCTCACATGGGAAGGATGCATCACAGAAGTGAAGGACGCAGATTTTCCACCTGAAAGGTTTCTAGTTCAAATCCAAGCAGAGGGCAGAGTGCTGTGATCCCCCTGAGCAAACTTTCATGTTTCCGGTTCAAGTTTCTCATAATATAACAAAGGAGAAACGAATACTGTACTGTAAGAGAATATCAAGCCAAAGCAACGCAATGGTACATAAGATACAATAAATTAGTACACACTTCTAAAGATCACTTAATTTTAAACAAGAGCCAACTTTCACACCATGTAGCTCGAATCAGAAGCCAATGTACTGGCAACCCCCTCTTCACAAATGCTGAAATATTTCGCTCACAGTACATTGATAGATCTTAATTTCGCACTGATTTGTAATAGTATAACGGCGTTTGCATTATCAGTAGTCAGACAAACTTAAGTACTTTGCTTTTTCTTTTATACATTATGTTTCAAAGGAGAGTATAGTAAGGATAGCAAAGTTATTTGCGCGATCATCATCTTGGTGATTTTGTTATTCGGCCGTTATAGTATCTTACTGATGAATTAAAATACGTTGTTGATTTATGTTGTGAGATAATCTGAGCGATCAAACGTCAATATAATATGAACGTTTACAACGCCACCCACAAACCACTTACGGGGGCAGGAGTCAGACTGCAGCACCAACCACTAACTGTATTTCGGCTACTGTCCATTTAACATGGTCTGTCGATGTTTGAAAATCAGGCAGCTTTAGCCAATGCAACACTGACTTCCGGTTAACCCTCATCCTCCCTCCCGCCCCGATCCAGCGCCCGGACTGCGGTGGCTATGGACCCTCCTGCCAGATGTTACTTAATCGTTTGACGTTATCGACACCGGTCAAATGCTCACATCCCTAAAGCGATCGTCTGACAGGGTGCGGAAGGCGAAGGCCTAACGTGTCAGCATGCTTTCACATCTCGGCATGCTTTCAAATCTCGAAATCTTCTCCCAGATGCTGCCGTTTCGCTTTCGGGAAATCGTTTCCTTTCTAAGGCAATGCACGCAGCTTGAACACCAAAGCACGGACTTCGCCTGGCTCTAATGGAAAGAAAAGCCTGTACATACAAGGACACGGTGATCGAAGCTCTTACCGTCCGATAGACGCAGAACCGCGCTTCGGAAACAGAAAGGGGTGTAATCCGATTTGGCGCCGCTGCAAACACTTTGAAATGTCCGGACACCGTTAAGCATGCAGTGTGCAGACGGCGATTTGTCCAGTTTTGATAATACACACTTTCCGGGGAGGGGCATCCACCAGCGACTCTTTGCTAAACAGATTCCTTTTTTGTTCCCAGATCGCAACCCGCGCTTCTTTGGTCATTTTGGATCGGGTGCTCGCATTTCCATCATTACATAGGAAGAAAATTTATAATCTAATTAAAAATGTTATAACCTCCACAAAGTCTGAGTGTACACCCAATTCCTAAACTGTCAACTTAGTCGTACGTAACAGGTATAAAGAAATCCCTATTTCACCCATTCTTTAGTACAGTGGTTCCCAAAGTAGGGGTCGCGACCCTCTCGAGGGTCGTGAAACATTGTGGGGGGGGGGGGGGGGGGGGGGGGGGTTTGCAGAAAAAAAAAAATTTTTTTAAAAAAATTAGAAATAAAATTATA
>JAABNY020000129.1:18424881-18440180 GCA_015164015.2 Brevimyrus niger
GCTTCCGGGATAAGCTCCGGACCCCCCGCGACCCAGTAGGATAAGCGGTTTGGAAAATGGATGGATGGATGGATATTATTTATATAAATATAAAACAGGTTATACCTATAACCATGATGATTGGTTTATTGATTAAGTAATCGTGGAAAGTCTTTTACCACAATCGAATATTTGGGGGCAATGTTCCTTCGAGACCAGTTAAAAGCTTTCACCATACGACACATTTTCTTTGATTTGATCACCGGTTTATTACAAATAAGACGGCTAGAACTTACAGAAACAGAAATATTGTGGAGAGACCAACAGGGTCGGGACAAGCAGAAGTGGCGGTCAGGCGATGGCAGCCCGCCAGTGGGTTCAGGCTACCTGCTCAGGGCCGATCACTTACACATGCAAATCAGACAGGAGTGAAACAAGGATACAGGCCATGTACATATCAGACAAGACGGAAATAAACATAAATATAGAAAAACACCGGGGATAAGGAAGAGCACAAAAGGCACCTTCGGGCCACCACAGCAAAATCTTCATCTGGTTTTTAAATCCTCTGTTCATTCATTCGGCGTTCTGACGTTTTGGACTGGTCGTAATCCTGCACAAAAACATAGGCTGTAGTATGCTGTCATGAACGGGCACAGAACGATCTCATGGCACTTAAGTAAAGGAAAATTACCGCATTTCCTTTTCAGTTTTGGAACCCATTTATTCTGTTTCTTAGGGCCCTCATCCAATAATTTCCGAAAATTTGGCATAGGTACTTAAGGACAAAAATACAATGAGCGCAACATCACAGCAACATTGTCAAAGTAACACCAAAAGAATGCTGCATCCTACCCAAGTAATTAAATGCTTAAAAACAAACATGATTTATGCTCACCTTTGTCAAGCGCTTTCCTAATCTGTATTTGCCGCTTCACTTACGGGAATGATGTCGGCCAGGCTGGCAAACCACCGCAAGCGAAGATGCATGCAAACACTTATTTTACAAAGTAGAAAAATTAAAAGTCTAAACTAACCAAAACTGTGCACCCCATTATTTTAATCAATCGTTTTTTTCCTTCAAAATGGTCTTTATTAAAGGGCATTTGAAGTATTTACAGGCGGGTTTTCCGCTGTGTTCAAGCTCAAGCAGTAAAATCTATCCTTCCTTTTCCATCACCCCATACTCAATGGCGGCTGCGACAGAGATTAAACACCACATTAATGCGTCGTACTGTGAATTCACGGGGCAGGGCCTCAGACTCATGGTGACAAGTTCAGAAGAAGAGAGATGGACTGTGTCCGGGAGAGGTGGACAGCAGACAATTAAAACAAATAACATTTCTGATAACCCAGCGGTATCCATTACGACTATACGATGCCAAAGTGGCGGAGATAACAGCGAGAAGAGAAATGCGATTATTCCCGTTGCAATATCTTCATTAAGGCATTTGACGCGTCTGGTAGTACTAAACCCAGCACGCTCTGCTTCAGGATAACCTCCAAAGTGTTGCTGTTCCTCTCCAGGCATTTTTCCCACCCAGCTGATTCCTCCCTTATTCCTCACGCAGGGAATGCATTAAAAGCGACGCACTTTCGGCCACCTCCTGCTTTTACGTGCATCAGTCCAGCCCTCTCCACCCTAGTTTAATAACTGGAAGAGACAGGAGAAAACTGAATAGAAATGCTTAAAAAAAAAAAATACAAGGATGAGTTACATGATCATTTTTACAATCCTTTCCGAACACAGACCTTCAAATCAGTCAAGAATTTTAGCATTAAAAACACTTGCTGCGCATCACAATCCCCAGTAACCTTCCACCTTCTGAGTATTTACACAACATTTGGCTTTAATCTGTTTATTTTTTTTTCTGCAAAAACGCACTTTCTAATTTCCTATGGTTGCGTCAATTAAAATACCTTTAAATCGCTAACCAAAATAAGCTGCTTTAAAATATATTTTGTTAACATATTCATTTTTATCGCTAATTTCATTTTTTCCCCCTCTCCTGTTTAATTCGTTTTCTACATAGAAATTAGAACATTCTTCAGAAAAAAAACGAAAAAAAATCGATCCAAGGGAAAAAAAAAAAACCTTGACAAAAACCATAAACCAGAGCTGTACACACACCTATTGTTGGATTCTACCTTTGACCATCTCTTATCAATTAAAAATATATATATATATATATAATCAGCAACATAATCAAAATCGAACATAAAACACAAACAGGCAACATCAATAGTTAATACACTTGATAGGCTAACAGGTGAACAGATGAGTTAGGGGGTGTAAGGTGGTGAGCCTCAGTGACATCAGTTTTATTGCTTGAAAAGGATGGAGACCCAACATGGTCGCATTCAGCTGTCTCCCCACTGCTTCTGTATCCCCCCCCCCCCACACCACCATCTTATACCAGTCTCATCTAATAATCCCCCCCCCCCTTTGTTCAATGGAGCTGAAGTCCTGGTTAGCTATGTAGGGTGGCAGGTCAGGGTCAAAAGTTGTGCCGGGGGGTGGGGGCGATGCTGTGAATGGACTGGGATCGGGGGCTGAATCGTGGGGGATGGGGGAAGGGGGGGTGTATCACAGTGAGCCGAGTCCTGAAGAAGCAAGGGCTTCATCACAGTGTCAAGCGGGGAAAGAGAGATTTGCCCTGCACCTCCGCCCCTCAGCCCCCTCCTCTTGTTAATGGGAGCCTTGGGGGGGGGGGTTGGGAGAGTAACCGTCCGAAGGGCGAGGGAGGGAATTCACTCTCTTTTTCGTAACACTTTAATTCATTCCTGATCAGAATTATACCTGTTTTAAACCAGTGTCAACCCACATCCAGCCCCCCAAAGACAGGAGATCTCCCCCCCCCAGTGTTAGAATTCCTCTCCCTCTATCTGCGTTGGCGAAAGCCTTGTGTGCCGTCTGGGCCTGTCGGCTGGCGGATTGCGTGATTGTTTGGCCGACAGTCCTCCAAGGAAGCGGGGGCGCTCATTCGCACGGGCCTGCGGGGGCAGAAACAACACATTCTATGGTTCTGCTCTGTAACTGGGCGAGATGCAGTACGGGCTCCACTTCATGGGGGTGTGACTGAGCGAGGAGAACAAGACGAGCTGAAACGGCTGCAGAGGAACCCTGGCGTACCTGTCCGCGTTGGGCCGTTCCTGAGGCCCGTCCTCGGGGCTGGCACTGCCCAGGATCCGCCGCCTGGCCTCGGCGTACTCGGCCTCACGCTGAGCCAGAGACTTCACCTGCGGCACGGGCCGGGTAGTGGCCGCCCCCGAGCTCAGGGAGCCGTTGCTGGAGGGCCGCTTCAGGATGCGGATCTGCGGCGGGGGGGCGGCCGGCAGCGACTCGTCCTGGATCACGATGGCCGTCCTCATGGGTGAGCGGCCAGAGCCACTGTTCGATTTCCTGTTGGCAGGAGGTTGTAATTTTATGTATTAAAATAAGGGACAATTCAATCATCCACCATTTTATGTTTGAAAATTATAAAACTAAACCTTGGTCTCCTGTCCGCACTAAACACACCCTAAACTCCTAACTAGGTTTGACTAAACAACTGGATAAATGGATTTCAGGATTGTTATATTGAACATCTGCTTGCTAGAAGCCCATATGTGGAATTTTCCATTCCCATAACAGCAAACCAAGTGTTTTTAGTCATGAAATACCCATAATTGTGTTTTAAAAACATATATGTTTTCCCCATTAAAATAAATGTTAATTATCACACTTAATAGCCATCAATGCCCAGCAGTTCATTATTATCATTAATCTTTACATTACGGACACCAAGCTGGCGCCCCCTACCTGTGCCGCTGGTATAGGTTCCAGGACTTAGTGCCACTTTGTAGGTAAACCTAGATACCTAGAAACACTGCTGTACTGCATTAAATTCTAAAAGGGTGCAGGAGTCTGGCAGTGTGTCTGGCTCCAACAATCACAGCATATTCAATCAAACTTAACTCACACGTCATCCATTTTAATGTCTAGTCAAACGGTATTTGAACGTCATGAACATGCGTGTGCCACATCATGTACTACAACTAGTTCTGATATTGTTAATTACCGGAAATATCACCATATTGCCCAGCCCTAGCACACACTGCATGTCTCTGTGGGTGACTGTCGGAAAGGCGGCTGATCAGGAAGGACAGCACACCGGGGGGGTTCCGGTTTCGGATTAATATTCACAAGCTTCACTCACTTTTCTTTTTGGCTGATCATCAGCTTTGCCTCCAGTCTTCTCTCTATTTCCTGCGTAAAATTATCATATTAGACAGGAATTCATTGGACACAGACACAAACAGGAACAAACTTTCTAAAATGTCACCGTGCTCCTACTCCACCTTTTCTTATAAAGAGTTTTCACCACATTGTTCACCATCGGTCCACCAAAACCAAACAATTCACAGATGGAATGAAAATGCCCTCAGACCGAAAACACTCATTTTAAAAGTGTGCACAGGTCAGTACATACACATCCTGCAGAGGTCTTGAATGGCACACGGTTTTCGTTACCAGCAAGGTGCCCTCCCCAACACACTGGGCAGATATCACAGTTCTCCTTCGCAGACTAAAGTTATCTTGTGATGAAACACTACCCTGCTTAAATGACCCATTTTCGTTTGTCGTTAGAAAACGAAACTTACACTGGCAAATTAATTGCTTTATGCCACAAACCAGTATATAAACATCAATTAGCTACCTACCACTCCAAAAGCAGTACATCTACAAATACAGCCAAGTAACTACATAATAATGCATGTTATGCATTATATTAACTTTGCTACTAAATATATAATACTTGCAAGGTTTAGTCTTTGTTGTGCTATTCGTTCAAATAAATTAAAAATATGACAGGTGAGTAAAGAACAGATTTTCTTTTAATCTTAAGATAATACTTTAGGAAACATTGCTACACTTAAGAAATACGAAATACTTGAGAAACAATAAAATGTCAAAATACTTTTGAGATTGCTAATAAATTATGTCTGTGATACATTTAGCAAAACTTTTGTGAACAGTTATTTATTGCCTTCTCTGCCACATACACAGAGCCAAGAAAACATTTCAGGGTCAGTCACACATAACATTATGGCACCAGGTAGGGTGATTAATGTCTCTGTTGCCAGCTGCCCCAAAATGTCATCAAAAAAATACTAAACATCATGATAAAGCATGACATAAAGTGTCCACACCCTTGCTACCTTTCTTGTAAAATGTGCAGTTAGTCAGAAAGTTCAATGCAAGTGATTTTGTCTATTCCACAATAAAACACATTTCCAGCTAGCCGACTACATAAATGAACAAGTTGGCTTACTTTTTATTGCTTGGTCAATAATAAATACTCAAATAAAATTGGTTCACAGAAGGCTGTAGGTTTCAGTACTGCAAGCCGTTTTCTTCAATTTACCAAAGAACAAACAATATAACTGAATAAAGAAAGCATACATTTATTAATGCCATACACATCTTCTCTTTGACTGACATTAACTTCACACCCCATCTTCAGTCAAGCTAGCATAGATTCCAGAAGCAATTTATTTAAGTTCACTGCCATATGAACTATGATCCTCCATTGTATTGTAGTTTATTTTATTCGCATCAAAATGCATTCTTGTATTACATTGTATTCTTGATAGTTGATATAATTAAGCAAAATGAGAGCAATGTCTTGGCACAACAATTTCCCTGAGGATAAGTAAAGTTTTAAGTGGAAGCACAAATGCACTAATGCATCTCTTACCCAACTAAACTAATAAGACATCAGCTTTGAGTATCACACTGAAGGTTCTGTCCTTTTGTTTTTTTCTCTCTTCCTAAGTTATTAGACACAGTGTTGATTTTGTCACTATGAGCTGCCTGGGTAGGTTTTCAGGTCCCTAAAGTCATACTGACCGGTGAAGACAGCAAGTCCACTGGACCTGAACGTTAGCAGCAGCATCAAGCTAACAGGCAGCACAAAGCAACAGGCTTTTCCTTTCTGACTAAAGCACATATCCACCATGTACTTCAGCTCTGCAAAAACAGGCAGTCCCCGAATTACGAACAACACACTAAGTCTGTCAGAATAGGTACATATGTTTCTTATTTAGAGTCAGCTAGTCCAGTGTTTCTCAAACCAGTCCTAGGGGGAGGGGGGGGGGCACATTTTCCTGGGAGCTGGACGAGAGCAAAAATGTGAACAATTTGTTTGTCTTAGTATATATTTCACCTTTCTATGTTTATAAAACACTTAAACACTCACAAATACACTAAAACAGCTTAAAAAGAATACAGTATGTATAAATTCATATTATACAGTAATAATAAAAGTAACTATATACAGCACTGAACTATACCTGGAGCCAACAAACACACGTTTTCATGACCATTACAAAATGGTGTGTGCATTCATTATTATGACCCACTGTATTTCACTCAAATTTTTTGATACAGTCTTTATGGCAATCCATTCATAAGTATGCGTTGTTTGTAAGTGAGACGTTCTTAATCCGCGGACTGCCTGTATTCCGAAAGCAACCTTCAAAGTATACAAACATCACAGCTGAATCATAAGCAGAGGATATTTTTCCATGCTCTGTGGCTCACAAACATGCATACTTCAACTTCCTTTATAAGATGTAGCACTAAAAAACAGCCAATATACTGCTACCAGCACAGAGGTAATTAGCCAATCACAGCTTTCACTGATGCTACTTAATAATTTTGGCCAATACCATGAAATGTATGAAAAACCATATCAACATACAAGAAAACATATATATTGTGTCTGATTTCATGGCAGATTTTATGGTTGTTTTACAGTATTTGGACATTTGTTAATGGTCAGCTGAACCATGATTTCACCATCAAATGTGTGAGCTTTTTATGACAATTATCACACATGGGGGATCTTCACTGTGTCACACAAAGTAGTCAAAGTAGCCAAACCTTGTCAACAATCAAACACAAATGAGAGCCAAAATAACAGAGCCAAAGTGACTTTTACTGACACCTGCAAAACATTATTCATATACATCCCACTCAGCAACAGTAAAAGTACAACGGATATGTGGATTCCTCAAATAGCCCAACTATATCACTAAACTACAGGCTTTAAACCTTGATACACAGACTACAACTCAAAAGTGTGTAAAAAAAACAAAAAAAAAAAAACGATCACCTATTCAATCTTATCCCCAGCATGGATCCCCCGGTTTCATTATTCCCATACACATTTTCCATGCAATTAAATAACCCCGTCTATAGCCTAATTTCTACATTTGAAGTCCAACTCGATTTGTGGCAGTAGGTCAAATCCCATTTCCTGCAGGTGAAACATTACGGCAGCATTTCGCAGGTCCGTAATGTGGGGTTGTGATGGTGGTATTGGGGGGGGGAATCCTCGGTGGCGCAAGGACTCATGGGATCGAAAATCAGCACACATTTAGCCATGTTCTTATTTTACACTGCGGTTCCAAGTCGTTCTGCGTACACTGGCGCCCCTTTCCTATACATCCACTGCCAAGAAAAGCCATGTATTCCGATTCTCAGGGCGCGGAAACCCTCCAACTAGCCTATTTTCCCAACGACGTCGCCTACATTTTCTAAGTCGAAAGGGGATCCCTCTATCTCTCCGGCCCGCTTATAAACTACCCACAGGTCATGTTGTTAAATTAACTAACCCGTCGGAGGCATCTGTTATGGATTATCATGGGCGGATCGACCGCCTTGAGACAGGTGGTCCACAGTTCGAAAGAGGTAGGGCCAGCCTAGAGCTAAATATAAACGCTTAAATCAGATCGTTAAGGGAAAGGAAACACGAATAAAACCTGGTCAGCCACTGGCGAGGCACACGTCCAGGGCGCTAACAGGTACAGGCTGCCGGCTAACAGCACGGCCCAGGCGGAAACCTTTCGCCCGGCTAAGGCGCTAAAGCTCATCCCTGCTCCGATCCGTCCGCCCCATGGCCGGCTCCGCTTCCAAGAATCCCCTAAAATAACCTCTGAGCACCGTCCCCCTTTTTCTGGTGGCCTACTTCCCGTGCGGCACCCCCAGAGTACACGATGGGGCCTCCCCCCTTCTTCCACTTCGCTTGCGCCGCTTCACGTTTTTATTCACTCCATCGCGGCCGACGGAGGTGCAGCGAGTAACAGTCACGGCAGATCGAAACGACTTGATTGGCGACTTTGCGCAGCCTTACCCCACTGTCCGCTGCCTCCTCCCAGCTCTCGGCAACCTCTTCATCTTCCATGTTCCGGTCTCCCGAAGCCCAGACTCTCTCTCTCTCACACACACATACACACATTCACACACTCACACACGAGCTAGGAATACCTCCGCGCAGACGCGTGCGCGCTCTCGTAGATCCCGAAACGCGCACGAGGCGGATGAACCTGGAGTCACTGGGAACGGTGGCGGCGTGCAAACTTAGAACAGCAGCGCGCTGGAAAGGACGCTACCGTGCAACTTAAAATTTGATAGACTTCCTCGCATTTGTATGCTGCTTGCAAACTGCAGAGGGGTCCAAGAAGGCTATTAGTATCCGGGTTAGTATGCTCGTGGAGTAACGAAATACATGGGACGGCGTTACGTATTCAGGATACAAAGAACGTAACTATTTTGTTAGTTACGTGGAAAAAAGACGTAATACGACTGCGTTTGGAAAAGTGGAGATTATTACCGGGATTACACTTAGAATAACTTTTAAAACGAAGAAGGATTTCATGTAGATAGCGCACGAGCACACAGCAGCTCCCTCGAGACGTTTCTTTTCTTCTCAAAGTGAACCGTTCACCATGGCAGCCGCTGTGAAAAATGCTTTCACTACGTGGAAATTTCGCCACTTTTTTGTCTTCGTGACCGAAAGGGGAAACAACATCACAGTCCAATGCAATTTATGCCTTCCAGTAGTAAAAATGCTGTCAGCATCTAAGAACTCCACGTCTAATCTGAAGAAACATTTGCAGGTAAGACCGCTGCTTTTTTTTCACACGCGCCCAGGTTTTGTTTGCGTGATCGAACTAAAACAGCGGAATAAGTGTGGCCTATAAATAGGGCTGAGTGATGGGACAAATAAAAACATCGATATTTTTTCGTATAGTTTGACATCGATTGTAAATTCCTTTTTTAAATTAAAAGATTCTAATTTGTAATTGATCAGTCTTTCTCACTGGTTCAGCAGTTTTCATTAAAAAAAAAACGCATAGAGAGCATAAGTCATGACTGTATTTTGTTTACTTAAGAATTACTCTGAAAATATTTAGAACGTGAAAAAAGACGATAAGTTGAATGGTCTACAAACTGAAATTTAAATTTATTTAATAATATCGTACAAAATAAACTTTTGTCGTAGAGTAACACTAGAAAACGCGGACAGTACGGTTTGTTGCAATTTTTCTCTCTGATTGCTTGTTCTAGGAAAAGGGGTACTGAAAAATAATCTAACATTCTGTATGTTATACGTGTATTATCATGTATATTGGGCATAGCTTATTAAAAGTACAATTCTCCAACTGATTGGTTGAAATATTGTTCGTTTCTGTGAAGATAGGCTGATGTATGCTACCAAACAATGTTCCTTATCGATAGAAGTTTCTCGTTTTCTTATCGTTTAAATTTTAGATGACAATAAGTCTTTGTTGTTTATATCGATCATTCACAACAATACTCTAGTATAGCCCATGGTTGATTTTTGATTTGTGTTTCGTTTTTCAGAGGAGACATTCAAGTTACTTACATATGATCAAAGAAGAAAACAGGCAGCCTGAGTCGACAGAGCACATTGCAGAAGGACAGGGGGCCTTGCATGTGCCCTTCAAAGAAGAAATGCTTGAAGTTGAACAGAGCACATCTCAAAGTACTGTCAGTAGGCTAATATTTGAATTTGTGATTGATGATGTTCAATCTTTCGCACTGGTGGAGCAGCCTTCATTCAAAAATCTCATAGAGGGAATCAGCGGTGGCCAGACGGTCTTGAGCAGAAAATCACTATTCCAGCATATGGAGAAGGAATTTACTGCTATGAAAGAAGCCTTGACTGCAAAACTTCAGACTGTGACTAATGTCTGCACAACAGCAGATTTGTGGACTGTTCATGGCAGAAGTTTCTTTGGCATGACATGTCACTGGATCGAGAAGGACAGTTTGGAGAGGGGGTCTGTAGCTTTTGCCTGTGCCCGTGTGAAGGGACACCATACTTTTGATGTCCTTGCCGCAAAAATCTGTGAAATACATGCAGAGTACCAAGTGCAACACAAAGTAAGGGCCATAGTGACAAACAACGGGAGTAACTTTGTTAAACCGTTTCGTGAGTTTGAAACGCCTGAAGAGGCAGCGCTTGATGAGTTCGATGATGGTGTAACGTTCTTTGATATGGATGCAGTTCTGGAGATGGAGGGAGATGAAGAGCTTCATTTCTTTCTGCCCCCACATCAAAAATGTGCAGCACACACACTCAATCTGATTGCCACCAATGAGGTACATAAAGCAGCATCAAGAGGCTCGTTCCAGAAAGTGTACCAAAGTGCGATGGGAAAGTGTGCTTCTATATGGAACAAGGCACACTGGTCATCAGCAGCTGCAGAAGTAGTGCAAGATATTGCCAATATGAGGGTTTCTGTTCCATGTGTCACAAGATGGAGCTATGAATATCTGGCCATTGCAAAACTAATTGGTCTTGCAGATGATCAGCTGTTTGACATCTGTGGAAGGTTGGGAGTCACTGGGTTGAACCCTCATGAGATAACTTTTCTCAGAGAATATGTTGCCGTGCTACAACCTCTTGCCCAATCCATTGATGTTCTGCAGGGGGAGAAAAAATGGTTTCTAGGTTTCCTCATTCCAACAATCCTAAGCCTCAAGTTTAAGCTCTCTGACAAATTGCCACATGTGACCTACACGGCAAACATCATTACTGCAGTAATTGAGGCGCTTGACAGTCAGTTTAGCGCCATTTTGAACAGCCATGATGCAAAAATGGCAACGACCACCATGCCAAAGTTTCGCTTGTGTTGGCTCCCTCCAGAGAAGAGAGAGGATATGTGCAAGACGGTTGTCCAGGAAGCAACATCTTTGAAATCCAGGTCACCTGCTGCTGATGTGGTCATTAGCTCTGAGACTGATGGATCAGATGAAGAGTTTTTTGTATTTGGGAAGACCAATAAGGCTGAGAAATGGACAGTAGAGAAGGAGGTTCGGATGTTCCTTTATGATACTGAGAAGAGCTTGAATTCCCTGCATGCATATCCCTTGGTTAAGCAGCTTTTCTTGAAGTATAATACCACTATACCCTCAAGTGCACCAGTTGAACGTCTGTTCAGTGATGGAGGAAATGTACTTACCTCATTTCATAGCAGAATGTCTGATGACCACATGGAGCAAGTCCTCCTCCTCCGTTACAACAGAAAGTTTTGTCCAAAGCTCGGTTTTGATGATTTGTGAACAGTCATACGGTGTGGTTGCTTTCAGCCCATGTATTACCTGTTTTTTTTTTCTTCTCGAGAGGTATAAATCCATAGTCTTTGTCTGAGTTTGATATTGGTATTCCTGTAATTTCTTGTTCTCCGTTTCTGTTTGAGGTCATCTTCAATGGTTCTGGTGTCTTACAACAGTGAAAGTCATGATATTTCTCTTCTGTTGTGTTTGTGCACTTTCAGCATTGAGATCATCCAAAAGTAACAGTTATCTTGTTTTGTTACTTAAATACTGTGATTCTTAGAATGTTACTGATAAAATTTCTAACGTGACTAGAGCTGTCATGATTACTCGATTATTAAAAGGCATTGTTTAAAAAAAATTCTTCTCGATTATTTGGCAACATGGCAGAAGGAAAATGGCACATAGCAGATGCTGGTCCCAATAAAGTGTGTAAGAATCAGTTCTGTGGGAGCACTTCCCTTTAAAGGTGAATGGAAGTTCAGTCAGAACATAAATATCACCACAGCATGACTGCAATAAAAATACATCTGTAGCCTAACCTGCCTTTGCCACCAGTATAACTCAAATCATTTTGTTTAGTTCTTTCTTTGATTCCTGAATATGAAAAAAATCGCTGCTTATCAAAGAACCTA
This sequence comes from Brevimyrus niger, assembly GCA_015164015.2. Lineage (NCBI taxonomy): Eukaryota > Metazoa > Chordata > Actinopteri > Osteoglossiformes > Mormyridae > Brevimyrus > Brevimyrus niger. The sequence goes on from JAABNY020000129.1 coordinate 18,436,909, forward strand.
GGTTTTGTGAACATATTGGAAAACATTCAAATTGCGGTATTTGCATTATATTAACTATATAGTTGCATATAGCTCATCTATACTAATTGTATGTCGAATAAGTTGCTGATGTTTCTGCGAGTTGTGCTGACAAATCACTTGCTTTTGCTCAATATCAACTCTACAGAATACGGAAATGCAGGCGTGATAAATCACTAAATTATGAATCATATATTAACATAATGTTGTCTAATAAGCAGAACCGGAACCGGAAATTCGGCATGCATGACCTTTGCTGAGATACGTCAATGTGCCAGCCGTGCGACTTCTCGGTGGTGTGCGTGCGCGCTCCCGATGTTGTGACGCTATGTGTGAGAAAGATGGCTAGTGTGTGTTTTAATACGGTGAGCCCCTGGTGAAATTGAAGAGGGAAGAGGAGAGGAAGAAAGGAATAGTGAGTCGTAGAGGTGGACGGTAAGGGCCGACAGAAGAGTGGAAGGCAGGTAAAAGGCGACCTGCTAAGGTGTTTTTTGAAGGGACCGTAGGTAGCTACGCCGGGCGGACTGCTCTCCATCACCGTTCCCCCTTTACCGGCACATACACGAATTGCTCTGGAGCCGAAAGAGTTTTAATTTTTTAATTTATCTTTTAAAATCCGGAGTGGAGGAGGTTCCATAGTGGTGGTGGTGGAGCTGTCGCCGGCAGTCAGACTCTCACAGAGCCCCCAGGTTACGTGCGACCCCGTATTCCCAGGACCAAGGAAAGGGGGCCCTGGTGGAGTCCCTGATAGAGCCTCGGAGTGGAGATCGGCGACGGAGATAGGTGGCCTGGGAGTGTAGCCGGCTAGCTATCTAGCTAGCTTTTGGGTGAGGTGAGAGAGGGATTGAAAATCAACCTTTTATGTTTCTGTATATACATGCCACCGGGCAACAGATATATATTGTACGACGGTTTGCATGTAGTGCATTAAAAATCAGTGCGTGTACATTTCCAGGAGTATTTCTTCGAGCAATGTACTTCTCAGTAACTTTAGAGTCTAGCAATTATCGATGTCTGGGTGTGCACCCTAATTGATTTGCATTACAAAGACGTGTTAATCTACATTAATATTCACGTTAACATGTATATGACAGCAGGGAAAGTGACCCCTTTCTTGTCGCGCGACTTTTAGCGTATGAAAGGGTGCTGGCTCGCGAGATTAGAAAACGTTATTGAATCAGAAAGGTATGTAGTAAATATGCAAAAATATGCAAAGCGTCTAATTGAATGCTTTTCTCTTCAATTTATTTGTTAATGTGGTTTTCATACGCCTATTGTATGTAACGCCCTTTTTTAAATAGGTATCTGTCGCAACTGACTGAGGGCTTATGGGTTGGGCTCTAGTGCTAAACTGTCGCGGGGAAAGAAATCCGATGCACGGCTTTGATCAACGATGACCTGCCGTCTGAAGGCAAGGCGTCAATGACTCGTTAAGCCACCGGATGTCAGAGCGACGATCGTGCTCCCATTCACGCCCATTCTTCCTCCCTCGACTTCTCACCCTTCTTGCGTGTTATTCAATCGCACTTTGCGGGTTTAAGTGCACGTTTTTTGTTCATGCAAACAGGAGGCATGGGTTGCTTTTAAGGTGGAATTGCAAAAAACACGCTATTCAGGCAGTTTTAATAGCTTGTGTTTTTGACTTTTGTAATATTTGTATTGCTAATTTATATTATCTTGTGTTATATGTTATCTTCTTTTGCAAATAGGTAACATGTCCTGTTGCTCAGACATTGGGGATGACAGCCCTGTTGCCATGGACACAGAAGAGAGTGGGGCCGGACCAGGGCAGGACCCTGTGGGACTGAAACAGGGGGACCTCGTGTCTGGGAAGGATGGCGGAGTGCTGGATGGCGAGAGGATGGAGGAGACCGGGAGGGTGATGGTGAAACTGCCAGAGGAGGTGCTGGAGTACATTCTATCCTTCCTGTCTCCCTACCAGGAGCACAAGATGGCCGCCCTGGTCTGCAAGCAGTGGTACAGACTCATCAAAGGTAACCGTTCGACTGAATAGAAACAAGAGGCAGCTGGAACGTGAGCCAGCAGAATATGCGTCGCATGTTTAATCGGTTCGAACCTCCTGCTGTCCACTCATTTACTGCAAGTCTAATATCCCCCTTCTTTAAGTAGAGTATTTTCTAACTGGGCTGACCCCCACCCCTCAAATCTCACCGCCCCTCCCAGGTGTTGCATACCAGTGTTACCACGGCTTCCTGCGAGCTGTCCAGGAGGGCTGTATCCAGTGGGAGAGTCGCAGCTTCCCCTACCCTGGGACCCCCATCACGCAGCGCTTCTCTCACAGTTAGTCCCCCCCCCATACCTGTTCGCCTTGGCTGAGTTTAATCCTACCCCCACCCCGACCCCGACCCCAACATGTTCATACTTACTCCGATAGTTATTACTCCATGTTCCCCTTCTGCCTCTGCACCTGTCTGACTTTGCCCCTTGTCATCAACCTACGGGATGCGTTTCCCCGCATGTCTGACGCATGGATGCGTGTTGCAGGCGCGTGCTACTACGACTCGAACCAGTCCATGTACGTGTTCGGCGGCTGCACCCAGAGCAGCTGCAATGCCGCATTCAATGACCTGTGGAGGCTTGACCTTAACAGCAAGGAGTGGATACGGCCCCTGGCTTCAGGTGGGGTTCTCCGTGACCTTCACCCAGGTCTCCGTCCTTCTCTGCAGCCTATTAAGTATTTATTATGTTGCAAAGAAAGCTCTTTGTTTCTCGCATCAGAGAGCAAGAAAGCATCGCTGGCTCGACCCTGGCTTTTAAGGCCTTCTGCTGTCATTTGGAATATGTTGTAGAGGAGTGCAATATGGGTGACTTCTGTCTTACACCTATCAGTGTTCCTTATTTTTCGCAAAATCATTGAGTTATTATAGGCAGGCCTCCCGCAAGGGATGGAAAAATAGCTGAAACTAATAGGTCTTATTACAGAAAAGTACCAAACAGAAGCACGGGCCAGGCGGCATGGTCTGTGTTCCAGGAGGTGAAAAGTCCAGCACAAGCTGTCAGCCCAGCTGACTCTGTTAATGGCCTGACCATGTGATTTATCCATCAGGGTCAGCTGGGCTGTACTTTATAACCCTCGGCATCTACACTCACCTAAAGGATTATTAGGAACACCTGTTCAATTTCTCATTAATGCAATTATCTAATTAACCAATCACATTGCTTCAATGCATTTAGGGGTGTGGTCCTGGTCAAGATAATCTCCTGAACTCCAAACTGAATGTCAGAATGGGAAA
>JAABNY020000129.1:18444049-18466662 GCA_015164015.2 Brevimyrus niger
CCGGCGGGCGGCCCCCCGGAAACAGGGCCTCTTTGCCGGGTTTTCACCCCCCCTATATACAAACCCCCCCCCCCCCCCAAATCCCAAGCCTTTATATCCACAGCACCTTTTCCCATAGTATTGTAAAGGAAAAAAAAAATCCATAAACCTGCTGGATTTGCTCCCAGTGTGATCTGGTTATGACTGTTACAATGCCAATACTAACGAGTGATCTGCCCCCATCCTTAATGTGAGAAAGTGACCCCAAAATGACCTTTCTCTTTATACCGGAATGAGGAGAAACTCTAGAATCAGTGAAAGAAATGTGGGACAAATATAGGATAAATACTATGTTTTTTTTCCCCAAATGATCTTGTCTGTTTTGTTTGGGGAAAAAACGCTTTGAAAGTGTACTGTTTACATTGAGGAGTGTGTGTGTGTGTGTGTGTGTGTGTGTGTGTGTGAGAGAGAGAGAAAGGAAGAAAGTGAAATAATGAAAGTCTAGTCAGCCTGTCTGATGTGGGTTTTTAATTCGTCCCGAGGGCACGTGGGAAGAGTGTCATTCTGTACTACAACAGAAGGAAGATTTTTTTCCCCCTTAAGAACACAAGGGAAATTGGAATGAAGGTAGTTGTGTCACCTTGTTTTTAAAACAAAAAATAAAAGTGAGATTTTAGCGAGAGTTGGCGAGTCACCTGTGAGTGAGTCTGTTCCAACTGAAAGGACATGGTTGTGGGTGCAGACTGTCCCGACACCGTGGGTGCAGCGAGCAGTCTGTGAGTGTCAGGTGTGTATGGGCCGGACGTCAGGCTGGCTGTGGTTTTGGGACTTGCACACCATTCACATGCATCAGCTGCAGAGACTGGGAGAGGAGCGGTCGGGTTCTAGCTATTTGGGAGAGTCTGTCTGACAGTGAGGCAACGCTGTTTGTCATTTCTGGTTTCCTGAAATTACCTGTCTTTCCTGCTCTCGTTAGAAGGGGTTTACGATTAAAGGACCTGTGCATCAGGTGGACAAACTGAAATAACGGAAAGGAAATAGCTTCAAAGCAATTAAATCACAATTACTAATGAAGCTGCAATGGTGTCAGTATGTGAAATGTGAGTTAGTGTGTGTGTGTGAGCTATAAAAGAGCCTTGTCAATTGGCACTTTGATCTGTCAGTTTTGAATGCAACAAGCCAAGTTGGTACATCTGTCACAAAAAACTATAAAGCACCTCTTAGGTTTCTATCTAAAAGAGAAAGATGGAATTTGTGGCAGGACTGCCATTCAGAAACCAAAACCAACACCAAAGCCACCTGACCTGCACCGCTAAGAAATGGAACAAAATGTTGTAATTATGTGTGATGACACGATGCAAACTCTGCCTGCTCATGGTGTGACCATAATCCAACATGCTAATGTCCCCATTCACACTGAAATCTCAAGAGTGGTTCCATGGACCAGTGTTTCCCAACCCAGTCCTTGGGGAACCCCGGACAGTCCACGTTTTTGCTTCCTCTCACCTCCCAGCACCTGTACCAGGTATTCGGTGTTCCTGATTGGCTGGGAACTGGGAGGGAGCAAAAACGTGGACTATGTTGGGAAATACTGCCATGAACACCAGGATAAAGCCAAGGAGCCTCTAGAAGAATCAGACCTAAACATCACTGACATTTATTTGAAGTGTTAAAGCACAGAGTGTGAAGTAGATTTTCATTTTCTGGGGGCATTTTGGTCCAATATGCCACACAGTTTTGAAGACGTATGACGGCATTCTAAGGAAGAGAGAAAGGCAAAATGTGGCTCTACTCCATAGGAGGCTCTTGATATCTTAAATGATAAGTAAACCACCAGTAATTAAGGTAGAAGTAAGATTTATTAACCCACAGTGGGTATCAGGGTGATTCATCATCACTTTCTGATTTAACCCATTTTCTGTTGGACTTTTAGAGACAACATAAGGGATGTAGCTGAGTGAAAAGTGGAACAACACTCAATGGTACCTTGAGATTTTGTGAAGAATGTATGCATATCACTACAAACCTATCAAGATCAATACAACTGACATATGGAAGCTGCTTATGAATGTTCTATGAATGCGTTATATTTTGAAGATGCAGTTCCTGTGAAGTCATACCCAACAAAACCACTCTGTACCCATTGTTCATGATTGCTACTTGCCAATTTGGACTGAAGGCTATGAATGCAGTACATGGCTATAAAATCACCCACTTTTTTGGGGGGCATAAAATCGAAGCAAGTTTCCGCATTATCACGATACCAAATTTTAATTGTAATTTAAATTTATAGATTAAAGAAAAATGAGACAATTTAAGTGAATGGAAAAGTCTGACTAAGTTACATAACAGTTTAAAATGTATCATCATTGAGCTTAAAATCTGCTAGAACCTGACTGACCGCACATTTTATTACAGCTATTTAACAAACAGCTGAAGCTCAACACCGAGTCTTAAATGCTTACATATTTAGTTACAGTATAATTTAAATGGTGTTCAGTTGAGGCTAGTTAACAAACAACTGAGTTAGACCAAAAGCCGGGGTCATGTTGCGAATCACTGGCCAGGATGACCACAGAAGTTTTAAATATTCATGAGACTCTTGCTAGTGATCCATAATCATGAAAAAAAACACATTATTAAGACCATGTTCTGCACCTGCTGGTCCTGTGCAGGGCCTGGAGTCTATACCTGAAGCTATGTGCGCAAGGCAGGGAATAATCCAGGATGGGGCTCAAAGCCATCGCAGGGTATACACACCATTCATATCTACGGACAATCTGGTAACTACAATTCAACTTAGTAAATTATTGGACTGTGGGGTAAAACAGCAGATATAAAAACCATGACGACACACGGAGAACATGCAAATTCCACACAGGGAGCCAGAAGTGCAAAGCACAATAACAACTGATACATTTTGATTATTGCCCTTATGGTTCATACGGCTGTATAGTCGTGCACCTCCCTGTTACACCACGAGGTGGCACTGTGCTGGACTGTGATACTGGTATTTGTCATGGGGTGAATGGATTTTTTTATATCCATAATGACGTGCAACGTTCGCAACTGCACGCTTCATGTAGTTGAATATTTACTTAAGCCGATAAGCTCTGATTTTCTGCTTCCACGACCTTTAGTTGCAGCTTTATGATTTCACAACGCTCGTGCAGACGGGCTGACATAGCCTACATCATGTCCCAGCAGTGAATTTCGAAACCAGGCAATAAGGGCCGAATTTATATTATATATATTAAGTAAAATGAATTGTTAATTCTAAAAATGAAATTTGGTAGTCTGTTGCCTTCAGCAATCATCCCATGGAATGTGGTTATTCAGAAAATTCCGTTTATCATCCACACCTTCCTGGGTTCTTGGACCTCGCTGGTGAACTCCCCCCCCCATCTCCTGAGCCATGTAATCACCCAGCCCCCCATCCACGCCAGTGGAAAACTGACCAGCCCCCACAGAATTGTTTATTCATCTCCTCGGGCCTCCAGGAGTTCCTACCCGCTAGGCATCTGACTTTCAGTTCCGCTCGCCCCGGCATTCAGGCACTGTTACTCTCCACCCGTTGTATCCCTGCACAAGGGATTATGTAACATGACTTGGAAATGGACTTTTGCAGTAGCATGCAGTGATGTTTCTACTTCCTACTTCTGACCTGCCAGGGTTTCTTTATATTATCTCAGCATGACTCAGGAAAAAGAATGAATCATCCCTCACTTCCCGCTAAGTCATTTCCAGAACAGTCTTGGGAAAATTCTTGGGGATGTGTTTCATTTGAGAATCGACTCTGCTTGCAAGATTCAAGATACAATTCTTGATTGTCATTGCATGTGACAGCACACCAAGACTGGCTCCAGGGAGGTGTGGCTACAAGACAGAACAAGATATGAGACATTTAGCAATACCTACACATATTGTGCATACTGAATTCAGGAGATTACTTAGATTGTAGGCAAGCCTGCTGTGTTTGCTTAGCATGTAGCGAGGTTCTGACAGAGTAATGTTACTCTGGGTATAGAGAGCAGGAACTCCTATCAAACAAACAACAACAAAAAAAAACTTTAATACATCGTGTATTAGCACTGAACCAATTAAATATCTGCAGACCCTTATGCTTCACATTGCTGTCATGCGTGAGGGTGTTCACTGTCAGTTTGAAAAGTGGTTTGGTTTAGTGAAACTGAGAAAATCATTGGCTGTCAACAGCCAACACCCGATTACCGTCAGGGCAAATAGGACAACTTGGAAGATTGGTGCTGATCCCTCCCATCCTGGCAGATACCTCTTCCCCAACTGCCATCACAGAGGAGAAACAAGTGGATCACAGGGTGGACTTCACACCACAGACTATTGCTTCCAGATATCCTGCTCCTAAATAAAATCTCCTAAAATTCTTATCACTTCAGAAATCTCATCACCCAGGGAAAATTCTCCTTTTCACACCTGACATATTACTCACATGGTCTAATTGCACCATTGATTCGACAAAAGAATGAACAACTGTTGTTTTCCCCCACCATCATTCTGTTCTGGATTTGCGGGACTTGCACACTGTTCCACACAGGGTTTTGTTGCGCCTGTAGACATTTTTTCAAATAACGTTATTTACTGTATTAAGACGTCTTGCACTATATGTTTTGTAAATCTGTAATTAATGTTGTATTCTTAGTTTTTCACATATATATTCTGTGAAGCATTTTCCCGTGTGTCTTGTAATTTTGTCCTGTAATTCATGTTTGGCACGGGACCACAATGTTCGAACATATACTGGCAATGAAGTGTTCTGACTTGTGAGCAAAGCTATTTCGGGGCCACCTTAATTAGTGATGGCTCAACATTTCCAAGGGAACTGTATTTCACACTAATGAGCAAGGATTTTGGGCTGGCTCGACAAGCATCTAACAAGCAGGCTCAGTGAAGTGCCCGATCTAGTAGCTATATATCTATACGGACGTGCTCGCACACAAATAGCGCCGCATAAGCAATGCTCATGTAAGCGTGTCCTTTCTTCCACAAACAACCAGGATTTCCCAAAAGGCAGACAGAAGCTACTTAATGAAGTGACACGAAATAAACTGTAGGAATTATATATAACATATTGAACATAACTTCAGGTGTCATTATACACATCATGCAAATGGCCGCAAAGGGCTGAGGGTAAGGGGTGACTCGTTCACTGCCATGGAGAAACTGAGGTCTGTAAGTGGCTGTGATTTCAAAGTCCTTCCGAAGGAGGAGACAAAACAATGATCGGGATTAATGTTGAACCTTTCCAGAGTGTCTGGCCATCTGGTGCCAGATAGCAACAAAAGATCGAAAACCCATATCTGGTGTTTGTATTACAGAACCTGCAAACTTACTTAATAATAAATTAAATTCAAAATAATTCCATGAACTCTACTGACGTAAGTGTACAGGGATCTTCTTTTTCACTGAAACTAGCGTGGTCACCGACGACATCTGACCCGGTTACCTCCTCATTTACCCTTTATTCCACCCCCCTCGCCCCACGCACCCCCGGCATACAGTTACTCACGGGGTAGCCGAGCGAGGTACGGTGTGAAAAGCTGATTGGACAAGAGCAGGGAAGGCGTGGATGGGCCTGGCATGCGATTGGCTGCCGGTCGAATTCACGGGCAGGTCCTGCACAATGGACTCGGCTACCGAGGATTGTGTTTATCAGTGCTGACTTTGAGCGGTGGGAAAAAGTATAGGAGTCAAGAAAGTGAGTATTTCTCTTGCGTTTTAAATTATACCGTGCAAAGTATCGTGGATTTCCTCCTCGGTTAGGCGCGGCGTCCTTCGTCCCTTATTTTTCCTGACATGTTTAAGATCGTGCGCGGCTTGTTTATGTGTGCAGGTGCCGCGGTGCCGCTGCACTGTTTGCATTCTGAATTGGTTCATGTGCCTGTTATTCATGCGCTTTGACATCGCAGATCAAAGCCGTGCAGGTGCAGTGTGGACTGTAAGGGGGCGCGAGCCGTGTGCAGTGTGCTGCCTGTGCACTTGGGAGTCCCCTTCAGTCTCTCCCAGAGGCTTCGCAAACCCTCAGAGTCTCTCGCCCCGTTTACCGTAACAGCAGATGGAGAGGCCGGTTAGGACATCAGCCCTACATTTCCTTGTCACGGGGGTCACAGTGACAAACTTTTGCACAGTTGCCGCGGGGTTATTTATTGCGGGAGTATTGATTCGAAAGATGCAGGTGGGTGCTTTCATACCAAGAAATGCTTATAAGTTCCTTTGCGTTTCCATGACAGCTGCTAACGCTCTCCATTGTACCTGTGTCCCCCCCCCCCCCCCCACATTTGCCCATTTAGCGCCAGGCAATGAGTGGAAGGCAGTGAGGAGCAGCAGACTGGCCCAGAGTCAGTGACACTTCAGGGACGGGAAAACCCTTCTGGGAGCCACGATGCCTGTGTCCCACCTTCCGGAGTACCCAGCCCAGCCAGGCGGCCCTCAGGCACTGTGTCTCCCCCTGGATTTTGCACTGGGAGCCCTGGCGTGTTGCGGGGCCTGCGTGTTCACCAACCCGCTGGAGGTGGTGAAGACGCGGCTGCAGCTGCAGGGAGAGCTGCTCGCCCGGGGGTCCTACACGCGACACTACCGAGGGGCCCTGCAGGCACTCTGGCTGGTGGGCCGCACCGACGGACTCCGGGGCCTGCAGAAGGGGCTGTCAGCCGGGCTGCTCTATCAGGCCTGCATGAATGGGGTCCGCCTGGGCTTCTACTCTTACGCCGAGGCAGCAGGGCTGACGGCAGGCCCTGGGGGCAGCCTGCTGGTGGGGGCCACTGCCGGAGCCCTGGGGGCCCTCGTGGCGTCGCCCGCGTACCTGGTGAGTCCTTGTGGAATCTGGCTGGATGATAGTGAATCCACGTGGCACCTGACCGTGCGAGGGGCTCTCTTTTTAGGAAGTGTAGTTAATGTACAATTTGAATGGAATCAGGTTTTGCCAAATGATTCAGTTGATCTTTTTTGAAAAAATTCATATTTTCTTTATATTCAGCATATTATATTATGAAGGGCAGCACAGTGGATTTCAGTTTGGCCTCAGCTCTGCGGATACACAGTCCTCACTATTGTTTTGCCTGGACACTAGGTTCAGATCAAATAGTGACTCTGATTTAGCCTGTGTGTGTGTGTGTGTGTGTGTGTTAGTGCCCTGTCAACCCCATTCACAATGTAGCTGCCTTTTGCCACATCCTTCCTGTTATCAGCTGTCATATATAACTTTGAACTGTCATACCCCTTGTGATTCTTATGTTGTATTTTTTACATTTTAAAACCCGTACCAGACAGCAGCATTGAATTCACTTGAAAGCAGGACTGTTTATCAAGTGAATGTGCTCGGCCAGTAGCATCAGGGCTGCACCTCTCCTCTGATAGTCTGATGACCGGATTCTTCTCTTGGATTTTGGTGCTTTTTTGTGACTGAAAATGTCCCCGAGTTGCTGCTGCTTACTTTGCCTCCTGTGTCTGTGCAGCCATTCTGCATGACCTTGCAGCTCCTATTGCCTCCTGGCTCTGTTCATTGGAGTGCTGTAATATATCCCAGCTCTCCTAGAATGCCCCCCCACCCTTTTATAAAGTCCCCTTCCTTTGAGGGATAGGTGGTGTGGGGCGGGCGGGTGGGGGCTAATGATGGCTGGGTGGCTATTTTAGCTGCTGTCTGTAAATGGGTCACAGAGATGCTTCTCTGTTTTTTTTGGCTCTGAGACTTTAAGTCCGATTTCAGATGCATGGAGGCTGAATACGTGGGGTTTAAGGCCAGCTTATCACGAGAGACTGAGACGCTGCCTCCGGTGGAGATAGATAATGTGGTAAAAAGAGATTTCAGCTCCATCAGGAGAAGAGTCACTTTGTCTTGTATCCACAAAAGAGGTTTTTAGGTAACGAGTCGCTGACTCCTATTTGGCTTTGAACAGGACCTTTTACAGGTTGAGTCCCTTCACAATGGCCCCCTCTGTGCCTGCGGGGGTGTATTTTACGTTGTTGCCTCGTCTTTGCAGGTGAAGACCCACCTCCAGGCCCAGGCAGTGGAAGCCATTGCAGTTGGACACCAACACAATCACCAGGTGAGGCGGGAATGAGGAGCCAGACGGGTGTGTGTTTGTGTTTCCTTATTGACGGTGTCAAATTCAGCAGCGTGAAAACGTATGTCGTTCCTGGGCATTTTCCTTGATTTGAATCCGCCATGTGACTTGGTGATTCTTTGAGTCACCTTCCTGTCACGGGGTCCCTGCGTCTGATATGGCAGATTCCGCTGAGCTCAGAGTTTCCGCCGACCCCGGGACTGTGTGTGCGCGTCTGGCTCTCCTCGGGTGGGTGTGTGTCTTGTCCTGTGATGAGCACACATGGATTTGTGAGTATGCGCATTTGTCGGCGTTCGAATGCTTCTCGTTCACGTGACAGCTGTCCAGTGGCTTGGTGGCTTCATAACGGACAACCAATCAGTGATGAGAAAGAAACACTGAGGCTAAATTTACTTGGTAATAGTCACCAACGTTTTGTATAGTATCTGGCAAGTTGTACAGCTGTACAGCAACTCAAAAAGGCAACTAAATATCAAAAACACAACTTACTGAATATCTACTGAAACCCACCAGTTACATATGCTCCATTTTTCTTGCTATTATATTACATATAATAATAATGAGTCATTTTCTCGGACTGCCGAAGAATTTATGTTTCATAAATATGGAAAACGGTGACATCTTGTGGCGAAAATGGGTATGTCATATTGCTGTGCAACTTTGATTTTTGTTGTCATGGGTAAATAGCATAAATAGCATTTCATGGTTGTGGGTGGTATTAAGATAGTGGTTGATAGATAGCATTGATGAAAGATCACGGTTGATGGATAGCATTTCAGCTCATATGTGCCCTCTGCATCATTTTGGTTTCCTCCAGCTGTTTAAAAACAAGCCGTTAGGTGAATCGCCATCTTTAGATTCTAGTCCTATATATGTGTGTGCCCTTCAATAGACTGGCATCTTATCCAGTGTGCGCTCTGGCTTTCCTGGGATGCCCTCCAGACTCTCTCTAATCCTGTACAAGATATGCAGTTGGAAGATGGATGGACTTCTTAGAAAATTGGTTCTGTCCTCCCCCTTTGTGTCTTCTAGGGGGTGTCGAGTGCATTTGCCACCATTTACCGGCGAGAAGGAGTGATCGGGCTGTGGAGAGGTGTGAACGGGGCAGTGCCCAGGGTCATGGTGGGGTCTGCATCGCAGCTTGCCACTTTCAGTTCTGCCAAAGACTGGGTCCTGCAGACTCAGGTGAGACGTGAAAAGGGGGCGGGGAAGCTCACCAAAACGTAAACCCTGATTGGTGGTTTTATAGGTCTACATCTACATTCCATCTACAGTTCTAATAGATTAATTCAAGCTATTGATAGATTTTCCACAGCTAAATGCTTATGTCCATAACAATGTATTCTTGTTACAGTGCTTCAGTCCACACAGCTGGCTGATTGCTTTGACAGCTGCCACTATCAGTGGAATCGCTGTGACCTTCACTATGACTCCATTTGATGTAATTAGCACACGACTATATAACCAGCCTGTGGATGAGCTGCGAAGGGTGAGAAATTCTACACTTTTGCCTGTCACAACCTGTTGTCCAAAAAGCCTCGTGATTCTTTTTATTTAAACCATTATTTTACATTAAAATTACACATTATTTTACATTAAAATGAACAGTTCTTTTGCCTGTCCTCTAGGGGCGCCTGTACAGTGGCTTCGTGGACTGCTTACTGAAAGTGTGTCAGACCGAGGGGCCTCTGGGCCTCTATAAGGGTATGGGTCCGGTGTTCCTGCGCCTAGCCCCCCATACCGTCCTCAGCATGCTGTTCTGGGACCTGATGAGGCAGCGAGCGTTTCAGTACTACGAGAATCCCGAACGCGACTGAGGGCAGTGTTCCGCAGCACATGCGCACTGGACAGGAGCATCGACTGCAACGTGAAGCGGTGGTCCGAGATGGTTGGAGGTTTGGTAAACGAATAGGGATCAAATAACAGGGGTAGTTTGAGTATCGATGTAGGGTTTGAAGATGCAGAGAGATAGTAATAGATGTTAAGACTGCCCCGTGTTTTAGTAGTTTCCCGTAAAACCGGTCAGATAGACTCCAATCAAGTGGAATTCCGGTCCATTGCACTTAATACAAACAAGTCATAATGTAGCGATAACTTTTGATACCAAACATTTTCAGTTACCGCGAATAATGTTACGCCGGTAGCTGGGCTTTAAAGTGGGCTGTCAAAATCAGTTTAGTTCGTTTTGACAAAACTAACTTGGTAACATTCAGAATGGTTTATTACATGCCATAGATTAACATTTGAAAATGTTCTGTTAAACAGAACATTTTAATTCTTTAATTTCGATGCAGGAAAACTGATAATACCGATGATGAACGCTGGAGATAGTAGTTGTTCTTCTCCATGTTTCAGCTTTTTGAAATGTTCTCCAACATCAGCCCCCCTCCCGTATAAAGCAGACTGATCCCTCCGGGGCTTTGGGCTGAACACTAACCTCTGACCCCGCACACGATATGTCTCATGTTATTATGGGATGCCGGAAATCTGCAATATGCCTAACTCGCGTGTCTGTTTGTTCGTATTGTGTGTATATGTAGTCTGACTTTCCCAAATGCCATTTAATAATAAAAAAAAACAAATGAACTCGAAAGGATCGTTGCACTTTTGATTGTAATGCATGAATCTGACAGTTAACTCTGATTGACCAAAAAGACTTTCCTGTACAAATGTCCTGGAAAAATGCTAATATTGTCAGAAATATATAAATTTATGGTTTTCGGTCTTGTTATTTATCTAGACAAAAACCGTAGCTGTCCTCCACAGGATGTATAGAGTCACAGCAGCAGCGGTCAGAGGTCGCCCTCCCCCTTAATTAAACAGGTGAGTCGTATTCAGCAGATAAAAAGGTGAAAATTACGTGTGAAAAGCAAGTTTTACTTTTCTGCGTTGGTCGCCTTCAGTTCAACAGCAACATCTACATGTCAGGAGCAGGTCTGACTTGCTGGAATACCAGAAATGTTCGGTAAGCAACTTCATGAGCAACACCGATTTTAATCAAATACATCGATAGCCTATATTGTATTTGTACTATGGTAACCCTTTTGATGAGAGTATCTTAATATGTAAGCGATTTTTTTTATTATTTAAAAAAAAAATAGATTATTCGGGTTAACGGCGTAAAACGGCATCATGCTATTCGCTTATGTAATTCAAAGTTCCTTTTTCATATTTGGCCCCATTCAGTTTTTGAGGTTTTAAAAGAAAATATAAACCAGTCACGGCTTTTCTATGCTCTTAATCTTGTCTGTTTAGATTGGTAGTGAAGTTGTACCCAAATTTATGATGTCAGTATAATGTTCCGGTACCGACTAACGAGCGTGCGGGGTCTGCTTTCGGCTAAACGCCAAACGTTAGGATTATGAATACAATACCCTACGTGTCCTATTTACAATTGTGCCAAATCCGCTATTCACTTGATAACACGTCATTGCGTTTTGTTTCATTTAAAAATAATTGGAAAATAGTCATTAGTCAATTTGCAAGCAAACCTTTGAGGAGGGAAATCCTTTCAGCGTGGCGCCACAAAAGGAGACATCCGACCTTCACTGTAAGTAACGGCATATCCAACCAGGATTACGTCACAGAAGCCTCCACTCTCCTGAAAATGCAATGGGACTGCTCTTGCTGGCTCTCTTCAGGGTTTTTGCTGATGGAGATGGGGTTTACCTCAAGTATTTCAGATATAGTTGTTTGCCTGTCACCATTCCGCGCTGTAAAGTATCTTAAATTTACTGCATGCACAACAGGGACCAGTATTCATTTCTTTTGGCATCACATGGAGTGAAAGAAATGTAGCTGTTATCTTTAGTCTTGGTTGCGGCGCTTTGAATAATGTTTCTGTGAACATGCACGGATCTTTCTTTGACCCACTGAAAATCTGTCTGTTAAATTTTGACTTTTGAAGAGATTCTTCTTTGCAAATGAAAATTTAAAATGATTGAAAATTAAAGATGGGATTTTTGACAAAGTCCACAGTTCCTGTTTCATTGTAAATAATTTATGTAGACGTTAATCTTTTCACAGCGCATTCCCACGTTCTTGTCATTGGTGACCAGTCAAAAGTGCACACATTGTTTTTTACGGTTCATTTGTCGCACGCCTTTTGTGCTGGAATTCGGCTAGTTCCTACTACCACGGCTGAAGACTCTGTCTGTCTCCTTGAACAACTGGATTTTGTTTTGACTAAAGGAAACTGTTAAAGGGGTTGTGTTTCTCTAAAGCTGTGCGCCTACAGTAAATTGTAGAGAAAATTGACTGGAGACCCATTAGTGATTTGCCCACTTCCACACACAGTATTTTTAAAGAACAGTAGTTACTGCAATTTCATTCTGTCATGTGAGAATATTTTTCAGAAATAACATGGGTGAACTGCATTGTCAATATCACACCCCAACCAATGTGTTGTCTGTACACCTGGAGGGTGAAGTTCATGACGTCTGTCTTTGTCATGCCAAAATGTAACCCGACTGCTCTTGTTAGAATACCCGTTTATCTGGGTAAGACATAGACTTTTACAGGCTTGTAAGCTTATCATAGGCTCATTGCATAATTTTCCCCTGATAACATTTTAAGCTGGTTAGTCAGTTTGTCAATTTTAAGATCCATTGGTCAATTAGTAATTCTATTCATCTATCCATAACCAAATATCTAGTACAAGGTTACTGTGAGCCTAAAGCCTGTACTTGATGGTTAATATTTAATAATATATTTATGCTAAAATGGTTCCTGCCTTTACCTTTACTGCAGTCATTTCAACATCTCATTTGGTTTACTGGCAGTGTGTGCAAAGATGACTACACAGTTGGAATGGTATACAGAGCCATGTGCCCAAAATTGCAATTAGACTGAAGAAACCGCCTATCCCATTGGAATGAGTTGTTTCTGAATAGAAATCGCCGCGTAAACTCTTTCATATGTCTGTGACAGATGTGGTCTGGAACATTATTTACTTTGCCAGCAGAGTGTTTCTGTGGCCTATTTATAAATGCTTGCAGGATCACAACTATGTTTGGTGCAAGACTTGCACCATTTTACCATCGAGTCCGGAAAGGAATCCGTCACAACCCCCATGAGGAGAATTCTAGGAATTCCTGTCGACCTGTTTTGAGTCTGAAAGCACTATGTTTATCTTTTAAACATTTATCTGGCCAGGCAAGATGACGCATCATCCATATTTTGTCAATTTAATGATCTTTTGTGCTCAACTGAATTTAGGGAAACACAGGGTTATTGAGGATATGTGTTTGATCATATAGTTTTGTACAAGTAGACAAATGGCACATTACAAACCTGCATGATGTTGAGGACTCGCCTAGTAATAAGCGCGGCTAGACTGAGCTCTGATGAAAGCTTGGGTACAAGTGTTGTATGTCCTGCTTAAAACTGCTCACATCTTCCGACAAAGCAAGAACCTAACAACACTATTCAACGACCAGCAGTGCAACATTGAGAGCATTTCAAGGAACGTAAGCTTTAGGCTAGAAGAGGAATTCATGGAACGGATGGGTCTTGAGGTTGGAGAGGGAGTTTGAGGACCGGACATGGTTTGGCAGCTTATCATTGGTGAAATGAACATGAGACCCATCTGGAGAGACACTCCTCTCATGGTGGAGGAATTACTGACCGATGGGGGCAAGATGGGATGTGGGTGTTAAGGAGCCTCTTCATGAAGATTGGTGTCTTTCAATTGATGCAATGATGGACCTGTAAAAACTTGGTGTGAGTGGCAGAGAGCCAATGGAGAGAGAGCAAGGTGCGTGTGACACGAATGCTCATGAACATGTGCAGCACATGGGTACAGCCTGGGTGACATTTACCTTTAATTGTTTATTGACACTGACAAAGCCCCTCACAGGAACTGGCCCATATATTATATATTATATATAGAATTTGGCTTGCTTTAGTTTTCAATGTTTTTTTTTATATTTAATTTGTTTGTTTTGTATTTGGCTTCCAGTGCTGGGACATGTGTGGCTCACATCTATGCTAGACTCAGACCCCATAGTGACAGCCCCCCCCCACCAGGAAACCTGGTGATCATTTACCTGCCATGTCATCGGGGGGATCTAGGTAGCTGTTTGTCCTGCCTTTCACCTGGGGCTGGCGAGGTTTACACACTCATCATCAAATGCTACGAGCAATATGGAGACACTAATTAGCCTAAATATTGCTAAATAACATAAGTATTAAACAAATTTTTATTCTATACATGGATACCTTCCCTTCTGCCTTATCTCCAAAGAGAACCTCTGTGTCCAGCTGATCCAAAATATCTTGATCCTGTGAAATATACTCAATGTCTCAGATAGATGTATTGACGTCAGTCACACAAACGACCTTTGAAATGCCTTCCAGCAAAACGTGAAATAAACATCAATTTCCAGAGGACAGGAAGCAGGGAATGGACAAGGAACAATTCATTATATACAAGTAATCTTTTGAGGCGTTCTGAACTGAATGGCACAATTACATCAAAACTACACACATGTAGTTTTGAATTGAAACGAGACACTAATTGGCTGGAAAAAAGCTGTTGTAAAGGGTTATGGATAACAGCAGTGATCTGGCCCTTAAAGGTTCAGTGCTGTTCTGGCTGCCTTCCATATCGGACATCATGAATTTTGAAGTGAATCTCTTGGAAAGGCTGCTACAAGGTAAGGTCATTTATTATTATTATTATTATTATTATTATCGCTGTTTGTTTACTTTTTCTATTAAACTCCTTGGTATTTGCAATATTAAGTTATATACACTGCCAGCCAGAAGCTTTTAGTCAGTTGCAGTTTCTTTTGTTTAATTACTCGGTGCTACAAAAGAAAAAAAAAAACATAATGGTAATTAAGTAAAAATAGTACACAAATGACAAGAACCCTCTAAGCAAAAAAAAAATAACAGTAAGTGTTAAACTTATTGGATCACCTTCTGCAGGGATTACAACCCAGCAAGGTGCTTGACAATTACCCAGAAGTCTTAAAATTTAGGGTTAAGGAGCGATAAATCGTATATCATCAGTAAAACTGCAGCCCTTCACCACTTGTTTTCCTTCTGTTGTCTGTATCGTCTCGCACACACTGTCGCCTGCTATCCAGGGGTGGTGAGCACCTCTGGGATCTTGGTGCTGTGCAGTCTGCTAAGGGTTCACCTCTTCATCAAGGCTGTGAGGTGAGCGTCAAGGACCGTGCCGTCTGTGCGCCGTGCTCTGGAGCACCGTCTCTGAAACCGGTCCTGGGTGGAGCTGGGAGGGAGCGAAATGTGGAGCGGCTGAGGGTCCCCGAGGGCCGGGTTGGGAAACGCTGATCTGGAATAATATTGTTGTCACTGCTCGGCCAATAATGGTCCAATGAGTGCAGGCAGTCCACAGATCCGTCTGGCTTTAAGGTAATACAAATCATAATAATGCGACAGTACTAATAAAAGTAGCTACACCCAGTACTTTACTGAACCTCAAGCTGACGAACCACTGAAGTGCCCGAGCTCATTATTACGAACCATTGTATTTAACCCACATTTTTATATAATAGGCTTTATGGCGGTCTGTTCGTAAATACGAATTGTTCGTAAGTTGGGCGTTCCTAACCTGGGGACTGCCAGTACTCGGTGTCTCTCCTGCCTTCTAGGAAGGATGATGGAAATAGCTGGAAAGAGCCACCTAGGCTGCTGGCTGGGCCCAAGCCTGGGCTGGGGAGGACATTACACCTCTGCTGCCTGACCAGCATCCTGACCGTCGTGGGACCACGCGTCGCCTCCCTGGTGGTGCTGGAGTTCTCTCTGCGAGCGGTGGCGGCCTGGGTCACCGTTGGATCGGTGAGAAGTCACACAACCAGTGACCCCCCCCTTCAGCTGTGCATACTGCCCTCTTGCCTTTCATGACTTTGCACTGCATTTTCTTTAAACCTCTCTCCCCAGAAGTCCCCTCCCAGTGCCACCCTCCAGTTTATGGTCAGCTGCCAGTTCTCCCTGGGCTGTGCTCTGAGCTGCAGTCTCCACTTCCTCCAGGAGGGGGCGCCCCAGCGCCTGCTGAGCTTGCTCCTGGCGGCAGGGCTGAGCTGGATCCTAGCGAGGCAGAGCAGCCAGCTGTGGCAGCACGTGATGGTGCTGTACCCCCTGCACAGCTCCCAGCGTTACTGCGGCGTCTGCCTCAGCCTCGTGGCCTCCAGCCGCGTCCTGCTGCCTCTCCTGACCCACAGCCTCATGGTGGCCTTCAGCGTGGCCGCTATCGCTGCCATTTCAATCATCAACCACCACTTCCTGTCAGCGGCAGAAGCGCTGAGGTTTTGGACGCCGCTTACAATCTGCTACATGCTACTGGTTGTCCACACACAAGGTAAGTGTGGGGGCAGAATGGTACTCCTGATATCGAGAGGCATATTTTTATTTATAATTATTTTTTACATCTCCTAAATTTTTACACACAAATACCCCCCCCCTCCCCTCCCCAGAGGAGCAACATCGCCGCCCTGGTGGAGAGGTTGTGCATCAGACAGTGATGGTGCGCCTGGGGGGTCTGCTGCTGCTGATGCTGATGGTGGGCTGGTGGACAGACGTGCTGCACATGTTCATTTGCTTCCTGGGGGAGGCATGCTGCTTAATCCCCTCGCAGGACCTGCAGGATGCGGTGTCCCAGGTTAGCTGCCCCCTCTGGGTGATGCTCCACAGGCATGTGGCCAAGGTGTGATGCAACTACATCCCAGTCTTTAGCTCCAGGCCCTCTGTTTATATATACAGAAACTGAGTGTCTAGTATGCTCCTGTCAGGTTGCGTAAACACTCTTAAGAGTTAAATGAACACTCCCAGTGTTAGGATAATCCTAGATATTTTTCTGAAAGACATGTACCAGAATGGGGGTTGATTGTACCTATTAGGTGCTGAGAATTTTATTTAACCCCTGGAAAATGTTTTAATGTTACAGTACAGCTTCATTCACACTCAAGCTTGTGCGCCTGAAAATGTTTGTTTTTTTCAGATGCTGCCGTCTCCCCTGTGATGTAGTTCACATAGCCAACACTGTGGTGTTCTCTCACTCTGCAGGAGTTGGCCGAAGAGGCTTCCAGCTGCCTGCAGCTAAATCCGAGCACAAACTCCCACTCACAGATGCAGCCAGAATCTGACTTGGTCCCCTCTAAAGACAAGGACTTTTAGATGTTCCTCAGAGGTCCCTTGTGGCGGTGAAAGACGGAGAGTGCACCATTGTACACCGAGTTCATTTTGTGCAGAAACACCCTCACAGATTAATACATGACTCACAGAAATGTTGGGGAGGATGGGAGGGGGTGGGCAAGCAGGGGATCCAGACGAGGCACAAGGAAGGCAGCGAGACATGGGGGGGCAGGGCAGGTAAAACTAAGGTGTGTTTCTTAGTGACAGGGTGTGTTTCTGAACTTTGGCTTCCAAAGATTGTTGAGTCACCACACACAGGCTGGTGTTGTATGGTAGGAGTACCTTACTGACGCCAGAGTTACAGGAGTGATTTTTGTTGTGATCTAAACCTAAAATCTGACCATCACTCTGGATTGCCAGACCAAGCTGCCATTGCAGAATTTGTCATTCCCAGTCTCCAAGAGCTGTGGACTGTACTGGTTTCCTTGACGCCTCAGGTCTTTACCGAAAAAGTCACTCTCTGATTACTGAGGCCGCAGGCCGTGTCCAGCCTTGGTAAGGTCACACATGTTACTCATTCCAGTGAAAGTGCAGCCAGTGGAGTCGTAGTTTTCGGGCTCCAGTTACCGCCGTCAATCGATCGTGTGTCACTGAGGAAACGGGGCCTGTCAGTGACGTCAGCGGTCTGATCACTTCCTGCTCTACTGGTTGTTCCTCAGTGAGCTGTTTTGTACAGAAAATAAACGCATCAAGAAATTGTGGATGGCCAGAAACTGCTCATTTTCAGCGGAAAGTTCTGGAGAAATGGAGTAGTAAAGTTGGAGAAAGAGAAAATGGAGGTGCGTGTGCCTAATGTAGCGGTCATGAGGGAATCACACTGGGAAATCTCTGAACTGGGACATATGTCAGCCTCATATACACACCAACAGAGCTGCCACCGTTAAATAACAGGGCATACGTTCCCACACACATACCTGCATTTTTACATGCATGCCCTGCTTCAGCCATAAGTACCCAGTGTCAAAAGCTCTCGCATACATGTGCACATGTGCATGTTTTACTAACCTATGCAGACATTCCTATATGCTTACCTGCACAAGCACACAAACTCACTCACTCTCTCTCTCTCTCACACACACACACACAGGCAGACTGAGCCGTCATGCACGAATGTAATAACTTCCAGTACATTCTGGAGGTCTTTTTTGTTAGCCTTACACCAGAAGTCTCTTTTCTGAAGCTGCTACATGACGAATTATGCCACATCTGCGCTCCATCATCGTAATTCCCTGACATAATAAATGTGTGTGTGTGTGTAACGCTATATTTTGTTACAGTGAGTTAGAGGAAATGGTGCTTTTAGGTTGGGGGGTTAAGGGTGGACACCATGACGACAGGGAGCCTCGGCTGTAGGCAGGGGCAAACACCCCCCTCCACCGGTTTTTCTGACTGACAAGCCAGGGGGAGGGGACTGCGCGCTCAGGGGGGATGATGTCATGCTCGGGCATGCTCCTTCCCGCAAGCCCCACAGCGCGCGGCCCCTGCAGGCACATTCCCGTGTCGCTCCCCTTTTTCCTGCATTT
This sequence comes from Brevimyrus niger, assembly GCA_015164015.2. Classification (NCBI taxonomy): domain Eukaryota; kingdom Metazoa; phylum Chordata; class Actinopteri; order Osteoglossiformes; family Mormyridae; genus Brevimyrus; species Brevimyrus niger. Next base: position 18,462,810 of record JAABNY020000129.1, read on the forward strand.
GCGCCCCCCAACCCCCCCCCCCCCCTCCCCTAGACGCCCGTCGCTCTCCTTTCGTTCTTATTCATAATTGCTTCTTCTGTATTTCTTTTGTCACGTCGTTACCCTTTATTTTTCTATCCCTCTTACCATATCTGGACACTGTGTTATAGCACGTTTATTGCCAAAATGTTTGCTTTTAATGTTAAAAAGCGGGGGGGGGGGGGGCAGTAACATCACTGCACTTTTGGTAACTTCCATCTTTACGTGTCTTCTTTATTCTTGACTTTCTCCCTTTATTTTTAACCCCTTTATCTATGAATTAAAGATGGACCGTCTTCAAAGCTCATGTATCTCCCCCAGCTCCCCAACCTCGAAATAGACTTGAATTCCTGGTTTAATTAACGAAAAAAGTCGGATGACAGCTTCTGGGAGCCAGTACGGAAACGTCGTTAAGCGGCTTAACGAAGCGGTAGGTGTTGCAGAAAGGAAATTAATATAGCGTGTATAAGAAAAGTACGGTCTGGGGACGAAGGAGGGAGTGAAAGAGAAAGAGACGATTGGGGTTAGGCAGGTACAGTCATATCCTGCTGGATTTTTCTGAGGAAGGGGGGGGGGGTTGTGCGTATCGCCCGCGTTTCGTGGCGTTTAGTCAGTGATTAACTGTTCACCTTTTACGGTTGGTAAAGTGTCAGCGGTCGGGGGGGGCTGAGACGGTGGGAGGAGGAGAGGGAGGAGGGGGTAGGGGAAGCGGTGAAATGAGGAGCTGAAGGGAAAGGTGTGGCTCTGTACCGTGTGCGGTGCTGCTGCGGCTGAGCTCCGTATCGGTACCGCGGAACGGGCAGAAGCGGAGAGGAAACGCGCACCGAGGGTGTCCTGCTCCGGTAAGGGGGTGCGGAGCCGCTGGGAGGGGGGGAGACAGTCCGAAACGTGCGCTTTAGCCTTACGCCATTTAAAACAATAGCCGGGCGGATTACAACGTCGATCCTCTTTTATGCGTCCTAATGTTTGCGGACCGCCGGCGATCGTCTGTCCTGCAGCGACGATTTTGATTCCTACCAAGTGCTGGGTTATTAGTGCGGTTGTCTGTATCAAATGCAAGAGAAAATGACGTCTGAGATGAATTAACCATAAATCCGGTTCAAGTTGTTTAGCGGTGACAGCCAGGGGGGCTCTGTGCGTTTGTGCATGTAAGGCACGCGTGTGGGTAAAGGGTTTCTGTATGGAACTTCTTTGCTGTCATGTTTTAATGATTTTCTTAAAATCTCTAAGGATATTAATTGTACTGAAAGCGTGAACCGTGCGTGTATTTTTGTACGGGCTCAAAATTGCTCACGTTTCCTATGGTGATATTATTAGTATCTTTATTATTGGTAGACTTCCGCGCCCTATACTGGGCTGAGTTGGGGTCTATGAGGTGTTTATTGGATCAGGGGCGACCCTGGGTCGGTACCAGCCTCCTGGACTATAATTAAGCAGTGACTTTCCCGACAGTTCCCGCTGACTCACTGGCGAGTGGGGGCTCAGGGGAGGTGAGGGGCCCTGAGAGGTCTGACCTGACTGGAGCCGGTGGGGAGACCCACGGGGGAGGCGGCATGGCACCAGGATGGGGGACCGTGACCCCGGCTTCCTGATGCCGGCTTGGAAATTACCAGGATTAACTAGAAAAACTAAATACAATAGAATCAGTTATGATCCACTTTCTCAAATCAAAGGGAAGTACGATCACAGACAAACAGAAAGCCCAGACGGACATAACACACCATATATCACCATTAACGTGAGTGCTGACAGCGTCAACGTTCTGTGTCGGGCACAGAAACTAACGAGCAGTATAAACACATTTCTTTTAATCAGACTATTTTTCTTTTCTGATTTTCTTCCCCAAGACCTTGGCATTTCTGCGACTTAGAATAGTAAGTTGGGGGTGGTCGAGTTGGCTTTTTCCAAGTCAGCTGAGCTATCCCTGTTATTCAGGGGGGGCGGCTGTTATTCGGGAATGGGACAGTGTGTACCCTGCTTCCTAGTTAATGCATTTCCGTAGTGTGAAGTTTGCCCGTTTGCTGGCCCTGCTGACCTGAACATGTCTGTGGTTTGTGTAAATGTTCCTGCTTTATCTGTACTTATAAACCGTTGCTAATACGCCGTATCTAAAGCAGTCAGGGCCTCTATCTGTGCGTCTGAGCCAACATAACCATTTAATTAACCCTGCGTAAAATTCATAAAGGAATCTGCCCAAAAATACATAATTCAATCTACTAAGCATTATCGCATAGTGTTAACTTTGTGTTGTTGCAAAGAAATAGCTCGTATTGGATAAAATGTCAGTACACTGTGAAAAAATGGGCACAGCCCTGATATGGTTTTGTTTCCCAAGGTACAAACAACGTTAATGTCCCTCAGAGTCCATTTCTGTACCTTAAAAGGTAGATTTTCCTACAGGAAGGGTCTCCAGCTCTGGTCATGGGGAGCTACTGTCCAGTAGGCTTTCCATCCTACCTGATTTCTGGTATTTACCTGAGAACAGGTGTGGCCCATCAGATGCCAGGTAGATTGGAAACCTACTGGACAGTAGCTCTCCAGGACTGGAATTGTAGATCTAGAAGACCCTTGAGGGTTCAGCCCGAGTGAAAAGTGATTGTACCCTCAAAGGTACAAATTGGTGCTTTTCCTCTGACAGTCTACTGTCCTGATTGAGGAGGTTTGGAGACTCTTAGTTACAGGTATAAGGGGTTTTTAGCTAATGGTTACAGGATAATGTACATAACAAGTAGGTTTTATTATTGCTGCTGTATTCTTTCTTAGCACTTTATTTGCTGATGACAGAAATAACCATGCTATTCGTTTTGTGTAGCCTCAGCTGTCATGGCATCAGCTGCCCCCCAGAAGAGGATGGTATCATCCGTCTTCATCACTCTGGCATCTCCGCACCGCGCCACCATCACCCCGCATGCCTCGCTGAGTGACTCGCGTGGCTCTGCTGTCACCGCGGCCAGCCCCGGAAAATCCTCGCTCGGCGCCCCCAGGCTTGGCCCTCCTACAGCCCCCAAAGCCCAAACTACTGTGCCGTATAGCCACGCCCCTACTACGCCACAGGCCATGCCCCCTGTCTCACACAGTCACGCCCCCGCCGCATCAAAAGCCACACCCCCCATGTCACAAAGCTATGCCCCTGCCACATCACAAGTCACACCCCCTACATCACATGGCCACACCCCCACACCGAAAGCACCACCGCCAACACAATCCAAGCCCATCCTTGTCCCCTCACAAGTCCCGCCTCCACCACCATCCAGCCCCACACTCATCGCGCCGAAACAGCCTTTCCACTCAACGCTCCAGGGGGTGCAGCCCCTATCCTTGGGCAGCATTATGCCCTCCACAGCACATGGGCAACAGGCTGCACTGGACAGAGAGAGACCAGTGGAAGGTAATGAAACCAGTACATCGTTCATTTGTTTTGTTTTTTTGGTTTCTGCTGCATCTCATTGTAATGCAGACAAACCTTGAGCCTGTATGCTAGTCAATCGATGGACTCTTGCACATAAACGCAACCACACAGACAGTACACACCCCAGACCCAGGGCGGCAGGCAACCTCTGTCTCCAAAAGTGAAGTTTTACAATGTGAAGAATAGCATGCTGGCCTCCAAGGATTACCGCAGTAGGCTAGATGGCTTCTGCATTGTGGTAACATTTCATCCCGTAGCGTCTTGAGGTCGTCTGTGAGCTTTGTGCCTGTCTGTCTGAAGTGTAGTTTATGTCCGATTTGCGGTCTACGTCCGATATGTGGCACGTCACGCACGACCCCTGATGGATGGTGTATGGTCCTGGTACCGGACCTCACTCTCTCGTCTGTCTCCCCCCCCCCCCCCCCC
>JAABNY020000129.1:18466745-18480629 GCA_015164015.2 Brevimyrus niger
CCTCCCCTTTCTGTCATTCAGTCTGAAGCCCCCCTGTCTTCACCCCAAGTAAGATGCATATGTGTTCGTGGCAGAGATGCTCTACCTGTGTACCCACTGTGATGTATTTACTCTGTCAGGCATTATTTACAGCTAGTTTTATTATTACTTATTATTTTATAGTGTCTGCAAGGTTCATACAACAGAAATAGGCTGGGCTGCCACAAGGACAGTTCTGCACATTCTATCGTTGAGTGATTTAAGGTGTTCGTAATATGTAAAGCAGAGTACTGCACACGTTTCCACGATTGTTTACTTTCTTTGTGAACTTAGGCTTTCCCTATGATTTTGTTTTGATGGATTGACGATGCAAAGCGAGACTGGCATCAGCGCTGGCCATTTCTCTCTGCAGATGAAGCCTGTGCCTGGACCTCAGTATGGGGAGACGGCGCCACCTGCTGGTCAAAGCCAGAACAACCAGACTCCAAGAAATGAGGACCTCAAGGATGATACAGAGGGCAAAGGTCAGCGGAGGCGTCCAAAACCCTGAAAAGCAAATCTCCCAGATTTGGGAATGTTCTGGCCCATATGTAGTGATCAAGTCATTTATTGTTATTTTTTTCTTTTTACTTTAGTTTGCATTTGATTTTTTTGTTTGTTTTCAGACGTGTGTGGATTTTGCCGGAAACCAGTGGCCCTCAGCGAGGCCGCCATTGAGGCCCTGAACAGGACGTACCACGCAGGCTGCTTCCAGTGCAGGCAGTGTTTCCTGCCCCTGGCTGGACAGCTTTACTACAACAAGGCGGGGATACCGCTGTGCGAAGCCTGTTACCAGGCAAGTGCCAGACGGGGGCCTGAATGGGGGCGTCAACAAGCAGCAGCTTAAATTATGTGTGACACATTACGTGATGGGGCACAAATAATATAGTATTATGTTGCTACTTATGTATTAATTAACCATAAAGTCTTAGTCGCATAGTGATTTCATGGTAATTCATCTTTAATGAATCGTGATGCATGTTTTATCTCAAGCAGTTACTTTATTTGTTACTATATCTGTTAATTCCAGTAAACTACTGAAGGGACTACTCATGAATAAAACATAACATGAGTTATTACTAAGTATTTGTGCACAATCAAGGAAAATGTTACCAAATTATGGGCCTGAGTGGACAGTATATGAACTGTTTACATTTAAGCTTATTTCTCTGGATTGGCTGTTCATTGTATATGTTGCACCATCTATAATAATAATTTATTTAAATTTGTAAACAATGAAAATAAACTGTAATTGAGTGACTCTGTGGGCAGTGACGTAGTCTGACACTCTCAGCGATGCTGCTCTGAATTCTGCCTTTAGCTCTGTGTGTGTGGAGTTTGCATCTTCTCCCTCTTTTCATGGGATTTCATGGCTGCTCTGTGCTGTAAAAATGGTGCCGCCCTTCAGGTGAGATGTAAAACCAAATCCCTGACTCCCTGAGGTCATAAAAGATCCCTGGGCATTTTTTGAAAGAGTAGGATTGGTACCCCGATGTCCTGGCTAACACTGTCCACTGTGGCCCTATCAAATCAGGCCCTCAAATCATCCCCTATATCTAACTGGTGAATTCTCTCCTGCCCCTTCACCACCTTAGCTACTGTGTGGTGAGCGTACTGGTGCAGGATGGCTGATTGGCATCATCCGGGTGGGGGCTGCACAGTGGGGGTGGCTGAAGTGGCTCCCCATTGGTTCTGTGAAGTGCTTTGGGTGTCTTGGAAAATGCTGTATGAATGAATTCATTCAAAAGGGATTCACACCCACAACAAAACTGCCTGCAGAGGAGCAGTGATGCAAAAGATTTAGAATAACGATGCTGTTAGCATTCAAATAAGGTTTGCCTGGCTGACTGTTTGTTAGCAGCACATGCTAACGTCCCGGTGGCATCGTAGGCCAGCCTGGAGCAGTGCTGGGAGTGTGGGGAGACCATCAAGGAGCAGGTGATGCGGGCCCTGGGACGGGCATACCACCCCCCCTGCTTCGTATGCTGCACGTGCAGCCGGCCGCTCGGAGAAGAGAGGTTTGCCCAGGGCGAGGTCGGAGAGGTCTACTGCCTCGCTGACTACTACAGGTAAGCGCCCCGCTTTGACTCTTGTCGACGATTTGCTGTAGCCCCGAGATGGGCCTTTGCGATTGGCCGTTGTGACGACGAGTCACGGTTTCTCCACGTTGCCATGGCGACGGCAGGAAATATGCGCCGTGTTGCAGTGCCTGCCAGCAGCTCATTGTGCCTGCAGATGATGGACGGGACAGCTACACTGTGGAGTGCTTGGGTCGGACCTTTCATGAGGACTGCTACCGATGCGAGGTAAAGGGGAGGAAGAGGATGCCACTCTTAGAGAGAGGGGTTTCTGTTGGTGGAGGGATAAGATCACTTTCTTTTCTTGGGAATAATGCTATCAGGAGGACGACAGACTAAAACGTAAAACGGACTCTAAGGTCATGTGCGACACCAGGGGCAGAGGATGGAGTGGGAGCATTACGAGGGATTTGGGAATTCGGCAAGATCGGGGTTGGGAATGAACACAAGAGCAAAATGGGAAACTGGCAGCGAAAGGATGGGAATCGGCATGGGTGGGGCTCGGGGGAGGGGGATGAGTCGCCTGAGATGAAATAGCAAAACATTTGCAAGATCGGCATTGGCACTTTGCACCTTTGCGTAAGTGATTTGTTATACGTAGACAAAGTAATACATTGTACATCAGATATGTGCATTAACAGGTAAGATAAGCAGGACGAAGGATTTTTGCTCCCCCACTCAACATCAAACTCAAGTATGGGAATCGGGTCTCACAGTACAGTAAGCTAAGCAGCGACGTTTGGTCTCTGTTTTATAATATTGTTGAAGGGCTTATCACCTTGCCTCTCCACTGTAGATTATCCTCCCCCCCCCATACACACACACACACACACACACCGAAAGCGACGACTACACCTGCTGGTCACATGCGCCACGCTTTTCTTGAAATACCTGTCTTATTCTGCACTCAGACCTGCCAAGTGTTACTCTCTCCGGAGCCGAATGACCAAGGCTGCTACCCTCTGGATGGAAGGATGCTTTGCAAACCTTGTCACCTGACCCTGGTGCAGGAAAGCCACGGTTAGGGGCAGATCTCCTCCCCGCCACCGAGTGGCGCTGAAGAGGGTCAAGGCTGAGTGGAGGAGGAGTAAGATCAAAATGCAGTTTTTTTGGGGGGGTGAACTGGAGTTTGGGGGATGTCCGTGTGTGTATGTCAGATGTGGGAATGTTTGACTTTTTCAAAAGATGATTCAGACCAAAATTTTTTACTACATTCTTGGTTTTTCAGTTGTTTCATTTCTACTTGACAAGTGTAATATTTCATTTATAGTTGATAATTGGTCTTATATGCAGCTCTTGACTCTTAAATGTGCCAAAGATTTCTAATAAAATCCTTCCTTTGTCTCACTCACTCATTATGTGGTTAAACTGTGTCACCATTGTATAACATGTTAAGTAATGGATGAATAAAGTCATACTTTGAATGTTTGTGACTTTGGTTTCCAAATTATTTTGAAGTCCCTCACCCCTGAAGTCTTAGAAATCCTGCTAGGGCTTCAGCACCACTCTTATGTAACTGGTCCTGGGGGTAATTTTTCACTATTTTTCTGTGTCCCTAAAGTCAAAATATCATTTATAGTCAACTTCAGAAATATAATGAATGGATTCATGCAATGAGCTGAAATTCTTGTTGGTCATTGTGCAAATAAGAAATAAAACATAAAATATAAATGCAGAGACATAAATGTAATATAAACATGACATTATAAGACATTATTGTTGGCAAAGGATTGTGGAAATTTGGAACCTAAGTTTGGAATGGAGCAGAATGTGATGCATGAATAGATTCAGATTTATGAGTCCTGGGTCAAATGGCCTCTGCATCACCATTTTTGATTTTAGGGAAAGGTTAATTTTATTTACTTAACTGGGAAGAAAGTCCTCTCGCCAGCTTCCAAATGGAAAAAAGTGTCACTATTCAAAGGTGTGCATAGGAGGCTCTGAAGTTCCCAAAAAAAATTTAAATCACTGAAACGGCTTATTCTCACTCTCTGTTCTGTTTATCTGAATTTGCTTATTTCGAGAAAAGAGTTTGAAATGTACCCTAAAGTGTGGAAAGTGGTTTGGGGGCTTTTCAGAGAATTTCTCATTCCTCTTGCAACATGACGTCCAGGCAGAACATCGCTCAGGGTCACAGGCCGGGTCACACCCGTTTACTGTCTCCTGGAAAAAGACGCAGAGATCGAAACCCACAGTTCCTGTTGCATTACTGACCTGCTCCCTTGAAACTACCACTATGGGAAGTTGCAAAAAAAAATGTCATTGTGGAAGGTATGTGTAGTTTACATACCAAGATTTAAAAAAAAAAAAAACAATGATGTAAAAACCGTTTTGGAAATTTGTTGAAATTAACAGGCCCATGCTTGAGACAGGAAGGGCCAGACTGTTCAACGGCTTTAGAGTCCGAGGGTAAAAGTAATTTTAGGCCTTGCTGTGCTTGACTTCAGAGCACCAGCTGACAATCGAGGTTACATGACGGGTGTGAGGGGGGTTTGATGAACCCAGTGTCCCCTGGATGCAGTGAGCGCCTATGTTACAGAGGAATAACCTCCATATCATCATTTAGAGGTGGTGATGTCACATGCAGCAGTGACTTAGCAAGCCGTATCTGTAACAGACACCACTCTCGGTATTCTAGTAACGTTGCTGTGCTTGATTAATACAACGTGATTAAAGTAATCGAATGCCATTTGAGTGAGTACTACCATATTTTTTGCGCATTGAATGAAGATTTAATTAACTTTCATTTTGATGAGAACCCATCTTTAAGTTGAATTAATATGTCACTATACTAAGAGAATTCAGGAGAAATATTCAGACATATCTGTTTATGAAACTTATCCATGTCGGTCAGAGGCCAGAATTTAAATTCATAGGCCACAGAATCAGGTTAAATCATGCCCCATATTGGTGCAAAATAGGCCATGGGACATATCGTAACATATGGTAATTCTATGTTTAAAGCGAAGTTAGTTGAGGCCCTTTTATAGCAGAGGCCCCTGGGCTCCTGCGTGGGTAACTCCATGCATTAAAGCATCTCCCCCCCGTCCCCCACTCGATTCCCCTCACTGTCTCTATTCACATTTCACCTTGCTCAGAACTCGTTTTTGTCACACGTTATCCTTATTGCTTCAGACAGTGCCTCATCTTTCAGCCCTGACGCCCTACCTATTTTCTCTCCAGAAAATCTATTTTTTTTGTCAGTGTTGGGAGACCTGGAGCCTATACCATGATCCAATGCAGCACAAGGCAGAGGAACAGCCCAGATGGCATAGCAGTCCTGGAGCCCCAGACAGTCACCATTTTTGCTCCCTGTACCAAGCATTCTGTGTTCTTGGTTGGCTGGGGTTGGGGAGGAAGCAAAAATGGGGACTGTCTGGGGTCCCCAAGGACTGGGTTGGAAAGCACATGGAAATTCATGCCATTAGTTAAATGGGACATGTCTCTTACTTGTTTGTGGGTGAGTGGGTGAACCACATTATGGTCAACACTATGTATAGCCTATATTACCGTGGTGTCCAACTTGTCAGTCCATCTTGACTTGTTTCCGGGTCAATGGCAGAAGATGATCAATGGAGTTTTATTTCATTGTTCCAAAATATAACAACCCCACCCCGACAATAGGCAAAATATAACGAGGGTATTCCCCCCGATCAGTGGAAATTCAAGAGCTGCTTTTCACCCCTGGTGAAACCTAAGGCTTAAATACACTCATGCAGTACAAGCAATTCAAAGACACCAATTAATCTAACCTATGAGTGTAAATTATGGGGGAATGTAACATTATGAACATAATATTGTCATGATGAATGGAACCTCAACCACCTACGATGTTCAATTCTATGTTACACCCTTGGTCTCATCATATGTGTTTGAATACACAACAAGGAACAAGCAGAATGCAGACACACGCACAGCAAACGGCAGGGGGAGATCCCACGACCGAAGAGGCGTGATGTCATGCTGGCGCCCCTTCAGGCACGCGGCTGTCGGCTCGGTATATACAGTCGATAGATATAGATTAATAATCATGTGTCACTTACATCAGGAACAAAACCGGGAACACGCAGAGAAAGGTTTGTACTGCCGGTGATTAAATGACCTAAGACCATTTCAATACCACATTCAGAGTGTAGAAACCAGATTAATGTGATAAGGGTACTGTACGATACGCTCCACGTTGAGTTTACAAGGAATGAGAATATAACTAAAAATGAGCATAAAGGTTTTGAGAATGAGATGCAGGAGATTATACAAACGTACCAAGTGCCTGTAACTGCTGCTAAAATTCTGAAAGATTGTCGGACATAATGACCCCGATTCACGTTTGCAGAGATACGCAAATACGTCCCCGAATTTTCCCGTAGCGTCATATAGCTGTTCTGCCACCAGAGGGCGGTCAGCTATACGTAAAGCTTTCGTTAGCAGGTCGGTGGCCTAATTTAAGGCCGCTTCTCGTAGGTTCGCTATGTCCCCATATATGTTTCCTTGTGATTAAAACTGATTAAATTACAGTCATACAATAATATCATCTTTAGCGTTATCGAATTAATGTAGAGGACCGGGAATTTAAATTTTCGAGAAAATTGCGCTCATTTCTTTAACTTTTACTTAGTAGACTAGAAATACCCCGTTTGGCCACTGCATTTTACAAGCTATTGTAAAATGACAGGTCAGTCATTTAAAAGTATGTAAATACATCATTTGGGTCACTCTATAACCTCTAAATAGTACGATCGTTTGAAAATTCCACGTTCTGCTTTTATGTGCCTAGTTTGCTTTTTCATCACAGTCGCTTTAATTAGCTCACATATAAAAATATGTCATCATCCGTAAGAGTTAGAAATAAGCACATAAACTAAACATGCCCATCAAAATTCATTTATTTTTTTAATTAACCCGTGGGCCTACCAAGCTGTCAGAAGTAATGGGTCAGTTTAAATGACAGTGTGAGTGGTCTACGACACAGAGTAGCCTATTTTCTTATAATAATATAGTAGTAAATGCAGTCACAGACTAGGAAAATTAGGTAATCAAACAAACGTTAACTAAGATGACGATTATTTGGGTTTATGGATAAAACAAAGGCGCAATATTCGGGTGGATTTCTTCTATGCACCCACCCAGCGATAGGATGGTCTTTCCACACCGAGTATGTTCTGCTGTACTGAACATATTGTTGACGAATGGCAGGATAAAAATGTGGTCGCCGGTGTTCTGACAAAACATACTACCTATCGAGATTTGCTATCGAGCCTTTTTGCGCATGTGTTGTTCCACCGTTTTGGGATTAGGGTTAGGTTTTAGGGGTTAGGGTTAGGGTTAAGGTAAGGGTTTTTAGTGGTTTTGGGGGGTTAGGGCTATCGATTAGCACTATGTTAGGATGTTTTGATAAAGTAGGACGTATTGTCAGAGCACCGGACCTCCAAACTCAAATCTGCATCGTTTATAGGCATACGAAGAGACATACAGTGTCTAAAGTCCGTGAAACTAAGCGCGGTGTCAATCTCAAAATTCTTTAAAACACCACATAAACCAGTTCGCACCAATTTAACCGTTACCTTATAATGTAATAATCACATCTACGATCTACGAACAAAGTCAGGCATCTTTAGAATAAAGTAATTTCTGGGATAAAAATGTTGGCACATGTTGTTTGTTAACTGAGATAATATCGTTACATAACTTACAAAACACCAGTAAGCAATATCCATACAAGAAATGCAGAAATGTCAGTCGGATAAAAAACATTTAAAGGATCTAGCCCATTCCCTGGACTTAATTAAATCAAAAGGCATCGAATTTTATTACCTAACAGCTATATTTAGTTGTTTCGCATTTTAAGGATGGTACATTACTAACGCCACCCAACTTAGACTGGATACTCCCATTCTCACTGGACCTGTTTTATTTTACATAAATGAATCGCTGAACTGGTGCAACTAGTATTATTAGTTCGACGTGTACCTTCTTATTTAACACCCCTGCTCCGAGTAGCTATACGTAACAAAAACACGGCTTTGTTGCGCAACAGCACCGTAACACATAACGATGTTTTAAGGGTGGTTAGATATTCCCAGGTGCTGTACGGTACTGAAAAACCAGTGAAGTCCGGATGGGCAAGCATACAGCTGTGGTCGGGAATAAAAGAAGCAGGCTATTCACGCATTCCCTTTGTGTGGAAAGGGCAGGATAAATCCACGACTCCACTCATTATTTGTGGGGACATTTTACCTTTACAGACATTACTAAACGTCGACATTATTTGTCGAACAGTAGCTGCAATGCAAGGTGCACGCCATTGTGTGCAATAAGTTACTGCCACCCCTGATTATCTCACACTTATGCGATATGACAGAAAGGAAAAAAGGTAACAAAGTTACTAAAATAGTTTATACGGCTATACTTCTCCTGAAGGGAAATTACAGTTAAATTTGTTAAGGTGAAAAGCATACGCTACACGTTACGCGTGTTTGATTTAATTGTATTTGTTACATTGTATCTACAGCTGTTGGTACACTAAGAGTTGCGCAGTTGAGTAGCTGCATAACACAAGTAAGCTGCAGCTTTACTTAAAATGGCCGATCGGAGATACGGCTTTAAGTCCCATGAAATGGCGTCCGATGCACGACATCGCAAATATTTGCTAGTCGCCACCAAGAGTATTGTTCGCAACCACGCACTCACCTCCTTTCACTGTTACTATCCCCCAAATGTATATCATATACGAATTGGCCAAAATATATAATTGTATACCGAGAGATTGATAAACATGTTTCCAGAAAGAAATCGGCGATACCTTACATACGTATCGTTAAAAAAGTTCAGTAGTATGCAGGATTGTGACAATTTAACTTCCGTAATATAAAAACGATTTAATTTGGAGTTCGTAAGCAAAACACGGGCGATGAAATTTTCGTTCGTGGTTCACCTTTAATCCACAGCTATTTTATCGCGTTAATAATTCCAAGCATAATTCCAAGACAAAGGAAAAAGGGTGAAAGATGGCGGTGTTACACAAACAGAATCCAGTGCACATCATCCTTTCACTGAATAAATTCAGTACTTGTACTCGAGCAGGATTTCGTAATTTGAAATGTAAGGCCAGCGTTCATATCCACCCATGCAACAGTTTTGCAGAATAAAATCAACCCACACGTTTATTCCTGAAATTCGATTACTCCCAGCATTGTGCGCGATTTCTCGAATAAGCTTGTTGTACTATTACAGCCACGTATGTACTTTCTCGAAGAACAAACGACGATTCTCGGACTCCGTCTCTCCCCCACAAATATCAGACACGCAAAAGCTGAAAGCGCCTCGTCCGCAGACAGCGCCAGCCGACGGCCGCTTTATTCGGCGGGTGTGAAACGGCTCCCCCGCCCTTCGGACGCCACACCCGCGCGTCGCCGGCCTGCCGCGCTCATCACAGACCCCAGCAGCTTCCAGACGTTTCGCAAATCCTGATGCAACGTCTTACATATACTATGTAGAGTTTCTTACATTTACATGTGTGCAAATAAAGTATCTTATATAGGACATACTTATTGTTAACTAATTTACAGTACTGTTTAAAAGTGCGCATCACAGCTGAAAACTACCACACCAAAGCCTTTATAAAAATATACTTTGATAAAGAACAGCTTTACAAGTGAAGAAAATCGATATATGTATACTACGAATAAATATGTTGACGATGCATATTTTTTACTATTGAAATTCGGAATATAAAACATTTGTCATGTATATATAGTTTAATCATCTTACAATAGTACTCTAGTTTTGCCCTTCAATTTATTTATGATCCTTAATTTAAGAATATAATTGATATGCTATCAAATGCTCTGCACATAAACTGAATTACAATAGTTATACAATATTCGGTGAAGACAAGGCGTTTTAAAATGTGCAAACACATCCGTATTGCGCAACAATACATCATTACAGAACCTCCCTTCCCCCATGCTCTTCATTCTCATACATTCTTTTAACGCCTGCGCACAACGGAGTGCTGATTCGGGTGGGGGAGGGCACGACAACGCTTGTTTACGACGCATGCGTGGTCTAATTCTCAGAATGCGCGAGCCGGAGTCAGAGAAAGTGGTAGAGGTTGGCGGGCTCAGGTTGCATGCGGGCTCGAGCGCGTGTGTCAGGGAACGGCTACGGGGGGGAAACAGTGTGTTGTGCGCGTGCGCGCGAGCTCGAGCGCGCGCGTTCCTCGAGGCGCGGTGGAGGATCACGTTCACGCAGCGCGAGAGCTAACCGCTGAGTCGTGTTGGACCGAGTCGTCACCCTGTGCGCCGAATATCTCTACAGCTTAGAGCTCGCGGCGCGGACTTGCGACCTGCCTGCAGCGAATAAAGAAGAAGCGTGTGAGAGAAGAGATAAACGTTACAAAAAGCATTTCTGTATGAAAGGGGGACACAGACACACATTATGGTCCGGGAAACCAGACATCTATGGGTGGGGAATTTACCCGAAAATGTGCGAGAAGAAAAAATCGTCGAACATTTTAAACGGTGAGTATTTTTTCTTTTTTAAGGCGAGGAGGAGGGGGACAGAAACACGGGGGTTGTTCTTGTTACGAATCTCAAAATGCAATCAGTCTCTCGGCGCCGTAACATTCAGACCAGCTTAATGCGCCGTGGGAAATTACTCCTAGTAAAGGAGAGCGGTCAGAAAACGAGCTTCTTCCTACGGATTTGTTCGGAGAGAGGTTATTTTTTTCCCTGCTACTCAATGATCTTTGTGGACTCTAAATATCGACGTGTCTGATTGACTGCTAATCGTCGACGTCCGGAATTATATGTGTGTGTGTTTAAGAAGGCAACCGGGTGCATGTGAACGGAGCTTGACTGAACCTGGATGAAGCGACAAAATGGTGATACAGTAACAGTGCATCGTTGTTTTCCGCACTGTTTTTAAACGTGCGCTTGCCCAGTCTCCCAGTGGCGCGATTGCAGCTAAGCGGCTTCCCTATTTATAGTTTAATGCTGCTGCTGAAAAGACTGGGGAGGTGAGACATATTCAACAAATAATGACAATTTAGTCCGCTTTTGAAGGCACGGTCACCACAAAGACAATTAAATCAATCACTGCCGGGAAGGCATTAGGACAAGTCAGTATATTTCTCCCGAGAATAAAACGTCTTAATTTATGGCCCGGATCGAGGGGCTCGAATCGTGTCTAATCGGCATGGGACTGGGAAATATTGACATGCGTTCGGTTTGAGGGCGCAAAGTCGTATAGACTCTCCTGTCGCTACTTCTGGGTCGACAACGGCGTGGTTACGGCGATGGGTTTGGTCGCGGATCAGGCAAAGTTTCCTTTCATTTTTAATGCAGTTTAAGGGACTAACACGCACGATGCAGATCGACTACACTGATCTGACCGACCACTTGGGCAAGGTGGGGGGTGGGGTGAGCTGGACATCGCCGACTGGACGCAAAGGAAGATGTCAGTCATGACACTAGTGCGCATAAATATGTAATCGCGCTAAAAACAAAGGGTGTAATTCAGTATTTGTTTTTGTACCTCATTTTTGGAGAATCAAATTTCCAAACAAATATAATTCTATGCGGAGTTTAAGGAAATGTATCGAATGATGTGATCCGTCTGAAGTCAGTAAGAGTTTGGTTTCAGGACGGACACATCTGTGGCATCGTAAATATTTTACCTAATGTCTTAAGAGAGGCGCACCTTTTGCTGATACTCGCGGACACACCTTTTCTTCGGAGTCTTTGCTTTGGCCTTGTTACATTATTAATTTGACCTGTCGGTAAGGATAGTCTGAAATTTTATATTAAATCCACCACCTTGATTCGGCGCACCAAAAGCGATGACGGTTTAGACTTCGTCAAAAATCATTTTTCTCAGACGTTGAGCGACGCTTGCATTAGACGTCCTGCCCCCGGAAGCCCCTAGTTTTTCACGGCAAAATTATGCGCTACATATATTTAAAATTAGTGTGGTCGGCAAATACAGAAATGTACACGCAAATGAAGAGTCTCTATATCGGTTACATGTGTAAAAGCGTTAACCGTGCAATGCACACCTCTTGCAGTTTGCAATGGATATGAGAAAAAAAACTGTTTTTCCATCAGGAAGGTTTGGGGTCTGTCAAAGAGCTGAAGTGTCTGGAAAGTGAGGGGGGGGGGGGCATGGGAATTGGTTTGTAAAATGGCGTCGCGGAAGCCGTATGGGAAGGCAAAGCTGGGCTTTTAACCACGCGAGAGATGTTTCTGTATTGTAAACCTCTCATTTTCTCCCGTGAGACGCTGCCGGTGTCTCTTCGGCTCATTGTGGAGTGAATGACTTTTGAAAACTCGTCTCTGATTACTTTTGTCAGTGATATTTACCGTGGTGTATTATGAATATTGTATTTAAAGTTCTTAAAATGTTAATGCCATGAATGCGAATGCCGTGGCATTTTGTCCCCCCCGGAATTTCAGATAGAATTTCATTGCCACGATATGTAATTTAGGGGGCGAGATATTTTGGAATAAAAACAGTAAGATAATGCCCTTGCCTCGCATGTTTCGTTGCGTTAGTCAGCAGTACAATAAAAGTTCCAATTTTTTTTTTTTTGAGTTTTGATTACTTAACTCTTTCTTCTCATAGATGGAAATTTTGTCTCGCGGTTCAATGGTTCCATTTGGATTGGTGTTGAGCTCTAATGGGTAGAATAATAATAGGGGAAGGGTTGCCCTTTATGGCAAATGCATCTACAACACCCCGCCCCGACATAATCACGTGACTCTAGAATTACTTTGTCAGTATTGGCATAGTTAATGCAGTTACATTAGTATTAGTAGTAATGTAGTTTACATCCCACTCATCCAGAAAAATTTAATTGTGAGGTTGTATTGTTTGTTTCTTTAAGCTTAGTCTATACCTTTTACTTTAGTTTTGTTACACCAAAGGAGCCCTCTTCACTAGACAGTGGAGGGTCAATTTCTGTAGGATTTAGTTTGCACGTTAGACAGCAGGTGACCTTCAGTCTTCCTCAATGCATGTGATTTAAGGTATAGGAGGAAGCTAACTTTCTGTGATGTGCCTCTGTGGATCAGGCTTCATCTCTGCTGTTTTGCTATTAAAAGCATCCATTAGTAATACTGGTCATTTGTGGATACATATGTGTCATAAAAGGGAGAGGCCAGTATCTGAAGAATTAATTTATTTTAGAGTTTATTTTTGGGACTTGGGTATTTCACCTGGTTGTAGTGTAAGTTTCCTTTGCTGACCTTCCTGGCCAGTGGGTGTTCTTGGTTTCTGTTGGGGTGGGAGTTATCTTACCTTTGAATCGGGGGTGAAACGTGTCTGCTTTTTGGCTTGTGAATGGACATTGTGTTTGGCCTGGACGTGCTGCATCTGAAAATGCAACATTGTCTTTATTATGCTTAATTTTGCTTGATGGATGCTGCTGTTAAAGGATTTGTTGCTTTGTGTGGTGGAAGCTTTTGAGTTAACTTTAGGCTGTCTGTGATTTCTCAAGGTCGCCATGCTTCCATTGTCCACCATTTTCCTTATCTCTGTTGATGATTTCTCTTCTGTCACTACTGGACAAAATGAATTTTGCCCATGAGTTCCAGGGAGTTAGTGTCCTGGATTGTCATGGCCGAAGCATGAACCTTTGTTTTGACTTCATTTAGGCCACAACTTAACATTAATTCATCGCCCATGTTCTTTTTTTTTTACCCCTCCCCCCTTCTGCACCCCCCCCCCCCCATCCTAACCCCTTCCTCCCCTCCCCTTCTCTCCCCCTAGGTAAGGGGGGGTGGGGAGCGTC
>JAABNY020000129.1:18484920-18511926 GCA_015164015.2 Brevimyrus niger
ATTTTGGGAATGTTAAGAAGCTGTCCGGAATGGGAGGTGTCTGAACTAGTGGCCTCACTCTTATAGGTCTGATTCCCGCCCTGTCTCGTGGCCTCGCAGCCTCACTCTAATGGGTCTGATTCCCACCCGGCCTCACAGACTCACTCTTATGGGTCTGATTTCCACGCGGCCTCACAACCTCACTCTTATAGATCTTATTCCCTCTCTGCCTCACAGACTCACTTTTATAGGTCTTATTCCCTCTCTGCCTCACAGCCTCACTCTTATAGGTCTGATTCCCACCCGGCCTCACAGCCTCACTCTTATGGGTCTGATTCCCCCCCGGCCTCACAGACTCACTCTTATGGGTCTTATTCCCTCTCTGCCTCACAGACTCACTCTTATAGGTCTGATTCCCACACGGACTTCCGGTGTTGGTGGGGCTTTGGTTTCCTTCTGCAGTCCTGACATGTATAGTTTTAGGTTAATTAGTGGCTCTTTGTAAATGGCCTGTGTCTATGCGGGTTTGCATTTACCACATTGTGGGGAGTAAATCCAGTTATATGTATTTTGTTTGGTTAATTATGATATCATAGTTAGGATTAGGGTTATGCCCATAAAAATGAATGTAAAATCCCCTAAATGGTAAGGTTCTCACTCAGCACACCCCTACATTAGGTGACTAATCACTTTCCTTTAAGTATGAATCAGAAAAAATACATTTTATTTCGTTCATATTTATGATGTTGCTGTTCATCTTTCGAAGGAGCAAATGGAAGAAAATGGGAAATAGTGGCAAAGGGTAGGAAAATGGGCTTTTTCCTAAGGCTGGTTTATACTTCTCCAAACAAGCCACTCTGCGTATGCGTACACAGAAATGTTCATACTTCTCTGGTCAGGCTGTGTACATCTTTATCAATACTCCCTGCACACACACCACAGCGATGCGATTTGTGTCCATTTCGCTGTTTTACAAATTCAGAGTTGCCAGCTTTGGACAGCTGACTGGCGGTGAGGTTTTCAGTTCAAGACGCGTCTGCATACACGTGTATCTAATATTTTTAGTACCTTGTAAATAGTGTATAGAGTATTTAAAGTACCCCAACACTCATCAAGGTGGACACTAACAAATCCGTCATGCACAGTCTGTCCAGCGCTGCGTCTACACCGCTGCACAGACACAGATTTGGCGTGCAGCAGGCATTCGTCCGCGGAGGTGCCCAATGACATCAAACGCATCATAAACATTCGAGTGGACACCTGCAGAGAAGTACGAACCAGCCTTTCGAAGTCATGGTTGCAGAGAAGCGCCTGTAGGCAGTGATAGGACTTGGACAATAGCTAGCAAGTCATGGTACCACAGTGCGAGTCCCCTATGTTTCAGACTGGGAGCAGTGGTCAGTGGCAGTGCTTCGCATAAACATGGTCTCCCTCCATCAGGGCAGAATAACCATTTGTTTGGCAGTGTGTGGATTTTGACCTGTATGCAAAACTCCAAAGAGACCTGTGTATTACCGTGATGCCTTGACTGGCAGAGACTTCAGGGGGCGTGGGGGTCATGGAGGGTAGTCGTGTGGGGGAGGGGGAAGCTTGACACATTCTTCGGAGTGATTACATTCACACTAGAGCCCTTTTTAGTAACCGACCTTGGAGTGAAACTAGTAAGACGGGTTTGACCTGAAGGGGTCCGGTTCTGTTCTAGAGATTTTGTTCTAGAAACATGTAATGCCAGTGAATGAAAAATGTCTGCTTTACACTTGAGTAAATGTAAATGTCCATACTTGCTCGGTCCTGGTTATTTTGTTGCCGTATAACTGAGCGCCACCCCCCACCCCCCCTGTCTCCCCCAGGGCTTCCGAAGGCCGGGAGCGTGCCTACGAACACAGTGCCTATGGACACCATGAACGTGGCGGTGGTGGTGGGGCCAACTTTGAGCGTCAGCGACACTACGACACGGACTACTATCGTGACCCCCGGGAGCGTGCGCTGGTGGGCCCTGGCGCTGGCTCCGGCTCTGTCGGGGGTTGCGTGGCAGGTTCCGGAGCGGGCCCTGGAGGGGTGGGTGCCGGCGGCGGGGCGGGTGCTGGAGGGGGGGGCAGCGCCGGCGGCGGGGGATCCTCGTCAGGCGCGGTGGGCTACTATGGCTCCCGCAGCCGCAGCCCGAGCCGCTTCGAGGCCCCCGAGCCGCGGTACGAGCCACGTGCCCGCGAGCCCTTCGCCCTGTCCAGCGTCGTGCATCGCGACCTGTACCGCGAGGACCGTGGCCGGCGCGCCGAGCGCGTCTACCACCACAGCCGCAGCCGCTCACCCCACTCCTCACAGTCCCGCAACCCTTCGCCGCAGCGGCTTCCCGGCCAGGCCTCTCGGGCTGCCCGCTCCCCCAGCGGCTCCGGCTCCGGCTCCTGTAGCCGCTCATCCAGCTCGGACTCCGTCAGCAGCAGCAGCAGCAGCAGCAGCGGCAGGTAGGTGCTACTGCCGTGACCGTGGAAAGAAATAGCCCGTCCAGCATCTCAGCCGCCTGTCCAGTTGGTTGTTTTTACTTACAGGCGTGCCATTTTGGGTCTGCTTTGTGGTTACTGTTGATCCATAGACTTTATTGGGCTTTGTGAGGGAGTGCTGTAGTTTTTTTTTGTAGGCACTTTCACAAGATAAGGTCTTTGGCTTGTTTTTTGAGGACGGTGTTGATTTATGCAGCAGTTATGACCTTATTCTGACCTGAATGCTTTTATATGCTGTACTGTCTTATTTGCATCTTGTTGCCTTTCTGGCAAGATCTCTCTGATCTTTACTACTGTGAGTAAAGCCTGTTTTTATTATGGGACTCGGGTACTTTCCAGCATCAGTCATCCGTAAATTTTGCACATTTCGGTCTGACAAATGCCGGTGTTTTGGTTGTGTCAGATATGGACACGAAAATTTGTTCTTGCTGTTTGTGGAACTGCAAATATTTTAGAGTTGTCACAACTACTTGTTTAAACTCGATTGCTCCGTTATTAAAAAGCATCCAGCAAAACTTTCCTTATCGATTACTTGGAAATATGGCTGAAAGGAGATTGCACATAGTGGCTGAGGGTCCAAATAAAGAGTGTAAGTTTTAGTTTTGTGGAAACACGTCACATTAAAAGTGAATGAAAATGCGGTTGTCTCTCGGGGTAGCCTCGCCTGTAATTCTCATCACTGCCTTAAATCATTTTGATTAATTTGCTTTCGACATTTACTGAATATCAAAATAATTGCTGCTCAAGTGAAGGTCTAGCATTTGCTTGATATTGTCTTTTTGGAATATTTCCATTCAGCAGAATTAATGTTTCTCAGTGCCCAGTTCTGGGTTGCTTTTCTTCTTGTCAGTTGCTCTTGTTTAATTTCTCGCATTACTCTTAATGAGTGAGTCCAGCAGCAAGGATGATGGATCATCTCAGAACATTTTTTTTTAAATACCACATCATTAAGATTGCAACACCTGCTAAGTTTTATTCCCTATGGCTGAGTAAAGTTTTAGCGTTGTGTATTTGGTCCGAACCCAGCACACTGTTGCGGTGCTTGTGATGTGATAATTGCATGCCCATGAAATGCCACGTTGATATTAAAATTGCACATATGTTCTTACGTTCTTACGTCGTGTCAACCAAGCAGTACAGTGGCGCGCTGCCGCTTTGTGTGTGTGGAGTTTGCATGCTCAGCTTGTGTGGTGTTTTGGCAGATCTAATGTCCTTCCGCTTTTCAATAGCATGCAACTTAAGTAAATTGGAGTGCTGAAATTGACCATTTGTGTGACTGAGAGGGGACCTCATTGGGTCATATAATGGATAGTGGCGTATGGCGTATATTTCATGCTGTATTTTTTAACTTTGACATTCACAGCATGGCAATAGTATTTCAGCATTTTGTGTTCATATATCAGAAGGGCCTAATGTACTTATAATTACATAGGGTGACCTTTTGTAAATGGAACCTTGACCCAGCAATACTGAAGGAGGCATGTGGCTGAAATTTGTGTGGTATTGTGTATTTTTTTTTTAGCCCTTTATTCATGTCATATTACTATTGACCGGGCACTTTTTCAGTAATAGTTGGTCTTCAGTCTCGGCTTTAAAGTTACTTGTGAATACCTCTTTCCAGACGTGTGTGATTATGTGATTTCAGTTACTATTAGTATTAATTTGACCGAATCGCTGTGCTGTAACATTAGCGTCCGCTTTGTGGCTGAGGCTCTGGCCTTATCGAACCCTTTCCTCATTGCACAGAGCAGAAATGTGTTAAAATCTCGTCCCATAAGCAGCAGCACATGCACTGACCTTGGCTTTCACACGATGGCTGAACCCCCCCCCCCCCCCATCAGCACAGCGGCCGACGTGTATGGCCTGAGCGGCATTCTGCCTCGTGTTCACAAACCTCGCTGCTAGAAATTTAATCATCCCACACGGATCCAAAACTGTCACAATCAGAATTCTGTTTCTCACGAGGCCAGAAGTGAAACCTTTGTCCAAAAGCCCCATCTTCGACACCTGACCGAATACATCGGATCAGCATTTAAGCTCTGCTCAGCTGGGTTCCCAGGGTTTATTGGCATCTGGAAATGGGACAGCTGTGTTTTGGATGCCGTGTGCAGGCCCACCGGTCCCCCCTGCACACACCTGTCTGGCCCCGGCCTCTGGGGCCGGTGAGGAGAGGAGACGCTGACACTGTTGGCAAAGGACCTATTTTCCACACCACCACACCTCCCTGTACCCCAGAAGTGACTGTGGATGGTGTCCATAAGCTTCCCCGAGCGTGAGAAACGTCAAAGGTCAGGGCTGCTCCCTCACCAGTTTGGTCTCTCGCGCCGGGAGGCTCCGCCTCTTGAAAGATTGTGTGCTCAGCAATGACAGGCAGCTCAATGAAAGTCGTTCTGCAGCTATTTTGTTGCTGGGGGGTGGTTAATCAGCTTGGTAAACACGGGGAGGGGGTGGGGGACTCCCTCCCTCCCTCCCTCCCCATCCCTGTTCCCCACAGACATCTGGACTGGCCTGAAATGAACCCTAGGAGCAGCGTGCGGTTTTACCCCTTCTGACTCGTGCATATTCCAAACATTCTTTGTTCTGAGTGTTTAGTGTGATTTTACACACCCGGCACATAATATAAACTGTGCAAAGCTATATTGTTTCTAAGGGCTGAGCTGGTGAGGCAGAGGCTGCTGTTAACCTTCTCCTCTCTGAGCGCAGATGCCCCCAGCAGCAGTGGGGGTGGGGGCTTCCCAAGCAGTCAGTCGCCAGGCTATTTCTGCAGCAGGCCGGTGAAAGTTCATTGAAACAAAAGCCGGTGAGCTGTGTCGCCTCTCCCTCCCCCACGCGCTGTCCTGAATGTAGCGCCTTCTGGAAAATAGACGGAGAAGCCTGCAGCTTTTGTTCTTCAGACCAGAATCACGTAAAGCGCTGTGTGGGGTGGACACGGCCAGGCGTGCGATGCACCAGCCTCTGGTCCAGGGCTTTCATTATTAAGTGTGCAGAAGTTTCTGAAGAACTGTCGCAAAGGCAGATTAGCCTATAAAGTGCACCTGATAAAAGGGATGTAATGCATGAGACCGATTATGAAGAGATTTTAGGTGCTGCTATGAGGCCCTTTGTGTCTGGTTTAAGCTGTTGCCTGAGAGAGTAAGAGTCTCTGGTTTTCATGGGAAAGATGGTTGCATGGTCAGCTGGTGGATTTTTCTCACCACCTACTTCTATGCCCTCCCCCCCTTTGCACAGGGATCCAGTTTAAACTGGAATTGTCTGGATTGTGCTGGCTCCCAGCCCACTCCCAGAGGCAGAGCCTCTGTCCCTTAGCTCCTCCCTGTGAGCGGGGTGAGGTTGTTGGGGTGGGGGGTTAGTTCTTCATGCTACAGGAAGTGATCGATGAAAAAGATCAATGGATTCTGTTGCATTGTCCAAGGACAGAAGAAACACAGGCTGCTGGGTCAGAGGCATCTTGAAACATAGACTGGGTATGTGAATACGGGTGCAGTTGTGATGAAACACAGTGACTGTGGGTGTTGACAGGATGGCTGCCATTGCACCACAGGCCTGTAACTGCAGCTCTGCTGTGTCTCTGGGCCGCTGGCCAGGGTAGATCATGCTGTTGTGTTCTGGGGATGGAGTAACAGGCCACTCATGCTTAAAATAATTTAAACACGTAAAATTAATGTGCCGGTGTTCCTGATTATATCAAATAAAATTGATGGAAAATACACTGTAGTCCTTTCTTAGTCAAAGGAAGGGCTTTAGGTGGAGACCTCAGGGTCGAGTATCTCAGATGATTCTCCACTTGCGGGATGTCTTTCATTGTGTTTGGAAGTATTCATTCAGATTGCTTCTCCTGGGCAAATAGCAGCCCTCACATCTGTTCCCAGACCAGTAGTATGACCTTGAGGGGTGCGATAGGGGACCCAAGGTGCAGCCGTTTGTCGGAGGGGGTTTTGGTTCTAGTTTATTTGAGCTGGTTTTGAGAATTTTGGTTGGGGGGGCATCTGATGAATCATCTGCTGTGGTGATTTGCGGTTCTGTGTGTGCGTCAGACTGGAAAATGGTGGGTGCCACTCTTGGACAGCAGAAGCCAGTAGATTAGTGTCCTAAGACCTGAAGATGACCTGTTTTTGTCCTTTCAGGTCAAGTTCTGCTTTTGCATCCTTGTTACTGTGCAGAACATCGAACAGTATAAAAACTGTATGGGGGCCTCTTTTTGCATAATAGCATACATGTTGTGGGAGTAGTTTAGTTCCATTTGTGTATATTTGGATATTTTGCACGTGTGAATTTTAGAATTTTGTTTAATTAAAACCCATTATAAAATGATGACGTAAGGTGTCCCCAGTGTGTTGGCTTCGCACCCATATACTTTAACTGGCATCTCCCAAGCGCGGCAGAAATCCACAAAAATGTGACAGGGGCAGCCTCTCGGGATTCATATGCCGGGCTCCCCTCCCCACGCATCACACCTCATAGTGCGGCGCATGTTCCTCACGCCCGAGTGCTCTCAAAACTACACTCGCGTAACAACTCCCCTCTATCCCCTTTTTATTTCCTTGTATTGTGGCCTGTGGTTTAAATAAATTGCAGTGATTCTTCAGGTAAACTAAATATATCAAGAATGAAGATCCTTTGTTTTTGACGTTGTTAAATGTATCCTAGTGTTTTTTGCAGGATTCTGCAAAGTGGCCCATGTCATATTTGTTTTTTTACAGCTATTTTTTTGCGTAATACCAGGGGTGGTTAATTACTTTCTAAGTGGGTTAAAATAGTAATTCAAAACATCCTACTTAATCAGGCCCTGTAATTTCAGTTAAACCAGCTGCCTAATTGGAGTAGTTGGAACGCTGGTTATTTTTACTGATAGGCAATTTCTGATAACAGCACGGCATATGTACTAATGAATATCTGTGTCTTTCAGCTACCAAACCCTAAGTTAATTTTCCCCAATTCAGGTCCTGGCCATAATCCAGTCCAGTTTGTAGATTTCCCTGTTCTACGTATCATAATGAAGGTAGTTTTGGGCCCTTGATTTATGAAGGAGGCGGCAGTGGAAAGTGTTTCTTACTGACTTGAACAAGATATTCAGCGATTCTAGTACAAGATTTTAGTTGGATTTCTTTAGTCATATTTAGAATATTTATGTGTGTGGTCCAAAAATTGTGCGCTAGAGTTACGTGGAGAGACTTCTTGTGCAGAACCTATAACAGTTTTATTTAAACTTTTTAATGGTGGTACATTTCAAATCAATAGATAATTAATGATAAACTGCATTATTTTTAGTTTGTTCAGTGGTTTGTATGATGGCTGGTTAGTGTGTTTGGCTATTGAAATTCATGGCAAATAAGGCATGAGAAGAATTTGGATGAAGGGCATTGGTGTTGGATATGGAGGATACCCTGTCTCACTGAGCATTTCACTAAGGAAAGTTGCTGGAACTGTTCTTGTGCTGTTGTGTTGCCATGGTACTGCCGTGGTGATGCTCACAGAGATTTAAATATATTAGTTGGACAAATTAAAGACCTGTTTGCACAATGGAAATAATGCAATTTGGAAAGGGAGAGGGTTTAACTTGCACCATTTTGAGTCTGGAACGTAGTCAGTATTATGCGAGTGGATTTTTAAAAGCTGATGTTAAGGTGACACCTTGAGGTAGAGAAGTGGAATTGCACCCATAGTGCTTTTTCCACAGTGGTTTTCAAATGCAGATGAATAATGACTTGTAAAAGAGAAATTTCTACATGAGTAAATATTTGCAGAAATTATACAATATTATTAATTTTCTTGCTATTTATAATGTTTTGTAGAGTAATCCTTCCCCCCTTGCTTAAATGCCAGAAGGGGCATTTTAAGTGACGCGATCTCACCCAAAATAGTTTAGCGGCCTGTTTCATTTTTGTGACGTTTGCCATATTAAATGACAGAGGAAGCTGCATTTCTGTGTGGATGTGTGTCATGGCCTCAGGCCAGTCTTTATGCAGACGTGAGAAGCGGTTTAAACTGGCCCACCCCCCATAGCTCTCGTGCTCTGACTGTCAAAGGCTGCTGCTCGCAGGCTGATTAAACTGCTGTGTTTCGTTGCCATGTTTTTCCCTCTAAGCGTGTCTCATCTCCCCCCCCTCCCCTCCTGGCAGCAGTGATTCCAGCAGCAGTTCAAGTGATGAGTCCCCGGCGCGGTCGGTCCAGTCTACTGCGGTGCCTGCTCCTCCCGCACAGCCCCTGCCGAACCTTGACAAGGATGAGCCCAGAAAAAGCTTTGGCATCAGAGTACAAAACCTGCCTGTGCGTTCCACAGGTGCGGCCATGCTCTGTCTCCATAGAGATGACGTTACACTGTAACGTAATGGATCATGTTACGCAATATATAGTTGATTGTTGCATGCATGCTTGTACTTCAGGAATGTTGGACCTCTGCACATCTTGGTAGCAAGGTACCAAATTGCTTCATTCTTGACTTCACATAAACAGCTTGCTACTTTGACTAATTTCTAGATGTTTATCCGTCTGCTTATGATTAGAAGTGCATAGTTTTTTTTTTCTTGCTAGAATTTCATACGAAACTAGTGCCACCGTAAGATGAACGCCTACACACTGTTAGTGGGGGTTGGCAGGTTGATTTGTTGGTAAACCTGTCTCTTTTGCTCTCCCACTAGACACAAGTCTTAAAGACGGCTTATTCCATGAGTTTAAAAAATACGGGAAGGTGACATCGGTCCAGATCCACGGGGCATCGGAGGAGCGTTACGGCCTGGTCTTCTTCCGGCAACAGGAGGATCAGGAGAAGGCGCTCAGTGCATCCAAGGGGAAGCTCTTTTTCGGCATGCAGATCGAGGTCACAGCCTGGAATGGCCCAGGTGCACCCCCTTCCTTGGCTCGTTATACTGAGCAACAGCTGTTGGTATTGCTAGTTGTTCCCCTCTTAAACCGTAAAACATGCTGCTTCCTTGCTCCCCTAGAGACTGAAAGTGAGAATGAGTTTCGGCCACTGGACGAGCGGATAGACGAGTTTCACCCGAAGGCAACAAGGACTCTGTTCATCGGGAACCTAGAGAAGACCACCAGCTACCACGACCTGCTAAACATCTTCCAGCGGTTTGGTGATATTGTGGTATGTTGACGAACATCAATTTTGACTGGTACTAGGGTACTGAAATGTACTGACAAGACAAGAATGTTGTATGTGCGTACTTTGAACAGGCATCATTTGCACTTGAGAACAAAAAAAGGATGCTTTAAGGTTCTTGCTTTATTTAGTAAGTGTTTTGGTTCTGGATGCAAAATTATAACCTTAGCATTGCCAACTCATGTCCTTGGTTTGTATTGTGGCAAGTGGGCAGGCCATCTCTCCCAAAAGGACATAGCCTTCCAGAAGGGGCAAAACTCAACATTTAAAAAAAAAACTGCTACAATAGCTGCAGAAACAACCCAGGATTGTATTATGATCAAGGGGTACGAACTTGGGTTTTGGCTGTGGTGTGGACCCTACTGGGATGCCTTTCAAGCAGCTTTTTGGGTTTTTTAACTGTATCTAAACTGCCTGTGGATGTTTTCCTGAGGGAAGTATGGAAGCACCAACCTCACAGCTGATATAGCTCTCATTCCCCCCTCACACTGGCTCAAGGACATAGACATAAAGAAGGTGAACGGCGCCCCCCAGTATGCCTTCCTGCAGTACTGTGACATCGCCAGCGTCTGCAAGGCCATCAAGAAGATGGATGGGGAATACCTGGGCAACAACAGGCTGAAGGTACAGTACTTTGGTTTCAGCTGATTCAACACCCTCACGCCACTATGTATTCCACCAGAACCAGGCTTGGCTCCATGGGGAGAGGCTGGCAAGGCATTATTAAACATTGGCTTTGTTTTCTACCCAAACCCCTCAGCCCCCTTATGAGTTCCATGGTCCACCTTATATCTTTGAACTGAATGTGATCACCTTGTGTTGTGGCATGGAAGACAAAGCTGAATGAGAATATAACCATTTTTATCAGTCTGGCAAAATGTATATTCCTATGCATGCAAGTTTCAAATTATTTAAATGAGTTATGGTGGCATTAAGTATGATAATGAGAGATGCTTGCCAAAACAGCAGTATGGTACCCATTTCTGACAAGGAAATCAGATTTAAATACTGCATTTTTGATTTTCTGTGACTCAGAAAGCAGTATATGTGGTATCCCCCAACAGCTTGGCTTTGGGAAGAGCATGCCCACAACATGTGTGTGGCTGGACGGACTGTCTTCCAACATTACTGAGCAGTACCTGACACGTCACTTCTGTCGCTATGGACACGTGGTCAAGGTAACCTTTCTGTCATACTCTTTGGCTGCTTTCTCAGCATCCATGGGTGCCATGTTAACTGTATTCTTCTGATTTCTTGTCTGTAACTCAGGTCGTGTTTGACAGACTGAAGGGAATGGCCCTTATCCTCTACAATAACATAGAATGTGCACAAGCAGCAGTCAAAGAAACCAAGGGCTGGAAGATTGGAGGCAATAAGATCAAGGTAGGGATTAACGGCAAACGTCTGTTTATCACTATTTTTAAAATGCATGTAAACTTCTAAGCTTGTTTTCTTCTGGTGCATGCTCAATTTGACTTGTTAGTTATAATTTGTTAATCACATTGATTTACCTTTGTCCTCAGGTGGATTTCGCTAACCAGGAGAGTCAAATGGCATTCTATCGCTCAATGCAGGCATCTGGGCAAGACATCAGGGACTTCTATGAAATCATTACTGAGCGAAGGTTTGTTTTATTGTTCCTTTGATTTAATTGAGAGGAAAATGTCTCAGAATAAACTGCTGCTAAATTTTTGGTACAATGCATAATCAGTCTGGTAGGCGATGTTAGTCAGTGTGCATGTTAGCACAGATGAATACCTCCTTCCACACTAGATGTACATTTGTAAAGTCAGCTTCTGTTTGTCTAGGATTGTACTGTGATTGCTTAGAACTGTTAGTCTAGTTTGGAAGCTATGCATGGTCTGCAGTACAATAGAGTAAGTATTAAGGACTTCTATGATAATAACTATAACTGATATAATTAATTGATTAAATCATCTGTGCATCGCTTTTGTTACTGATTGAATTGTTTAGCTTGGATACTAAGGCTTGTTAAAGTATGGTTTGTTTCTCTCTCCCTGACAGAGATGAACGCAGGCCTCCATATCATGAATACTCAGCGGAAAGGGCCTACTATGAGAGTGTGCGTGCCTCTGCTGCCTATGCAGAAGACCCTCGTCGCGAGTACCCTGTGCGAGGACGCGATTTCTACCCAGAGTGGGACCCTTATCAGGGAGACTATTATGACCCACGCTACTTTGATGATCCTCATGAATACCGGGACTACCGTGACCCTTATCAACAAGATATCCGAAAATACAGCTACCTCCAACGGGAGCGAGAACGGGAAAGGGAGCGCTTTGAGACTGATCGCGAGCGTGACCATAGCCGACGCACCATCGAGCGCAGTCAGAGCCCTTCTCATCCGCGGCGTCCAGGAACCCCTGCTGCCTCTCCTTCCCCATCCGAACGAATGCCTAGTGATGCAGAAAGACGCATGTACAGTCGCTCTGACCAAAGCGGCAGCGGCAGCTGCAGCTCAATTTCACCGCCCCGTTATGAGAAGCCGGACAAGATGAGAACAGAGCGCTACAACAAAAGCGAGAAGGTAGAAAAAGAGCGGCAAATTTTGGAAGCTGAAAGGAGCAGTGGAGGAGACAAGGACAAGCGTGCAGGACGTAAGGAGAAGGCTGAAAAGGAGAAAGGGGAGAAACCTAAGCAAAGGAAGGTTAAGGTGCCATCTCCCAGCATCCCCTCCTCTGAAACGGAGCCTGAACCTGATCAAGAAACTAGCCCAGATACAGGTTCTCGAAACAAAGTTGGAAAGGTGTTAGGCAAGGAAAAAGAGAGTTCGGGTAAGGGGCGTCTGGACTTGCCACCTTGTGTTGTGCAGTTAACGCGTGTTAAGGAGAAGGAGGATAAATTGCTTGACCAAACTGTTGTTGAGAAACAGAGGTTGAAGAATGAGAGTGATAACGTTTGGTCTCCTCCACTGCCCCCACCTCCCGCTGAAAAAGGAGCACGTGCCGAGCTTCAAAAAGGAGAGCCTTTTAAGCAGGGTAAAGTTCAGAAGGAAAAGGGATCTGTTGAATTGGTAGACAAAGAAAGCAAGATCAAAATCAAGAAACACCCAAAATCTGACTCCGTAACCGATGGCACTAACTCAAACCCTGATGTTGATCGATTGGCAGCTCGAAAGAGGCGTTTTGGGGATACTGTTGGCAAAGCAGATCGTGTGAAGAAAACAAGCCAGGAAAGAGAGGAGGCAAAGCTTGGGCCAAAAAAGCAGAGTGACACTGGTGCCATTCCAAAAGAGGTAGATGGTGAGAGGAAGATGCCACGGAAAGATTCTCTCAAAAAAGAGTGCCGCAAGGCTAAATTAGACAGACTTGCTATCGTCTGCAGCCCTAAGGAAGGTGAGGAGTCTGGGGGAGTTTCAGTGGTAAGCTCTGGGCTAAGCTCAGATCTCCAAGCAAGACTTGGGGAACCCATAGAAGAAGCTATGGATATCTCTGTCCCTAACAGAACTAAACCTCAGTGTCCTAGTCTCCTTCGTATGTTCTCAAATGATGGAAGTCTAGACCAGGATGATGCAAGATTGCAAGAACAACCAGACTATTTGGAGAATAGTGAAAAGGCCCTAGTACCTGAGAAATCTATAGGTTCGGGGGAGGAACGGCTTACCATGGACATCGATCACACACAAAGTTATCGCAAGCAGATGGAGCAGAATCGAAAACTCCAACAACAGCTGCAGGAGTCTGATAAACAGTGCAAGTCTGACAGTCCCCGAGGCACTGACACAGAGGATTTTGAGCATCGCAGCCTAGTGCACGAGGTCGGGAAACCACCACAAGATGTTACAGATGATTCCCCGCCTAGCAAAAGGAAAAAGCCAGAATCTTTTGATTATGACTCGGGTGGCAAGCGGGAACGTAATTACCGCAGTTCCCGGCAACTAAGTGACGATTCTGAGAGAAACATAACTTCTCCTGGGCTGCGACAGTTTAATTACCACGAAGAAGGCATTACAGATGCATCTTCTGTGATGCCTAGTGTACAGTATGGCTTGGATGCAGCAGCCAGTAAAGGAAGAGCCTCCCAACCAGAACTGCCCAAGCTGAAATCTCCTCCTCCGGTCTGCGAGGAAGACGTACCTCAGTGCTGGGAGAGTCGGATAAAGCAGGACTTGGGACTGGATGTGAGCTTCCCCAGCAGTACTGTGAAAAGTGAAGGCATCTGCAAACGTGTAGAACATGATCTCGAACCAGGGGAGGTAAAGTCTGATTCTGAGGAAGATGGTGAAAACAAAAGACACTCCCCTAAGCCCTCCACTTCTCTTTCTTACCGCCTTAGAGAACGTGAAGAAAGGCTGTCAGACCTAAAGCTGTCTACATCCCTAGAGAGGAACAAGTTTTACTCCTTTGCACTGGACCAGACCATCACTCCAGATACCAAAGCACTGCTTGAACGCGCTAAATCGTTATCCTCTTCTCGTGAGGACAACTGGTCCTTCCTGGGCTGTGAATCTCCTTTTGCCAGTTTACGCACTAATAAGGATAAAGAGAAAGTAGAGGTTGCGCCCCGACCTATTCCTAACTGGTACACAAAGAAGAAGATTCGAAAGAAGACTGAGTCAGATGGAAATATAGATGATAAAAAGGAAGAACCAAAGCCAGAGGAGCAGGAGCGTCAAGAACTGTTTGCCTCCCGTTTTCTTCATAGTTCCATTTTTGAACAGGACTCTCGACGCCTGCAACACCTTGAGCGAAAGGATGAGACTGAGCAGGGTCTTGACCAACTGTTGGGTAGACAAGGCATGTTAGATGGACATCTTGGATCAGAAGCAGCTGATCTACAGGAGCCAATGGTGCTTTTTCATAGCCGTTTCTTGGAGCTGACAAGACTGCAGAAGGAAAGGGATCAACGAACACAGGAGTCTGGAAAAGATGGCATTGGGAGAGAGAAACCACCAGATGGAGAACGGCAAATTTCTAAAATACCTGAGCCACCATCGGAGCCAGATGTAAAACCTCGCCCTTTAACAGTTTTTCCAACTTCTGTGTCGCTCCCAACCACCCGGGATATGTCACCATTGCAGGAGAAAATACCACAGACCGCAGGTACCTTAAACATAAAGGAAGAAAACGTGCAAGTTGAGAAAGCAACTTATCCTCAGTCTTTGACTCAGACAGATGTCCAGCCGTCACACTCTATTGGTATAACCCCTCCAGAACCTCTTCCACAGAAAACTGAAATAAAAATGGAACCAAAGGAGGAAATATCTGAAATCAGGACCCTTGCTGAAAATGCTGTGACTACGGAGCCCTCCTATCTTGATATCAAACCTCCCACTCCTGGGGCATCACTGAGCAGTTTAGATTCTGACCACCAGCCCCACCTTCTGATTGAGTCAGTTTCCCATCTTGACTCTATGCCACCTGAACAAGTAATTCCAGACTCTTACAAGCCCGAAATAAATGAAAATGTAAAAGAAATGGAACTACTGCCAGGGAAAACAGAATCCCAGGATGTTGAGATGCAGCATGCTGTAGAGGAATCCCATGAGACTCAAATGCAAGCATTAGATGATGCAGAGGTGGAGCCGGTACTACCCATTCGAAAACCCAAAAACAAAAACTCTAAGCCTCTGCCAACAGCGTCAGCTGCTCCTGTGGTTCAAAGAGCAAGCACAGAGAAACAAGCAACACGCAAAAGTGAACGCATTGACAGGGAGAAGCTGAAACGTGCATCGTCACCCCGAGGAGAGGCTTACAAGACCGTGTGTGACTCAAGATCAGCTAAGTCACCCATTCATGCTCCTGACTCTGAACAGAACTATGAGCAAAGCTTGCCATTTAGCCGGGCACGACGTCGAAATGTGAAGTCAGTCTATCTCATACAGCCCGCTGCAAAGGATATAACAGAGTCCCCTCGCTCTACACGTAAGCGTGGTGGGGACAAAGAACTGCCACAGCAGGACGCATCACAGGACTCAGTAAATCCTCCAAACCCTCCCAGGCGAGGTCGTCCCCCAAAACCAAAGCAACGTGAGATGGACATGTCGCCCGTGAAGGGTGACCTGCCAAAAAAGCCAGAAATGGAAGAGATGGACAACAAAGAGACGAGTATGAGTTCAGAGGTTATCAAAGCAGAAGGATGGCGCTCACCTCGCACGCAGAAAACGCAGGCCAATCAGGTGTCCCCTCCTGCTGGACTTGGGCAGAGCAAGAAAGGTGGAAAGATTGAGAAAATGCTGAACAATATAGCTCATGTGGAGCATGGAAGTGAGGATGTTATGGTTGCTAATGATTTCCATACCAAGTATAAAGATGATGCTGTCCAGGAGACTGTAAAATCAAAAGATGACATCAGGCAGCAGATGACATTTCAGCATGAGTCTGACGACAAAGAAGGAAGTGATCTTATGGACAGTAAAACAAACAAAGAAAAGTTGGAGAAAGCAGCAGACCCTTCGATATCCGAAAAACGGGCACCATTCGAGAAAAGTGGAAAAGCAAAGGTACCAAGGATAACGCGGAACACAAAGCCTACAATAGAGGACAATTCACTGAACCTGAGAAATCTGGAAATCCGGCTGAGCATGGATGAGGTAAAGGGTCTGCGTTCAGGAGAGGCAGAGCCCGAATCTTATGAACCAGCTCTACAGAAGCCTAAAGTGGGGGGAAGTGTCAAAGATGAGACGCTCGGTTGCCAAAAGGAGGTCATAGAAACCACCTCTTGTTTGGAAGAAGAGGTCTCAGACAGTGAGTCTCAGGCAAACCCAGCCTCTACCCAGCTGGCTCGGCAGATGGAGCTGGAACAAGCTGTTCAGCACATTGCCAAGCTGACAGAAACTCCTACTTTGCCTCCATATAAAGATCCTCCTACTCAGCTGCCTGTGCTTGTACCCCCAGTAATAGATGAGCCAGTAAGTGAAATTGAGGAGGAAAAACCAGCTAACCCTGCTAGTGAGACAGAACTGGCAGCTGCTATAGACTCCATAACTGCAGAGGACATCTCAACTGATGCTGAAGGATTCTCAGGTCCTCCCACTTACACTGAAATTATTCCTACCCCTGAGCCGCTTCTGCCCTCTGCTGGTGATGCTATGGAACCAGAGACCCATTTAGTCATTATGGATGCAGACCCAGAAATGCCGACCACGATCCCGGAATCCAAGGCTGTGGACCCAGCTCCCAGCCCAGCTCTACCAGAAACGCCAAAGAAAGGAGTCAAAGTTAGACCTAAAGCTCAAAAGCCCAGACCACGTAAAGGAAGTGCCAGCAAAAAGGGGGATGCTGCAGAGGACGGTGCTTCAGAGCACGAATCCACACCAGTGAAGCTGCCGGAATCTGCAGCTAATGATACTTCAGCTGAAAAATCCAGAGCGGAAAGTAGCAAATCAGGTACAGCTGCAGTTCTCACTCCAGTTGACTCTTGTAATCAGGAGAGTGAGGACTTAGATGCCCCAAAGGAAGTGGAACAGCCTCATTTTGGACAATCTGATGGGTGGAATCGTTCCTCTACTTCTTTTCAGAGTATACAACATCCACACAGTGAAACGACTCCTGCAGCACCCCTAAGCCAGTTACATCTCACACCCTTGCATACGGGAAAACTACCGGCTTCCCCAACCGATCTTCACATGTCAAAGGACCCTGGAGTCTATTCTAGTCCCTTGCCACAAAGTACGGTGGCCCCACTTTCCGTTCCAGTAACAATTGCAACCACGTCCTCAGGAAATCCACCTCTGCCTCCTGATACCAAGGCCTCAGAAGTCGACCCAAATTCCAGTACCCTGCGCAAGATACTCATGGAGCCTAAATATGCATCGGCTCCCAGTACCAGCTCAGTTTCCGGCATGCTGATTACAAGTACCTTGGGGGACCCACGGATGTCTGAGAATGAAGCTCCTACTGACCAGGCTTCTGTCAAACCCACTCCTCCTGAGGACAAACAGACATCTGTTACTCCACAATTAACCATTCAGCAGCCTCCCCCACCAGCACCACCTGAAGCACAGCAGCCTTTTGGTGAAAAGATAGTAAATTCCGTTATTGCCTCCGCTGGCACATCTGTAATTAGTCGCATTCCATTATCCTTTGATTCATCGAGCAACCGCAGTTCTGGCATGCAAGTGCCTAAACCAAAACACAGAGTTGGCATGAATGAAAGTAGCAGGTATCATGGAATTGTCGTTGGTGATGAAGGGAGTAGTGGTGGCCGTTCCATAGTGGACAGTGCAGCCTACAGTACAGGCCCTAGCCCTGGCTTGAGGGTTAACACTTCTGAAGGTGTGGTGGTACTGAGCTATTCTGGTCAGAAAACGGAGGGACCGCAGCGAATTAGTGCCAAAATCAGCCAGATCCCTCCAGCTAGTGCAGTTGATATTGAGTTTCAGCAGTCTGTGTCCAAATCCCAAATCAAGCAGGAACCACTAACCCCATCTCAGCCCTCTACACCTAAGGGCTCGCAGACACCTACGGGTTATGGGCACAGTGGTGGAGTGTTAACAGCTTCACCCTACAACACTCAGCCAGTCATCTCAACTATCAAACAGGAAAGCCCAGGGCTGGACAAGTCAGAGTCGTCATACCACTCTGGACCACCAGGTGGAGCTGTGAAAATACTCCAGCAGTCAGCAGGAAGTCCCCAGGTTTTGGTGTACAACACTGCTATGATTCCGCAGCATTCAAAGAAAGGGGTTGGAGCTGAATGCTTATCAAAAATTGAATCAAGTAAGTCATCCCAGCCTCCAAATCTGAGTCCAGGTATGAGCCCACACCACCCCTCGTTAGCTGGTAACCATGTTAGCTCAAGTCCTGGTACCCCTACTGATAGAACACTTCCACATCTTAGTGTTGTGAAACAAGAGCCTCATTCTCCCCGAACATCAGGCCACTCTCCTGCTCCTTTTACCAAAGTGTGCCCAGCCAGCAGCTCTGCCTCTCCCATTGGTCCACCTTTAGTCCTACCCAGTATGTCTTCCATGGCCTCGTATTCTGCTGGTCCCCACCACCCAGAACAGTCAGTCATCATGCCGCCACACAGTGTCACCCAGACGGTTTCCTTGGGACACCTCTCTCAGGGTGAGGTGAGGATGAACACTCCCCCGTTGCCCTCTATGGGTTTTGGCATTCGCTCAGAGTCCATTTCCTCTCCCCGGTCTGGCCCACAGCAGCGTTCCAGCACTCCCCAACCTGCCAATATGCGAGAGATGGTCTTGCAGTCACACCCTGGCGCCGCTGGGTCTGTTGGAAGTGGTGGGAGTTTTGTGTCTGGGGATGAAGATGGCAGAACATTTCACCAGGCCTTACGCAGGCCGTCGGCTACACAACTGCAGCAAGATGTAATGGTGATGCAGCAGGACTACCGTGGGATGCATCACAGCAGCCTGCGGCTTGAACAGTATGGCCTGCCTCAACGTGACGTCCGTGTTCTCGTGCATCATCAGCTAGGGGAACACCAAACACCGGAGTCACGCCAGGCGCGCACGCCCGAGGCTGCCTTGTCTTCATCCGCCACAAGCATCTCTGCTTCTTCAAAGACTCCACCAGGGGGCAAAACCTTGCCGGGAAAAGATTCTCAGAAAGTGCTAGAAAGAAAGCTGTCGTCCTCGCCACATAGTGAGAGCAGGATCATTGGGGTTCACTCTTCTGTTCCAGTCATGGTGTCCCCGCAAGGGGTCCAGCTCATGCCCCCAGGGGCTGCGGGCTCCTTCTCGGAATACTCACCCGTGTTCCGTGACTTACGGAGCCTGCACTCCCAGTTCACCGCTCACTCCCCCCTGGGAATTAGCATGGCTCCCAGAAGTATTACACCCTCTCAGGTGAGTGGTAGTTTGCTCTGTCTCGGTTAAAGGGAGTAATTCATACAAATATTTTTGAAATCCAAACTAATTGGTATTGTGTCCATTTCACGCATCTTTGAAAGAAGTTTGTTTATATTTCAATAGAACAAGTTGTGCTTGGTTAAAAGATGGTGTGATCACTTTTAAGACTCCTACATCAGACTCCCCAAAAAAAAAATGTGTGCAATATGTTTTGCCTTTGAATAGGTTCAGATGATAACCATTGTATGAAAGTGCATACATTAGTGCAGTGCTTCTGAATCCTGTTCTTGGCGCCCTCCCAGCCAGAATGTTTTCATTCCAACGCTAACCTTAATCGGGCTCAGATGGTCCTAAAGCCGGTTTCAGACCGAACGGGGTATACACTACGCTGCGCTTTGTGCCACGCACCGCTCATGGAGCTTGTGTGAGCTCTGCGGTCAAAGATGAACTTTGTTGAACTTTGAACGCTGAGCGCTGTGACACATCGTTCGCGCGATTGATAGAAACAAGGCACTAAAATAGAAATAGAGGGAAAACTAGCTCTGGGAACTCAGACACGGACAATATCACGCAAGCGTAGAATCTTTTCGAATGCAAAATATACATTGTGGCTACTGACCGCGAGACGAAATGACAGGAGAGTTTTGAGAACCACGCCTACTCTTTGTGCAGAAGCCCCACACGAGCACAGCGCGTTGAGCACAGCGCGTTGAGCACAGCGCGTTGAGCACAGCGCAGGCCGCGTTCGGCCTGTAACCAGCTTTAGCCTGTTAAGGGCCTGATTTAAGGTCGGGTTGGAACAAACATTCTGGCAGGTGGGTCGCCAGGAACAGAATCCAGAACCACTGGGTTAGTGTTACAGTTTTCTGCCTGAATGTTAAGTGTGCATTCCTCTCCAACCACTTTTCCCTCCTGTAGGACGGAGACACCAACCACCGCAGCAAGACTCCCCAGGTGACGCCTTCTGGGCAGGTATCAGTGGGAATTGAGCCCAAAACGTTGGAGGGCTCGCATAGTCGCACTGCCTATGCAGACTTCACGCACTCATCTGGCCAGAAGGGCTCACAGTCCTTCCAGTCAAGTCCGCTGCCTGCCTCACCGGGTCCCTTGCAGGCGCGGCTAGACAGCAAGCCGGATCCGATGGTACCCCGGCCTGTTGATACTGCGCAGCTGCTTGCGGTAAGTGGAAGTGTTCTGGATGGGGACGTGCGGAGGTGTACGTCTGTACCTACTCATGAGCAAGCACCGAATCCCCTCGTCTTACCGACGCGCCTCTCTTCCTCCTCCTGAACAGAAGTACCCCATCGTATGGCAGGGCCTCTTAGCCCTGAAGAACGACACGGCTGCAGTCCAGCTGCATTTCGTCTCCGGCAACAATGTCCTGGCGCACAGGTCTCTGCCCCCGCCAGAGGGGGCGCCCCTGCTCCGTATCGCACAGAGGATGAGACTAGAGGCCTCACAGCTGGAGGGAGTTGCACGCAGGATGACAGTGAGCACTTCGTTCCCAGCTTTCACATGCCCCTTGCCAGTGCTCAGCAGTTGCCTGTAGAAAGCTGCTTCACGCATGTGCTTCGCTTTGTTCAGGTGGAGAGTGACTATTGCCTCTTACTGGCGTTGCCATGTGGACGTAACCAGGAGGATGTCCTGAACCAGACCCATGCCCTCAAGAGTGGCTTTATCACCTACCTACAAGCTAAGCTAGCTGCGGGCATCATCAACGTCCCAAACCCTGGGTCCAACCAGGTATGCGGCTCTGTGTAACTAGTATATCTGAACTGATCCTCGCCAGCCTTAAGAAGCCTCAATACGAAAATACGAACGTGAAACTAATGCATGAATCGCCACTATTACTTTAAAGTTCTTCATGAATGCATTTAACCTCTTCCTCTGCTCTGTCCACAGCCTGCCTATGTGTTGCAGATTTTCCCGCCTTGCGAGTTTTCAGAAAGTCACTTGTCCAGTCTGGCACCGGACCTCCTAAACAGCATCTCCAGCATCTCCCCGCACCTCATGATTGTCATCGCGTCGGTGTGAGACCAGCCACCTCTGCGTCTTGTGGGAAACTCTTGATTGCCAGCCAGGTGGACTTTAGCCGATGGCAACAAAAATGGGAGACATGCCTTGACGGGGATCCAGGTGGTCGATTCTGTAATGTTTACTAGTTTCTCTTCTGCCTCTGCGGGAGGCTCTCTCTCCTTACACCTCCATCGCCTCTTCCCAGCCTTGTCCCAGTGCCCCCAGAGACTCATAAACCACCATTTAATGACTGCATTGGTTCTTGAAGCTCTTCATTTGAAGTTGGAGGTATTTTCATACAAGTGAGAGACTTCAATTTGATGGCTTTTCAATTTTAATTTTCATTCAAATGGTTGTGGTCTCTTTTTAATTTTGATACAACACATATCAGAAAAGTCATTGCACTATGTGGGAGGGGCTGGAAGGCAAACATGTAAAGAACTGTGTATGATATTAGGACCCCATTTGATTTGATTTATAACAAAATACAGGCTTCAGCAACCAGCCTTACTCCTGGAAAACGTGACACCTTCTAATATTTTTAAAGAGTGTGAGAGGACGTCATGCCAGCCTGTGAATCGCTTCAGCATTCCATCACTTCTGTTGCTCGACAAGAGAATGTTCAGCACCTGCTGCTTCTGGAGATTATTTTCCCTGTTTATGCCTAGTGAGTGGGGGGGGGGGGTGTGTATGCTCCAATTCCCCACTACACCCCTGCAAGCCCTGAACAGTGAAGTATCATGTGGAATTTTGTAAATACTAAAAGAAAAACGTTTAAAGCAACGTATGGAACCGAGGATTTCACAGACGGAGCTCCCTCATTGCCTGTGAGAATTCAGTGAGACTGCACCGCTATCCATAAAAAGTGCCAAAATTTCTGTGGCGAAAAGGAAAGACGTTAAACCAGTTGAACACAGCAAGAAGGGTGAACCATTTTCATTCTTTAGTTCGTAAGTGCTTAACTTTGGACTTAACTTGTGGTTCCACTAATTTCTGTACCTTCCCCTGACTCTTAATTCCATCCCTCTGGAGCACTCGTACGAGAAGCAAGGCCCTGAGAAGCGGACGTCGTCGGGGCAGACTTTGAAAGGGAGAGGGAAACACTGGGGGTTCGAAAGCTGAAGTGAAATACTGAATATGCACATGCTGCAGATTCGTTTCCTCTCTTGTGATCTCCCTGATCATTTTGTACAATAATTCCTGATTTAAGCCCCCCCCCAACTTCTAAAGAGACAGACTAAAGGCGGCCGTATACAAATGGGAGAGTACCTTGGGACTTTGTAGATATTTTGTGCATCTGTTGGCTGATCCTCTCATGGTAATATTGACGGCACTTAATTTTGATACACAAACAAAATGCTACAAAAAATATTAACCCTCCTACCACCCCTTTAATTTGGAGCGGTCTTTCATCTTGATGTATAATTTTTTTAATGTGTTTGTACTGTGCCTCTATGAGGTAACTTTAAAACGTGTGTAAAATAAATTCATCTTGATGTACATTTTCCTCCATGGACTATTGTATTGTCCTTTGGTTTGTTTTATTTCATGGTGTGTGCAGTTTTTTTTTTCTTCTTCCTAAGCAATGGAATAGCATTGATCTGACACATGTTCTTAAAATTAAGCTTCTTGCTGGTTGATTGTTCATAACAGAAAGGTGAATTTGAAATCTGACTGATGACCAGTGTTTCCCATGTTAGCGATGGCCAATGCGTGAGGTTGGAGGCTGGTACAGATTAGTGCACAAGCCGGTGTATATCGACCCAATCCTCGGGGACCCCCCACCCCCCCGGCACAGGCCGGTGTATATCGACCCAGTCCTCGGGGACCTCCCCCCCCGGCACAGGCCGGTGTATATCGACCCAGTCCTCGGGGAGCCCCTGTGGACCCAGTCTGGGGTCCCGATACACCTTGGGAAATTAGCAACACTCGAGTGTCCATACTGATGTCAAAACAGGGCCCTCCATATAAATTAGTCTCCCTTGGGTTGTAGGTCCAACACTGGGGGTGTACTGGTCAGGCCTAGGCTGCACACGGCACAAGGCTGGGGCAACATTAGGGTAACTGCTAGACAGGCACACATACTCATCTACATGGTTTGTAAATCTACTGTTTTGGGTCCGGGGTGGGGGGAGAACTGTAAACATTTCTGGATAATTTCAGTTGGGAATTGATACTCGTGTCGTGCTCAAAGAATATGAGCGGCTGTGATCGGTTGGCGGAGATTCTGAGATCTGATTCTGTCACCTGCAGTGTAGCCAGTCTTAGGGAAAAGTGGGCAGGTCCAGGCTTCCTCTCTGGCATGCTGGGGTCTACAAGAATTTCTGCCCTTGTCACCACTGCAAGCACATGGTCATGTGATGTGGAGTGTAGTGGGAGGAACTCAGTGTATCTGCAGTGTTTTGTAGCAAAACTGCGAAATGTTCCTTTTTTCCGGTCTGTGCAGAGACCTCCTGCGTTGTGGGCTTGATTGCTGTGTCTCTGACCCTCTGCTTGCCAGGATAGAAGGAGTTAAACATAAATTAATAGAACTTCTACAGTTATATAATTGTACACTTATAAGTACTCCTTAAATGTAAGAAAATGTCCACAAATGTAAATGTTTGCTGCTCATATGATGAATGACACACCAAAAAAAAAACCCTAATTACATCTCTTAAGTGCAGGTGCAGCGGTCATGACCGTTACCTCTCCTTTGGGTTTGAGTCCCCACCATGGCTGCATCCGTGTGGAGTTTGCATGTCCTTCCAGTGTCATCATGGGGTTTCTTCCAGGTACTCCAGTTCCCCCCCTTGCCACAGTCCAAAAACACACTGAGGCTAATTGGAGTTACCAAATTGCCCATATTGTGCATGTGTGCGTGAATGGTGTGTGACTGCCCTGTGATTGGCTGGAGCCCCATGCTGGGGTGTTCCCTGCCTTGTGCTGATAGGCTCCGGCCCACATGTGTCCCTGAATAGGACAAGCAGGTTGGAAATGTCCCAATGTACCTACTGACGTCCCGTCTGGGAAATCGGGTTTTCAGAGCGCTAATTCATGCCCTGTCGCTTTAGTACTGTAATTGTCAAAACTCGTTACATCTTTTTACTTTCCAGGGTACTGTTTAGTGTTTTACGGCACACGTTTGCAGGAAATCATTGGTGAAGGACATGGAAATACCCTTTCGCATCGTTTTCCGTAGTTAATCTTTCTTGAACTATTCCCGTCTGCAGTCCGCAAAGAATCCGACGACGCCAGAGTCTTTTTACCCGACTAATTACTTGACTAAAACGGATAAGGACGGAGTATATGGCGCCCATCCTGTGGGTGACGAATCGTGACGTACGT
Source organism: Brevimyrus niger (assembly GCA_015164015.2). Taxonomy (NCBI): domain Eukaryota; kingdom Metazoa; phylum Chordata; class Actinopteri; order Osteoglossiformes; family Mormyridae; genus Brevimyrus; species Brevimyrus niger. The sequence continues at coordinate 18,509,624 of JAABNY020000129.1, forward strand.
GCACCTCATCCAAAGTCGTATCTTCAGTACTGGCAGCTTTAACACACTGCATAGGTTAAACAAGCACAGGGCTCAGAGACCATCCTGGGATTTGGGGGCAGCATTTCCCAATCGCGATTTGGGCGGTCCCACTCTGCTGCTTTTTCTTCCGACTGAACTCTTCATTGTCCTTGATGTGGGAGTTAATGAGATCAAACAAATCGCTTTAAAACGGGCGTGGCGAACCTGATCCACAGAGAACCGTTGTGGGTGCGGATCTGTAGAAGAAAGCAGTGGTTCTCAACTTCGGTCCTGGGGGCCTGCTGTTACTGGTTGATTGAGAGGTCACCCCCCAAACCCACACCCACATCCACACCCACCCCACCTGGCTCAGGTTCGCCTAGGCCTAAGATACATATTGCTCTTGTACTTTCTGACGTTTTTTGCGAAGGAAAAAACATGTAATACATTATTTTACATTTAGTTCCTTATTACGTAATCGTTAAGTAAAAAAGACAAATACAATGAAACGCTTCTTTATGTTTGCATTAACTGCAGGGTTGCCAACTCACAATGGACTGAGATTTTCAATTCGAGACGTCTGCGCACACATGCATGTCACAGTTCTGTTACTTTGTGAATAGTCTGTAGGGTTTGCAAACTACATTTGCATGTGTAAGTTTGAAAGCGTGAGTGTCACGGCAGATGCATCAGAGTTGGCAGCCCTCATATCCAGATCAGGTCTGTAAAATAACTAAAAATCATGACGAAGGACCACAACGCGTTTTGTGTGAACTCTACCAGCTAATTCCTTTTGAACTGTTCAAGCACATCGGAATTAAGGGATCAAGTAGACAGGAAGCCCTGTGCTGCAGAGTCATTGTGGTTCTTGCGCCCACGTATGCTGGAGCTTGGTTATGCAACTAGTTAAATCTAAGCAAATATTAAAGTATGACGTTCAGTTCGTTCTGCAAGACCTTTGTATGCTTACTTGATTTCTGTTTTGGACGGGTAAGTCCCATTAGTTTAAATTAAATACAGATAATTCATATAGTGTTAATGCTATAGTTGAAATAGGTACCTAAGGAAAATTCCATGCTTTATCCGAAATGTATTTGTTCACGTGTCGATGTTATACACAACGATACTCAATCCAACCACATGATGGCAGTATGTGTAAACATGACATGGTGGCAAAGGGATGTTCATCTGTAAAGTTAATACCGTACCGGTTCTTAGTGCTAGATTCCGGGGACCTATGAACTGCAATGTTTAGATTTTAAGTTTAGATAGAGTCACGGGTCACTATTTTAATTGATTTTATATAAAATTATTGAATTATGCTGATGGTTTTCTGTGGTTTTAGCGAAAAATATCTAACTTTTTATATAGCTTTTGTGGGTAGAATTTTATTAGTTTTATCACCCACTATCCATGCAATTCAGTATTTAAATATGACTGAAATGCACATTTGAGTGGGCAGGTCTGAGTAATTTTTCATTTGTAGGAGCGACCGTCGCTTGTTAGAATTGCTTGAATCGTTTTTTAGACAATTTCGTTGTAAGAGCCATCATTAAACCTGAATATCACGTTGAAATTAATTTCTTCTAAAACCGCTTCATTGGTCAAAGGGCGACCCTTATTTGGGTATAGCGCACGTAGGGTCCAATGGACTTAAACCGCTTCATTGGTCAAAGGGCGACCCTTATTTGGGTATAGCGCACGTAGGGTCCAATGGACTTAAACCGCTTTAAGAAATCTGTATAACAGCCAGACACACATGCTGATAACTTGCCACTATACTATAAAATAAACCGGCTTGTGAAATTCATCACCCTTACGCAAAACCAGATTCACTGGACTACTCATCAGGCAAAAACGCTTCAATTAAAACAAAGTGAAAAGATCTGAGCTTAAGATGTAATTTTGGTGTGAAAAGTAACTGTCCACATCAAATAACTTTAAAGACCAGAACAAACCTCAGCTATTCCCCTTCAGAGTCAATGGGGCTGTCAGAGGGGGTGGGGTGTTCGGAAATCAAAATATTGCGATTTTACGTTTTCTCCAAATGCGCAAAGAAGCTGTTACTGAGAGATGTTACTGTCTGTTTAGGAACCTCCCCCCCCCCGATTACTTTGAATATTTGTAGCCCAATATTTCTTCAGCTTCGGTCATGTCCTCTCTGAATGTTCGCTACACAACATATACACTCACCTGAAGGATTATTAGGAACTCCATACTAATACAATGTTTGACCCCCTTTCGCCTTCAGAACTGCCTTAATTCTACGTGGCATTGATTCAACAAGGTGCTGAAAGCATTCT
>JAABNY020000129.1:18545666-18558931 GCA_015164015.2 Brevimyrus niger
ATCCCCTATTTTCATAAATTTTTTTGCCTGGTGGACCCCCCCCCCCCCAGCCCCCGCTGTTCCTTTTGCAGGCATGCATTTCGGGAGCCCTCTGATGATATAGAAAAAAAAAAGATAAGAGAACCAGAGTTACGGTCCTTTCTGTGGGCTTTTCCAGGAACAACAGGATTAGTAGCCAAGCATTTTTACATTTCATTTTTACCCACTAGAGCAGCGTTTCCCAGTCTGGTCCTTGGGGACCCACAACAGTCCACATTTTTGCTCCCTCCCAGCTCATGGTACGTAGCAAAAATGGAGACTGCCTGGGGGGGGAAACACTGCGCTAGAGTAGAACTGAATTTGGATGTGTGAGATTTTCCCCTGAAGCGATTCTCGCTCGGCTGGGTTTAACGTTCCTCTATTGGTACCCATGGATTACGTGTGGCATATGAACTGCAGCTCAAAAGAGGGACACCATTATGTGAGGTTATTATCGGATGTGCGCTGGTGACTGTGTAGCATGGGATGTGGCATAGAAGATTCTGGCACGTCGGAGAACGAGAGTCTGTACACGTTAACCCGGTTAACGTGTGGCTGGAGTGTAGACGAGGTACTGTTAAGCAGCTGGACCTGTGACATAGTTGTGACTTGCTTAACCCCACCACGTCCCCGCTTGTTGTGAACTGTGACAACTCCGTGCCCGGAATATTCTGGAAGGCTGAAGCTGCTCCAGGTGCGCCCGGATGCAGCCGTGTTTTGTGTGGGTCACGATGATGTCGTTGGCATCCAGGGCCTTGTGATTATGGTGCGTCACAGTTTGTTGACCGATTGATCTGTCTTGTGCCCCCACCCACCATAACTGGCCTATCTGCCCCTCCGGAGGAGCTGCTGATGAATGCTCCCCCCCCCCTTCACTGTTATCTGTCTGTGGGGTAACTGGACTGATCTTAAGATAAAACAGTGAATTGCAAATGGATTACACGCCTATCGCCCCCTTTAATCCCCTGTGATTTAACGCTGATGTGGACCTTGTCGTTTTCCGCTTTGTTTATTTAGTCTTTCTGTTTCTGGCTGCTCTGGTTAATGTTGACCTCTTGCCCCCCCTGGCTCGGGGGCTGCTGGCGGAGGTCCCTACCCCCTTTCTCCCCCGTCTTGTTTGATTGTGGGCCCCCAGATCTTCTCGCGCATTGGTGGCGGTTTCAACACCGTGAAGTTATGGAACTTCTGTTGAGTGAACCGTCAGCCTGCCCCCCCTCTTTCCCCACTGCCCACCCAGGATCCAGCCTTAATTTGGTTGCCCCCAGTTCCTCCCCCTCCACACACCTCTTGAAAGCTGTCAAATTGGCACCCCAACCCCCAGCGCCCCCTCCCAGCGTGCCCCCCCCGCCCCCGCGGGTCGCAGAAGCACAATGGCCTCCTCCGGCAAACAGTGTTCAAAACCTGAAGCTCCCAAAGACCTCCTACCCATCCCCCACCTGGCTGATGTCTCTGAGAAAGAAAGGATTAGAGGGGGGGGGGGGGGGGGCGTACGAGACCAGGATTTTAAGGTCCTTGCCAAATGTTCTCCAGAATATTTTCAGCTGATTAACAGGTACGAATCAGCAATATAACAAGAAATCTTTGCCTATTAGCTGTACAACAGATGGCATGGATTTGTGGGGAGGTTTTCATCTTCAGGTGATGTGTTTCTGTTGTTTATATGCTTTTGCTCGTGATGTGGATACTTTCGAAGAACTTGCCAGCTGTGTTCCTCATGCCCTGCTCCCGTGCCCCTTCTCCGTGCGGTTCCGTGGCATCAGACTTACTTTTCATGAACGGTGTCCTGGGTCTTTGCAATTGACCCACTATTGACCAGAACTAATTGGCCTGGTTGCCTAAATCGCTTAGCCTGTTGCCGACATGCCAAAACAGGCTAGCGTGTATGTTTCTTTCTTCCAGCCTTGTAATGAGCACACTTTATTTCCGAGGCCCGTCTCCCCGGTGCGTTCTTCGCACGACGCCATGCGGCTCGTGACAGGAAGTGAGGCTCTGCCTGTCCGGGTCTAGCTTCCTGTTTTGTCGGACGGGCCGAGGACTGGGTGCCTTGCCGCGTGCGAATTCCTCGAATATCTTTTGGCAAGTAGGACAAGGTTCTATTTTTTTAATGAGGTTCCGAGCGCTCTGGAAGTTCCGGGGCATTCCGGCAAGCCGCGTGCCACTCGCTGAGGCTGCCAGCTGCTTCCCCCCCATTTCTGGGACGTGTGTCGATGGCCCACTTTTTTCGTTTTCCTGTGTCGGCCTCAGTTGTCCCGCGTGAGCACAGGTGCCAGTAAGCGGGGGAGTTGGGGGGTCTGCAGGGGCAGCAGGATACGGGCCAGCAGCTGTTCTTCCGCTCACCCCTCTGGGCTCCTCTATGAATGGGGCAATTCTCTCGCTCCCCTGCCCCGACCCCCCCTTCCCCCATCCACACGCAGCTCCTCTAAACCCATTGTGTTAATGAGTCGCCCCCGATGTAGCCCCCCCCCTTTGGAAACGCATACTTGCAGGGAAGGGGAAGAGAAATAAGGATGCGTTTAAAAGTGTGTGCCTGCTGGTGGGGGGGAGCAGGGTACCCGTGTTTTTTTTTTACCGCCCCCCATCCCGCACGGTTTATCCCCCCCGTGGAGGAGGAGCCAACCCAGAAGCCTCTGCTGCCCACTTCCTCTGGGCACGTAGACCCACAGTGGCCTTGTCTTCTAAGAACATTGCAGACTGGCAGGATCCTTCTAGAACAAACATAATTGAGGACGCGTATGTCATTTTTACGAGTCTTCCTCTTTGAATTTTTGGTATGCTCTCTGCCCCCCCGAGCTTTGCCTCACTGCGCTTGGTGTGTCTCTTCCAAGCCTCACAAAAGGTGTTCAGACCTGTTTCATTCTTCAGAATCATACCTGACTTGAGGCGAAGGGGGGGGGGGGGATTCTGCTCATGCTTTCGACATGCAGTCTGATGTCAGGAATTCCATACATTTTTAAATTTCATTTATTGACCTCCCCCCCCACCCCCGGCCACATCCACACACACACACGCATTCTCTGTGATGGCTGCCCTTGGCTTGTTCTGTCCCACACGCTCTCAATCTTCCGCCTTGGCTTCCGGCTCTGTGATGGACCCCTAAATTGAAACTCTTTCATGTTTCGCGGGCCTCTCGCTGGAGGAGACGGAACCTTCCGGCGGGTCCCACAATGCTTGGCTACTAATCCTCGGCCGCCTTCCAAAGGCAGAGCTGCATTCCTGTCGCCGCACTGAGCGGGGACGCATCTCTCTGTTTGTCGACTTGTCTGTTTGGTTTGTCTCACAGCCTATTGCCTCTCCTTCTATTTCAAGTGAAACAAAGTAATTGGATGCGGAGAAAGATGCAACCGGGGTGGGGGGAGAGGGGGGCTGCTGAGAGAGGAGGGCGGTCCGGTTGGGGGTTGCGGGTGTAAGAGCGGGAGTAGAAAAGGGAGGAATGAGGGGGAGATTGAAGGGGAAGACGGGTCTGTTGTGTCAGGGGTCATGGCGCTCAGTGGGATGGAGTGGGGATGGGGTCCGACCCGAACCGGCAGAGAGCTCCACTCAAAGCGCCGCCCAGGGGTCCTTTCAGGCGCCGCGCAGCCGTGTCGTCCCTTCCTCCTTTTCTTCTCGTCTTCTTCTCCTCTCTTTGTGTCATGCTGCATTGTTTACCAAACTCCTAATCCCTGCGGACTTAGACGGGTAATACCAAATCAAATTTACCCCCCCTGCTCCCCAATAAAGGATGTAAGCACTTTCCCACAGTCCCGCTGTCTTCTGGGGTCACCCCGAACCGGCCCCACGGTGATATTTTATGAGTAGATGTGCCAAGCCGGGGGGAATTTAAATTGTAAAACTAACTCTCGTGTTCATAAAAAGAAAGGAAAAAAAAATTACGCAGATTTATGCAGCTGGTTTAGTGAGTTTGCTGAGCACTGTGGGCCTTTGTCTGCTGCCGGAATGTTCTCTCTCTCCAAGATCATAACTGTTGATAAGATCGGGTTTATGCATTTTAACCCCCCTCCCCCTTGGTGGATCTGTGAGTCCTTGGGCTGGCTGACTTGATGACCCCCCCCCCCTTTTGATGTGGAAATGGTATCCCTCTCTGTGGAGTGGCTTTTCAGGGGCTGGCGATGGTGGGATAGGGCTGCATGCTCTCGTTGGAAACTTTATTAGGTGCACCAACTAGGACAGGTGGGGACGCACTTTGGCCTCCAAAGTCGAGTGTGTCCAAAGAAGCCTCCTGTTGTACTGAGCTGTTATTTTTGCAACTTGTGGCCTTCCTGTTCATTTTTGCGGGTCTGGCCGATCTCCTCAGACCCCTCTCAGGTGTTTTTGGCTGCAGAAATGTCATCAGCCAGATGTTTTTGATCATCGGACCAACTCTAGACATTGTGCTGCATGAAAGTCCCAGACTGGTGCCTGTTTCTGAGACGTTGGAACCACCGTGTCTGATGCCTACAGTCGCAGAGCTTTGAAAAGGCATCGTAGCCATTCTAGTGCAGAGCCGGTAACTCTGTATCTCACGCGTTTCGCTGCAGCCACTCGGTTTGTGTGAATGTGCAGGTTTATGTGTGGAGCTCGTGGGTCGCATTTAATGCATTGATGTCTTTCTGTCTCTCCGCAGCCTGCCAGGCCGGCTTCTTCAAGGCATCGCAGTCAGATGATGCGTGCGAGCCTTGCCCCAAGAACACGGTGTCATATCAGCCGGGCTCCCGCCTCTGCCCATGTCTGGATGGGTTTTTCCGTGCCCCTCAGGACCTGGATACCCAGCCATGTTCCGGTAAGTTCCACCTCCTGCCTCCTTTGGCCAGGGGGTGTTGTGGGGGGGGGGGGGTCGCTGTCCCAGCCTGGCCATTGGCTCACCAACCTCGTGGCGGCGCCCTCTTGACCCGCAGCCCCCCCCTCGGCGCCGCGGCACCTGGAGGCCGTCACCCTGGAGTCAGTGGTGGGGAAGATGGAGCTGTCATGGAGCCCCCCAGCGGAGACGGGCGGCCGAGACGACCTGACCTACAGCGTGTCGTGCGAGCGCTGTGATGGCGCAGTCTGCCAGCCCTGCGGGGAGCGCGTGCGCTTCGAGCCTCCCGCAGCCTCCCTGCAGGACCCCCGCGTCACCGTCAGCGAGCTGGAGCCCCACCTCAACTACACCTTCATGGTGGAGGTCCGCAGCGGCGTGTCGCAGTTCAGCCCCCAGAGGGCGACAAACAGCCTCACCACTGCCTTGCGCTACACAGGTAGGTGTCCTCCCCCACCCTATCCCACCAGCCTATCTGCATTGAGCGTTGTGTGCTGCTCCTATAACCGTGACCCCCTTCTTCCTGTTCCCTCCAGACCCCCCCAAGGTGACATCCATGCGGCTAGACGAACGGGGCATCACCAGCCTGTCCCTGTCGTGGGCTGTGTCTCGGCGAGCCCACCCCCATGCTGCTCACCGCTATGAGCTCATGTTCCGCAAGAAGGTGAGGGGGCTGCTTGGAGTTAGGCGGGGCATGTTGAGCTCCGAAAAGTACCATGTTTAAAGCCTCTTCGTGATTATGCTAGCTGTCAGTAAGAAACGGTTGATTTGTCCCCCCCCCAAAGCAGGAGAACAACAGTGAGAATGATGTCACCACCTACACCGTGCTGGTCCTGGAGAAGAGCTCAGTGCAGATCAGCGACCTGGCCCCCGGCACCGTCTATGTGTTCCGCGTCCAGGCCCTCAGCCCCCTGGGGACCCCGGGCGTCTACAGCATGGAACACGAGTTTGAGACGTTGCCAGAAGGTGGGTAGTGTTGGGGGAGCGGTTCGGTGGATCTGCCTGCAGAGGCTGATATCTGACCCCCGCCTGCCATCATGCCCCACAGTGAAGGACAAGCCGGATAACAGCATGACGGCCATCGTTGGAGCGTCGGTGGGGATCTTCATTCTCATAATCACCATTGCCGTGGGGCTGCTGTGTTACCGGTGAGGAAGCCCCCCCCACCCCAGCTCTCGTCCTGTCACCATTCCGCCCTTTCTGTACCGTTTCGTCTCAATCGCGATCCTCGGGCCGGGGGATTGCGCATAGGAAGAGACAGAGTAGAGACGGAAGTAAAGGAGGGTCCTCAAAGACAACCCTCCCCCCCCTTCTGGCCCAGTTCCTTTGTGCCAGTTCTGCCAAGGTGTCCCGTCACTGATAGGTGGTGCCGCCAGGCTCACTGCACTGTCCTGTGGCAGCCCTAAGGTTGCTGCTGGTACCCGGCCAAGGCCTGCAGGGGTCTGACCTGGCCTGGTGCTTCTCCTTTACAATGACCTACAGTGTATTGAGAGTTTTCTAGAAAACGCTTATTGAAAGCAGTACGTTGGTATACAGTGTTTAAATAGCTGCACAGGTCCTCCCTTTTGAACTGTAGTTCCTTTTTTTGGGTTTCAACCACATCCCAAATGTGTTTCCACTTCTTTGTTCATTATAGTAATTAAAAATGAAGTGCAGTGTCCAGGTCCTTCCCATGTTTGCATGACTTTCCTTCCTCATTCCAAAGACCTGCTTTCCAGGCATATTAGCCTCTGTCTGTGTGAACTAATGAACCTTCTTGCTGGATAGGAGGAAGAACCAGTCTACCAGACAAAACCCAGAGGACACATACTTCTCCAGCTCAGGTAGGTCTCCACAGCTGCTTGCGCTGTGTCCCTGTTTTGCTTCCTTGTCAATGATTCCCATCAACAACTGCCTTTCCACCCCTTTCCAGAGCAACTGAAGCCCTTGAAGGCCTACGTGGATCCTCATACCTATGAGGACCCCAACATTGCCATCCACAAATATGCCTGCGAGATCCAGGCGAGCCACATCACCAAGCAGAAGGTCATCGGGGCAGGTTAGAGACTAGTGCTTGTGGACACTGTGTTCTCGATACTGTATTTGCAATCAGATACAAGGCTTCGTGGTTAAACAGGAGGTCTAGGACACATGAACAAGGGCACCATATATGCCTGACGTGGAAAGTAGGATAAGATGCACAGTCAGCACTTCATGTTTGCTATAAGGCTTTTTGATGATAATGTCATCCGGGGGGGAGAAGGAGTGTGGCTCAGTAGTGTTCTGTAATCTAACATCGGTCCATGACCTTCTCACCCCCCAGGGGAATTCGGGGAGGTGTACCGCGGGGCGCTCAAGGTGCCGGGCCGCAAGGAGACGGCAGTGGCCATCAAGACCCTGAAGCCGGGCTACACGGAGAAACAGAGACAGGAGTTCCTGAGCGAGGCCAGCATCATGGGACAGTTCAGCCATCAGAATATCATCCGCCTGGAGGGAGTCGTCACCAAGTGTACGTGTGCCATTGTGGTCCTCTTACTGAAATGCCCATCCCCATGTTACCCTATAGCCCTCATCACAGGCCTCTGAGGTCCCTGCAGCCCATGTCGCATGTTGCAAACCAGGTTTTGGGTGTGAGCACCTGCTCTTCTGTCTGCTCCCTGCCGCTCAGTCAATTTGACACGCTGAATATGTTCTTTCTCCTTGTTTTTAGTCAAGCATGCCATGATCGTGACAGAGTATATGGAAAACGGCGCCCTGGACAGCTACCTGCGGGTAGGCGCTCTTGTGTCTACCTTGGTTTGATACAAAGGAGGGGTTCTTCAGCTTAAGCCCTTAACACGAAACGCTGTTCGCAGGACCATGATGGTGAGATGACGTCCTACCAGCTGGTGGGTATGCTGCGAGGCATTGCGGCTGGCATGAAGTACCTCGCCGAGATGAGCTATGTGCACCGTGACCTGGCCGCCCGCAACATCCTAGTCAACAGCAGCCAGGAGTGCAAAGTGTCTGACTTCGGGCTGTCGCGGGTGCTGGAGGACGACGCTGAGGGCACCTACACTACCAGTGTGAGTTGGGGGGGGTCCAGTGAAATGTGTTCAACTTTTGTAGTTCATTAGCCACTTAAAACGGGTTCTGTGTGGCGAACGTGTCTTGTAATGGTTTCTACCCCATTCCTCGGGTCCACAGGGAGGAAAAATCCCCATCCGTTGGACGGCCCCCGAGGCCATTGCCTATAGGAAGTTTACCTCTGCCAGTGATGTCTGGAGCTTTGGCATTGTCATGTGGGAGGTCATGGCCTTCGGAGAACGGCCGTACTGGGATATGAGCAACCAGGAGGTGAGGGGAGTGACCTGCGCACGCGCAGGCTTTTGCATGAAGTTTCTCTCCCGGGGGGTGGGGAGGGAGTGGACGCTGCCACGGCAGTTTGTACGATTAACTCCTCCACACCCCATTAACGTGTGGTTACTCTGCAAGGTCAGATCGCCGTGCCAACACGACTACCCCTTCTTCCTCGCCGACAGGTAATGAAGGCCATCAACGAGGGGTTCCGTCTGCCCGCGCCCATGGACTGCCCCTCGGCCGTGTACCAGCTGATGCTCCAGTGCTGGCTCCAGGATCGCTCCAAGCGGCCACGCTTCGCCGACATTGTCAGCCTGCTGGATAAGTTGCTGAGGTGCCCTGAGTCCCTCAAGACCATCGCTGACTTTGACCCCCGGTAAGACACAGAGGGAGGTGCTAGCGCCTTAACAGGATGCCATTTCTGTGTAGCAGCGGTTGCCTCTTCAGTAAGTAACCAGGAACTTACCATGATTCCCATCTGCCACCCCCCACCAGTGTATCCATACGGCTACCCAGCACGAGCGGGTGTGATGGCTCCCCCTTCAGGTCGGTGTCGGAGTGGCTGGAGTCTATCAAGATGAGCCAGTACAGTGAAAACTTTACCTGTGCTGGCATCACAACCATGGAGCAGGTGCTGCAGATGAAGAACGAGTGAGTAGACAGAGTCCCTCTGAGCAACCCTACATATATCACATCAACGTCAGTGTGGAGCCTCTCCCAGGAAACATGGGCCTAAGCCTCGGGGGCCAAAAGTGGTGGGTGTGCGTCCTGGGGGACATACAGGCAAAGACTATGACACCCCAAAGATATCTCACAGATCCCGGTTTGGGTGTTTTGGAGGAACCTGTCAACAGAACAGGGGGTGGGAATGTAACATACAGCTGTAAGAGGTGCTGCCCAGAGAAGCCTAAAAGTAAACAGGAAGAGAAGAAATACCTTACACACCAACAGAGACTTGATAATGGTCCCGATGGAACTTTGTACAGCCCAGTCCTTGGAAAAGTGTCGGTGACAGATTACCTCCACAGTGTCATTTGCACCAAAAAATGTAGCCAAAGCATATTTTTGCCTCATATCCCCACTTTGCTTTCTGTCACTGAACTCCAGCACAGATAGAGTAGAATTCTATGAAAAGCTACCGTAGGCCGTACTGTCCCCCGGCGATCTGGCCAGCCCTCGTGTCCGGGGGAGGCGCCTGTCAGGGGGTGTGCCACTGTGACACGGACGATCGTTATTTGGCTATAATACGCGTTTTTATTCGGCGGTTGGCTTCCTTGTTTGGTTAAATTCGGGGATTTTATTTTGACGTTTAAAGCGCGGCTCGGGTCTCCGTCCAAACATGCAGGCAGAAATAAAATGCAGCACCGAGGCGGTGAGACTCGGTGGAAAATGGGCCGAGAGCGAGAGTGTCGGCGCAGTGGGGGCTGTGTGAGGTGGCCTGGCCGGGCTTGCCTGTGGTTAGTCTCCCAGCCCGTCCTCTCTCACCCCCCCCTACCCCAATCCCAGGCCCCCACCACCCCATTGTCTACATAAAAGTGCCTCTTTGGAGTGGGGGAGTGGCGAAGCAAAGGGAGTTGTTGCCCTCTGGGTGGAAGAGCCCCAATGATTTCTTTCGTATAGATTTTCTTTATTTATTTTTTTATAGTGGTGACGGGAAATTAGGGTGGAGCCGGGTTCCATGCCAGACAGAGGGAAAGCAAACAAAAGGGAGGAACATAAAGTCTTTGAAGTGTCATGTTTATAGCTTGTGTGTGTGTGTGTGTGTTTGTGTGTGTGTGTGTGTGTATTTTTTTTAATAGATTCCATATTGCCCCCACTGTCATCTGGTAGCACTCTAAACCCAGAAAGTATTTACAAGCCTTCCTGCTTCTGCTGCTCGCCAGACAACTGAGATTCATTGCTGGACTGGAGCATGCTCGTTAAGTAATTAAGATCCTAATTAAAGACATAACGAGGGCCTGGCTGGCGTGTGTTGGTACATCTTCAGTGGGGCCATGTGCTTGCGTGTGGCACAGCTAATGCGCAAATGGGTGGGGGGGGGGGGGTACTTTTGCCTCCCACCTTTCATTTGGTAATTACACTCCTCCCACGCTTCCCTCCATTCCCATGTACTGATTTATTTTTTTATCGCCCCTTTATTTCCCCCCTTTTTTTAACCCACCCCCCACGCTCACGCTCTTCGCTGTTACAAGTTCATGAGTTAATTCTGCGCCTTGTGGGCGCGGGTTCGATGTGCCACGCCCGGCCCATCATGGCCTGACTCTGCAGGACGAGTGCTGACCACGCACCCCCCCCCTTTTTCCACAGGGACATCCGGAACGTCGGGGTGCGGCTCCCCGGTCACCTCAAGAGAATCGCCTACAGTATCTTGGGCCTCAAGGACCAGACCAGCTCCCTTAGTGTCTTCGCGGTCTGACCCACCCCTGCAAATGGACCGGCCCGTCCAGCTGGGCTCTGCCAAACTGGGTCCACTAGGTCGACTGACCATACCGGCCTTGGGCTGGACAGCTCCCACCTCTCAGCCCCCCCACAAACTGCTGGCTGGGCGAGGGAAACAGAAAGTTTGACTGAAGGGCATACCAGCCACCAAATTCTGTACCCAGGAAGCCCAATCTAGAAACTTTCCTAGGAATGGAGACTGAGAAACGTGGGAGAGAAGGACGAGACAAACTTTGAACTCCTTTACTGTTTCAGTTGAATTCATTACTGTTCCTACCTTGAAGTTCTAAAGCTGATTCCATTATGATTTTTTATATGTATAAACACATATGAGCGAAATGTAGTTTCTGACTGAGATCCAGAGTCTTATGGCGCCTTGGACGGCCACCGGGCTGCTGACGGATGACCATCCGCCTGAAGGATTTGCTTGAAGCAGCAGCCTGCGTTTTGCCCCCCCCCCCCCCTTTTTTTCCCCCGGGGCATTCTACGAGGAGCCTCCCGCCTGCCCAAATAAGCTCAGAGCCCTGACCGTGCAGAGACCGAGACGGGCACAGAGAAGATCTGTGTGGATGACTTGGGGAAAAACCCAGACTCTCCCTGGAGGTCTTCAAAGAGTGCTGTGCGATGCCCTCAGTGTTGCCAGGAGACTGAAAAACTGGACTCTTCCCACAATAACCCCAACCCCCCCACCCTTTTTCCCAAGCACTTAAATCCATGGAGATGTTAGCAGTTGACTGGCATGAACTTGTTCCACTTCTGAGTTAATGTTCAGGTTAATTCTGTTCCCTGTTCCACGCTGCAATTTCTGCTCATACAAAACAAATCAATGTAAAGCGGCTCCGAGGGTCTCTTCATTCCTAATGCTGTTTTCACCATTGAACGTTTCAGAAAACGACTGGGTAGTGTAAGAATTCAGTTTTTCCCTTTTTCCAAATTTTTTAATTGGCTGTTTCTTAAACATTATTTAATATTTATTTTGTTGCTTTTTTAATTTATTTTAAAATTGGGACTTGCTTGTATATGTATGTTTAGTTTCAATAAAATCTTTGTTATAGGTACAAATAAGCAATTGTGTAATTTTGTCTTTTGAATGTCATTCATGAGTGTCATTTTGAATTTATGGGATGATTAATTTGAAGAGTAATTTACTGATAATCACTTAACATATGATATTTGGACATGGTGATGCTTCCATCAGTAAAAAGAGACGCCCTGATGATTTAATACTTACCATTCATGTATGTCACAGCTGGTCTTGAGTTTATTCTTAGAGTGTGTGGTGAGACACGTGCCAATCTGAGGATGTACAGAGCACCAAGCAGGGGAGACCTTGGGCAGGATGCCAGTCCATCACAGGGCACAAAGCAGGGGGACACCCTGGATAGGATGCCAGTCCGTCACAGGGCACAAAGCAGGGGGACACCCTGGATGGGATGCCAGTCCGTCACAGGGCACAAAGCAGGGGGACACCCTGGATGGGATGCCAGCCCTGGAGGGTTATATATAGAAATCAATAATTAATTCTCCTTTATTTCTTTTGACTGTATGAGAAAATGGGGAAAATGTGCAAACTGGACATTCACAGAGCAGCCGTTAATTAAGGCCTGTATGCTGGGGATGTAGGACAGCAGGGCTGCCGCTGCCTGGAATGTAAATGTGCTGTAAATGCCATCTGCTGATAGGAATAGCTGATGTGGAAGGAAGTGGAGCTGGTAGATGGTGGTGAAATCGAACTATCGACAAACTCTTATTAAACGTTTGATCTTATATTACTAAATAAATACTAAATTAAATGATTCGATTAAATTTAGAAACGCATGGCAACAGAGCAGAAAATCACAATACATGGGTTTCGACCCATATTTGGATCGCAGCAAGGTCTGAAAAGGTTGCGAGGCAGAGTTGGAAATTGAAGCGTTTTAAAACCAGCAAGTTCCTTTGCTGATCCACGATCAGATTTCCCAGCCCCAATCCTAAAATGTACCTATATAAACAAGTAGAGGGTCTGCAAATGCTTAGCGCAAAAAGAACCAACGCTCAAACAATCCAAGAAGTCAAACCACAGATGCTTAATTTAAAATTCACTGGCACATCCAATCAGAGTTGTGCGATAGGCATTGATTGGCGTAAACTGCAGAGTGATTATAGCGTTAATTTAAAACTGTAATTAGTGTACAGTTGGGACTGAGCTGGCATGGGAAAAAAATGGGTCGCGGTGCAAAAAGGTTGAGATGCACTGTCCCAGAGTATTTACCAAAGAGCTGATAAATGTTCAGTTGTAACTCATTACTGATTATGTTTACTAACCCATTGTTTTATATTTGCAAGTGATTTACAGGCTGTTTTGTAAATACCAGGTGCAATATATCACTTTAATACATACATTTCTTATGTTCTTGTGTGAGTTCTGTGAATGATTCTTTTAATCTACTAATATATTATCATGGTGCCACCATCACGTGTCCTGCTGAAATCTGATGATTCTACTGGATTAGACGCAAATCCACTGCAGAAAATTGATTGTTGCACTTATAAATATGGTGTGGAAGTGGCATGAGGGAATTCATTAATTTGCAATATTATGAGAATAATTATTTTCTTTAAAAATGGTTGACATGTTCTGGGGGGCGGCATGGTGGTGCAGTGGTTCGAGTCTCCGCCTGGGTTACATGTGTGTGGAGTTTGCATGTTCTCCCTGTGTCGTCGTGGGGTTTCCTCCGGG
>JAABNY020000129.1:18586578-18599597 GCA_015164015.2 Brevimyrus niger
TTCCATGGACTGATACTGAAGACCCCCCCATCCCTCTGGTGACAAATATAGCGCCTGCGGCATGCCGTCGTGTCCGCCTAAATGCACACGCACACGCACACACACACACACACACACACACACACACGCACGGTGAAATCCCATTACTCAACCCACAGTATAAAAGCCAGGGGGGCTGGATGTGCACAAAGTTCACCTACAGCCAGAGGGAGAAGACAGGAGGGGCCTGTTGGGATAAGAGAGGATTGTAGAGACCAACGTCAGAAGCAAATAGCAGTCAAATCAGATCGAGAGACAAAGACGGACAGAGGCTGAAGGCAGAGTGACAAAGCGAGGCATAGAGGCCCCGAGCCGAGGCAGTCTACTCCTGATCTCCTTCGACACTCCAGCCCCTGCCCCCCCCCACCACCATCAATGTCCACCTCGTCCGCCTTTCGCTCGGAGCGCACTTTCCACCAGGCCTCCTCGTCTAGCTACACGGAGAAGAGTCGAGGCATCTTCGGGGAGGACTTTGGCTCGTTGGTGCGCCCCCCGCTGGGGGACGGCTCGGGGACCTTTCAGGGTGAGTCTTCCTGCCAACGCGGTTCCTCCGGTTACCGTGTTTGGAAATGCGATCCTGCGGGGTTTCCGGATCCTCTCTCTGGAGCCTCAGATGACTGGACGCGTGCGGCCGCTTTATACACCTACCGCCTGTTCTCACAATGGCCGTCCTGATCTCTCAAAGCTCTCTTCATATGTAGGTTAAATCAATCCAACGCAACTAGCCAGGGGAGCGGGAGACAGACCGTACTGTGACATTTCTGCCTCTCCAGCAAAGCCCCGGCCATAAGGCCTGGGATGGACACTGGAGGTTACTGTCAATCAAGGCAGGGCTGGTAAAAACCATACCCCCCCCCCCCCCAGGCAATTTGATTTTGATGTTGTGGCCCTGGATGGGTAGGGGGTGGGTGCCAGTGGTGACACTCGCAAGGTGGGCTTGGGGGGGTGGGCGGCACAGATGGCTTTGCTAATTCGGTGCCCTCTCAGAAGACGGAGCCCTCAGTGATCACCTATGTCGCCTATAAGAGTGACCTGCCCCGGATCAGGGTCCCTCCACTGTCTCTCTGCCATCCTCCCACATCACGGCTCCTATTTCTCCCGACCCAGCTGGCTGGACCAGCACAATCCGACTGAGCAGAACATTCAGCGAGAGTAAAGGAGTGCATTTGCTCTTGCTCTGCACTAGGGGGAGCACTGAGGAGCACAGGGCAAACATAAACGTGTGACTTTCCTGTGTTTATGACCAAGGGCGAAAGTTTAGTTCATTAGCAGGGAACCCTAAACACATATTGGCCTCCCCTAATATGGTAGGATCATGTCCCTACTCTCCATACACAAATCTACGGCCTTCTTTATGAGTGTGTATGTATGTGCATGAGTGTATAGACATTTCTTGGGGTAATTTTGTGTGCTTGTATTTGTGTTCGTCTGTTTCTTTTAGTATGCATATTGGTGCATGCAGCTAATCTGTATATGTATGTTTGTAAATGCATTTGTGAGTGTGGCATTAAATATGCGACTCCTCACACAGTGTATCCTGGGCCAGCAGTCACTCGAAACAACTGTGCTGGACCGAGGTATATTTTAGTCTGTGGGCAAACACACCCTGGGAAGGAGGGGTTGGAGGTTTCGGGGTGTCGAACATGAGCCAGGGAATGTCTGGTCCAGGGCCATGACTGTGACTTCACATGCGGGGAATGACGGCATGGTGTCCAAGCTGGCGAGACTGGGCCGAACGTCACGTGGCAGTGAATATGTTCTTATGCACACGCTGCTATACAGGCATAGCAGCCCGTGACGTGTGTGTGAACACATCGACAGCAGGGTGCCAGGCGCAGAGTTTGAGACATGCTTTAACCTCCTGGTCAAAGGACTCGTGGTCTTGGACAGGTGACATGTGTAAATAAACCTGCATCATAGGTCATAGGTCAGAGGTCAGCGTGAGTTGACTTAAAATCGCCTTGTTAAAGCTCTGAAGCCTCGCACCCTTAAGCCTCCTCTACTGCCTCCTTATCGCCCCCACCAGGTCAGTCAGGCAACGTCAGGACGCTGGGAGACACATACCAGTTCACTGTGGATGTCCGAGGCTTTTCTCCGGAGGACGTGATTGTCACAACCTCAAACAACCAGATCGAGGTTCGGGCAGAGAAGGTGAGCTGCACCCGGAGCCTCGCGGCTTGTTACCCTATACAAAATCCCCACAGTCCTACAGCTCACTTCACCAACCAAGGACAGCGTCAGAACATCCCAGTGCAAAAATCATCTGGTCACTCAATGGTGCTGAGCAGGCCAAAGCAGAGGGAGAGCTGAAAATCCTTAAGGAGACACCAAACCACCACGAAACCATGACAGGAAACACTAAACAACTCAAAGCCATAACATATAGGATAAGATGGTAAGACAGGCTGCCCATTGAAACTGGTCAAAATGGGGAGACCGGCAGGAGGTAACCGGAGGAGGGAGAGCAACACTTCACTCTTAAATCATACAAATATAAGGAGCCTAGAGATTATTTTTTGTCAGTGAACTTAACATTTTCAAAAATTTCGGACAATGAGAAATGGCCAGTGGGTCTCCAGAGCATTGATTTCCTATATATCCCTAAAGAACCTGGGGGGGTAGAGGGTTAAAACACGTTTACCTTATCCTTTAATAGCATGTTTGTCATTTTGATCCTTTTGTAGACTTCTGCTGCACTTTGGAAACAAAAAATTGCCATGTTATGTCACTAAAGCCAGTTAGACCGGAACTGAAATCGAGAAAAACAGCGAAGAGAGCCGGCATGAGAGAGAGGCACAGAATCGGTGTATTTGCTCAGCTTCTCGATACACGCGCAGTACTTCCTTCTCACACTTCATGCTTTTATCCTCACAAACACCCCATTTGCCTCCAGACTGTCTCCGCCGTTCGTAACCTGCCATTCATTTTCTCCCCATCTTCCCCAGCTGGCAGCGGATGGCACAGTAACAAACACATTTGCCCACAAGTGCCAGCTGCCAGAAGACGTGGACCCCACCTCGGTGACATCATCTCTCAGCGACGGGGGGACTCTCACCGTCAAGGCACGCAGGCATCCAGCTAAACTGGAGCATGCTCAGACCTTTCGCTCTGAAATAAAGATCTGACGGATGGCGTGGCTCACTACGGTCTCCCTGCCCCTCCCTACATTCCCTGAATCCTTTGCTGTTTATACTAGATGTCTCTAGTCATTACCCAGAATCCTTTTTTCCATGACACCATGTCATCCCCACATTCCTTTGTCTCTTCCCCCACTGTGCCATTTTTCCAGCACCTTCTATATAAGTGTACTTACATATATATTGTTTATCTCTGTGACTTTCTGAGCATGTTGATCAGAAAAACATAGATACCCAAATTGTAAACTTTTTACACAAAGTATTTACTTATATTAGACATTTATTGCAAAATATAAACTCATACAACATCCTGAATAGCTGTAATACACATTTAACACACTGTACTCAATAAAACAGCTGAAAAATGAAATGTTTTTTTCAGAATATCTTGATTGCTTTTGAGTGATATTATTAAAAGGGCTATGCAAGTACAATTTGTTTCCCCATAACCCAAACATCCTGAGATATTCAAAACAATGTAGAAGAAGCACATTTCAAAACCTGTGACATACAAAAAAAATTGTTATCCTGTTTGGAAATAAGGTATTTTAACATGATAATGGAATGCATTTTGGCAGCTATGAAATATGAAAAATCTGCAGTTTGTCATTTTTGCACCAGTGATTTAGTAATTAAACTGTATGAATGTTATGAGTTAATGCTGCAGGGTTTTTTTTATCAGAATGTTCTTTCTTTGTTTTTCTTGGTTGCATAATATTGCCCCCTACTGGAAAATTTGGTTACTAAGTTAATTTTATTCCAAGCCTACAGAGCGCATCTCGCAGTCCATCCATATCAGACCTGCAGGAAGGTAGCAAAGTAGCTCAAAAATATCATGGCCCATATTTTAAACAACAAACTTTCTTAAATGGTTGTGGAATTAAGGTACAGGCATCTGAAAGGTCGTGTCTTTAGCAGTAGACTCTGTGAGCCATTGAGTGTGAATGGAGACACTCTGAGAAAGAATATTATACCAAGCTGGGTCTCCATAGCAAGACTGAGACGGCAGCTAAACAAGCTTTCGGAATATTACACATGCTCACATTATTGTTCCGGACAGGCATACTGCCATCATTGTGATATTGTTGCTACGACGTTGGTGGAAATTAACACCACATGACAACTGTAACTTATATACAGAACAACAGACACACTACAACCAATACTAAAAGTCAAAAGAACGGCAAAATAAATAAAACAAAATCATAAAACTGAGCACTATTCCACAATAGGCTTGCTGCAAAGCTCGGAAGGATATACTGGAAGTGCACAGCAGGTCTCTGGCGGGGTACATTGCCCCCAAGGGTCGGTGTGTTGAGTTCTCCAGGAGTGAGACCTGACTGTCACAGAGTGTGACTTATGCTCTCTTCTGATAGGCTCTTGAGTGCCTGAAAAGCGAGCTCATGTACCACCCAGACCTGCTAATAGAAGTTAATGTAGGTACTCCATGCCAGCCTCACTCTGCTCCTCAGCCCCTGCTGGGGACCCAAAAAAGGCTTCTTGTGAGGCCCACTTTTCTTTAGTTTTCCTAAGCATGACGGCTGCTGGCGTGCACCTTGACTGAATTACTGTCTGGTAGACCCACAAGACCACGTGCAGGTGGTCCCTGTTGCTCTGGTGTGAACTGATGAGGGTGGCTAGCTGGATGATCCAGTGGAAGTTCTCACGGAGGAGAACATTCTGCAAGGGAGCTAGAGCAGTGGGATCCTTCCGTGAGACCTCACCAAACACCTGAGCTTCAATGTTTCATTCCTGGCCACAGTGCAGCCCTAAAGGTGGGCTGAAGTAGCAAAATATACACTATACCATGGTGAAGAATGGGCGCAGGATAAATTTCTTACCCGTGATATAGCTGTTAGTTGAGCCTGGGCGGACCATCATCAGCCGTGGCTCCACTGTAATAGTCATACAGCCATACCCTTCTTGCCGTTGACAGTATTGGCATTCTGCAACTGCAAAAAGGCTTCAGGAGAGCAGGTCGGCATTACAGCGGACCTGGCAAGTCTGGTGCTGAACATCAAAGTCGCAGCCCTGGTGCGCTCCAATCCACCAAGCCAGTTGTTCCATGGGTGTCTTACGAGAAGCTACAATGGATACATGATCTGTCTGCAGGAGGAGGCACCTGCCAGACAAGTAGGGACAGAAGTGGTGGAGTACTTGGAAAAAAGCCAGAACCTCTCACTATGAAACACAGTATTTGTGCTCAGGGCAGCCGGAGGCTTTGCTGCAGCAGGTCCCCACATGTTCTCCCTCTCCTCCAACCTTGGACTTCACTGATCTCAACACTACTGCTATCGACGTCAATGATGAGCAGCGGTTGGGAATTGGGGTATGCCAGGATAGAAGCCTCAGCGAGCAAGACATGAAGCTGGTCGAAGGTGGCGGTTCATGCAGCCTCTCACTCAAACAACTGCTACTCATTGAGCAGATACTGGAGCATGCTACCAATGGCGAAAGAACCTGTGACAGCACATTAAGATTTTTGCAGCTAAGTGGGGTCCTGAGGAGCAGACCAGTCCAGGACAGCCGTCCTCTTTGGTAGCCAATCACCCCATATATACCATGTGGTCCAGTAATGATACCACATTTCTTGTGGGTGAGGTGGAAGCCGGTCCAACAGATGACTGCAAAGACTTGCTGTTGGTGGTGCATGTTTCCATCCAATCTTCTGCATGCACCAATTTGTCATCGAGGTACCCCACACAGCAGGTCTGTGTCCTTCTCCATGAGGCACAGAAATGTTGCAGGGGCTTTGCAGAGTCTAAATAGCATTACCTAAAATTGTCAAAGACCCTGGACAATAGAAAAGGGTGACCTTGCAGGTTTCCCAGTACATTACTGTCACCGACATTGGCTTGCACACAGTAGTGGTCAGCATATTTTGGAAAACATGTTAGGTAGAACACTCTGTCCTCTAATCATGCCAGAAGTTCCCTTGCTGCTCTACATTTCTTCCTCTACCACTCAGTTCTACTCCTGACACCAATGTGGTGAGACATGGTTCCATATTGAGATCATTATTCGACAAACTCCTCATTGTGCAATAGTGTCACGACAATGGTGGGCTACATACACTGTATGACAACTGCAAATCAAAAACATAACATGAAGTACACTATAATCAATACTAACAAAATGAGATCCCATAAAGTAAAATTAATAAAAGAGGCAACAGAGCAGAGCTCTCACGGCACATTACTCCGGTGATCATCATCATCACAATCATCGGCCATTTGTGCCACAGAAGGCCTTCTGTTGGTTCATACCAGATCATTCACATCCAACATTGATGAGATTGCCTAACACCCGGTCGACGGGTCATGGTTTCTCCATCTTTGGAAACCCAATCACCACAGTTGACCATGAACACCTCAAAGCCTTGCTGTTTCATAAATGCTCTGACTCAGTTGTCTGGCCATAATGATTTGGCCCATATCAAAGTCACTCAGATTTTAACCTCTTGCGAAATTCTTCTGCATACAGCATGTTGACCGCAGGAACTGAATGTTAGCTTACCGACTAATATATATCCCAGATGTTGACACATGTAGTTTTTACTAGATAGCCGACAGTATTCACTTTAAGCGGGGGTGGCCAAAATGATTATGCTCATCATTGTATACATATGATATCTGAACTAGATAAGTCTAAGAAGTTATTGTTGAATATGACTGCCCTCTGGTGGTACGCAGTAATAAGTTTACCCATGCAGTTCTGGACTCCAGTCTGCAGTCCCTCAGTCAATTAGCTACTCTGTACTACACTGTACAACTATAGTGTATGACACCTAACAACTGCTCACTGTACAGCTGCACTTCCAAAACAATACCCGAACAAAACACTAAAAACTTCAAAATAGCTGTTATGGTGACAGATTCAGTATCATTTCCAATCCATAAAGCATTTGAGTGAAGATATAGTAATATCTGTTTCTCTCAGCTTTGCCACAGGACAATTACATTTTCATCCAACAATAGAAGCATTTTTAGAAATCCAAATGTTCACCAAAGTCAGCCCAGCCTCTACATGTACAGGCATGTATACCTTTTTATTCAATGGGTAGATATGTTGAGGCTGAATGGCAATTAACAGCTAGTGTCAACTACAAAAGAGATGTGATGATCAGCACTTTGATATGTAGCATTTTAAAACCATGTTAGGCAACTTGCAAAATTCCAAAGCAGCTAATAATTGGTGACTGAACTGTAGGTGCATGAAGTAGGTGTATCTCAAAAATCATGACCTTATATGCAAGTATGAACAGACCGCATAGCCAAACAGGTACAGTGGGTACAAAGTTTTGTTCTTGTTGTGAGTGATGGTAGTGAGTTCAAAGCCTATGTATTTTATTTCCTTTTTCACTATAAGTCCCAGTTTTGTATGGAAAATAAACACTGATTCCAGAAATGGTTTAGGAGAGAACTCGATATTGGGGTGACACAACTTACTAATTTAAGTACAACGATCCATGTATTGGGGGGGGGGTATTGTGGGATACATGTATCTCTGCCCCCCCAACCAAGTTCCTAAGTCACTTGATTCCAGTACTTTTTAGTTGCCCGCATTGGCATCCTCCACGCCAGGCAGGCAGATAAATATGGTTCTGATGTCTTTTATTCTTGGAAAATACACCCTGTCTAGTTTGGTGAGAGCTGGTGTGTCTGACATTTTGACAGTTAATTCCACTGTGTCATGAAAACCCATAGCGTGTCCCACTCCAGAAAACATCTCCCCAGTGTAGCACTGTATTTCACCTATGAGTCTGTCTTATTTTTACCCCGATGCGTGATTCCTATACTTGAAATCATTTATTTCCAGGTAATGTTACATAAATGCTCTGTGATTGGCTGGCATCCTCTACGGTGTTCCCTACCCTTGTCCTCTATGCCATCTTCCAAAGGCTCTAAGTCCCCTGCAAACCTGATCAGGAAAAGCATTGGATAGATGGAAGGAAAAAAAGGAACGTAATCAAGCACTGATTCCCAAGGTGTCCTGCTCCTTTTTTTCTGTACATTTTGTCATTTCAGCACTGTTCCATCACCCATTCAGAATTCTTCCTTCCCTAGTGCATGGATTACCAGACATTAGGAATGGCACTGAATGTTGGTTATGGTAGGAGCGGGCTGGAGGCTTGGTGGGTTACCCTGTAGCCTAAACCTCCACGAGTGTCATTTTCAGAAGTGATTATGATTACGCATGAATATGCATCATTACCAGGAAGACTGCGGGTTTGATTCCAGCCCCTGTCTATCTGTTGTGGGAGTCATGTGTGTTTCGCTTAGGGCTTGGAAGGGTGATTACCAGAGAGGCAAACTTCCTACACATTCTTATCCAAATAATATACATTATTACAAAATTAAGTGATATGTGCATAACTTAATAACAGCAAAGTTCTGGTTATTACATCTGTCACATTGGTACGATTGTTAAATACCTAACCACGCTGCATTGCTAAACAGTGTCCACCTACAAGACTAACAGGTTATATTGCAGTTCCATCAATTTCAATTAATTTGCTCTGGGGATTGTCGCACGTTGCAGCAAGTCATCCACTTCCGCATAGAGCTGTCGTCATTTGATTGGACGATTTGGAGACAGTCTCGAAGGAGTCATTGCTGTAACAAATGTGTGCTTTAAAATGCATTCATATCAGATACTCTACTTATATCTAAAGTACTACATGATATATATATAACAGCTAGCATCGTGCTACGCATATAAATGTTTTATTGGCTGAGCAATTTGGTAACCTTATGTGCGACTTTTCTGAGTCGCTTTACGGCTATTTTGGTTGTCTTGGTGACCGCTCTTGGTTTTTGGCGTGTGATTGGAGGAACGGAGCAAGTTGAAAGGTCAACGTATGAGCGCTGACGTCTTTCTCACTGGAAAGATGGCGGCAGGAACAGTAACTAGCAGGCGATTGTCTTGGTTTTTGCCCGCTTTTAGCTGCCGGGTTGAATGCAGGACGAGTCTCCAGCTCAGATTTTTCTTTATTCTCTCTGTGATTTTGGGGACGCTTCATGGAGCGGTGGCTGACGGGAAAACCCTGGTTCTTTTGGACAACCTTAACATCAAAGACACTCATTCAATATTCTTCCGCAGTTTAACTGGTATGTGCAAGAATATTTGTCGCTTTGAAAGTCTGTGTCATTACACGACAGAAATGCCAATATGCTCGTAATTTAGATGTTTCTTATAGATTTGTTCCCGTGCACTCATTCAGGTTAGCGAGCCTTTACTGTGCCTGTCTGCAGCATATCAGCTTTGCGATTGCACTGTAATAAGTTCTGGTCACGTCCAGGCATTTATAATTATTTTGTTCATGCTTAAAAGTGCAAATATAAATTCCTTTTCAGGCATGTACACATTGCAAGTATATTTAATTTTAGCTTTGCTTGCGGATACCTTTTCTTAAACTTGATCATGATGTCACCTTAGTATGTTAAAATATTTTGGCTGTGATTCATTTTTCTTTTTCGTCACGCAGATCGCGGATTTGACTTGACTTTCAAGACTGCCGACGACCCTGGCCTCTCTCTTATCAAATATGGCCAGTTCCTTTATGATCATCTCATCATTTTTTCGCCATCTGTGGAAGGTAAGTGTTAGAACGGAAGCTCGGTGTCAGAGTTGACTAAAAACATCAGCATTAAACACTTGAATACTGAATTGTGAAGTGTTTTAGGTGGAAGTTTTGGTGGCTAAAGTTTCTATATTATTAGGAGATATTTAACCTGGCATTTGGTATTTTTCTGATAGGATAAGAGTAGTGCACCGTTCTGATGTTTTGCAAACCTTTGTAGACTTTGGGGGCAACATCAATGTGGAGACCATCACCGCTTTCATCGACGGGGGTGGGAACGTCCTTGTTGCTGCCAGCTCAGACATCGGTAAGGTCTTCTGAAGACCTTTTATTGGCAGGCTGTTATGATCATAAGGAATTGGCAGTTCTGGATAATTCATGGAATCGTTGATCTAGGTGACCCCCTGAGAGAGCTGGGCAGTGAGTGTGGGATTGAGTTTGATGAGGAGAAGACCGCCGTCATCGACCACCACAACTATGATGTATCTGACCCAGGAGAGGTGAGCAAGGCTTACCTGCGACCTCATTAACTTGTTCATAACCTCATGTGAACAAAAGCTAAAGACGTTTGAGTGTGGATAGATCTCACAAGACTGTTTTCCCTTCTCTCCCTGTCCTCCATGTCCTTGCAGCACACTCTGATTGTGGCAGATCCAGAGAACCTCCTCAAAGCCCCCACCATTGTTGGCAGGCCCACGGGGAAGCCCATTCTTTTCAAAGGTGTTGGGTGAGTGGCTGTTTTCCTACGAGTCAACAGCGACTACAATGAACTTATAAAACTTCTAGCACTCAAACTTTTGTTATATTCACTTAGCAGTGATAATGGTTAATCTGGGGATTGTATACCTTTCTCAGCCTATATTTATGGTGGATGGTAACTGATCTAACCTCTCTTCTTCTCAGAATGGTGGCTGACCCCGATAACCCATTGGTGCTGGACATCTTGACCGGTTCCTCCACATCCTACTCCTTCTTCCCTGACCGCCCCATCACCCAGGTACCTCTGTGCCTTGATATCCTACGGAGCACATGTACTATAGAATAGCTAAATGCACTTCTGTGTCTGGTTAGGTCCTGCTGGTTTAATAGCACAGGCATTTCTTTGATCATACGTTACACGTTCTTTACAGTAATTTTGAAAGATTGCAGTTCTTTCTCTGAAAAGTTGTTCAAGCTCTTCTAGAAAAGCGCATGCAGCTATGTGAAGATGTGTGTGTTCCTCCCACCCTTTTTCCATAGTACCCCCACGCCGTGGGCAAGAACACCCTGCTGATCGCAGGCCTCCAGGCCAGAAACAACGCACGGGTAGTCTT
The DNA here is from genome assembly GCA_015164015.2 of Brevimyrus niger. Taxonomy (NCBI): domain Eukaryota; kingdom Metazoa; phylum Chordata; class Actinopteri; order Osteoglossiformes; family Mormyridae; genus Brevimyrus; species Brevimyrus niger. The sequence continues at coordinate 18,597,651 of JAABNY020000129.1, forward strand.
CAGCGGGTCTCTGCAGTTCTTCAGTGATGCCTTCTTCAACTCCCCGGTCCAGAAGGCTGTGCCTGGCTCTGAGAGGTAGCTCCACCCACCTGCCATCACTGCTGTTTTCTCAGGCACAACTTACTGTTAAGCTCATCAATAGAATCTAGGACCTTCTGGCACATGCGCAATAATCACCAGGGCTTTAGATGATGGGTGAAGCATTTGTCTGGACGCCGCCTTTTCGGTACTTCACGGGAATTTACTTATGCCCACAATTCGCTGTATCTTTGTTTAATAAATGTGTTGGTCTTTAAATTACCGGCACATCACTGACATCTTTTTACTTCACCGCCACTTGCACAGTGCCTGTCGCTTCCATGATTTACCATAACAGTTGCATGTGGCGTGCTCCGCTAACCAAATTTAATAAACATAATAAACCAAATGTATACAGATTACTAACTTATGGGCATCACAATATGTCTCTCGTTAATATTTTAGGCACGCTACTAACCTGCTTACTAAACGGTCGACGTGAGTGAACGTCCGTGTAATACCAAAAAGCTGGCATCCAGACAGATTTTTCAGCCGCCCCTGCTGATTATTGCACATGCCTCATGTAATCATGATTACATCGCAGTGTGATTGTGACAGCCCTGGGCTTATGCAAATGAATTTCCCCCAGGATTACAAATTATTAATCTTGTTTCTTTTTAGAGTTTTTCAATGAATTTTCTGCCTGCTGGCCTGCTTGTGATTACTTATGTCTCTGTTTCCGTAAGAATGCCCACTGTTCTGCTGTTGAAGTGCCGGTAGTGGAGCTCTTGAGGAATAAAGGTGTTCCGTGTCTGAAACGCTTGTCCCTCAAAGGCACGCACAGACGGGGAACATGGAACTCGCTGTGGCACTGTCCCGCTGGGTGTTCAAGGAGGAAGGTGTTCTGAGGGTGGGGGGTGTGAGCCACCACCCAGTCGGCGAGAGTAGCCCCCCAGCCGCCTACACCATCATGGACCTTGTGGTGAGCAGCCAGGACCTTTTTTACGGCGCCTGATTTCTGAGGTTCTCCGGCTCCCGATTCCAGTCATCTGTCGGACTGGGGTCTCATGGTGCCCCTGCCCCCTCGCTCTCCTTCAGGAGTACAGCATCGTGATCGAGAAGCTGTCCGACGGAAAGTGGGTGCCTTTCGACGGGGATGATATTCAGCTGGAGTTCGTCAGGATCGACCCCTTCGTTAGGACTTACCTGAAGAAGAATGGTGCGTGTTCAGAGTCAGGAAAGATGTCCCACCCCTTGGGAGGGTGGGCAGTCTTATCCAGAAAGGGCCGCTGTGTATGCAGGTTTTCGCTGCAGCTCCCTAATTAGATTAATAATTAGAGGACTGATTGGCTGAAGAGTCCTCACACCTGGGTTTGAACAGCTGACCTAAAGGTTATCCCGAAAACCTGCATACACCGGCCCTTTGTGGATTGGACTGCCTATCCCTGTTGTCATTTGGATTATATTGAATTACTTTGGAGTGGTGTGATGGCTCAGTGTTTAGGTTTCTTGGGTTTCCTCACACCTGCAGAGCTGTGTTTGGTCCCCACTCCAGGCTTTAATGCGTGGGGTTTACTTCCGCTCTAGGGGGTTCTGTTGGCTATTCCCTGGTAGCATTCCCTATCCGAGTCCAAAGTTGGGGTTTGGCTGAATCAGTTGCGCCAAATTTTGCTTCTATGCGTGTGAATGCGCGCACCCTGCAATGGACTGGCATCCCATTGGGGGGGTGTGAGGACATGGCCAGAGTAAAGACAGGAACACACTTGCTTGCGAGTCAAGAAGGAAAGAGTTTTATTCCCTCACAACACAGTAAAGCTGACCCTCCTCACGGAGGTCCAACCAACCACTGAGCGAACAACCCCCCTGCAGAGAACATGCATGCCTTTTTCTCTCCAAAGGTCATACCATCCCTGAACCCAGGAAAAACAA
>JAABNY020000129.1:18636440-18649003 GCA_015164015.2 Brevimyrus niger
TTCCCTCCGGCTCCGGCCTCCCTCCCGCCTGTGGCCCCTCCGGCCGCTGCCCTTTGCCCGTCTGGGGTCCTTCGGGCTCCCCGTTATTCCCCCTCCGTTCCCGTCTGGTCTCCCCTCCCCCCTTCTCGTCCCTTTGTTCTGCCTGTCTCTGCTCCCCATCCCTTTGGTCCGTCCGTTTCTGTTCCTCGTCCCCCTCTGGCTCCTTTGTTCACTCCTGGCCCGTTTGTTTCTCTGTTCCCCCTCTGTCTCCCTCCCTGGTATGTATGTCTGCATTCCCTGTCCTTTGTCAACTCTTGTCTTGCCTTTTGCCTTTGTTTCTGTTCTGTTCCCTTGTCCGCATTAATGGTTTTGTTTTTCAGGTCTGGTCCGGTTTCGTCGCATTTGTCGCCTCCTCCTGGGCGCGCTTGGTGTGCGCGCCTTTGGGGGGGGGGGTTATGTTGCGTCCTGCTCCCAATGATCCTAATTGTGTGCCACACCCACCTCGTTACCTCCTGTTTTGCCCTGATTGTAACCACCTGTTGCTTGTTAAGTCTAGCTTGTCTTTTGTATTTAGTCCATGTCTCAGTCAGTCTTCCCCAGATCCGTCATTGTTGTTCCTATACGTGAGTACCCTGCCTGTCTGTGTCAGAATAAACCTCTTTGTTACCCCATCTTTGGACTCCTGCTTCATGGATCGTGCTACACTCACGCCGGTCCTTACAATATGTATTACTTCATTCTTTTCAGGTGTTTTGTTTTAAGGTGAATTGAATGGCTAAAATGGGGACATGCAGAGTGAGCTCACAACACAAAAAAACATCCAGGCATCTCTACCATGGATAATAGTTTGCTATTATTCAGCTTCCTTCCCATTCTGGTACCAGAAGTTTAGAAGAATCTTTAGAAGAAGAAACATCTTGCCTCACATTTTGGTTGGGGGTTCAAATCTGATCCCCACTCTGTGTCCGTCCCCACAAGGGGAAACTGAATTTTATTTAAAAAAAATCTGTGACTGCAAACAAACTAAAAATGGCAAAAGTCTTGTATTTTGTTTGGTTACTTACGGTTAAGGTTAGGCTGGGTAAAGGGTAAGGTTGTCATTGTTGGGATTATGATTATACCCATTTAAAAGAATGGATGGTCCCCACAAAGATATGAATATTTGATTTGTGTAGGTGTGTGGAGTTTGCATGTCCTTGTCCGGTTTATTGGTTTCTTACCAATAAAATTACCTTCTGCTGGAGAAGAGAGCATTCATTCCTATTTGCTGGCCAAACAAATTCAGGACAAATAAGCAGATTTTGTTTTGCATGTCACATTTTGAATATACAGGCCTAGTAATTTAACATTATATATTCCCTGCTCCCTGAACCTATACTGTACCCTTCCATGAATTAAGGGGACTTGATGATCTCTCTAAACTCTCGTTGCTTGAGAGACATGCTCGACTAAAAGCAAAAGCACCCCCTCCCCCCCACCAAAGTTGCTGAGGGGCGAGGATTTCCGGAGGTGTGGCTGAACACTGTGATCTCATTGGTCACTATGAAACACAATAGCTAAATACAAGGTAACGGAACAAGCTTAAGATGCAGGATACAGGATGCAGCATAATAACATAAAACCCAAGATTGCCTTAACAATTGCAAAATCCTGATATGTAGCTCACTAACTGAATTATCCATATATGATGAACGGGGCCCACAGTTCAAAGTGGTTTAATATTTTCAAAAAAGTAAGAATCGCCACCAACACCTAAATAAACTACCAAAGCTGAAAATTTAATGAGGAAATCACCTTTGCAGTTAAAATGATTGTGAGTTAGTACAAAATACTGTATCGGGACTTACAGTGACCCTGTGTGGGATAAATGATTAGAAGGTGGATGGATGAATGGTTAAATGGATGGAGGTATGACAACATATTGTGTTTACCTGAATAAACAGTAGATGGCAGCACTTTATTGCTATAAAATATGCAAATATATAAATAAATAGAAATGTAATATTTTATATTATATAAATATATTGAATATATTGCATTCACTACTCTGCCTTTTGCCTTTATATTATAAACACTATTTAACCTGGAAATGAGAAGTAGTTTTTACTCAGAAGGAAATATTAGTGAATGGCCTTTCCTCTCTGTCTCGAAATACGCAGCCATGTGTGGCACACAGTATTGCCTAGTGCATGATGTCTTGCTGGGTAATAATGTGGATTCCCAGTCTGCAACGGCTGTGTATACAAGTAATGCGTGTTACTCCCTGTGTTTTTTTGTGGATTTTTCCTCTCGGCGCTCCAAGTCCCTCCTACACTCTTTTACACTGGACATTTTACTGTGTGCGGTGTGTCCTGTAGCTCCTCTACACTGGGCATTTTACTGTGTGTGGTGTGTCCTGTAGCTCCTCTACACTGGACATTTTACTGTGTGCGGTGTGTCCTGTAGCTCCTCTACACTGGACATTTTACTGTGTGCGGTGTGTCCTGTAGCTCCTCTACACTGGGCATTTTACTGTGTGTGGTGTGTCCTGTAGCTTCTCTACACTGGACATTGAACTGTGTGCGGTGTGTCCTGTAGCTCCTCTACACTGGACATTTTACTGTGTGTGGTGTGTCCTGTAGCTCCTCTACACTGGACATTTTACTGTGTGGGGTGTGTCCTGTAGCTAATAGACACTAGACATTTTATTGTGTGTGGTGTGTCCTGTAGAAGGTCTCACCTGGCTTGTGCTATTTTCTGCATGTCAGGTGTTTACATGGGTTTCCTCTGGGCGTTTCTTCCCAAAGTCCAAAGACAAGGCAAAGATACGCACTTAGGCTAATTGCCATTTCTAAATTACCCATGGTGCCTCAGTGTTTGTATCTGCTCTGATGGACATCCCATCCAGGGTGTAGCCCAGCCTTGTGTCCCAGAATGAAACAGGCTCCGGGACGCACTGTGAAACATAAAAGTTGGATTCACTGGACAATAGTTTTGTTTTCTTTTAATTTAACCTTTATTTAACCCGGCAAGTCATTAAAAATGATTCCTTATTTGCGATGGTGGCCTGGCAAAGGCAGAGCCTGGTGAAGACTGATGAGAATATTGGGGTTTTGGTTGGGGGGGGGGGGTGTTTCAAAAATAACCGAGGTTAAAGCATTGTAAAACACACATGTACTAACAAAAAGCAACAGACAACACAACCCCAGGGCAAGAGCAGCAAACAATAAGCAAATATGAGTCAGTTGGGACACAACTGCATGTATCAGTGAGAATATTTGTAACTGCGTTCTTGAAATTTGGCATTAAAAGAAATGTATACAGTTTTAGGGATTTTAAATTCACCTTTTTAGCCATGAGTCTTCCTTGGGGGGAAAAGTGCATTTATTAGCTGCATTTCTGTTTGTATCCTGAATCCCTATAAACCATATTGACAAAGGAATAAGCAAATGGAGTGCTTGCATTGTTAGCAGTCATTTCCTCGTGTTAAATGTTCAGATTTTAGTGTATTCAATGTATCCACTTGGCCTTTAAGGTTATTGATGTGAGGGGAGGGGAGGAAGCTATATTGGGAAAGTTTAAGTCAGGTCCTGTTGAATTATTTTTCTTAAAAAAACATGATTTATAGTAACGTATACCTTGTCTGAGTGCTCTCTCTCTCTCTCTTTCTCTCTCTCGCTTTCTGTTGAACTATCACAGATTTCCTTCAGGATTGCTTGCATCATCAATGTGTACAAGCTTTAGCAAATTAATCACGTCAGATGCCAAATGTAAGTAATGTCTGTAAAAAAGAGAAAAGTTGTTTTAAGACCCCATGTGCCTTCCAGTGGTTCATACTGGGCTTTGAGCTTAAGGTAAAAAGACCACTGGGATCAGTAGGAACTGGACAGTTAATGCTAAGGACTTGCCATGCGTTGTGGCTGAACTAGGGCACTAACTAGGGCATGGATACAGAGAGAAGATGGGGACACTGCAGCTGACCAAGGCAGGGCAGATCTGATACATCTCTGAAGTTAATGTTGTAATTTCTATTATTGGGGACCTGATAATCAAATTATTTTTTTATCAATCTCTTAGTAACCAGTCACATGTGGCCTCACATTGACAGTCGGTGTATAATTTCCATTTTCAGTTTTTTTTTTCTTCAGGGTTGCTCTTTTATTCTTCACGCAGTGCAAAAACGCTCAGCATTGGCGACTCTTAATTGTCCATGGTGTTTGACCTTCTATGGGAGCTTGTGGTCTTTGACTGACGGCCCAAGTCTCCCCTGCATTCTTCCGATTCACTGTACAGTTACCGAGGATGCAGGGATGTCCTTTAGCAGCACACTGCACGAGAGTCCTGCACATGCTGCTAAATGGGCATTCGCCACCCTGTTCAGCGTGACTGCAGCCACTGCAGAGCTGCAGGCGTTAGCTACCTCGCGGTGGATACAGAAACCTCTCGTACCATCCCGGTGCCCCCCCCCCCACACACACACACAGCACACGAGGCGTGACAAGGTACAGCCTGCAGAGTGGAAATGATTCAGCCGCCTCCTTTCCCACTCTGGCTCTCTGTGTCCAACACAGCAGTACTGTATGTGCATTGATTTGCTGCCCCCCTATCTCCCTCCATGCTCTCCTGAAACCTCCCACCCCCATCTTCCTCTTTGAGCAGTTTTGCTATGTTCAGCATTCCTCACAACAGGCAGGCTCCAGGGGAAAAAAAAGAAAAGGCAAAGGAATATGTAACGGAGAAGAGACGCTGTGCGGAACCGCTATAACATCTGCGATGCGCCAGAAAACAGGGGCCCCTCCCAATTAGAGCTATGGCCTTATTCTATTGGACAGCAGCTCAGCCAATGAGGCAGCAGTGCTGGAAAATGCAGCAGTGAAGCACCGGTGGGGCCGGTTGGCAAAGAGTGTATGAGACTGTATACAGTATGTATGGCTTTGCCGTAGTTTCCACTGACAGACGATTACGCTAAAGATTCCGATAAATGTCTGTGTGAGACGACCAGAAGCAAGAAAAAGCAAAGGTGCACCAGCACTGAAGGAAGAACACCATTAGGATGGAAGGGAGGAGTTAACAAGACTGCCAAAAAAACAAAAAACACCCTGAAGCACGTTTTTCTGCCTCCCTGAAAGTAACACTGAAGGTACCGCAGAAGTTTGGAGAAGAACGCCAGTTTGCGGTAAGCTGTCTGCTTCTGTTCTCATTCATTTTCAATTTCTAATTTTTAATTTTATTCCTTCATATTTATTATTTTAAGAGATGAGATGTTATTCTAGTAAGCCAGAATTTCATCTGCGTTATTTCAGAAAAATAAATATATTTCCCATATTTTTTCTTTAATTAAAAATCCACCGGAATATTTTAATGGTAAGAATTGACGGAATGAGTTTAAAATGTTTAAGACCGATAACTTTCCCCGCTGCGGCATCCCATAACAAGAAAAAGTGAAAACTATTCATAATGAAAGCTCAAATAATGCTTTCACTAAATGATTATTTAATCGGACAGCTAATGATGTATTTACGATCTGATATCACCTGAGAGTCTCTTCTGAAGGTGATTGCTGGTTGTTTTTGTCGGTATGTCAGAAGTTATAACCACGTACTGCAGGGCTGCGATTGTCGATATGGTTAAAAGGCAGTTTCAAAGAGGCGGAAAGTTCAAGCCTAATCGCCGCAGTAAGGAAAAAAAGTCACGTTTTGCAAATATCAACCGTAAACTTTGGCAGCACCGAGATGGGTGAAGTAGGCACGGTGCATGTTTCACGCACATATATGTGCATTTGAGTGTTTTAGTTCAAAGGAAAAAATTTAAAGCGTGTGAAAAAAGTCAGTCACCATTTGCTTTATTACTGATCAAAACACGGACTCTTTTGAGGGCAGATTAACGAACAGGACTGCTAATTAAGCCCTTTTATTACTTTGGCTGTGTGCCATTGTCCTGGTACGTTCTGTTACTACGAATGTTCATTAGTGACTGAGACAAAGTTCACAGGTCAGATAGCACAGATTGGGACAGAGAAGTAGTTATTTTCCCTTGCTGCAGTTAAATTGAACGATAAGGTGAGTGTTCTATGTTATGATTTTTAACATTTTAAAATACGTGTTTTGTGCGAAGGACAAATGTTTTTCATGGTGTGGTCTGGTCGCATGGAAAAGCATTTTCCATGGCTTGAGTATCATTGTATTATTTTTTTCAAATATGTTTTTAATAAGTAATATTTTGACCTTCAAATACTTATGAGCATGCTGCATTCTGTCCTGTAGTGGGTGCTGTTTCGCCCCAAAAATCCGACGCACTGTGATAGTGATGGTGCCGAGTAAACTTATGTGCATTTTCTCTGCAGTTTTTATTTTTTTAATTGATGCATCGTATCTTTGCATTTGCTATTTACCTGGAGGTAATTCCATCTAGCAACACATCAATGCCCCCTCATTATGATTTGAGATCAGAAATTGTCTGCATCTAGTGGCGGAAAGCCAGCCGTACAGCCAGATTGGGAAAGGAGAAGATGTGAATGTCATTTATAAAAATGCAGGGATGGACCTCAGTGCCTCACCACTGTGAGTGCGGCAGATAGTGGTGAAAGACCCGGGCGCGTGATGAACATTGAATAGCTAATGTCCCAGGAGAGAACCTGATAGTCTGCCCCTTACCTTATACATTGAAAATGTCAGGTTGTATAAATTGATGTATAAAATGGCAGGATTTTCAGTTGGTTTGGTGGGGAACAACACCTACAAAGAAATTATGGAATGATTCTAGGGGGCCTGCTTGGCGCAGATATCAGAAACGACCTAAACCTCTCTAGGTGCTAAAGATCTCCTTCATATTCCTTGTGATTTTCACATCATAAGCAGAGTCAAAAGACAAAGAGACAGTTACTATGTTTACATTCATGCTCATTTATTTATCAGGTGCCTATGTCCAAAGTGACATAGAAGTTTTGTGGATACCACCTCACAAGCATGTCAGTAACAAGGACCACCTTTGTCATTGGGGCTTCCAATGGGCGACCAATAGCATGTACATACTGGCACTGGCGCAGGAGCTCCTCAAAATATCACTGGAACGCACCTTCAGAAAAGCAAGTCCAATTAAAACATAAGGACTTTTCTCCTACTAGATAAATGGAAAATACAAGAAAAGAGCATCTAGTTTTATCAAAAAAATGACAATGAGGCCATCAATGAAATGATTATGAAATTGATCTTGGATGAGGGATGCTGCTGATCGGGTATGTTTGGCTAGCTTGACTTGCTTTCATGCGGTGGAGTGGTGCTGACCATAGAGGGTGAGATGGAATGTAGGTACTGGTGTGCAAGTCAATGTAGACGGATGCCATTCCATTAACAGCTCAGATAGCCAGCACCAAGGACTTGATGCAAGCGCCTGTCAGAAGCCAAGAGTGACAAGGAGAGGTGTAAACAGGAGCATGTACATTTCGGCTGATTGAATACCAGACATGCTGATGCATTTTGAATCACCTGCAGAAATGTGACAGGACAAGCTGGTAGCCCTGTCAGTGAGGGGGGAGGGGGGGGCAGTAGACAAGGTGTGAGATGACAAGGGCCTGCAACAGAAGCTGAGCTGCATATATATATATATATCGATAGATAAGGTCAGATCACCCTGATGTTATACAAGGTAAATGTGTAAGATTTGGAGGTTTGGTGTTCTTTGCGAAGAAAGATGGTCATCTCTCATTATCCCCGAGGGTCCTAGCAAACCTCGATGAAGTCAGCATCGATGATGTAAGCTGAACGGTGATGTCGTGATGAACAGGGGTTACATGTCTGTGCACATAAATGATTACATAACCCATAAACAGAACTGGCATCACAGGAAGGAGCATGAAGCGAAACGTCTAGATAGTGGTTTCATTAAAACATCACTGTTATTTTCACTGTTGTCTACATTCACTACCTCAATAGCCCTGGTGTGTTTCTTAAATTCCATTATCTTGGCGTTTTATGTATAGGATTCAATAGCATTCTTAATTGTTAATGTTTCTTTTTTATTTACCCCAATACTATTCTGTTCACCCCACAACCTTGTATGGGATACTCAGCTTGACCATTGATGGGTGGATTGTTCTTCTTTGAAATACCTGTTTTCTTTCATCCACTACATACTTTATATAAATAATCTTTCCATTACTGAAACACCAACACTGAGGTTAGGTGGAACAATATCAAGTAGTTCTGCAAGGCGTATTTAGACTTTTTCTCCTAAGACATTCATCTAGTAAAGAAATGCTGACTACCAGTCTTCAGTTTGACTGATAAAGTAAATAAATATGAAAATTTCAATCCTGTGCAGCCACCTTGTATTTTCTGAGCTTGACATAAATTGTCAGGAAAGAAGCAAACAGCCTGTCCTTCTAAAGTCAAACATGGCTGAAAGCTCTTTGCCAAGTGGAGTATTTTTAAGCATATAATTTCGGCTATAATTCATAATATTAGCATAGCGAAGGCACAGAGTAAAACACCCAGCATGCATGAACCAACACATACAATCACAATCACACGCTAAAACAGCATCGCTACTCTTTATCTGCTGAAACACCTGGTCATTTTCAAAGAATTGTATCGTAAGTTATAGCAAATCTATGATTTATATTCAATGAAGACGATAAACTATAGTGAAGTAAATCAATACCATGGCAGTGTGGCAGACCTGTTTGTCTTCTTTGCTGTTCCCCTTTGCACGGTCGATAATGCACATGTGAATGCTGCTCAGAATATATCACGATTGTGGCGGTGCTATGAAAAGGCAGCCATATGCACACAGTATTTTAATAAAACTGCCGTGCTCATTGTGGGTTCTGGGGGCTTTCTAAATTTTTTGTTAAAAGATTTTTTTTTTTCTGGTCCCAATTTTCTTTCAGAAAACAAACTTACCTTAGAATAATTTAGAATTTGGTGATCAATGATCATTCTTAACACACCACAGAACAGAACACAGCGAAATGTGTCCTCTGCATTTAACCCATGTGTGACATTGTGCACATAGCAGGGGGCAGCTAATTCAGCACCTGGGAGACAGTACCTTGCTCAGGTTACATCAGTGGTGCCTTGTTGGTTGGGGATTCGAACTTGAAGTCTTTTAATTACATGTGTTTTATATCCTAACCATTAAGACATCTCTTGCTATAGTAATAAATGGTGGATTCACATGTGTAGCGCTGGTCTCTGTGCGTTAGGGTTAAGGCCCTTGCTATAGGGTCTGTGACATGACCATTCTGCCAAGGCTGTGCTTGAACCACTGACCTTCTGATCACAGGCACAGAGGCTTAGCCTGCTGGGCCAATTACCACCCCTGTGGTAAGTAGTACTGAGATAATATAAGAGCTATGCTTGGCCCTTCAGCTGTCCCACAACCCCCCCCCCCCCCTCTTTTTAGCCATATTTAAATCAAGCCATTTTCATCATCATGAATATAATCCAAAATGTGCTGCCTGAACTGAGTCCCACACGGGTCCCGAAACCGGACACCTTATGGTCTTAGGATGAAAGCTGACTATTGTACTGCCAGGCCTTGCATGCACTGGTGAAATAATGCATCCCATCTGAGATGTTCGTTCTTTCTATTTCCGTGTGCATTTCTTAAGCAGTGTGAATATATTCATGGGAAGGCAGAGGATATGTGATTCATAAAACCTCCCAATGTGAACAAATGCAATTATTGTTTCACTGTGAGGAGCTTTGGGAGGAGCCGAAAGTGACGGGAGCTCAGCTATCTGAGGCTTGGGTCACACCTCAGGGCCTCAGCCTGATTGCCCAGGCAGGGGATAGGAAAACTGTGTTATGTAAAGAACAGATTTAAGAGCCAGATAAGCTGTGTAGGTTCTGCCCTCCCTCCACCATATGTCTAACCTGCCATAACATATCCTACAATATTGCTTTTAATCAAAGCCTTAATTTATCTAGTAAGCACATAATGTAAAATACGGCTTAATTAGTTTGCCCTTTTAGACATTCCATAATGCAAAATGGCTGTCCCTTCAGATCTCCAACGCGCGAAGGCCTAACATTACGATTTTATGCCGAAAAGGAGACCTTTGTAATATTGAACAGTGTAAGTGAATTGATGTATGTAAACATCCTTTAGGATTTCGGACCATAACTGGAAAATCAGATCAGGTTCCTGAATCAATCTTTCAGTATATAAACATAGAGCAGACTTTTGGTCCCTTGAAGCTTTTACAAAAATTGGGTGGGATATAATACACTGTGCCCATTTAAAAATAACACATATTGAATCATCTTTTTTATATTATTGTGAAAATGCATAAATACACTATCGGTTAAGACACTCTGGCGCAGTCCACACCATTGGAATGTATGCAATCCTATAACATTTTTCACTCTACAGTCAATAAGATCTTCGTTTCTGTTTCTGTTTAATGACATCTACTTTCACTATGTTATTCACTTACCAATGCAGGGCTCCAGTCAGTATGAACCCTGTTTAAGGAAGGACAGGGTCATCAGCAAAAGCATCAGCTGACCAGCAGTGTCAGTGGAAAAAGGCGACAGAGGTAGCTGTCAGTCCTGCATGCCAACTCCTCACGTTCTGGTTTGATCTAATTAGCCGTGTAAATGTATTAATTTAATTTAACTTTTGTATAAAATAATCTGGGAAAACATTAAATGTCTTTAAGCACCAGGACATAGATTTTCTCTTGTATTTATCTCATAAGATCTATTTCAATACGATTTTTAGGAAAAGCATGTCCCAGCTGTTACAGAGAGACAAAAAAAGATTAGATTAGATAAAAAATATGGCAGAACACTTAATAACCTATTATAAGTATGACTATGTTTTATTATGAGTTAGGTCCTTCTTAGTGCAGGAATTTGAGATTCTTGTCTCAAGGCAGGCAAAATCATGAGTGAATATTTTTGTCCAGCAAGGAGGCAGACAGACAGGAGGCCTGATCTGACCATGTATGTATCTTACAGAGAACTTCTTCCTCATAAGGTTGTGGAGCACATAAACAATTAGAACCATTAGTCCCCCTATTGGCTGTAGTGGCCAATTATCTTATGAAAAAAAAAAAAATCATATTATAAAAAAATTCTTATTGTCTAAGACAACTAAGTGGGTTATATTAGTCTTTAGCACAAACACCTGTGTCGTGATAATTTTATTTTTTTTTACTTATTTTTTTTTTATTTACTTGAATCCTTAGCTGTTAAGGAGAGGACAAGCCCCCAGTTTGGATTTTTTCCTTTTAAAGAGGTACAGCCAGCTCCCGTTTAACTTTGCTGAAGGGATTTTGTGAAGAGAGAGGAGAACAAGAAGTACACAGAGGAGTAATTGGTACAGAGAGGTACACAGAGGAGTAATTGGTACAGAGAGGTAAACAGAGGAGTAATTGGTACAGAGAGGTACACAGAGGGGCAAGAAGTATAGAAAGAAGTAACAGGAACAGAGAGGAGAAACATTATAAGAGGAGAAAGAGGTATGGAGAGGAGTAACAGGTACAGAGACTAACAAGATGTACAGAGAGGAGCAAGAGTTATAGAGAGGAGTAACAGGTACACAGAGGAGAAAAAGCTATGGAGAGGAGTAACAGTAAGAGAGAGGAGAAAGCAATATTGAGAGGAGCAAGAGGTACAGAGAAGAGAAGGAGTTACAGAGAGGAGAAAGAGATACAGAGAATATAAAGAGGTATAGAGACGAGAAATAGGAACGCAGAGGAGAAAAAACATACAGTGAAGAGAAAGAGATAGAGAGAAGAACAATATGTACAGAGAAGAACAATAAGTACAGAGATAGATACAGGTACAGACAGGAGTAGTAGGAATGGGGAGGAGTAACAGGAACAGAGAGGAGAAAGAGGTACAGAGAGGAGTAATAGGTACAGAAAGGAGGAAGAGGTACAGAGAGGAACAAGAGGTACAGGGAAGGACAGGAGGTAAAATGAGGTGAAAGACGTACAGAGAGCAATAACAGGTACAGAAAGGAGGAAGAGGTACAGAGAGGAGTAACAGGTCTGGGTTGGGGGCCCGATATGAAGTGCTTTGTTATGGCACAAAATCTCCCCCTGGAGAGAGGAGCTGGAGAGGGTAGAGGAGGAACAGGAAGACTCTGGCGTCCGCCAGAGTAAAATTAATCTAATTGGACTGCAGCCACTTTCAAGAACTATCAAAAAGTGACAGCAGAGTTATTCAAGAATATTGCAATACAAGAATACAACTATATAACTATTATTATTATTAGAATTAAGCACCAGGTACTCAGGGTCTGCTCTGATAGATAAAACTGAATAGAGACACTGCTAAAGCTTTCTGACACAGCAGTATTGTTTGCATTAAATATGTACATGTGCCATTGCCTCAGTGTGATATGAAATAGGTCCCTGCAGCATTCTAATCTACCCGCCTCGCAGGGACCAGCAGAGCGGCGCTGATGTGCCATGCCTGGCCAATCGAAATGCACGCTTAGCCATTGCACGCTGATACTGCAGTGAGTGGGCTGCTTTTGCTGGGGGAGGTCATTACAATGCTCTAAACAAGCAGGGGAATACACAGAGCTTTCTAGGGGTCATTTGGCTCCCTGCTGGCTGCATACCAATGAGCGGGCGGGTGGAGGGGGCG
>JAABNY020000129.1:18719869-18738067 GCA_015164015.2 Brevimyrus niger
CATCACAGGGCACAGGGCACAGGGCAGGGGACACCCTGGACGGGATGCCAGTCCATCACAGGGCACAGGGCAGGGGAAACCCTGGACGGGATGCCAGTCCATCACAGGGCACAGGGCAAGGACATCCTGGACGGGATGCCAGTCTATCACAAGGAACACACTCAAACACCAAAACTAATTTAGAGATCCTAAGTGAATCAGTATATTCATTTTCCATTTGTTTTTACATAAAAGTACTGAAATAAATATGTATACAGTTCTTACAGAAAGTCTTGGGATGCTTGCTTATATCAGTACATATATCACAATTTTTTTTGTTTTTTCTTAAAAGAAATCATTAATAATTTATTTACAAAAAAAAATGTGTCACATTATAAACAACCAGAAGTAAAACATTCATTTCAAGTACCAATACATGTAAATCAAAACCCAAATTATGGTTTTATAAGAGCTCTTCTGAGTTAAAAAGTTAATCGACAAGCATCATTGGGTGTTTTTTAATTAATGCAGTAACATAAAACACCAGACATCTGTGTTTAGTGTCCCCTTGTCAGCCAATGACAACAACTATTACTATAACAGAAGGAGTCAGTCACAGAAATTATGACACTTAAAAGAAAATATCTGTGCAGGTGATATGTGCAGATACATTAAGTGCTGCTTGTCATTGGACTTTTGTTATGAAACCGATAAATTTGCAACATTATTACAGAGTTAATCAAGCGTCCCAAGACTTACTGTGAGCGCTGTATATAGCGGATAACATAGAAATAACCTCAGCTGAGCTGTTCTTGCTATTTTTAAATTGCTGACTGATCAGACCTCTAGTAATACTACGGAGAGTTTGATGCCCAGACTCTTCTGGTAGCCAGCAGCAGCTCATTAAAGTTGTGTTACCATGCTCCCTCTCTGTGTCATGCACTTTCCAAATAAAGAAATGGGACACAGTGCGCCCCCTGGAGTTCATGTGGGAGCACGCAGCTGAGAAAGCGCGCGCGGGGGGGGTGGGGGTGGATGAGAGCATCCTTTGGGATGATTCATTTCCTCGATGCGAATGATAAAGGATAAGAGGTCTATGGCCTATTTGTGGTCAAAGCCGGCATGTCAGCTCCATTAGCTCCTTCTCTTCTCCTTCTTCTCTCTTTATGTTGCGGCTGCATCGCGAGCGTAGATGTTAAAGTGGAGCAGCAGTGCAGCCTTATAGCTCCTCCTGAAGCGCTGCTCACAGCCCGCATCGCTGCACCACAGCTCCTCACATCACACACAGGCTTGTACTTCTCTCCCTACCTCTGGCCACCTCAGTCTTACTTTAATGAAACTGAGAATACCCATATGTCCTAAATCCTTATATAAAAGTCACCTCTTCTCATTATTTTATAAAGGATTACTATAAATAATGAATGTCTTATGTAATATATTGGGCTCGATTCCTCTGCTTATGTAACGCTTCTTTATTTCTAGGTGTAACACTGTGTTAAAGGTCAAAGGTCAGGCTTCAGGTATATGGTGCCTCACTAGCCTGTCAGCTGAACATGTTGATTCCCCCCACACCCCCCCCCCCTGTCGTTTCAGTTGTTTGGTACGTTCCTGTGCCCCCGCCACTGCGCGCTGTCTAGCCGCCCGGGATGAAGTGGCCCTTCCGGTCTAATTCGGCGCCCATGGTGGGCACAGAACCCACCGGCGCTGTGACCACGGCCGCGCCGCCCCCCCCAGTGGCATCCACGGCGGCCGATAACTCCACCGAGACCGGGGGGCACCCAAACAAAAACGACGCCTTTGAGGAGATTAAGAGCAAGTTCCTGAATGAGATTAATAAAATCCCACGTGAGTTTCCCTTCCAGGTCGGAGGGCAGAGGTCGTGTCCTTGGGTGAATCTCAATACCAAGAACACAAAGACTGTACTTGTGGGTCTTGGCAAGACCCGTCGTGCTAACTTGCCTTCCAGTTGAACTTGGGGTGCAGTGAATCTTGGGATGGGTCTCGTTTGGTGAAGATGCAACCGATGTACCCTTCATTTTTTGGGGTGGAGCAAGAACAGCATCTGGGGATTTCTCCTGTCCTCCAGAACTTGTGGTCTTAGTATTGTCACTGGTCTGTGACAGTGGAAGATAAGGTAAAATGGGTACAGGAGAACACAAGTATGGTCAAGTACGCATATTGAGATTCACCCCTTGATAAGATTCCAAGCTACTTAGTAAAACTTACCCGTGACACTTGACAGAAGGCTTAATAAGTACAACTAATACAATTTTTGAACTGTATTACCGAGGAATTAATGCAATTAATATAATAATATCGTGTGTATTTTCTAGCACTGTGCAATTGCAAGAATTATGCATAAATTACAATTGTTTTATAATTGCCATTTTTTAACTGGAAATGTGTGGTGTTGTTCAGTTGGTATTTTATATGTTTGTGTGTGAGATGCTGCTATCCCGATACTCGTTTTCTATTAGAAAAATCATTATCACGACTGAATACCAAACGTGAAGATTTAGCTGAGCTGGGGGGGGGGGGACGGTGCGCCGGGATTAAACCCTCCGGCCCCCCTGTGTGCCAGTGCCTCCCTGGGCCCTCATCGCCATCGCCGTGGTCGCCGGTCTGCTGGTGCTCACCTGCTGCTTCTGCATCATCAAGAAGTGCTGCTGCAAGAAGAAGAAGAAGAAGGGCAAGAAGGACAAGGGCGGCTTCAACATGAAGAACATCGGCAAAGGCGACGAGGTAGGGAGTTGGGGGGGGGGGGGGCACCTCCTCGGCTCTCCGCGCATCCCATCGCTTTGCGATATGCGCACGCAAGTAGCACCTGATGAAACTGGATTTAAAAATCCAGCCAAGGATCTGCATATTAGCGCAGCATCGATTAATTACTAAAACAGAATGACCACAAATTCACATTCGCGGTCAGAATGCGGGTGTGGTCATTCTCATTGAACATCTAAACTCATGTACCTCAGTCAGGGCTCTGGTAAATATTCTTCCCTCTCTGATTAGATGACTCCAAGCAGGGCACATTTAATTTCTGTTTCTCAGCACAACCCCTGTTACCTTCTGCACTTTCTGGGTAAACGTGACAGCCGTACGGCTGTATGATTTTTTATTTTTTTTTGTCCAGCCGGACGACACGCCGCACTTTGCACGTTAGTGTACTGAGAGTATTTTCCCAGTTCCGCTACGGTCTGTCTGCTTTAGGGAGACAATCGTCATGCTAAGCGATAGTGGAGATGTTTGGCCGATTGGACAATATAAAGATCTCCCTCAGGAAAATGTGGGTAAGTCATTTAGGAGTTTAGTGCAAAGAGGATAGCCCTGGAAAAGAATGCTGCTTGCAGTCTGGCATAATTAATAGAAGCTCATTTATGGCTTGACAATATAAGGAGTGAATGACTTTCAGGGATAAATATACTATGTGTCATTTTTAAACCTGGGTCACATTGTGTTGTACTCGTTTTGTGTCTGTGACTTCAATCTCTCCCTTCTTTTCTTTTGCTCTCCTTTTTCCTCCTGCATTGTGTCTTGTGTGTGCACCATTTAAACTTGACTGTCGTGGACCTCTCTGCGCTACGGTAGGTTGAAGGCTCATAGCGCCACCCTGTGGCTGCCTGCAATAACGATTATGCTGTATGGAACGGTGGGGGTGGAGGGCAATGGATGAAGTGGCTGTTTTCTTAAGCCTAGTCGCTGCTTTGTTTGGAAGCATGAAAGGTGACATTATTCTTTGTTTCCCGGAAAATGCTTGTATATTTCCAAACTAATCAAATTTTTGTGGGAAGCCAAGAGTGAAACTCAAATGAAATTTGAATCTAAAGTCTGAATTCAGTCATCTGCTAGATTTTAACACATAGTTTTAACAAATAGTTTGCATGCATTAAAAAAAGGCTTAGTTGTTTAGTTATGAATGAAATTGAAAACCTAAACAACCACCTTATATTTTGATGTTAGTATTTAACACAAGCCAATGTGCTTCTTTCATAAACTATGCCTGGTATTGTATTACAATCAAACTTTTATTCTGCATCAAAAGTTAAGTCAAGTTTAATGCCCAAAAATTAGCTGTCCTGGCCTTGAGTTTTGTTGCATGTTGAGTTATAAATGGCTTTACCGTACAATATCAGTGCACATTGGTGTTTGCTAAAAACTCTTTAAGCAGCTGTGGATGGATGATTCAAACTTGACATTGACAGTGATTTCCAAGGTGACATATCAATAGGAAAATCATTGGTATCTTATAACAAGAATACAAACAATGTTAAAAATGGATGCAATCAAAGGCCTGACCTCAGCATAACACACTGTATTGTAAAATGTATAAATGCCTTTAAAAATAAACATTAAAATGGAAATATACCTATAGTCCTGTATCCTATCCAGGATGCCCCTGCATTATACCCACAACCCTAACCTCGAGAAAGAGACAATGCGGATTAATACATTTATGGATTTATGGATATATACATGAACTATAGAAAGCATACAGCCATTTAATATACTAAGTATTTGTTTTTGTTCCATGAATTTTCCTACACTCAATATGGAGCAGATTCCCCATGATGCTTAATGATGGTATTATTATTATTATTATTATTATTATTATTATTTTCACAAGAACTCTGCCACCTATGGAACCTGTCAATCAAGTCAAGTTTAAATTGTTCTTTTTGGGTGACTGTCCACCTCAAGTCATATGAGATTATATGCGTGCTTGGCTCTAATGGGGGGGGGAGGGGGGGAAGCAGGTGGACAGCTCTAGTCTCCAAAGTCACACGAATGCAGCCCCCAGCACATTTTTTTTTTGTCGAAACTGACCTCTGACCTCTACGCCTCCCCTTTCGCGTCCCACTGCAGAAACTCCAGGACGACGATGACGACGACGCGGAGACCGGGCTCACGGAGGAGGAGAAGGAGCCTGAGGTGAAGGAGGAGGAGAAGCTGGGCAAGCTGCAGTACTCCATCGACTTCGACTTCCAGGATAACAAGGTTGGTGCCGGCGCATCTGAGAATGTGATGGCATGTTTCGAATCAAATTACTACATGGTACAGTATCAGCATTGGCTGATATATTAAGTGGGATATGATTCACATTTAATTGTTTCGTTGACATTTTCATCCACATTTTACTTGTTGATGCAGCTGGATATTTCACAGAAACTATTAAGTGTTTTACAGCTGGGCACATTCTGGGGCTGCTAGTAAAAGCCGTTTGATTTTTGTGATCAGTGGTCGTTGTCAACATACCACAGCACAACACACAGTGCGCAACAACGAAATGTGTCCTCTGCATTTAACCCATATGTGACTTTCGTGACATAGCAGGGGGCAGCTAATTCAGCGCCCAGGGAGCAGTGCTCAAGGTACCTCAGTGGTGACTTGCTGGTGGGGGATTCGAACCTGCAATCTTTTGATTACAAGTGCGCTTCCCTAACTGTCAAGCCACCACTGCCCCAAAAATCAGTACCCTCCCCGTCGGGGAATCGAGCCTTCTAAGCTTTTAACAACTAGAATACATTAATTAAAATTGTTAAACTTAAAGTTAACTTGAGTTAACTTTATTACCATTTTACCGCCTTCACACATTATACTGCTTCAACTAGAACTTAAATGTGATTATTTTAAACTAGAACACTTTAGGTTCATACCAAGTTTCAGAGTTGAGCTTGTAAATCCATTGCCTCAAATGTCCTGATCCCAACTAAGAATTTTATTTTGAGTCCTTCGTATCTTACAATCACCCAAAACAACAATAAATTAAAGCCTTATCTGCCTGTCTTAAATTAAAAGCTTCTTCAAGCAGTCCTGGGAACTGCATGACAGTGCAGTGGTTCCAAGTGCCAGAGATTTTGCTCTGCCAACCCTGAACACATCCCAAACCCATTGCGCAGGATCATCATTTAATCAGCCGTGCACCCATAACTTCTGAGACAGACCCCAGAGTCCTGCAACCCTACATAGATAATGGTTAGATGGATAATGACTTCGGACACTCTCCGTGAGAGCGCCCCCTAGTGGCGTGGCAGACTAAATGATCCACGGGTGCTGTTTTCTTCCTCCAGCTGACCGTCGGCATCCTGCAGTGTGCAGACCTCATATCCATGGACACAGGAGGCACATCTGACCCCTACGTCAAAGTCTTCCTCTTACCTGACAAAAAGAAGAAGTTTGATACCAAGGTGCACAAGAAGACACTAAATCCAGTCTTCAACGAGACCTTTGTTTTCAAGGTGAGCCCAACTCGAATATATGGGTACAAGTGCATAGGTATTGCGTTCGGCTCTAGAAGTCAGTGCTGCTGAAGCTTGCTAAAGTAAATATGCGTCTTATTAAGTGATTAACGTTGCATTATTGAGTTGTGCTTTCCTTCATCAGAATTCCAATACACCAGTTCAAAGGCTGCACTTACGAGCTTATAGAATGAGCAGCGACTGCCGCATGCTGTCACACTGAGACTCAGACAGGCCGCTTATGAGAACTGCTTAGCGAGCAGCTTCTGGTGCTGGCATTAAAAAAGCTAATCGTGCCAAAGAACCCAAGCGGAACCGTTAGGGGCCGACTCAGCGGGCGAAGCTGGGTGACAAATGGTGCCCCTCCCACCGTGCTGATTCAGTGATCTGTCAGGGAGATCGAGTGGGCCGGGGCTCAGCACCAGCCCTTCTCCTGGGCTACCATTTATTGATAAAGCGGATATTGAGAAGTAAAGGGCATTCTGGGGAAAAAATGCCTGCGTACGTGTCGCATCTTCAATGTTAGATGGTTTATTTTTGAGGAGCACGGGTCTGGGAACGTGCAGGACTTCCAAAAAGTGGAGACACGACAAGATTCGATTTAATAATTGATCCTGACTGCTTTGATTTCAATTTTAATGTCCTTTTCTCTATGCATCTGCGTTTGGGATGTGATTTTTAATCAGCTTTACTTTGTCTAGCAGACTTCGAGGTTCAGGTGTCTCCCCCTGTCCTGGCTACAAGGCGTCTGCATGGCCTTGCTCCTCTTGTATGGATTTACTGTCCAGTCAAAATGAACTAACTTTACCTTAGTGTGTGAGTGATCTGGAATCCCAGTCGTCTCAACCAATCAGTCGATCACTGCATATGCTATGGATCAATGGGTGAATTGAGTATTCAGATGTGTACAGAATATACTTTAATATACTTATATGTCAATATATATTTACAGTATCCAAAAGAAGACACCTGCTCTCTCTCTTCATCTAAGGTTGATGTTCTTCATGTGGTTATGGACAAGGTGCAGGAGAAACTGCCAGATTAAGGCATTTTCCGTCTGAAATCGCCATTAATATCAAAGTTACGTCGAAGTTACGCTACATACCAATATGCATTTCAGTGAGGGACGAATGTCACTGAAACATGTGACTTCCATCCGGGGAGGAAAGATGAGAAAAGAGTCTAATATGGCCAGACAAAATAAAGCGTACGGAAGCATGACTCGCAAATAGTTAATCCCTCACGTTTCTCAGACGGTGAAAAACCGATGCAGTGTTTTCCAATTACACTGGCAAGTGTCGCCATTAACAAAGAGCACAGTGAAAAGGCATTAATATTCTGCAGGATAATATGTGACATCAATCATGTGCTGGCAGTGGCTGCATGGTAGCCTGCCTATTTTATTGCAACAAGAAACATAGGAAGTTAAAATGTACAATGTGGCTCCTTTGCCTCTGAAATACCACTATTGACATAATAATGTAATTTTTTTTTTTTATTGAATTCATGCCTTTATTAATTAGTCTTGCCATGAGACTCGTTTCTCCCTCTGCAATGCCATCCCATCCTTCTTTAAGGATGTAAAGCTGTCACATCGAGAGTCGCTTTTGATTAACGCGGTGCGTTCAGACACAGCAGCTCTTGTCGTTCTTAACCTCTCCTCACTTTCCATGCCGCCGGCACCCCCCGCCCCCCGCTGCAGGTCCCCTACCAGGAGCTGGGGGGAAAGACACTGGTGATGTCAGTTTACGACTTCGACCGCTTCTCCAAGCATGACATCATCGGGGAGGTGAAGCTGCCCATGAACACGATTGACCTGGGTCAGCCCATAGAGGAGTGGCGGGACCTGGAGAGTGCGGAAAAGGAGGAGGTGCGCTCCCCACACTCCCCCGCTCCTCACTGGCCACAAGGAGTCACGCGTACCAATCGTGGGTTTTAGTTCTCAGAAATGAAAGGCAAAATATGTAGGACATCAAGTCGTCAAAACGCAGACAGTCATTTCTAACCTGAAAAATACATTTAAAATTCTCAGCTAGTACCGCGAATTTCATCCATCAAATGATTAAAATATTTAAAATGTGTAAACAGATTTTAAATGGTGGCCTGCGGGTGTGATTTGAATGGAGAAACGTGACCCTGAATTATGAAATATAACAGCAGGCAGTAAGTTAATGTAAGATATTTTTCACTATTGGGGCCCTTTAATTACAACAAAAGATAAGTCACTTGGGATTTCCCTCAAATGTAACTATAAATGTGTGACACGTATGTGAGTCCGCTATAATGGTGTTTGTCATATTCTCCCCCATCTTGTCCTACACAGCCTGAGAAGTTAGGCGACATCTGCATTTCTCTGCGCTACGTTCCCACTGCTGGCAAGCTTACTATCTGCATTCTGGAGGCCAAAAATTTGAAGAAAATGGATGTGGGTGGACTTTCAGGTTGGGGCCCAATTCAGTCCTGCTGTCAAGCAAATGTTCCCCAGTGCATGACCATATGGCAATGAGTGAAGTTTGCAATAGAGAGTTAGCAGATTTGTAGCTGGGTTGTAATACAATTTTTAAAAGGTGCACAGAAGGAGTTGCTTAATGGATATGTAACGTCTGTCATGCTGTTCTCCATAGGCTTGTCAAGGCTGCCACCTAGTGGCACCTCAGTGTAACAGGCTCTATGCAAGATAGATATCTTGGCAAAAAATTATATTACGTTAATTTATATTGATTATACTGAATAAGTGCTAATGGAAATGAAAGTCAGTTTCACATAACTCTGATCAATTTCTGAGAGAAAACATAAAAAGCCATCCATCCATCCATCCATCCATCCATCCATCCAACTTGATGATTCAGTGAATAAAAGCTGTTTTTCCACATCTCCATCACGTATAACTGTACTTTGTGTTCACAATCCCATGGCAGATCCCTACGTGAAAATCCACCTCCTTCAGAATGGTAAGCGTCTTAAGAAGAAGAAGACCACGGTGAAGAAGAATACGCTCAATCCATACTATAACGAGTCCTTCAGCTTCGAGATCCCACTGGAACAGATGCAGGTGCAGTTCTGGCCTGGGGTTGGGGTGTGGTTCTAACCCTAACCCTATATACCTGGCTTACGATTCACCATCACTGTCATACAGTCAGTCTGTAAAATGGATATCAAAAGAGAATAAGCAGCTCTACATAAATACTCATTTTAAAAGAGACGCACAGAAGAACCTTCTTTATGTACATGTCATATCTAATTTTGCTGTTCTGTAGCATAGTGAGTCTTTAAAATAGGTTATTGAAGGTCGTGTTCGGTTGTGTTTATTTTGAATCTTGCACCCACAATTCCGTGGTATCTGGGTGTAGAATCCTAGCAGGATGGTCATATCATCCAGCGAGCTGGGCTTGTGCCCTGTCCATCCTCTTAATCGTTTTTTAATGTGGAAATGATCTACCCACAGAGGGCTGGGATGCGCATCTGCGTCAGGACATAGTTACAGCTTGATGGAGGGTACAGGCCAGGTGGCACATCCTGTTAACAAGCCAGTGCAGAGCATGAGCGGACAGATGCAGAGCTGTGGAAATGTGGGAAGAAGAACGGGGAGGAGTCAGATTTCAGTAACTAGATAATGTGTATCATGGTTTGGTTTCCTGTTTATGTTTTGCTGTATTTAACTACCACAGATTTTAAGAAAAAAAATATGTTTTCAGAGATTTCACTGAGTAAGTTCATACTTTTTAGCTAGTAAGTTAGATGATAAGCTACAGTACTGCGCTGTGTTTATTATTAGTCAATACTATTGATTGGATGGATAAGAGTAAAACTTCTGAGAGTGCCGGCCGATAGAAATCCAAGACTTCATTGTCCTCTCAGAGAGGAGGCAATGTGTGGATCGGGGGCTAATCCCCGGTGCCTGTAATCAGATGGTTGCCCGTTCAAGTCCAGCCTCAGCAGAATGGCCCCTGAGCAAAGCATTTAACTCCCAGCTCCATTGCCAAGTTCACTCTCACATACATGTGTGCCGTAGAGAACAAGATGGGGTAGGTGAAAGAAGAAAATTCCCCCCTGATGTGTCAACGACGTGACATCCTAATCGTTATTTGAAAAGACCGATAATCAGTGTTATCCAGTGGATGTCGGCAGACATGTTTAGTTGTAGATGGCTCAACTGATTTCCTTTGTTCCATCTCTCCTAGAAAATCGTGGCGGTGGTTACTGTGCTGGATTATGACAAGATCGGGAAGAACGACGCCATCGGCAAGGTCTTTGTGGGCAGCAAGGCGAGTGGCACGGAGCTTCGACACTGGTCCGACATGCTGGCCAATCCGCGCCGGCCCATTGCCCAGTGGCACTCCCTCAAACCCGAGGAGGAGGTGGATGCCATATTAGCCTCTCTGTCAGGCAAGAAGTAACCCCCCCCCCCCCCATAGAACCAGTTACCCAGCTAACAGAACCCCAACACTGCATGACATTCAAGGATTAACAACCATGACATGGTCAGACCCATAAAATCATCCAAAACCCAGAAAATTAACGGAAAAGTAGGAATCACCCATTCTTACATTTTTTTTCATGCATTTCAACAATTTCATTCGATTAAAAAAAATAATGAAACGAATACGTGGACAGTACAGGAAACATACAGAGGATTGGAAGAGATTGTTTATACAGGTTCATATACTTTTAAGCATTTTAATTTAGAGTAAGATACTGCAAAATGTATTTATTGGTTTTCAGTTTACATGAAGGGGTGCATGCTGGTGCGGTGCTCAGCACTGCTGCCTCACACCTTTGGGACCCGGGTTTGAGTCTCCAGCATGACTCCATGTGTGTGGAGTTTGCATGTTCTCCCTGTGTCATTGTAGCGCTTCATTGAGGTTCTCCGTTTTCCCCCCACAGTCCAGAAACATGCTAATGTTTATTGGAGTTGCCAAATTGCCCATTGGTGTGAGTGGTGTGTGACCGTGCCCTGCGACGACTTGGTACCCCCACCCCACCCCACTTTGTTCCCTGCCTTGCACCCATTGCCTCTGGGATTGGGGACCCCTTATGACCCTGAAAAGGACCAGTGGTTTCGGAAAATGTGTGGATGGATAGTTTACGTGATGTTGTCTCCTACATTATGAAATCAGTGGAGGATAGCTGGTGATGACATTGAAGCATTCATTTTCTGAATCAACATGCCCAAATTTTGGCGGTAGGGGAGCTGATCGGGTCTGGTAGGTATAGAATTTCAATCTGCCTGCTCTGTCACCTAGAGTGAAATATACTGTGTGTTTGTAGGTCAGTTCTTGGTTTGGGGTTTGGGAATACAGAACAGTAAAATATGAATAATGCATATGCATGTTACATCAGGGAGTTTGTTCATCAATTTAGAAATTGTTTATTTATGAATGATATTCTGACGTGACTACATGCTTCATAGCTGTATTTGGAGATGGTTATATGAGGGAATGTCCGCTCAAACAAGTTTTACTCATGTAAGGACATTACAAATAGAATTTCACCTACACTACGGTCAGCTTTTTGTGCCTTTAGCATGAAAAACTTCATAAAAAATGCAAATATGTTTTGATTTTCTTTCTTTAATGAACGGGATGTCTGTGATGTAGATGTATAGTGTACTTAGGTTCATGTATTTATTATTTGTGTGTTACTGAGGAACAATGTCTTCCAAATCAATGGTTGATTGGACCTCTGTCTTAAGGACTGAACTCTAAGGACCCCACAAATGGGATGTTTGTGAGGTGTCTTTTCTACTGCCTGCAATCTACCACCTTCCTTATAAATGCTTCCAACTCATCACTTCATTCATCAGCCATGGAGCCATTGAGTTTTTCTGTGTGTTTTGAAAACATGTAAATGCTATTCCTGGCTTATCTATTAAGCAATCTGCAGTAAGAAAATGGAACGGGAAAATTTCTGAGGAATAGCTATATAAATGTACTAATTGGTGCCATACTGTCTTTTTCATGCGAATCAATGTAAGCATCTTACATTAGTGATAAAGTGAAATCCCTAGCTTCATAAACATATATTTAAAATACATACTTTTTCATTGAAGAGGTTCTAAAGTAAATTTAACATTTAATGCTCTTAAAATGTTGAATTAGAATGGTTAAAACATAGAGCGAGAGAGAAAGAGCAGCTTTAAAAATCTGAAAGTGTATAGTGAATGACATTATTTTGGCATATGATTATTTTCTGTATATCAGGGCATTACTAGTCTACCTTAAAATGGTGCACTTTATTTTACATTGTATTTTACAATACCCCCTTTCTTCCGTACATGTCCCGTTGAACAATGTGTATTGACAGCTGATGAGAGCCGTGTGAAGTTTCAATCCAGTCGCCTGTTGTTCTAACAAGTGCGGAGCAGTTTGTTGTTTGTTCAGCACCATCACTGGTATGCTCCCAGATAGAAAAGCAAATGTCCCTGCAGTGCAAACTAGAGGGCGACGGAGAGCAGCCCGCAGCGTGAATGTAACACAGCCAAATACCTGAATCCCAGTACGCCACTGTGGAGGTCCCATGAAATTAATCAATTTGAGGTATCTGTAATTTTCTACTTGACTGCAAAAATTAATTTTCTCAAAACATTAAAAACTTTGCAGTCTAAAAGCAATGTAACAAAAACAAAGTCATCACAAATTTATCTCACGAAAGAAACACTTCATGGTTCACTGTCATTTAGAAGCATTCAACAGCATGGTCCCAGTCATCCAACAAATGTTTCATTTTAAATATGCCTTTAGAAACATTTAGTAAATTACTGTCATCTATGTATTGTCTTATCAGCATTTTTAAAAATACATTTGCAAAGAAGACTTCCTCAAATAGTGTTGATAAGGTAGCAGAAGCTTGTGTGAACCTACGATGAATTTTTTCAGAAACCGATTTTCTAGTCATGCTCATTTTTATGCGCAAACGTACAATAATAATAGCCATGTTTCCAGATGTTCAGCTGTGGTTAAAAGTCATGGAATAATAATAATAATAATAATAATAATAATAATAGTAATACAGGCACCAGGCCCCCATGATCCTGACCAGGTTAACTGGTTAGAAGGAGGATGAACGGACGGATGGGTGGGTCGATGATGGATGGACAGACAGACAATGGATGATAATGAATATAACAGAACAGTCACTTTACACAGGACCATAAGAAATGCAGCAAACTCTCAGAGATCCGAATATCTGCAACCAAAAAGCCATCCTTCTAGCATCAGTGTGTGTCTTTTATCCTGAGATACAAAGAACACTTACTAAAATAAACAAAAAGCAGAAAATAAAGCACTATTAACAGCAAATGGGAACATTCATCAAACTATCCATTGGTGTGTAGTTTTGCCTCATTTTTCTCTCTCTCTATATATAAATATATACATAGATAAAATTTGTTAATATTGCATGCTTCTATACAATACTGTATATAGCAGCATGTTTTAAAGGCAAAGCAAAAAATATATTGTGTATGTGTATGTCATTTCCCATTTTAATAATAAAATTTGGAAAATTTATTTTTTCTGTATCTTTCATTAGAGTGTGTGGGACATGACAGTAAATATCGGATACCGAAGCTGCTGTTTAGTCTTTTGTTCAGTGCTAAACTGAAGATTCCCATGATGGAACACTATTTACAAAAACAATTTAGTTGCATGCTTGCTTTTCGTGAGAATAATTAGGGGTTAGTTTACTGAAGAAATGGGAACAGTGGTGAACTTTTGAACCATAGTGGTGAACATTTGGATTGCTTTACATGGTAGGGGGTTTGCTAAAAAAAGAAGAAAAAAAAAAGTAAGATCTATAGATTAAAAAAAATATGATTAAAAAGTTCTCTAATCGTTCCCTGGTTCCCATGGTGATTAATTGCCCACTTAAGGAATACAGTCATTTCATTTCATTTCCTTTGTAGTCCCTTTGTAGATTTTTTCCCAACTGTTGTCAATTATGAGGTGACTGGAATGTAATGTTATCTCATTTTCGCCACATCTGTCACGCTTACCTCTGACCCAATACGAAGGGACAGCCAGCAAAAATACCAGGGTGTCAATATGATTAAGGGTAATTTCTGAGATGTCCTTAGCGGGGAGTGAGGTAAGACCTGTGAATGCTGCCAGATGCCCAGAGTGCAGGAAAGTGACTTTGCAAGCCAGCTGTTGTCTTCCAAAGCAGGGAAGACTAACCCCTGCTCCCACTATTTTGCTCCATATGCCCACGCATTTGTTTGAATCCAAACCTGAGGTGCATTGCAGAAGGAGTCATGCCGAATGGGCAGCCAACTACAGCATTTTCTATGGATCTCCTTGGGCCGGTGCTGAGCCCATCTGCCTCCAACCACTGCGACTTAAGGCCAGTTTGCAAATTCCTCTCCAATAATAACTTGATTCAATATCAGTGTCCTTCCTTACATTGGAGAAGCAAAAAAAAAAAAACAACAAATTTGCTTTGTAGTGAATTTAAAACTGTTTCCACATTCTCTCCCCCCAGATAACAAATCAGAAGATTTGATTGGTTAGTTGGTTGAATGATATGTATATTAAAAACAAACTAGCAAAGAGACACAAATAAATAAAGCCATATGACTTGAGTATTGTATAAAATTCTGAGTACAATTTCATTAGACGTGTAAACATATGACTTCTGTGTGTCCTGCCTGTTGAAATTCTAGGGTGTTGTTTAAATTATTTATATGTACTTAGTATTTATCTATAATTATATTTCTTTTGCCATTTGTAAATGTTTTTTTTTATTTTATTGCACAAGATGTATAGAATCATAATAATAAAGATACAGCCAGATTGTATATATTTTGTGTGGTAAGTGTATAAATTAAATATGCTATATTGTGAATTATTTTCTATACATGTGTTCATTCTTAAAAAGTTCCACATTGTTTGAGCTGGGTACTGTGGTGTTGGAGGTATGTCTGACAAAGTTATGCGATACTCAGCAACAACTTTATTAGGTATATAGTACTGCTGCCAGACGTGCTTCAATGGTAGGATAATTGTGCATTCAAAGAAGTCTTTTTGCACACTACTGTTGTACTGCACTGAATGTTTTTGCACTTGTGGGCAATCCATTGCGTTTTAACGAGTCTGGCCATGCTCCTCAGACCTCACTCAGTAACACAGTTTTTTTCCCACAGCTTTTTTGCTTATTGCACCAATCCCTCTAAACTCTAGACACTGTAGTATGTGATGATCCAAGGAGGGCAGACTCTAAAACCCGCACGTCTGAAAGGAGCAATAACACCACATTCAACATCACATAAATCAGCCAACTTAACCATTCCAAAGCTTAGCCAAACAATAACAGAACCTTTTGGCCCATTTTCTTTGGTGGAGCAGGCTGTTCATGTTAACAAGAACGTGCACCTAATAAACAGGCCACTGACTCTATTGAAAAGGAAAAAGTATATTTTTTGGGAACAAGTAATTTTTTACCATTTGAGGCAGGCTCCTTATAGAGGTCAGTCTGCTTGTGCTATGAAAAAGAATCGATACACAAACTGTCCCCGAGCTTAAATGAGAAGCATGATTGTGGATTGTAGCAGGAACAGGAAATGTGTCACACCCCTAACTCTCACTCGTACCCTGGGGTCAACTTGACCCCAAATGCATATGTTAGGCGACTTTTTATAGTAACATAATTATTGTAGGAGCATGTACAAGGTAATTTGTCAAAGGAAAATACACAGGATGTGGAAGGGTCAGACCAGAGATCTAACCAGGTTTGATCTTTAATATTAGCAAAATGTCAAAGTCTCAGGAGGGACAGAGCACCTCACATTGGAATGAGTCATAGATAGCCCTCCTTTCTCCAAAGCTCCAATCACAGGACCCTCCTTTCTCCAAAGCTCCAATCACAGCACCCTAATTTATTTCTTTCATTGCCCTGCCGAATTGCAGTGGTAAAGTGTGTTGCCTTCATGTCTGCCTTCTGCTTTTTGCCATCACAAATCTGTCCTTTTCTACCCCTGAACCTTTTCTGCAATCTTCTGACCATGACAAGTTTTGCCAAAGTTGCAATAGTTCAAGCTCCAGTTCTATAAAAAACTTTCATATATTTGTCCCATTTGCTGCAGCCTCGCACTTCCAGGGTTTTAGCCAGCTGCTCTTGACATGTTCTCCCTGTGAACTGGGTGACTGACCAATAGCGTGTGACTGTGCAAGAAGAGCACCATCTGCTGGGTGTCTTCTGCTCTGCACTTCCTGGGATAAGTGCCAGCCTATCAGAGACCCTGAAAGGGACAGGCAGTATGC
Source organism: Brevimyrus niger (assembly GCA_015164015.2). Lineage (NCBI taxonomy): Eukaryota > Metazoa > Chordata > Actinopteri > Osteoglossiformes > Mormyridae > Brevimyrus > Brevimyrus niger. Next base: position 18,736,341 of record JAABNY020000129.1, read on the forward strand.
ATGTGAAGATTGCAATGTTTTATAAATATTTATAAACAAAGAGCAACGGGAATGAGAAAAAGAAAAATAAGAAAAAGAGAATAGGAAAGAAAAATAAGAAAAAGAATCGAGAAATAACAAGAAACAGGCAAGGGAGCCTTAAATATGCACAGATTAAAATGTAGGGTATTCAAAATTCTGCTTTGAACAATCAAATATTACTTTTTTTTAAATGGGCTTTCTGTTATATTTTATTGTATAGATTTTTTTAACAAAACATCATGTTGCTTAAGGAAAAAAAAAAACTATTAATTAAACGATCTTGGATTATCCTGCAAAAATGTCTCATCTGATCCACCAATTACACATTTACATTCCTCATTAGGTGAATGCAAATTTAAATAAAAAGAGATACTTTGTTACTTTAGCCGTAGAAGATAAATATTGGAGAAAATAGTGGAAAAATCCCTTTGGTTGGTGAACAGAAACATCTACTGCTTATTGGAGTTTTATTCGTGCCCCACTAAAAATTAAGCTTTGGTATTATGCTGGAAAAAGTCAATCCAGTGTGTGAGCCTGTGCGGAAACTCTGAGAAGCAAAGAGGTCCTTTTCTCATCCACAGTTTACAAGTCACCACAGGGAGACACCTTATCATTGACTTGTAGTGAAATGAACAGAAACATATCAGGATTCAAGCAAAGTGAACATAGTGTTGAAGAGCAAAGTGGGGAACTCCCATGCAAAGCAGGCCGGTGGTCTTGCACCTCTATTCCCAGCATTCCCAGTAGCCCTGGGCAGCTGGGAAGAGGAGCTGTGTCGTGGGGATCCCCTTCACTTGGACAGCTTACTGATGACACGAATCAGGGCTCCGTTCTCGTCCTTCAGCTTCTGGTTCTCGGATTTCAGGTTCGTCAGCACCTGTAGTAAACGACAGGGATGATTGTAGCAGCATGTTCAGCTTTGCCTCCGACTCGGCCTGTGGCCCGGTGCCTAAACCCGAAACAGCCTCTCCATGGCATCCCTCTGCAAAGGCCGCTGCACTACATCTACTTAAATAATATGGGATATTTCCATAAAGACCCCGTCAATTGAAAGCAAACTCCCAACGCCTGGTCCAGAAGGGGCAGCAAACGAAACAGAAAAACACCTTCTCTAGAGAATATCCTTCTGAAGGGGGAGTTTTACGATCAGCGGCGAAATTCATCATCTTTACTCAGATTATATATGTTATGTTTTTACTGGTCTAGCACTGGGACTGAAAATCCACAAATAGGTACAATTCAGTACATATGGCTATTTATGGCTGCTTGGCTGTACCGCTGTAGCGCTTTATTTTTTCAAATGTGCCAAAGTAAATGCTTTAATTTATGAATCTTTATTCAGCATTATTAGCAAGTCACCACCTGAAATTGGAGGTCTTAATTAGATCAGAATTATGACCCAGAACCACAAACGCTATGCTAAAATGTAGGGGTGCAACGGATCACAGTTGATCCGTGATCCGTGCGTTTTTTAAACTTTTAGATAAATAAAAAATAATAATAACAACCACAGATAAAACAGTGTTTTTCTGCTGATATTGCTTAAATAATAAATAATTAATTACACAGAAGTCGTGTTTACGTCACCGGAACATGTGAATGATGGCTAGCGGCGGAACAGAGGAACTTGAAAAGCCTCCCGCGTCATTCAAATCTTTTGTATGGGAGCATTTTGGCTTTCCTGTAAAATATAATGATGACGGAAG
>JAABNY020000129.1:18747760-18758145 GCA_015164015.2 Brevimyrus niger
TTAATTTGTCGTACTGAGGTTGTTGTAACTTGGGCGGACGGGCAGTGTGAGTTGCGCGAACGCAGGTGGTGTTGCGGGGGGGGGGGGGGGGGGGGTGGGGTGGGGGGGGGGTCTCGTGAACAGTCCCCAGCACCTCCCCTGTCGGGCATTAAGTCCCTAAGCTCTCCTTGCCCTGCAGAGTCTGACTGTACAGTGATGAAATGCAAAACTTCACACTAAAGTTCACACTCTGAAATGGGTCCATGACTCCTTGTCATTTCTGCCAGCTCTCCCCAATGGAAAATATGAGCCTCCCTCCGCCCCCAGTATGGCCAAGAATAAACATCAGCGCTACGGCACATTTCCCATCCACTAACAGTAGGACTTTTTTCCTCAGCCTTCTTGACAGGACAGTCCAGCACTGCAGTTTGAGTAAACAGCTCAGATTAGCTTCCTCTTATCTCTTTTCAGCTTCCTAGGGAAACAATCTTGTGTTCCCAGGACAAGACAAAACAGCGCCAGTCACTAACCGGCTGTTCAAAAAGTCACTCCAGGCCCTGGAGGTAAACAGATGTTTTCTGGTGCATTGCTTTGCTTGGTGTGTCACTGTGGATGCTTGTTTTTTTTCTTTTTTCCCCTTTTGACTGCGATACTATCAACCAGGCTAATATATGGAAGGATATAAATGCTTTTATTGCATGCTAAAGTTTAAACAAAGAAGTAAAATCACAACCTTGGTGTTTTTGTCCAGGTGACGATGGGTTGTATGAACATAATACTCAAAGGATCACTCTATAAAAATGTAAAAAGTCAATAATTTTTTTCTAGATATGTTTTCTAATAGGATATATAATAAAAATATATCCTTTAATTTTCCCAAAAAACAGTTCATAGAATATTCATAAAAGACAAGTACTGTTGTTTTTCTATTGATTGAATGAATTATCAGCGCTAATTTTCAGTGTTTTTCTGCACAATTGTGATCCTTCATTGCTGGACTATTTATTTCCAATTATTTCCCATAATTCAGTGTTCCCTATATGGCAAAATACACCTGCACTGAAATAAATTACTGACAATCCTGACGCAAAACAGTGTGACTTGACTTGATGTGTAGCTAGAAATTCTGGGCCCTCTAACAATGTGTCACCTTGGGTCCCTCCATCCAATTTTATATATAATCCTATATATTAGGGTGTCCCTATCAAGCCCTGGCGCCCCTTAATCTGCTGGGGTGGAGGTCTGAGCCTTTTCAGTTAGCCACAGCTCAAATAAATCTGTGTATAAATCTACTGGCGTACTGACTGCTGGGTGATTTAACAAAGAGAGGCTTGAGATGACCATAGAGACATTTGTGGCTGCATGAAACTTTTTCAGATATTCATCCTACTTGTGAAGTTGCATCTTACAACCTTCAGCACACTAATTCTATACACACGTATTCCCTAAGTGTCCTGAAGAGGCTTCATCTCTCTATTAGACATCCACAGATGCCACACAACATAGAAAATATAACTGTGATGCAACAAATCTTTGGGATTCTGCTGCGGCCAAGCAACTGCCAATCAGCACCATGCTGTCAGTCAGTTACAGGCCCGGGGCAGACTAGCTGCATTAGTTTTTGCTGACCTCATCAATAGACTGTCACAATGATCTGCAGGACCTGTAACCATCCCTTTGGAGAAAGCAGTGCTTCCCTTTGAACTGGTATACAAGAACAGTCCCTTCATCCGTACAACATATTCCCTATATTCCCTAAATGAATCTCACTCCCCAGGGGTATTTGCCTGCACTGTCATCTCCCCAATGCCTCCTTGTCTGCCACAATAATATAAAGTTCATTTGGTACAAAAATGTAGTTATAATGTAGCTATGTCTAATGTAGTTATTTTCAGCCTGGCTGAAAGATAATGTATTTATGGATGCATATTATCAGGATTTCTGAGCAGCAGCTCGGAAAAATAGAGGACAATTTTTATAATGTCAGAATTGCTCTCATCTCCTTCCATGTTCATTTTACAGAGGATATTGTTGAATTCATGCCAAATGCCAGCCTCTCACAGTAGAATACAATGCCGAGAACAAACGTGACCAACACACTTGTAAAATAATAATCCATCTGTCTTCCATAACTGCTCATCCTTCACGGGATCCTCTAGGGTATGCATGTTCTTTTTGGAAACACAAGGCACAAACCAGGGCTTGCACCTAGACAGGATGACGGCTGATCATGAATATACAAGAAGATGTATAAGAAATTCACACCAGGTTGCTTAACACGTAAGCAAAATGTTTGCTGAAACTTTCAGCTTTCTGTTATTAACAAATGGAACAATGGAGACTTTCTAGTGATTTCTGCAGCAATACTCAGGGATCCATCATGCAAAACAAAGTATCTCAGGCCAACCTTGATATTTCCATCAAAAATGGGTCATTTCCTCTGTGGTGTATCAACCAGAGCAACACACATCATCGTGTGCTTCAAGATGAACTTGTCCTAGCACTGTCCTTCCGACATATAAGCACTCTGAGGATGCCCAAGGTGTTTATCTGCGGGCATCCCAATAAGCCCACTGGCCCAAAAATGGCTGACACATTGAAACCCCCCCCCCCTCCCCTGTTAAGGTGGCTGCTGCTGTCTCATTGATTGTTGCGATCAGTGAAACATGACTTTCAGCCCAGGCCTTTCAGATAATCGCTAAGGCCAAGCCACAAGCGATCAGCTGCTCAGAGATAAGGCACAGTGTAAACATTTGGCCTCACTGTCGCCAGGTGATCACACCCCCCAGAGGATATGCCCGAGCATTCCCCCCTCCAACCCCACAGTGTTACTCTCATGACACCACATGAGAAGCCAAGGGAATGTGCATGATGCCCTGGGAAAATTAGATTTTTAAGTTGGGGGTGAAGCCGCTGCTGTCATGATTATTTGGTGTTGTACTATGTTCTCCTCTCCAGCTGCACATCACCTTTTTCACGGACATTTCAAACAACCCCAGCTGCGTCTTGCTCAGCGCCTTACAGGCTGAGATACGTCTTGACCACATTTGTATAATATATATATTCTAAACTGAAACTCTAAGACCAAGACCTTTCTGAGACTCTGCTCTACACTTAGACTCTGAGACCTAGGCTCTTTAACTTTAAACTGAGACGCTAAGACCTACACTCTAGATGGAGCCTTGCAGCTGTACATCTTAGGAAGCTGCTCTTTCACGAATATACCAGTGCATAAATGGATATATATTGTGCAAAAAAGTTATGCAACTGCTAAGTATTAAGCATAAAGTTTCAAACAACTGAATGCTGATAAACTGATGTATGACTGCAGTGTTCTGCGTAATGTTAACTTTAAATTGTTATATGATTAGTTACAAAGTTATGTGTGATGTTATGTAACCAAATCACATTTTACACTTTTACACTGAACACCGTCAGGTAATTAAGCCATACGTGGTACGATGATTGGCATCCATTCCCACATAAAAACCTTCTCCGTGTTACACAAGAACGCCAAGTTTACGAGCACAGAGCGTCAGACTCCTGCTGAGTCTCTTCGTCTGGGTAAAAGCGCACGGGCGGTCGGGAGGGCGTCTCTTACTCTGAGGCTCCGGGTTGTCAACGAGCAGCTGGACAGCGGCAGGTCCGACGGCGATCTCCTGGTGTAGAACAGATCCTTGCCGCGGGTGTACAGGGATGACATGGTGCAAAGCAGGGGGTCAGCCGGCGACCCCCACCAGCGCGGGGAGGAGGTCTGCGGGACACGTGCGGCAGCTAAACGCACAGTTTATGTCACGCACCGCGACATCCTTCACGTGCTCATCCCTGCCGTTTTCCAAGGTCCAACGGGAGGCCGCCACACTGCTACCGAAGACAGCAAGGGCTGCAGAAAAGGAAGGGGGGCAGGTGGAGTTAAGGCAGGCTCCTCAACCTGGAAGAAGGACCCCAGACCCGCCTCCCTCACAAAAACACTGCTATATTCTGCTCCTAAAACTGAAATATTAAAACAATAAAGTCTGCTCTGTTCCTGTGCCTCTCCCTCTCTCAGCTTTGTGATTCTGTCCTTCACACACTGTCAAGCACCTCCCACATGAACAATCAAGCCTCCCTCTCTCTCTTTTTCTCCCTCCCTCTCTCTCTCTCTGTCTCCATTTGAGGCTGTCTAGGAGGCAAAACCACCAGGTGGTTATGACAGACTGCCCCACCCTGCCTGCCCTGTGCACTCAGACTGCACAGAGAAGTACACACTTCCTCTGCCGTACCGGGTTCTCCGAACACTGTTTCAGTCTCAAGTGCCTCGTACTCGCTGAGACTCTTCCAGCGCTTGGGGTTTCAAATATCGCCTCTTTCTCCAGATGTGGGAGGCTGTGTGCGGCTGTGGCCTGTGAGGCTTTGCCTGTGATCAGGAGGTTAGTGGTTCAAATCCCCAGGTTGGCAGAATGATTTCACTGTTGGGCCCTTCAGCTAAGCTCCTAACCCCTCTAGAGACTGTCTGACCCTGTTTTCTCAGTTTTATGCTGCTTTTGGGTAAAAGTCAGAGCTAAATAAAGAAAATGTTACAAGTTCTGTGTGGGTTTCTTCTGGTTTCCTTCCACTATCCAAAAAGGTGAATTGGTTTCTCTAATTTGTCCATAATGTGTATGTGTGATTGGCCATCTTGGGTCTCTATAATGTGTACTATAAGTGTGAGCCCTGTGATTGGCTAACATGCTATCTTGGATATCCATAATGTGTAAGTATGAGCCCAGTGATTGGCTAACATACTATCTTGGGTGTCCCCTTATCTGTGAATCCAGGAATAGATTCCAGAGGTGATTGGGTAAAACGGATTGATAAATGTTTAATTACACCTTGGTCAAACTCGAGCCTCAAAAGACCTGCATTTTGGGAATATAGGAGAATGTGTGAAAGCAACAATTACTAATGTTTCGTAAACGTTCATTAGTGATCAGGCAGGAAAGCTGTATGGGTCGCTTTAAATGGATATCTTCTCACAGCAACTACTGAGACAATGCTGACTTTGTTGTTTCATGAGAAAATTTATGTTAGGATTTACGTGGGACCCATTTTTAAGTGTGGAGCCAGGATACCGCCCACCCTGAATTCCTTTACCCCACAGGTGAAAGGTCAGACACTGGCCACTTCGACAACCTGCCATCTGTTATCTGATTCTGGTTGATAATAAAATTGTCTGACGTGGAATAGGTACTTTGCAGTGTTTTCCCCTAAGTTTCTTACTTGGATTTTCATCAGTAAGAAACTTTGACTGAGTGCAACTGTTAATAACAATCAATAAACAAAGTCCTTTATGTATATGGATGGCTTGTATATTCAATTTAATATGTTATTAACCATTAATTTAATTCTGTGGGGTGTCTAACATCATCCTATATTTTGTAATGCTTACTGTAAAAGGTATTTGCCTTGGTCATAAGTTGCTAAGTTAATCATTTAAAAGTCCCCCAGAATCCCTATGAACTGATCGCAGTGGCTCAATTGCAATCCTTCTCCTCTCAGAAGCCCATTGGCTGGCTGTTTGCTGCCTTTGACCTACCAGGGTGTCTAGCCCGATGCAACACTTGGTTTTCACATAACAAACTGGCTCACTGGCTTGCCTGAAATCCTGATGTTATAATTAGCAGAGGGAATAGCAGTAGTGTAACTGATGATCGCAGGTCAATCTATAATTTACATTACAAAATTTATTACCACTACTTTTTAATGTATCAAAAAACTTAGCAGGTATCTGTCATGTGATGTTTTTTCATAGAGACTGGGAATTATAGTCAACATGAAGTGATTATGATAAGGGATGCAATAACATGGTTTGTGCGTTTTATTTGTATATTCAAAACCTGAATATTCCACCACAAAATAAAGCTGCAAATCTATAAGCACGCCCTAAACTCCAGTTACTGCTCTGTGTCTGTCTGAGCTTGCGTTGACTAACTGTTTTAAAACTGCAGAGTGAGTTTCCTCTCGCCAGTTTGCCTCTGGCGTAGCTGCAAGCGGTTTGTGTGGGTGATGTCAGTGTAAACGGCTAAGCATATTTGATGAGTTGCAGCTCGTGTAAAATGCACGTGTCAAGCAGTACTTGCACATTTTTGAAGTTCTGTTAACAGCTTTTGTCCTTTCGCGACTGTAGATTATTTTAAATCCACACACTGTCCGCACATTGTCAAAGGTTAAGTCTGGCTAATCTGAAGCATACTGACAGTTGACTTCGACAGTTGATTGGATGACCAACTGGAATGTGCTCGAATGGCCTACTGGAAACCAGTGTGGGCAACACAGATTATTCTCCAAAGACTTGGTGTGTTGACCTGAGCTGAGTCGTGAACTGGTGGTTTGTTTTTTTACACTAATTGCTACTGAATATAGAAAGGAAAAAAAAAAATTGTTCTTGGATATGCTAAAAGTTATACTTAGTAGTTTTATCAACAAACAAAGGCTTGTAACACGATTTAACATTTTAAAGCTTAAACGTTGCTGTTATGTTTTCGGGTCTTCATGGATCCAAAACCTTAATATATGTAACAAAACACTTGGCACAATTTTGTGTCATTATTGTAATATTTGAGTTCTGTTTATCTGTGACTAAATATGCGAAGTCTACACTCCACACATTTACTACATGGAAATACCCATCTATCCATCATTCAATGGCACTAATTCAGATATAATCGCAGTGAGTGTATGATTATTAGCACTGAGTAAGACCCTGGGCCAGACCAGACTCTGAGCAAGGTGGAAATCCTCAGTTCACAGAACTCCATGTTTTTGCCTGTGGAATGAAAGGCACTGAAGCAGAGGGATTTAAACTTCATACAATACATTCAGTTAAAAAGCTATTAAGTTTCTATCTTCTTATAGACAGTACATATAAATAGCTATTGACTAACCCAGTAAAGTGATCAGAATATCAGAATATTAACTTATAATGTGAACCAGCAAACACTACCATTATAAGAAACCAATCCCTTCTCACAAATTAAATTCATCATTTACAAGATCTTGTTGCACCATCTAGTGGTACAAAAATGAATCATAATTAATAACCTGAACAATGGCGGAGGGAACTATATATAGGTCGAATAAAATTCTATCTCAACAATTGCCATCTTGCTCACTTGTGAGACACGCGAGGGGAGAAGCTTGGGTTTAGACTGTAGGGACAGCAATGCTGATATGCAACAGTAATTGACAAATTCACCACCCAGAATACTGCAAAAAGAAAATAAAAAAAAATAATGATGCAGCACAGCTGTTTTATACATGCCTTTCAAAAACACATGACTTCTTATGCACTGTAACAGAATACATGACTGAATGCATTTATGGCAATGCATTCAGTATTCAGTCATAAATACTATGCAATATGCTCACTAGGTTCTCTGTAGCAGGGGTCACCAACATGGTGCCCTCAGGCACCAGGATGCAACCAAGGAGCGCATGAGTAGCTTGTGGACTTGTTGTAAATATAGCACAACTCACCAGTGACCAGCGTCTAAAATTTTATTTCATCCTGTTGCTATTCTTCTTTAATCATATTTGCATTTATATAAATTTGAAAATGACAATGAGACGCTTTGCGACAGAGAATCGGACCCAGATATGCAAGGCAAGCTTGATTTATTCACAAGCCCTGACGGAGGAGTGAAGGTATCCAAAACGCTGGGCAATAATCGGAGTCGGTGGGCAGGCAGGAAGGTCGAAGTCCGGGAATTCAGTCCGACGATCAGGGACGTAGACAAGACACCGAAGGGAGAAGCAAAACAAGACACAGGGCTGGGCAGGGCAGGCGGATCAGGAACGGGAGCTGGGCTGAGGAGAGGAGGTAAGAACGAGAGACGCTGGAACCAGGTAAGACTCAAAGACACAGGGCGAGTGGGGAGACGGGAGACAAGAAACTGCTCGGTAAGGCTCAATCGGTACATTGGCTCATTACTTTGCATCATGGCTTGGGTTCTACTTCCTTTTCTATCTATTGTGATTGAGTTAGATTCGATACACCTGCTGGGTCCCGCCCCTCCGGGACCGGGAATGTCACAGACAATATCTAAAAAAAGCATTTAAAATATGTTTATTATACATGAAGTTCAATAAGTTTAGGAGGGTGTTTCAAGCTGGTAGCCCTTCGTATGGCTCAGTACCCGTGAAGTAGCTCTGAGTTTTAAAAAGGTTGGTGACCCCTGCTCTGTGGAATCATAAATTCATCTTTCCAGTGGCAATCCTTTTCCCTTGGTCCCTAGTGTACTAACCAGGGATACTGTATAGGTTTATGGGTTAAGTGAGTGGCTCAGAAGCTAACACCCCTCTAACTGTTGTTTTGAAGCAGGCCTGATGCCAGTAATACATTTTATTTTATCTTTAGTGTTTGATATTGTTTATCTCTCCCTTTACATTTTGTCTGTGATTTTGGTTTACCCTGCCTGTTTCTGGTTTAATTCTGTTCTGCTTTTCTTATGTCGTTAGTCTTTCCAGGTGTTAGCCCTCAGTGTTTGTCAATGTTTCCTAGTTTCTTGTGTGTGTTAATTGTAACTTATTCCACCTGTTTCTTGTTGGCCCCGGCCTGTCCTAATAGGTTGATTTAGTTCACACTAAATCCACACCTGCCCCTTGATAGCCTTATTGTCCATATGCATTCAAGTATCTGCCCTCATCCTGTTCTTTGGTTTGTCATTGTGTTCAATGGTTGAGCTGTATTGATGTTACATTGTGTTTGTAGCTTTAGTTGATCCCAAATCCTGGGGGTATTTTTACATATGTGGATTACTTGTTTATCCGGATGTTATTGTGATGATTTGGCATCATCCTGGATCTGTTGGTTTTTTTGACATTCGTGCTGGATGTGTTGCCATAGCAGCACATCCAAATCCTCAAACCTGCTTGGAGCAGGTTTGTTCTACCTAAACAAGGATTATCTCACACACAGTATCCATGCGTTGTAGTCATGGCCTTGTCATTCATGAATGAGAGTTATAAGAAGTTGTAAGAAGAGAATTTCATATTGAGAGGTTTTTGTGCGATCGGCAAGATCCTTTTTTGCTCCTGGAAGAATTTTTTTTTTGGAAAGATACCGCTTCAGTCAAGGAGGAATATTGTACTTCAAAGATTTAATAGGCATAAATCAGAAGGAGGTGCTTCTGTACATTTAAGTATTTTTATTATGAAAAACAATCTGTTCAACACTGGTCGAGCTGAGACAGTTTCGTCTCTTGCTCAGTATCTCTCCAGCTTTGGAAAATATTCTCTCACATGGTCCTGATGTTGCTGGAATGGAGAGCTATATCTTGGCCAATCAGGTGATGACACGGAGATTAAGATTTTGATATGAATTAACTAATGCATTTGTATTTTATTTACTTATTTATGTTTTCAAATTACATTCATGATTACAGATAACAACACCGCATATTCAGTTGCATTTCTTTTCATTTCAATTCAGGAAGCAGTCCATGCGAATTACCCACGATTATTCAAAACAGTGGGTGACGTAATGGAACGCGGATTTGGAACAGTCACGTGACCTCCTGCGCTTGGAACAAAGCCTGGAACAATGTCTCGAATCAGATGTTGCACATAGGTTTCAGTGCGTACCGGAACACGTTTTGATTTGGCCATCACTACCCTTAAGTTTTTGACCCCTCATGGTCCTTTGATTTTGCTGTGCCTGTGATGTTTTGTTTATTAAACCCCCTTTGTTCTCGGAGCTGCCAGTGGGTTGTCCACCTTTTTGTGCCTGTGTCATGCCACATTCCCGTGCCAAACCCATCCGGGTCCATGACACCAAGATGGCTGGGTCTTTTATCAAGAGAAGGGAAAGTTGTAGTTTTACATTGTTTAAGTACTACTTCTCATTTGTGGCTCATTAAATCAGTCACACGCACTATACCGTCCAACTTATCTTTGGATGTGTTTCTATGGAGTTTTATGTGTGAAGCGCCACACGTAATGTGATATCAACTGATACCGCTAATAATGGCAATTAACTGGGCTAGAATTGAATTTAATGATTAGTTGGATTGTTTGTCGGATTTATGATACTTTGAGCTAATTGTAAGTGAATGAAAATAAAGACCATTTAAACTGAGGTACCTTAAATCCGAAAAGTTGTCTAGCTAAAGCAAAACATCTTGCTTCTTGATATGGGTCCGGAACCGCAGTGCGATGGGAATTGCATTTCTGTGGCAGATGGAATGCAACCGACTCGTGTTCAAGATGTTCAATAAACATATTAAGTGTATATATTTTCCCTTTTTTGAGTGTTTCCTCATGCAAAATGAAATGCAATTAATATAGATTAAAAATAAATATTTATTTGTGATTAATCAAAATTGATCCACAGCAACCCTGTGATTAATCTGATTAAAAATTTTCATCATTTGACAGCACAAATGTGTGTA
>JAABNY020000129.1:18774935-18787640 GCA_015164015.2 Brevimyrus niger
GCATGTTAGAAAATGCCGGCAAATGGCTGCCTGCACACTGGTTGGCTGCGTAAGCGTCACAGCTCACCCTGTGACAGCTACAAACTGCCAACGTAACTCTGAAATCTCTTATTTCAGGGTCATTCCGGAATTTCTGTCTCCTGGTACTTGCTGATGTTACCCACCCATTCGCATGCATACTGAAATTCTGAAATTCCCAGGATTATTCCCTAATAGCCATATTTTAAAGGATCAATGAATAATTTCCAGCTCCTCCAATACGGACATTTTTCTTTTTTTTTCTTTGTATCCCCGCAGAACAATTATTCTGATTAAAACTACAAAGTACATTTGAGAGTTTCTTTTTAGAAATATGCTCTGTTCTACCAATAAAATGGAGATCAACTGTGTCAAAAAAAAGAACATTCAGATTTTCAGATTTTTTTATTCATATATTTCATATATGAAGCCAAATGATGAATTCAATCATCTTGATCACAGTGTTTCTGAGAAAAAGAAGAAAAGAGTGAAAGATTAAACAGAGAGATTCTGCATTTGTTATCGTGTCTAACGGGAGTTTAAAGCAAATAATGACAAGTTTCATTTATAATAATTATAATACAGTAATGTAAAGAAGTAAAATAAAAAATGAAATTAATTCTTCTGCTCCCCCAACTTGTTGAATGGCTAGAACACCACTTTAGTTCCCAAACCACTCCTTAGGGGAACCCCATGTATTAATTAAATTTCAGCACCAGCTTATTTAACTAACTGTTTGTATAACTCAATAAGGTATTCATTAGCCAAACAATGCATGCGAGTTAACAAATACATGAGTATGTTTGATGGTTACTGCAAATACTGTGATGAGCTTAGGTAGGTTTTTTAAATGGCTGAACTAACACCACTTCATCATCGTGATCATTTAAACATTATTTTTAGACTTTTGCATTATATTGTCATCTATTTCAGTGGCAGCTAGTGCCTTAAAGCATTGAGAAAATAATGATACGATTTTAGTAATGAGTTCATCCATAATTTCGTCTCCATGTGGGCCGGCTGCCTCTGATCTGATTATACCCAAAGGCTATGTGAGTATGAGATTCTCAGTTTAGACAAATACCTCTCACGGTGAGCGTGGTGGAGCTCTCGGCCCGACCGAGCCTGTTCTCCGCCATGACCTTGTACTCCCCGCTGCTCTTAGGGCTGACCCTGAGGATCAGCAGGGAGCAGACGCCGCAGGTGTTGGTGATGTGGTAGTCGGCGTCGGTGTTAAGGCTCACGTTGTTGCGGTACCAGGTAATCCGAGGTGCTGGGTTGCCCCTCACCGCGCAGCTCATGTAGCACTCGTAGCCTTCAGGAGCCGAGTGCATCTTCAGTGGCACCAGGAACTTGGGTGACGTCTGGAAGTTGCAGCTCTTTGATTTGGGCACGTTCAACACAAACTTATCTGAATAAAATGAAGCAGGAAAAATGAAAGGGTGACACGGTGGATACGGTGAAGTGTATAACTGGATGTAGACTTTAACATGCCTCCCAACACAGGCTGGCATGGAGAACTGTCTCATTGATGGATGTTGGCCTTGACTTTGACCACAGTTTACAGGTTAATTTTAGCAAGCAGGCCCACTCTTTCCTTTTAGATATGGTCGGGGAGGTGGGGTGGGGTATATGTGGGTATGTCTGCTCTTTTATATTGCATTTCATATATAGTGATTTGAAATAAAAGGAAAAAAGAAACTGCTCTTTGTTTTCAATCGTCGCTTTTTACATATGAAATATGCTGCTCCATTTTAAAGTAGATATACTTGTTGAATAAAAACGTGAAGTGGAAATGATGGAATGCAAAGGTGCCTTGTGGGAGGTCATATTTTGGTCATGTATTTTTTTTTTTTAATGCAGACAGTTGTGTAGTTAAGAAATAAATTCTGTACTAAACGTGGATTGTAAGTTCATGACTTTATGTTTTGAGCTCTTTGGAATAATGTCCAGTTACTTAATGGGCAGGAGCCTTTGCCAGGTTACATGTGATACAAGGCTGGAGCATAGCTTGGACAAGATGGTAGCTATTAAAAGGCGAGAGACACACACAGACCTGTAGTCATATCTTTCTGGGGACCGTCAATTCATTTTCATGGGCACAACCCTACTCCCAATAATGACGACCGTAACCCCTGCCTAACCTTACCCAGAAGTCACCAAACCAAATGCAAGGCTTCAGCCATTTTTAGTTTTTTGATTGCAGTCACAGATTATAATAAAAATGAGTTTTCCCCTGCGGGGACCTGGTCCCCACAACATCTAAATAACAAATTGTAACACAATGTAATATGTATATTTTTCCACATACAGAGCAGAGGTGGGATTCCCCCACCCAACCAGCTGCTTTCTGAAGAAAATTAAGTATGATATTAATATATTGATCTATATGATGCACTTTATATTTTCTTTAATAGTATGTAGCAGCTGTCCAAATTGTTATATGCAGGGTACATTTGTATTATTGTTTCATAATGTATTTTTTTGCGTTTATGTTGACTGTTCTTGAATGGAGCTTATAGAGAGTTTAACAAACCTTTCTTTTTCTTGGTAGCCCAGGTTGGTGACTCAGATGGTTCAGAGACCCCCATGTCGTTGTTGGCATACACACGGAATCGGTACTCGCGTCCGGCCATGATGTTTACCACAGTGAACTTGTTGTTGAACAACCGCTGAGCCACAGTGTGCCATATTCGCTTGACGGAATCATGTTTGGACACCGTGTAATATAGGCGGTCATCGAGGCTCTCATCTGGTGATGGTGCCCAGGACACGGTCACTGTGTCGGGAACTTTCTCCTCCAGATGCAGCAGTCCAGGCGGTTTAGGGTCATCTGGAGGCATCCAAAAGTCACAGTGACCTTCTGAAATTACATCCGCACAACGTACGTTGCCCTAACAAACTATGCTATCTTCATTTATACAATTCTGCCATCAGTGATGTCCGTGTTTTGTCCATGTGCCCATCTCTGCCTTGCAATACCCATGTTAATGTGGTTTTTATCAAGGAATCAAGGAGTTTATGAACTCCCAAGACATCTGGAGTTACCTGTAACTCTGATCTCTACGCTGAAGGTTTCCTGGCCGACCAGGTTCTTGACTGTGATGGCGTACGCACCAGTGTCGGAGCGCTCTGAGGAGGGGATGAGGAGCTGGGACGCCCCCTCTGCATTGGTCACCGTCACCCGCTTGGGAATGGGCAAGCCATCCTTCAGCCAAGTTACTACTGGCAACGGGGAGGCCTGAAGAGATGAATTTCTAAATTGCATCACAGGATTGTATACAAAGCACTTTAAAAAGAATCAAAAATGTTGGACATCCATAATCACAACAATTCTTAAATTTGAAATAAATATGTCGTAAAAACTGCCTTAACCTCTTAGAGGCTACTTCTGGAAGGAATTGATTTCTCCTTACCTCATAGTTGATGTTGACCCGGGCAGCACTGCCTGCCCTAACCAATATCAACTTAGTGCCTTTGGTGTTCTTAAATGTTGGTCTCACTGCAAAGTAGAAACACTCCTTAAAAAAAAAAATAACACTTTTCGTTGTATTGACCAAATCCAGCACATCACAGTTTGGACACTGCTCTACCACAAATCAGCAGCAAAGCAGACGTGCTGCTGTTTCTTCTTACCGGGTGGGGACATGGCAAGGATATAGTTATCCAGTTGCTGGGGCTCGCTTTCCCCTCCCTCATTGGTGGCAATCACCCTCACCCAGTACATGGCCATGGACCTCAGGCCAATCACAGTGAAGAATGTCGTGGTGATGGCATTGGAGTTACAGCGAACCCACTCTGTGCTGTCAGCAGGCCTGATCTCCACAAAGTAGCCTTTGGCCTCATCTTGCACCCCACTGTCCACTTTTGGTTTATTCCAAGCAAGGGACAAGCTATTGTATGTGCTATTAGTTACCTTCAGCCCCATAACCTTTCCAGGCAACTCTGAAATTATGATTTAAGAATTATTTATCAGTTGAAAGATTATAGTACCTGGTAATTACCTATATAATAATGCAGTGGTGGCATGATGGTAAGGGAAGCACACTTGTAATTGAAAGATTGCAGATTAGAATCCCCTACAAGCAAGTTACCACTGAGGTAGCCTGAGCAAGGTACCGTCCCCAAGCACTGCTCCCCAGGTGCTAAATTAGCTGCCTCATGCTATGTCACGAAAGTCACATAAGGGTCAAATGCAGAGGACACATTTCGTTGTTTGGCACTGTGTGCTGTGGTGTGTTGACAATGACTACTGATCACTTAATACTAAAATATGTAACATGATGTTTGGGTTTGAAAGCTGATAAATTATGACCTTAACTAGACTTACTCTTTGGGTCTCTGGCCATCACAGATTCCGATGGGACACTGGGCTCTCCGAAACCTGAGATGTTTACCGCCATGACGCGGAACTCGTATTCTGTTCCAGCAACAACTTCTGTCACTGCGTACCTTTTCTCTAAGAGTAAAAAAAAACAGCTGCAGTTTCATCTGACAAGAACATCAGCTGAGAATTGTTGTCAGTGTTTCCAATAAACAAATACAATTCTATGGTGTGTAAATCCCCTGTTACCTCATTTAAGTGAAACCAGTACAACAAACAAAGACCAATGACTTGCAATTGAAAGATTTCAGGTTTGAATCCCTGACCAGCGAGGTTCCCTGAGCAAGGTACAACCTCCAAGCACGGCTCACTGGGCACTGAATTAGCTGCCCCCTGCTATGTCACAATAAATGCAGAGGACATATTTCCGTGCTGTGGTGTGTCAACAATGACCACTGATCATTAATGTAATCCCTCAATATATATATTTTATCGGTTTGCTACTTGAATAGCTCAGACCTTGAATAGGTTCATCTGTGGGATTGACTGGTGTCCACAGGTTGCTCCCCTTCTTGCGCTTCTCCAGATGGTACCCTAAGATGCTGCTTCCCCCAGTGTTGGAAGGAGCCGGCCATTGCAGAGTGATGCAGTTCTTGAAGGCACTGACAACCTTTAGTGCAGCTGGTGCATTTGGGAATGCTGAGGAATTATAGGAGAAGCAACTGTTCATGGCAGCTATTTGCAAATTTCAATACAACTGATGACAAAAGGGAAATATTAATTAAGAGTGTTAAAAGCAGTGTTCTGTGAAAATATATGTTGGTTTTACATCTTTCATAAATATAAAAAAACTTTTCTGTTCAGTCCATTCCCAGTGTGTTTCAGTTCTAGCTGGTAAATCATCTCTTGTATATAAAACTGCACAAATCACAGTTAGCATATGAAGAGAATGTGATGTAATAGCTTGAGAATTTGTGGATCTTAAATTATGAAATCAGGCTTAGTCAGTTCATCATTTTGGATTAGTACAGATGTGGCAGTATTTATTTTTATAGAGATCACAAATTCCATAATTTTTTTCCATATTCAGCCACCCTGACCAGAATCAATGGTTAGAAGATGGATAGATTGCTGAATTATTACAAATGCAGTTATTCTGATGATTAGTGTGGTATGTGCTCTGTATATGTATATGGTAGTCTAGAATACAGACTATTCTTTACTAGTGAATAGTGGAAATTGATTATGTAATGGAGAACATATCAGTAAATTAGAACATACACTAAGGTTTGGTTACATAAAATACTAAGAGAAACATAGCGACTGACAGCAAAAGGAAACATTGCGCTCACCCTTTGCACCAGCCATGATGTCATCGCTCTCCATCATCTCACTGACACCTTCTGCTGACTTGGCCCAAATGCGGTAACAGTATTTTCTTCCGTGGTCCACATCGGCGTCCCGGTAGCTGGCATCTCCCCCAGGGATTTCCCCCAGCTTCTTCCAGGTGTTGCGTCCCACCTGCTGACGTTCTAGGATGTAAGCTGTCAGCGGACTGCCGCCATTGTCCTTTGGGGGCCTCCATTTGAAATGAATACAATTCGATGTACTTTCAATCACATCTACTGGGCCTTGAGGTGGGGTAGGTTTGTCTTGAAGATAAAATAATCCATTTTCAAAGTCTTTACAAGATAAATCATTTCATATCTACACATGTACTGTTGTACTCAAGAAAATGACTTGCTACTGTATAGTCAGTAAAGAGGAAAACCCTTCAAACTGACTTTTATCATGGTTTGATATATCATATGTAATATGATTTAGAGTACTCGTAAGTATATTCACAATAGAGAAATGATATTGTAGCTTTTTTTAAAAATTGTAGCCTATTTTGTGTGTGTGGCCTTAAGTTGTCTGTGAAGGTTGAACCACCTTACATTCACACATAGTGATTTATACCGTCTGTCCCTCATTGGTAACAAATGTCAACATATTGGTGTCTGGCTTTTTCAGCCCTAGTAAACTGCAATTGCATTATAACACACTTCCAAGATCTGTGGTTTCATCCAAATCAATTTATTCCCGTTTCAGTCCAGACACATCAGTCATGCATGTGTTTTTTTTTTTTTTTTTTGTGAACAAGAAATGTTGTGAATAATCCTGTTCCTCACCACCAAGTCATGTGTTTGTGTTTGGTGACTGGCAAAATTCTTAGCATTTAGAAACATCGGCTAGTATCAGCCACAGGTAATTGTCTGATATTGCTCAAACTTTTTGTAGAAACAAATTTCTTCAATGAAGTAGAAAGAATGTTAATTGTTCATTAATTTAATCATTTAAATCAACACTATTTTAAAATTGTATTTCGACAATTTGAAAAATTCTATCAGTTGAACTGGTAGCAACTTATTCATTTTTTCATTTCTAGTAAGATATTATTTATGGATATTGAATATTACTGAAACAAATTAAGGGTTAGTCATATCCATCCCAAATTACCCAGAACTTTGAGCTTGGAAATGGCTTCAGTGATTCCAAACTCGTTCCTGATCTTGACCTTGATTTCTCCAGAGTCTTTACGTTGACACTTTCTAAGGAGCAGGCGGCTCTGATTGGCTGCCTTCTCCACAGTGACATTTTTGTCATCCAGTATCTCCTCTCCTTCTTTATACCACTGCACCTTCATTGGCTCCCGACCCCTGAAGGGCATCTTGAATGTTGCGGTTTCCCCGGCTCTCACGATTACAGGCTCAGAGAACTGACTCAGGTCATCAGAGCTGAACCTGGGGGGATCTGTTTTGGAAAGTACATAAGTGAAAGTAAGTAGTTGGTAGAGAGATTTGCATACTACTACTACTAGTAATAATAATAATAATAATAATAATAATAATAATAATACTGATGAGAATAATAAGTCTGTAATTCAAAGATTTTTGAATAATCTGATATAAAGGTCAACCCACCTTTTTATATTGAAAAATTAGGTGATGGTAGGAAAGCGATAAGTGGACTTAAAAATAATGGTAAAACTATAGTATAACATCAAGCTAATTTTATCATCCTACCACCTGTTGTGCAAAGAGAGCTTTGCAAGTTGGTGCCTTTTACTCTTGAATACACTGCTAACAATGCTCATCCACGCATCCATCCTCCAATCACTTCAGCAAAGGATCATTGACCAGAATGATCCATCAATATTTATACTTATATATAATTAAAATGGATGCCACAGAATATACCATACAAGGCTGCAACTGTGCATAATTCCTCATCATTATAAAGATCCCTTAGTCAGAACCTTAAGTGTCAGTAACCTTCAGGTTGTACCTCCATAGCTGACGTTGAAAGTGGTCTGTGGGTATATGAATTTCAGGTACCCCCCAACTCTTATTACTCATGAAACATATCTGCCTCAACTTGCTTGTATTAAACTACTAGTACCAGAAGAATCTTGCACCTTTGCCGCCTGTCATAGGAAACCAGTTGGTCTTTAGGCAAGATCTACTTTCTCTAAACCCATACTGACTATCCCTTAAAAATGGATCCTCCTCATCACATATTTGCTACTTTTCCAGTTAATCACCTCTGCAGTGTATCATGCTGATGTGTTAGTCCGTAATCCTGGATGGATACTTCCTTTCCGTTCACAAGGACTGGTGTTAAATTAGGTAGATTCTAGGCTTATCTGTGACAATTTCTGGAATTATAGTTATTGACCTGTAAGTATAGTTATCATCTTTACATCAGCCATATAGCAGGACAGCTTCAGATATTAATACTAAATAGGAGTTTGTTTTTCCCCTGTTCTAACAAGCACCGTGAAAATAAATGCCATTCAACCCTAAGGCTCATACTCATGTTTGAAAAGACCAACTGTCATAACTTTATATTTTTGGTCTCTGAGGAAACCAGAGAGAGCCAGGGGCGGAAACCCCAGTCCTACACTCTGTGTTAGGCAGTAATTTCGAGGTGCATAGTGTATTGTGGCTGGTATTCCAACCTTGCACATTAAGCATGGCTTCTGTTTTACGTCCATCTGCATCAAAGCGGTATTTTCCGGAGTCGGCTTCCTGGCAGTTCTTGATGCACAGCTTGTGGGTGGCCCCATCTTTGGTGAGCTTTACTCTATCTGTGGATTTCAGCTGAGAGTGCACAGAGATGAGGACAATGTTGTGAATAATCAATTATCAAAATGAGATGCAAAGCTTCAGGCAAGATACATTAGGATGTTGATTTTGGCGTGACTCACTTGTTTGCCGTCTTTATACCAGATTCCATCAGAGCTACCACTGCTCAGCTTGCAGAACATCTGTGCAGCCTCGCCAATGATGGCATGAACATCAGACAGCCCACTGCTGAAGGGAACTCCAGGGTCTGTAAGACGGTGAAATACCAGTTACTTTGGGATGATGCTTTTTGCAAGACAAACATAAACCTTGTCAGGCTACTGTTTTGAGCAGGTTTTAATGAAAAATCATGAAATTGTAGTTCACTGTTCAGGATATATCAAGGTACAAAGTACTAATTTATATTTGTTTATTTAAGTTATATGAGGTACCAAAGTTATTTGAGGTACCACATTGACGGAACCATAAAGCGACGTAGCAACAGCATTATAAGTATGTATCAGTTGTCTAGAAGATTATAGACAATCCTTACTGCAATTACTCATAAACAGAGCACTGTTTCCAAAGTTTCATGATGTCACATTTTAAATCTCTGACAAAGTCAGAGGTTGCTAAAGGCAAGAGTGATTCTAAAAGTGCTAACGTCAGTAGTGCCTAAGTTATTGGGTTATATGCATCTCGTTTTTGTCACCCAAGAGATGGTGGGGTCATCCCTCAGGCCTTAATCTGCACCAGAGCTTTGCACAGTTTCACAATATAAGACTCTCCTTTCCTTTCCCATCTCCTGGAATCCTCTCGAGATCCATGTTTTCTGTATGCATTCACTCTAAAAGAGTTTCCTGTATGGAGAAATCTTGTCCTCAGTTTTGAAATTATGATTCTGTGCTTTTTGTGCTCTATTTCTTCTGTTTTGTTGTTCTACCAAATTGTAGGTCCTCACATCATTCTAGTCCCACTGAATGCCCGTTTCCTTTCTTTCTGCCCTACATTGCATCTCCTCCTTTCTGTTTTCCCTCTGTCACACACGGCCATCTCCCTCACATCTTCGTAACAAACACGAAAATTCTACTTGTCTTTGATTTTTGTGAGCAAACATGTTTTATGAAAAATAGAAGGTATCTGCAAATTAGTGTGCATTTTTGCTCACCTTTATGTGTTTCAGGAAGTGCCAGCCCCGCTCTGTTGCACTGCTTGTCCTTATCATCCACTCCATCTTCCCCAGACCCATCAACAGCAGAGGCATCTCCTCCAAGACCTGCAGCTCCAGCTCCACCAAGGCCATCATCATCAAGCCGTGTTCCACTAAGACCTTCCCCATCATGTCGTCTCCCACCAACCCCTGATCCACTAAGACCTGCCAAACCAGTATCTGCACCATCAGTCCCTCTGCCAGAAAGTCTTCTCCCGTCTTCTCCTAACCCATTACCCCTACTTCCCACACCTCCCAGTCCCTTGCCATCATTCCCCGAACCATCACCCATTGCAGATGCTGACCCAGAGCCGAGTCCAGCACTGCTGTCTCCCATCCCATCTCCGGCAATCCCACCACCAGCTCCCCCAGATGCTGATGCATTCTTCTGTCTTGCTCCTTTTTCATCCGCCATCTTGCCTCTTTCCTTTTGTAGCTTGGTTTGCTGATCCTGGGTTGTTTTGTCCAGACCAGAGCTTCCACCTCCACCCTGAGTTGTACTCCCTCCTTTGGTACAATATGAAAATTGTGAGATAGATATATAGCATAATCACCTTGTACGATACATTGGGATATTGTGGAAATTACTCTTGCTAAAGGGTAGATCACATATTCTTGCATGCAGAGCTTGCAGGGAGGAGGGTTTGGTTTTCTAGCAGTGGAAACAGACCTGGGAGAAATGGGAAAGTCTTTGTTGTGCTGACCAGAAGGGTGACATAATAAGATAAATTCGGCCACCCCAAGCCAGTCAGGTGACAGCTAAGCCCAGGCAATATGATATTACCAGTAATTGATGATATTAAACAAGCAACCAGATGTCAAGATCTGAAGGATGAGCTGGCGACTTATGATTTGACTTTTCATTTGAGCCTATGCTAGCCACCCCCCCCCACACACACACACATATTGTACACCAAACTCAGCAAAGTTTATTATGGGGGACCTCCAACTCATCTTTCTGTTCATGTACATCGATCAACCTAAACTGATCTCAATATTATTGTTTATCTCAGTATTTTTTTAATTGAATGTCATCTTAATTAAATATCACTTTTCCAGATATCGCCCAGCCCTAGTGACAGCACATGTACACAGCTTTACTCAGTATAAATAGCTTAGCCCATACAGCAGGGTCTATATTGCACCAAAGCTCCAGTTAAAGTTCATAAAAACAATAAAAACTTGCCAAATTTCTACCCTCTCAATCAAAAGGCCCCAAACTGAGGTAAAAAATAACAACATCTATTTATGGTAAATTTACAGAGAACACATATATAATTCTAAATATATTATATATATTTACACAACGACTATTACATTAATAGTTGTATTTAAAGATGCTGCAGCATGAATAAGGGAAGGCTGACATATTAATAAATGTTGTCATGTTAAGCTTGTACCAGTTCGAAGCCTGAGTTGGCATGGTGCTTAGATGGTCCAAACGGTCAACAGCCGCGTCTGACGATTAGTCTCACCTTGGACTATGAGTGAGGCGCTACTCGATTGACTGCCAGCAGTGGCTTTGTAGACGCCCTTATCTCCTGGCTCACAGCCTTTCACCACTAATCTGTGGATCAGCTGATCTTCAGACACAGAGATATGATATTTTCCCCCGGAGTCCAAGCGTGTGTCACCGCCCATCCAAGTAATTGAAGGAAAAGGGTTGGATAAGACACATTCAAAGATGGCGTCCTGTCCCGCCTCTGCTTTGACCTCCTTAATGTCGACAAGAAACTCCCCTAAAGGAACTGGAAGATTGTGAAGGAGACTCATTAGCTTTTTTCATAAGTTACAATGGCTAAGCAAATTTCCAATTAAATTAAAGAACATTGATCTGGTGTAAAAAAATGAAAGGGCAACTATTAAGTCTTACTCTTCAATTCTGTTGAAAAGACATTAGTGTCTTCAACATCCACTTGATACAATCCTGCATCCTCTGGCATGATGTCCTTTATGCTGAACATATAGTTTTTGCCTGATTGTTTCAAATTATACTTCATATAACTGTCACTGTCATCATCCTCTCTGCCATAGTCGAGCATTTCTCCATCCTATAGGAAACGAAAGCTTTGGCCACACTGCACAAAATCAAAATTACGAATGCTATAATTTAAAGTAAAATCACTGTGTTATTACAATGAAGTATGGTGATCTGTGATGTGAATTAATATGTAATAAGAGTTAACCCATCCTGGTGGTCACTTACTTACACAATGCAATTAAACTACATTTAAGAAACACCTGACCTTGAAAAGAAAAAGATTACTGCTGGGGTCCTTAAGTTCCATGTCAAACTCAAATCTGGCTGTACCATCTCCCTTAACTTCGATAGCTTTCGGATTGCTGATGCTCTTCACATACTAAAGATAAAGAGGACAGACGAAAGAAATGAGACAAAACCAAAACTGGAGCCATTAAAATACATTTGCATCTGTAATTGTGCTAATCAATCCATAGCTGCTTATTCATAAAGGGTTGCACTACGGCCAGGCAATACGGCAACATAAATTATCATATTAATTTTTATTCATATGAATTGATATCAGTAATCATCGTGATGTTGACAAATTGAATGGACTGCAAACTGACATAAAATTTTATCAAATAAATTATACAAAAATTTCCTCTTCTGTCATAGGGTGTTTCACCAAATAATGTCAACAGTGCGATATGCCCTAAAAATATTTTCAGAGATTTTCATGATATTCTAACATTCATATGTAGAACAGCACAGGCATAATATGACAGATTTTGAGTTTTGATGAATACATCGTTTTACTAACAGTTATGGAGCCTGTGTCAAGTATAATGGTAAATAATGCCAACAACAGTGTACTCCGGAGTACAATAGTGTATTTTAACTACTAATTCGGATATATCACAATATCCATCCATCCATCCATCCATCCATCCATCCATCCATCCATCCATCCATTTTCCAAACCGCTGATCCTACTGGGTCGTGGGGGGTCCGGAGCCTATCCCGGAGGCAACGGGCACGAGGCAGGGAACAACCCTGGACAGGGGGCCAGCCTATCGCAGGGCAC
>JAABNY020000129.1:18799368-18810874 GCA_015164015.2 Brevimyrus niger
AAGGATACGAGTAGGATTCGGTATTCGGTTTCGGATTCGGCCGAATCTTAAACAGTGGATTCGGTATTCGGCCGAACGCCAAAAATCTTTATTCGGTGCATCCCTAATAAATTTATCTGATGCTTTTTACAAAATCACTTACAATGGAGGGAAGGGTTACCATTTATTTGCGCTTCCAGGTATTTGACCTCTATCTATTTGTGGTATCAGCACAATGCTGTAATTGTTGAGCAACAGGAGCTAAAAGTAATCGCCATGAGTTTGATGCTTTAAGCTTTACAGTAACTTTAAAGTACCCAGATTTTTTATGGTTTTCAGTACAAATTCAGTTTCATCTGATAAACAATTTGTGTTGTTTTATGTCACCTCCTTATCATAACCGAACCAACAGCCAACTTAAAGTCAGTTACATAGACTGGAGATAAATCTGATATACAGAGTAGATTGCCAAGAATAAGGTGGGGACTCACTGTTCAAATAGGACATTGGCAGCTGGCGTTTACTGTGTAAGTGCACTTATCAGTGTGGTATGGAGCAGCTACTCTCCAAAACATCTCACCGACTGCAGATTACATCTTTGATAGGGGAAGACAGTTACTCTAATAAGGTGGTTTCTGTTCATTAAGTTATATGCAACTGGACACATAAACATGTATTAAGAAATTGTCCCTGCTGTGTTTCTGCGTGTTTGTGTGTGTCTGTGAGCTTGTGGTCTGTATATATTACTATGTATGCTTTAAGATGTCTTCATGATTATGCTATTAAAACTTATTTTTACAGAGTGGAAAAGGTTGCAACCATTACGGATAAGATACAAATTCAGCAGTGGTCAAGTATAAGATGTTTCTTGCTGATACCGTATAACAATTATAGAAAATCTTGATGGTTTTAAAGGTTATAATAAACATAAATCATCCAGAATAGTCACAATTTAATTGTGATCAGAGAAAATCAGAAAAGCATCTTCAGTCCTTTGTCTTTATAAAGCTGCACCTGTCGCTCATCTGAAATGGCATTTTGTTTTCATACAAAACCTAATATTCTTAGTTCTTATTATTAGCATCAATTAAAGGGGTGAGCAATTACAGTTTATGAATAGATCAATATACTAAATCAGTTAAACAGATAAGAAAAAGAAGTCGCAGCTAAATGGCCCAGCAGTTGTTACCCAAACAGCGAGCACGTTTCCCCTGTATACTCACAACCTTTGACTTCTTAACAGTTCAGCTCCTCTTTAGCAGCTCTCTTGCTCACGCTGGGATCGGAGTGTCGCCTCTCGGATTTGCCAGGCTATAAAATGTGTGCTTTTGCCACCTGGTGCTTACGCATGTCCATTTTTAATGGCCTGACAAGCATTTAACGTAGAAAAACGGCCAGTTCAGAAACTCCCAGCCCGTCCAACAGGACTTTCCTGTCTATGGATAACCATCTTAAGTGTGTTCTTATTCACGAACCTGCAAAAAACACACATTTATTGTATAGCAGTTTTTAAAAACAAACTCAACCCGTATTCCAAATAGGATGCTTCAGCATTTAAACATTTCTAAAAATAAAAATAGACTCATTTGTTTGTCATCATAAGAAATCGAATTTATACCTCCGTTTCGGTGTATGCGGTGTAGGGCCTATGTATTTTTTGCATTCGTTGTTGCAAACTACAAGAGTAATGGTCGAATCATTTTTTTTGTCAATGAAGCTTAAGAACATTTCTGGTTCAGAGAATTTAAACCGCAGACATATATCATATTTACATAATGAGACAGCTGGATAGAATTCTACCCATGCAAACCATGGAAAATATTTTTTTTATTTGAAACCTTACACTCTTTATTGGTTTACGGGATTAAGCATCTACAGACTCAGTACAAACTGTGCCAACAACTTTATTATTTCCCTGAATCTTTTTCTATTTATTTGGTTTGCAAAAGACCCAACCTTAATTTTTTTAATCCTTGCATAAGTTTGAATAAAAATTGTATGTAGTTAAAGTTCTGATAATTTGTAGAGATTTGGAATTTTCTCATTTTGATGTAAGAATTGCAGAAATTAACTTGCAAAGTGCAAAGATTGTAAATGAGACATAGCTTTGATCTATCAGTGAGAATGAAACCTATTTTTTCTAGCTTGTTTGTGTCATTTAATCGATGCACATTGCCTTGCTTGCAGCCCTTCATAACTCACTCACCACATAGACAGGGACTGTCATGCATAGTCGTGTGATACCTCACAGCTGCAGAAGTGCTCCTTTAGACTTGGAGTCACGACTCAAGAATGGTCCCTAACTTTATTCCAACATCTTAAACTGGAGGGTGAGTAACTGTCTGGGAACAATCATTCCCGTTTTTATACTTTAATGTCAAAAGGATGTTAAATATTATAACAATACTTAAGATGCGGGAACTCAAAGGCACAATTCAGTCAGTTTAAATGTGGTATATTATTCAGCATCAATTCATCGTCCTTTATATTTGTTCAATTAATGATTCACAAACAGAAGTGTTTACGTATTTATTTCAGGACCATATGGCTTAATAGAATAAATATAGTAATATGCTAATGTAAAGTTCAGTTGGATTTAAAAAAGAATGTTAATGTCAAATTTATATCTTAGTAGAAAGGCTATAAGAGCACTGATGAAAACAAGAAAAAGATATAAAGTATTGTGTTTATGTATCCCAAGAGGCAAAACAGAGTTTCACATTGTACTAACAATGTGATGTCACAGTCAGGTCAAATTCAATCCTTGCTGACAATGTAGAAAGAGCTCCTAAACAATCTCGGTTCAATCCCCGTGTAAGAGATACCTCTGCCTTAACTCGCCGAAGGTTTTATTGCCGACAGAAGCAGATCAAGTTTAATGCGTCCAGACAATTTCAGCATAATACCTAAAAAATTACGGCATAAAAACTTATAGATGATATTTGTCTCAGCTAGAAAAATACCAGATCACAATGAAACAGAGAAGGTATCAAGTGATATGACAGATTGTTTCTTTGGAACGCGTGGCGAGTGAGTTATGAAGTCCTGCAAGCAAGACACTGTGTATCGATTGAATGCCAAAAACAAGTTTCATTGTGAGTCCTGTTAACATTTTAAACTGTTCCAAGCAGTGTATCATACTGTATGTTGAATTCCATAAATTAGAAATTAGATAACCAGTGAATGAAAATCAGAAAATCCACACACCATAACACCTGTACTAGGTGTTATTTTTTGTGTAATGTTACAGTATCTGAACAAAGTTCTGAGCAAAGCATGGCTGAGTAGGGAACTGAAATCTACAATAAACAGAATTTTTTTCAAATTTTAATCTCTGTGATTCTTACTGTTTTGAAAGCTTGGGTTTCGTCCCAAAGAAACACAGTAAGGTGTCTCTAAATTGCCCAGAGTATGTGTGTGTGTCTGTGTGTGTGTGTGTGTTTGTGTCTATGTAAGTTCTCTGAAGTGACAGTACAGGTGTTACGTTCGCTAGGTTTATTTGTGATAATTTTTACTCAAATTTAAGATCACGGTCAAACTTTTCCACCAGATGGCAGCAGAGAGACCCCATTCTCAAACAATACTCAGTTGTCTGTAACCAATGAGATGACACATTGGCTATCAATTACTATTCCTCTAAGATATGCTTTTCTAGACTGTGCTTTACTGAGTCTCCTTGCTTCTTTCTCGTGAGGTCCCTTGTTACACTTTTCAGGGTGAGATTGTGTACATGTTCTTCTGATCTTTGTATAGTTTTGTATCAAGGCCTGCTTCATGTTTAACCAAATCATAATGATATGTGTTTTTTCCCATTGGAATCTGAGAGCATGATATGAAAGAATGAAATGCTTAGTGATATTATACTTTTGTTTTTATATCTTAATTGATACAATTTTAATAATGTTCATGCTCATGATTTTAATTATGTATCAAGGTATAGCCTGTCTATGCACATGCTATGAAATGTTTTGTATTATTCACACAGACATTCAATTGTAAGAAAAGGGTTGTCTTTAAATTATTTGGGTTTCTTGCATGAATGGCTTCTAAAATGTGATCTGATATTCATCGAATGATGAATAAAGAGGGTCCTAAACTACCAAAATAATGCTAGCATATCTTCTTGCTATCATATTAGGGTTGACACCGAGCCGTTTGTAAGTTAAAAATGCATAAAAGCACCACATAGATTTATGTACTGCATCAAGGCTTTTTGACTTTCTCAGGAATCTCTATTTAAACAAAACAAATCAAAACATTTTTTTTTCGCTAGGCAAGGCATGCCCATACATGTAAGGCAAGATAAGAGCAATTCAGTTATTTATAGTTATCTTGAGGTTTATTTTACCATAATATTTTATTGAAATGTTTTATTAAAAATATTAAAATATTAAAACTAGGGCTGTCAAAATTAACTGATTAACACAGATTAATCTATCATCACGATTAATCTGATTAAAATTTTTAACGCAATTAACCCATCTGCAGTGCAGAATGACTCAAAATCCCTGAAATGTCTCTGTCATCTTATTTCAGAAATTTTTGGTGCGTTCCATTTGTCCTGGGAACTCATATTTCGATTCTGGGTTTTGATGTTGGAAGCGACAAAATGCGTGCTCCTGTTTCTCAGAGATCCGAGAAATATCTCGGACCAGCACAGAGGATCCCAAGTTCAGAAATTAAGATGTCTGCGCCTTTTATCAACAGAAGGGAAAGTTGTAGTTTTATACTGTTCAAGCACTACTTCTCATTTGTGGCTAATTAAATTTCAACTTATCTGTGGACGTGTTGCTATAGAGATTTACACTTAGCATGGCGCGTAATGTGTTATCAAGTGATGTTGTTAACAATGGCAATTAACCAGGCGATAATTGGATTTCATGACTAGTAAGATTATTTGTCGGATTTACGGGAGTTTGGGCTAATTATAAGTGAATGAAGATAAAGACTAATTTAAACTGAGGTACCCTAAATCTGACAAGTTGTCTGGCTAAGCAAAAAATGTAATGCTTCCAACTCACGTTCAAGATGTTCAGTAAACATGATAAGTACATATATATATATATTCCCTTTTATACTTGAGTTTGTTTGCTCATGCAAATCAAATGTGAATATTATAGATTAAAAATGAATGATATTTAATCGTGATTAATCTAAATTAATCCACAGCAACCCTGTTTTAAAAAATAATGATATATTTAAAATAATGATCTCATGAGGGTACATAGGGTCACATATTACAACCAAAATTTGCTTATTTGTTCTTCACAACAGAACCCTGTTCAAGGGCAAGATGGAAAATCAGTGACCAAGAACCAGAAGGAGACTGCTGAGGGTCAGCAGGCATTTTAAGCACTTGCTAGCATCTGTGTTCATAAATCTTGCATAAGAAAAACACCGAACAAGAGGGGTATTCATGGGAGGAGAGAAGACTATGGGGGATATCACCACCACTGTGCTGCTAAAGACCACCTGGATGGTCCACACAGTGTTATGTTTACAGAAAATACCCCACAGTGCATAGCAACTCTGAGACCTCATTCCTAATGCGAAGTTAATAGGAGGTAATACAATGATGTGTCCTCAGCAGACACAGAAAGCATTCAGTTGAGGTTATGAGCCAATAAAGAGCTTCTGCGAGTTATTAAATATATGAGTTCACATAGTTTTTCTCAGTAATGCCCTTAGATGGAGATCGGCTAACAGTTTAGGGGCCCCGTCATGCAGAAACCCAGGTAATTACAAGTAATTTTCACAACTTTAAGTAGTAACATGTTCACCACATTTAGTTCATTGTTAGCTGCACAGATTCCAAGTCCCACGATCCCGAATGCTTTCTGGAAGCAGAACTAAGTTTTGCAGTTTCTTTTTTTTCTGAAACTGCTTCATCCCAACTCGGGGTTGCAGGGGAGACCGGAGCCTATCATGGGAACAATTGGCGCAGGCAGGAGCCAACACACCGCAGGGCACACACACTCACACTCACACTCACACACAGCTTCAGGGCCAATTTAGACTCACCAGTCAACCTGTCCTGCACGCTTTTGGACCATGGGAGGTAACTGGAGCCCCTGGCGAAAACCCACGCGAACACGGGGAGAGCGTGCAAACTCCAATTTTTTGTTTTTCTTGCACAGCGTATCGCTAAATAAATAATAAATGAAAAGACATGAATATTCACCCAGAAAGTCTAGGAAGTAAACAGGCCAAGGTTTAATTCCTGGCAGTGACAAGCTTCCATGTTTCTCAGTGGTTACATCAAAAGACTTTTGTTTTGTATTAATATAATATTTACACCACTGTTTCCACAGAGCAGCAAACAGTTTTTGTTGTGGTTTTGTGGCACACTTCCAGATTGAGGATTGGGCCTGGCTGGCCCAGAAAAACAGATTTCTGACATTAACGGTTTGCTCTTTATGTAACATAGGTGCGAAATGTGGAATATTATTAGGGATGTGATTTGCTGTTTGCTTATAGCCAGCAACAAATGTCCCAATCCAACATCCAAGATCGGACTGGGAGCCAGTTTGCGTATCTCTTAATAGATCGATATTGGTTTATTGAGTTCATACCTGAGCCTAATCCTCTGTTTTAAGTCAGAGGTCATACAGGTATCATAAACGGAGAGCGTACGGTGTCATAAATGGAGAGAGGACGCGTGGAGGCTAAAATGCCTGTTTATTTTGTAACTATAATATAATAACTTTACTTAATACAGTTGCACCGTACACATTTTATCTACGATACAAGTATTGGAACAGGAATTGGCATTAGCAGATACTCAATATTAAATGACTTGATTGATATCGGGGGCAAAAAAAAATCCTGATGGGATATCGTTAGTGCACTTTACAAAATAGTGGGCAATAGTGGGCAGGTATGTGTTAGCAACCTCTTATAGATGGACATCTGTACCAGTGATTTTCAGAGTGGGTGAGAAAATCATCTATGCTGTATTACTTTGTCTAATCTGTAGATGTCGCTAAAGTCACACTAATGACCTGAGCATTCTGAAATGACTGAATTCACTTGAAATTGAATCTTCTATGGGCAAATTTAATCTGTTGATGATTTTGTTGGATTGAGGTGATGATTCATCTGTGGTAAAGGTGGTATCAAACATATTTATGAAGTATATGCATATTGTTTAAAGTAAGAAATAAGCTTGTGCAGGACACCTGCACTGAATATGGCATAAAGCAGCAGCCACACATGTCTGGGGTTGTGGGCTCTTTACCCATGACTTGGTACTTTTGCATATTCTCTCCATGCTTGAACTGGTTTTCTCCTGCAGTCTGTATTCACTTAGGTCAGCTGGAGTCTTGAAATTGCCAGTGTATTGGCATCCCATGTAGGGTGTCCCCTAACTTATGCCCTATGCTTCCTGGGATTGGCTCCAGGCTCAGTGTGACCTTCTAATGGATACATGGCACTTTATATAATCCTGGCACCAGCCACAGTGTATCAGGTGCAACAGTGTTTATTTAATCTAAGAGCATTTGGCACGATAGGGACAGATTCTTTTTTTCTCAGATCTCCATTTGATTTTTGGCAACTTTCATTTTACTGAAGCACAGTTTTCGGAAGATCATCAGTAGTTTATATAAGATACATAATGTTCTTTAATTTGACTGAAAAATTTGTCCTCAGGTGACAATAGTACTGACTGTATAAATTATAGCTTTCACCTTCCGTTAAACAATTTTTTTTTTGTGTTTTCAGGCCAATTGAATCACTGGTCACTCATAACCCATATATAATGTTTACTTTAACACTTACTTTAAACCTATTGGGAAGAACCAGCTGAAGCTGGGATCTCTGTTCATATCTATGACTTAGTAAGCAATATATGATTCTTCTGCAGAGGCCTATAAAACTCAGAGGGGCCTGTAAGTGTGAGATAGGCAGGGGTGATGGGCACAAAGGTCAAACGTCCATACCAATCATAATTTTAGTTGTACATAAGTTATGCAGTGGTGCTGAGAGACTGGCCATGACCCTGAAGAACCCCCACCCAGTCTGGCTACTTGAGATGTGTGGCAGCAATCGGCCAGGAGGCCTCAACTTGGTTTCAATGGCAATTTTAGGCCTTACATCAGTGTGAAAGCAGGGCAGCTGGGATAAGGGGGCACTGTCAGACAAACATACACAAGGGGGCGAAAGCATCTAGGCCTCTTATCATCCTCAAGTGGTTTAGCCAAGTTCAGGTTTAGCAAAAACTAGACAGTGATAAACTCAGCACATGCAATGTATTGTCACATGATTAGAGAGGGACAGGGAGGTCTGTAAATATGCTCAATAATCAGGTAAAATGTACTTCAAAACACATAAATAATAAAATATTCACCGTCTGGATGAGTAAATCATGCTCTGTTAACTTTTTAGTTTCAAGGTTGACCATTCTGCAGCATGTCAAACAACATTATTTAATGTATGTTTATTTAGTTTTCAACTTGTAATTGAGGTAATTTCATCCTGTCAAGTCTCTGTTGCTACAGAAAGTACAGAGAATAAAAATTCTTTCTCTGGGTTGCCTAGGACAACCAGATTTGCAAGAGGACACAATCGAAATGCAAGAACACAATTAAAAATGTAAAAAGGATAACATTCAAAAAAAGGCTTGGCACAGTGAAAAAGCAGAGGGAAAATATAAAAACTATGTGAAATTTAAAAGCATAGGGGGTGAAAAGTGGAATGATTGATCAAAGAAATCAAATTAAGAAATATTATAATTAATTTACTGAGGAGATTAGAGCTTTCTAGAACCCCCTTCCTTTTGGTGCTGAGATTTGCCATACTTTTAAAAATGATGGCTTTGGGAATTCATGTAATTTATGTGTTTTTTAGTGCTGGGAACTGCGAACTGGACACCATGACCTACAGCTGCACAGGCACCTAAAATGATCATGCTTTTAGTAAAACATGCAAAGTATGTTTTCTGATGCTCATCACAGTTACAGTCTCATAAATGTGAGTGTTAAATTACCGGTGCAAATGCGTAAAGCGCTGATGGGGCTGTGACGCGATTGCATGGCGGAGACAGTTATTTTCGGCTGGGCAATAAAAGTTTATGCCTGACATGTGTGTGCCGAGAGCCAGTGCGGCACGAACGCTGAAAGCGAGTGTACCACATACGTTGAGAGCCGGTACAGCATATACACACTGTGATGCCCAGTGCGGCACATACACTAAGAGCCAGTGTGGCGCGTACACTGACAGCCAGTGTGGCATGTACTCTGTGATGCCCAATGCAGTCACATGTTACCCGACAGCCATTCCCATACAGGTTCATACGCATGACAATTAAACCGGAAAAATATTTGAGTATGTGCAGAAAAAAAAATCTTCAAAAAGTATTTCTATGCTGTAAGTGCAAATTTCCACACAGTACAAAGGATATGCTACATAAAATAGAAGTGGAACTTGCAAAGCCTGGGGACCCTTGGCAAAGCAAACTGTCACCGTGGCAACAGTATGGAGCAAATGAGTCCATCAGTGTCATCCTTAGTGTTCTGAATAGGTCCCCGTCCTTCCCATGTCTCCTCTCTATTCTGCCCCAGTGACTCAGTGCTGGAATTTTCCATTATAGATTCTGCTGTGGGTTGTGAGGCCAGTGCCTCATGGTAATACTTAAGTCACAGACTCTTCTGACCTCTTAAGTGGTGTCAAGAAACCCACTACTACGATTCTGCAGCCCATCATTCAATCCCCGTGTGTCCGATAGAGGTGGGGGTCAAGAAATGCCAGAGACAGCCAATTGTGATCTGTGATGTATGAGTGTCAGGAGGATTTTGGGGTGTGGCTTTGGGATGAAGCCTAATTGGATTATGTGCCATTTCAGCTGCTTTGCTGAGCTGCGGCCGCAGTCTATATTGATTGTGCATGGTTCATGTCGGTGTGTTTTCTTCTTTGTTCATACAGTAGGTAGTTCACAATATGCTTAAAATAGATACATAAAACTGGCCATTGGCCATAATGTGTTGACGTGTCCCTTGTGATTGGACTGGCATTCTTTCCACGTTGTTCTAGTGCTTTTCTGGGTTGGGGTCTGGATCCCCTGCACCCCTGTCCTGCATACGTGGTTAGAGGATGGATGGGTGGATAATTTAGTTTAGAAAACTGAATTAAAACAACAGCCAGTCTTGTCTTCTGCAATGCATCTGGAGTTTTAAACAAGAAAGCCGAGTCTATCAATACCCTTGATAAAAAACAATTGAACATATAAAGGGATTTCTTCTATACATCAAACCCTTATTTTTTGTTTATTTGTAGATAATCTTCAGGGAAACATACATTACATGCCACTCAATACTTTTGAATAGCTTTACCAATAACATATAGTCCTTCTCTTGAGATGTCTCATTTAGAGCAATACCCTCCTGTTCCAACTCCACAATGTACCTACACTTCTGTCCATATGTTACAGAATATGGTGATTCTTAAGCTTAGAACAGTGTAGTGATTTCGGACATTCCAAGAATCGTGCAATTGGTTCTCTTCCTGTAAACCCATAGCAACAGCCAATGGGCCGGTGAAGCCGGGGTGATATACAGTAAAGCATTAGACAGTTAAACCAATGAGCAGCTTTAATTTTCCTTACTTTTTAATAATACTTGCAAATAGCAATATTTAATTATAGCGCCACTCATGGAAATATTTGAGTTCTTATTGAATAAAACACCCACAGAGTATGAAAATACAAACTGTTGCAATAACAAGAACCTGATAGGAACATCGTCCTCATTAGCCTTCTGCTCTTCTTCTGCGCTCTTTCATTCTGAAAAGCAAGCAGTTGAGTGAAACAGATCAGCAATGAAATGATTTGGTGAAAAATGCTAATTTTTACATCACAACAAGATTGTTTTGCTACCACAGATTGGTCTATCTTTGAAACAGCAGCCACTCTGGATGATTCTTCTGTAAGTGTTGACTCTTATGCAGAGTATGTGTCTGGGTACATTGTCACCTGTGTGGAGAACATTGTGCCCACCATTCGAGTCAAAAGGTTTCCCAACCAGAAGCCCTGGATCAACAGAGAAGTGCAGATGCTGATACGTGCCCGCTCACTTGCGTGTGCAAGGGGTGACGAGGAGGAACTCCTAGCATTAAAATACAGATTGAGGAAGGCTGTAAAGACGGCTAAGCTACAGCATAGAGACAAGACGGAGGAAGCATACTCTACTGCTGATGCAAGGCTAATGTGGCAGTGCCTGGACGAGGTAGCTGAGTTCAAGCCTAAGCAGAACATCGCCTATCACTCTGAGGGCCTCGCAGACGACCTCAACGTGTATTACTCACGCTTTGAGACCTCCACACCCACCACATCAGCCAAACGGACATTGTCACTGTCGCCTCCAACCCCCACTCCAACAATCTCCACAGCTCAAGTGCACAGAGCCCTGTTCACTATCCACCCCCGCAAAGCCCCGGGGCCAGATTCAATACCGGCCTGGGTGCTTAGGGCATGTGCTAACGAGTTGACGTCTGTTCTCACCTCCATTTTTAATCACTCCCTCAGACAATGCAT
>JAABNY020000129.1:18828344-18842535 GCA_015164015.2 Brevimyrus niger
AATTCTGTGTTCCGGTTAAAACCAGGGGGGGGCCCAACTTTTCCCAAATTTTTAGACCTCAAAAAAAACCCCCCCCCCCCCCCAGGAGTTTAAGCCAAGATTGCTGCATCAGACCAATAACAATAACCTGGTTTTTGATGCCTATCTGCCAGCGCCAATATGCTAACTAACTGATGCATCTTGTATCTCCTACACCAGAGGTGTCAGACTCCAGTCCTGGAGGACCGGAGCCCTGAGCTGAATCATTTGTTTGGGAACAAGGAAATAACTAAGCTACATAGGGCTCTGGCCCCCCAGGAATGGAGTTTGACATCCCTGTCCTACACCGTCCCTGTGCTAGGAGAAGCTGATGGATCGATGATGTTACTTAGAATTTCAATATTTAAACATTCTCTCCTCTGTATCATTTTACATAAATCCCTTAAGCTCTTCACATGCTCAGGTGTTTTCAAACTAGCAAACACTTTTGAAAATGTACCTTCTTGGATAGTTAAAGCAATCGGTTTGCGGATAAAGTCAGGCGTGCTCGATCCCTTGGGAAGTTCCTCCACAAACTGAGTGATCATGACCCCTGGGACACTGGATCGCTTTTTAATGGCCACTGTAGAAGTCAAGAGAAAGAGAATGAATATGTGGACTGAACTTGTACAACTTAATATGACCATGGACCAACAACCTAGCTTAGCCTTTTAACACTTCTATAGCTGTGCTAGGGTTTGTAGTGGGCTTCATGAGCATGGCAGTGCATAAGCTCATTTAATCCATGATGATTGTCTGATATCACCTATTTCAATATGTAGATGTCCTGCAGTTTTGTATTTTTTCTGCAAATATGAGTTAGTATGGGACTTTCAGCCTACCAGCAACACAAAAAGAAAAGTTTTGTGATACTTTTCTGCATAATGTCTAAGTGTGACGGGAGCTTTGTGCTTTCTTAACAGCTTAGTAGTGTTGTTTGATGAAGAAATCAACAAAATGCAATAATTTAAGATGGAGTCAGTTTATGTTGTGGAAGGTGAAATTAAATTACTGATACAGGCAGTTGCAAAGTACAATTACTGTGGCAAAAAGCTATTTAACTTTAATCATGTTAAATTAACAGTCACAGCAGAAAGGGGCACATTCATTGCAACCTAAAAGGGTGACTGATAACAGACTTTCCCACAGGGTAGAGAAACCAAAAGAGGAGGTCAGGCTCTGACTGTGCTCACCCTGCCCTGAGGCACTGGTGTCAGTCACTTTTGCGGCCTTTAACATCTTGATATATTTAGGAGCTCTGCAGATTCAGGCAGCTACCTGTACATAAAAAAAAAAATATATGAAATGTCTGGCACTTTATTTACCACTGCTGAAATATCAATGTAAAATTAGCCCAGCTTGTTAGCATACGTCAGAGTTACACAGCATATGTTACTAAACACTAAATATATTCATGACTATTCTCTCTGTGTATACATAGTTTAACAACCTGATAGATCTGTTTGAATGATTTCCAACAAGGAAAAACTCTTCTGTACAAATCCCCAGGCTGACCCAAGTCAGTGTTGGGGGTCATAGGTCTCTTGTCAATCTTCCTGTATTGAGTTTTCAAGAGCATGAAAATGCCAACCTGATTAAATGCTTCCCTTAGTATAACCGCCACAAAATCACTGCTATTTCTCACCAAAAATGAAGAACTGTATTAAGGTTTTCAAAAGAAAGTACGGCCTCTACTCCAAGCTCAGAAGCTCTGCTCTCATTTGAATTTCACCTTTAACAGCTGAATGAAAAGTGTGGTCATTTCCGTAATTTCTGGAATAATCTAGGTGTAGTTCAAATATGTGCATGTAGACACTCACCAAAATATTTTTTTCCCCAGTTTTATAATCTTTCCCAATCATTAGGAGCAGATTTATGTATGGATATATTAGACATGCTTTATGAAGACAGATTTTAAAGAACCAGTCTAGTTTCTTATGTCATGGTCACTCCATGACATTTGTGGAACATATACGAAGTGGACCAGCACATTTTGCGATATTTTAAAGAATTGTCCTCAAAATACTGGAGATGTGTGGTAATGTTTGTAGTTACAAGGTCTGACTAATGCTCACTGAGGATTTGTATCAGAATGCAGCAGAATGCGGGCAGGCCATCTCAGTGTCTCGCATGCAACGCATGGCATGCGATCTACATGTCACAGGGGTTGAGCCACAAATCATGAATTATGGCGTGTGAGTGTGTGTTTGTGGTGGGAGGTGTGGGTGATTTATAAGCAACAGAAAAACAGCGATTAAACACACAGTTTTCATATTTTCAAGATCTGGGAGAAATGCATTTTAATGCAAATTGTATTGAAGCCGATAACTGTTTACTTGATTGCGAAATCATGCGCTGTAAGCTGACGCAGAGCGTGGCCGACCGGCCCGTGAGATTTGAGACATGGCGCGTGAATATCCTGCTGGTACTTGGGCCCTTTTTAGCTCCGTAGCATTTTATGTTTAGGTTTTTTATCACTCCTTTGGTCCTCCAGTTACACATACTGTGATGACTCTTAAGTCACCGCAAAACTTGATGATGTGAGTAGATTTAAAGGCACACTGCTATGTAAGCAGGGACACAGAATTGATCTGTAGGCGGCACTTCTGCCTCACATCTCCAGGTTTGGGGGGTCCTGATCGCTGCCATAGTCTAAAGTCATGCACTTAGTCTCAATGGTATCTCAAGTTCACCCATATTAGGGTATGACTGCATGTCTACCCCTGCATGGTGCAGCATGGAGTAGATTCCAGGTCCCCATGACCTCATCCAGCATAGGCAGTTTAAAGATGGATGTAACTGAGTTAGTTATCTGTTACACACTGTACCAGACACATCTGCTTTCAGTGCATCTGTCTCTCTTTTACCTGTTGTTCATCTTCAAATACAAGGCTTTGAAACAAAGAAACAATGCATAATAAATACTGCAATAATAAGAGAATGTTCAACATCTCAGGGTTTTCTCAAATTTTAGACTCTTCAAAATAGCCCCCTTTTGCTTTGATGACAGCATTGCAGACTCTTGCCTTTTTTCATCCAGATTCCGGATGTAACCACCTGGAATTCTTCTCCAACAGTCCTGAAGGTGTTTCCACAAGTTCTGGGCACTAGTTGGCTACCTTGCTCTTACTCTTTGTTCCAACTCATTCCACACCAGCCCTATACATGGAGCTTTAAGTGGGCCGATACTCACAGGTATGCAGTAAATACCTCATTGTTTTTATCTTCAGAATACTTGGAATATTTCTTATGTACCAACACAGAATAACAAGAGTGCTGGTTTTTGCCCATGTCAAACACCGTCTTTAGGGTCCAGGTCGGGGAATTATGGGGGCCAGATCATCTGTCGCAGCACTCCATTTTGTGTCCTTTTTCAGAAGATAATACTGTCTACATAACTTCAAGGGGTCGATCTCTTTCCCTGTTCACAAGATAATACTGTCTACATAACTTCAAGGTGTGCTTAGGATTGAAAAAGTTGTTGAAAAACAAATGACTTTCAGTAGGTGTGTAAAGCCTTTTCACTGGTTGCATATTTAAATGCAGGATGATGAAAACACAATGTTGTGGATCGCATTTTTCTTTTTCTTCCATGAGGAATTAGCTACAGCAGCTGTCTATATGGACGTGGGGTCTGAAATCCTGTTTACTTAACATCTGGACCTTGACTTATTATGTACCATTATTGTATATTTCAGGTAATTATTCATGTAAAACAATAAAGCAATTTCATAATTTTACATTGCATGAGCTGTTTACACACTTTAATTTTATTTTATTTTTCTGGAAAATTGTCATTGCATTCAGCTGCAAAGCATAATCCGATGTTCTTTTTTCTAGGTACTACTAAAGGTAGTATTTTGAGCTGGTTTTTTAATTATTGAAAAATGGCTGGTGTGTGTATCCAAACTTCAAGAAAAGGACACCTGGTTTGGGAGGACAACATCACTGGAAGCCTGTTGACCTGGCATTTATTTTAATTTTTTCGCATAATTTGTAAGCTGCATTTCTTTCCACCAGAACTGCTCTTTTGCATTCAGAAGATATTCTTTTAATTTTTTCTCCTTGTGATAATCATTATTAAATTATTTCTATACTCCCCTAGACACACACTGGATGACCCCATGTGAATAACACGCACAGATCAATGGAATCACAGATCAAAAGAATGAACTATTCCTCAAAAGCCAACAGATGAGTCCTTCTATTGCCCTGGATGTGAACAAGGATGTAAGAGATTTACTTACTTTCACACAATTCCCAGCCTCCCGTCCAGTAGTTCCTGTGTTGGCTGTGGTATCAGAATTGCATAGAATTGGAATAGAATGGCTATTTAATGCCTTATCCTGTTTTTGCACAGCCCGTGTGCTCTGAACAGAATTCTGTTAATGTTAGACCTCCTGCTAAGTTGGAGCACAGTGACCAGAGCAACACTGTTGGTTAGGAGGGTTTGACTCCTCCCCATATGTTCACTGCTGTTAAGGACATGCATTATGTAAAAGTTATATATGATATATGCCTCACTGTTTGATCATGATGAATAGACATGGTGCTCTATACCCATATTAATCTCTGGTAGTTTAATTTGGCACATAAGAACCGTGTCATGTAAAATTTACCTTAATATTTACATAATGTTAATAAAACATGCATTGGGAAATGTCAAAATGGACCCTAGTCAGCTGATGGATGTATTACATGCAGATGTGATGGGTTCTTCTTGGGGTAATGGACCCTGGGATTATGTTCTTTTGCATTCTCAGAATTCATGAAAATATCTCATTGGGAATGCATTGAAAAAAGTATTGCGCGACATTTAATAAATGACTCCATGATTTTAAACCATAGCAAGAAACACCACATGCTTTTTCAGTATAATATAATAAAGCAAAGTATAATGTATAAATATAGACAGAGTTGTCTTTGATATCAGTATTATTTTTGCGACAATTGTGGAAATAAATGTTGTTGACAATAAATTTCG
The DNA here is from genome assembly GCA_015164015.2 of Brevimyrus niger. Classification (NCBI taxonomy): domain Eukaryota; kingdom Metazoa; phylum Chordata; class Actinopteri; order Osteoglossiformes; family Mormyridae; genus Brevimyrus; species Brevimyrus niger. Next base: position 18,833,347 of record JAABNY020000129.1, read on the forward strand.
TTGACAGATGTTGACAATTGTGAAAATAAATGTCATTGTTTAAATGTTCTTTAAATCAGTTGTCTTGATTTAAACAACATTTACATAACAACATTTATATAACAACACTTACATTCCATGCATTACTGTTCAGTACCACATGCATTTACAGTATATGTATTTAAACAAAGCAGTTGTGCTTAACACATACTTGACAATCAAAAGTCCTTTTAAAAGTTAACATGTTTCAGTGTTCAATGACTGGCACATAAAGAAAAACGTACATTTTGAATAGCACAAAATTGCCGAAACAATTATCAGTTGCTTTCTTTGTAAACACAAGAACACCTGTCAGCATTACACTGCATATCCATTTTTAAATCATAAAGATTGTTTCATGTCAATATGTTAATTTATTAGTCAACAGTGTAGAAGCAATCATATTTCACAACTCTTTTGCAGAGCTCTGAGCTTCTTAGTCCATATATCTGTTGTCACAAACTTGCATGCATCTTTGTTAGTTCCAAAACACCTAAAAAAATATTTCAAACATGCATGTCATTAGTTATAGCATATATGATTCTAGGTAGTGTAATGTTTTTAATGCATTTAAAAATTTTGATTAGGTGCCCACTGTTGTTGGGCCTTTTTTGATACTGAGAATATTGGGATGCTGCCACCTTTCACACTTAGTGATAATGCCTCAGCAATAGTACAATAGGCAGAATTTTCTAATTGACACTTTAGTGGACAGAGAAGACGTGCTGAACATGCTGAACACTCGTCAATAGGCATTTTAGTGGGCACCTAAAAATAAATTGGGTCACATTTATAATCACACATTAGAAATTTTAAAGTAAATTTTAATAAAACATGAGAGGAATTCTAGAAGATAAGACCAATGTCATGTGATGGCTTCATCAGCCTGACCTTCCCCTGCTTCATTCTGGAAAAAAAAAGAAATTACCATAAGCAAACAGTTTTTCATTCTTTATATTACCAAATAAAAAATCTAGACATTCAAGCTGCGGTTGTGTCGCAAGATTTTTAAAACATGGTCACCATCTTTACCTCTAACGTTGAGGATGGTGGAGCTCTCGGCCCGGCCCAGTTTATTATCAGCGATGACCTTGTACTCCCCAGTGTCCTTGGACTCGACTCTGATGATCAGCATGGAGCAGACGCCGTAGGTGTTGGTGATGTAATAGTTGGCGTTGCTGTTGATGCTCACGTTGTCACGGTACCAGATGACCCGAGGCGCCGGATTACCCCTCACCGCACAGCTCATGTAGCATTCGTAGCCCTGGGGAGCCGAGTGCATCTTCAGCGGCACCAGGAACTTGGGCGCCTTCTCTAAGTTACATTGTTTAGACTCTGGCACATTAATTTTAAACTTTTCTGGGGGAATGAAGGAAAACATAAGAAGGAATATTTAGCTCCGGTTTTAATGTATTTTTATACTTCATGTATATTTTGTACATAAAATATGGTATTCATCATGGCTATTCGTGTACCTTTCTTTCGGAAGATCTCCCAAGCTGTCGATTCGACAGGGTCGGACATCCCCATGTCGTTCTTGGCGCAGACACGGAAGTGGTACTCTCTCCCGGGCAGAATGTTGCAGGCGGTGAACTTGTTGTTGAAGATCTGGTCGCCCACTGTGTGCCAGGTGCGCTTGATGGAGTCTCGCTGGTTCACCACGTAGTGCAGCCGGTCGTCGCGCTTCTCATCCGGAGAGGGTTCCCAGGACAAGGTCACTGTGCTGGGGACGTTCTCTTCTAGTTCCACAGGACCAGGTGGCTTTGGTTCATCTGGAGATACGTATAGAAGCAGCAATGTTGAAAAATTATGAGGGCAGCACAGTGTCTCTGGATGTAGAACTGGGGTCTCATATCGGCAAAGATGAGGTTTGAATTCTGGCCGACTCTTTGTGTGCATGGGGTTAGCATTGTTTCCCTGTGTTTGCAATGGCTTCATCCAAAAGAGGTGAAGTGTGTTTCTACATTGTCCATAGTCTGTGATTGTGTGCTTGAGTTTGTGCCCTGGGATGGACTGGCAACCTGTCCAGATTGTCCCTTGCATCATGCCCAGTGTTTCCTGGGATAGATTCCCGCATCAGTGCAGCCCTTTACTGGATAAGCTATAGATGGATGGATGGATGTTGGATAAGCTATAGATGATGGATGGATGGATGTTTATGGTACTGTGTCAAATAAAAAAGTCATAATTCTGTCATTTTGAAATCATTGAGTAGCCTACTGGCATGGAATCTCAGTCGAATCAGAGAGGAACTCTCAGGGATACTTTGTATGTAAAACACGCCTTTTTTATGACTCAAAGGTAGCACAAGGCGGTGGCATTACCTGTAACTCTGATCTCTATGCTGAAGGTTTCCTGGCCGACCAGATTCTTGACTGTGATGGCGTAAACCCCAGAGTCGGAGCGCTCTGAGGAGGGGATGAGGAGCTGGGACGCCCCCTCTGCATTGGTCACCGTCACCCGCTTAGGAATGGGCAAGCCATCCTTCAGCCAAGTTACCTCGGGCAATGGGGAAGCCTGTACAGCACATCCAAGCACAAATGAGGTGCATTGGGTATGAGGTAATAGAAAATAGGTGGATTTAGCTTAAATATGAAGAGTGTGTGTGTGTGTGGCCCGTGGTGTAATGGCACATCTATAGTGAACATATGCTGATCTATATCTAGATGTTGGTTTTTCACTCTTACCTCAAAATTTATGTTGAGCCGGGCAGAATTCCCTGCTCGGACAATCCAGAAGCTTTTCAGTTTGGAGTCTGTGAATCGTGGCCTCACTGGAAAACAGATTTTTCAGTTTGGGACACTTCCATTTGGGTTTCGCATATTTTAATTAACCCCACTGAAAAGCTCAGGCTCCAGCTAAAAAGATACCTGAGAATGATACTGGCTATTACCTAAGCAGCTATGACATAATCAGGCTAAACCTACAATGCACTGAAATTGGATCAACATGAAATTTTTTACCAGCTTTATACCAGCTTTAGTACCTTATTATAAATACCAAATACTGCACAACATTCCCATATAAATAAGTTCACTAATTGTTCGTTTTTAAACCAAAATAACACCGTATGCCACTTCTGCCACCCTGATTATCAGCTGGAGATGGGCAGTTGGCAACAGTGGTTTCTGTCTCCCATCTAGTCTCTCCTCCGCAAAAGGGATGTGTGAAATGTTTGCAACTGTGTCTCTCTGCGAAGCGCAGATTATATTGAAATTTGCTAAATCAATTTAAATTATTTTACAATACTGATATTCGAACATCAGACAATGTTACCGTGTACACTTTTCACTCACCAGGTGGGGGCATGGCCAGGATGTAGTTGTTCAGCTCTTGGGGCTCACCCAACCCCCCCTCGTTCATGGCGATCACCCTCACCCAGTACATGGCCATTGGCTTCATGCCCTTCACGGTGAACGTGACTGTGGTGATGGGATTGGGGTTACAGCGAGCCCACTCCATGCTCTCCGCGGGCCTGATCTCCACAAAGTACCCCTTGGCCTCATCATTCATCCTGGGTTCCACCTTGGGTTTAGTCCAGGCAAGGGACAGACTGTTGTATGTCGAGTCGATCACCTTCAGATCAACAACTTTCCCTGGGGGCTCTGGACAAACATTGCAGTGTTAAAGACCGTTTTGTCACAGAATGAGTGCTGAATATAAGGTCTCGCTGTACTAAACTATTAAAATATTGGGTAACGCTTTACATTAACTGCATCGTCATAATGCTTTTATATTGCATTCATAAAACGTTCAGTACACCTTCATAATGTATTCATCAAATATTCATAAAACATTTATAAATATTGTGTATGTATACCTTAACATCCTAACAGCTGTAATATACATTAATAACAAACATTATAATATAATAACAAGCATTATAATTGTATATGTAATGTTTTTTATTAATGTATATTAAAGCTGTTAAGGGATGTTAAAGTATACTTGCATGCTGCTTATGAATGTTCTATAAATGCATTATGAAGTTGCACTGAATGTTCTATGAATGCATTATAAAGGTGCACAGAATGTTCTATGAATGCATAATGAATGCATTATGAAGATGCAATTAATGTAAAGTGTTACTCAATAACGTCATACTTCCATCCATCCTATTTCTTTAATTAATAACAAAAAATGTTTCAAATGTATTGTGCAATGAGTAAATATGGTCGTTCCTTTTTTATCTCTATGTGACTTACTCTTGGGGTCTCTTGCAATCACCCACTCAGTTGGGGTACTTGGTTCGCCCGGCCCGGAAACATTGACTGCTGATATCCGGAATTCATACGCAATCCCTATGACTACGTCTGTCACTGCGTACTTTTTTGCTGGGGGGAAAAAGGTGCAGGTAGCGTTGGTCATTACTGCACTAATGAGACCTTACACAGCATGCCTGTACTCAGGTTAAATTAAAAACTACTCATAAACGCAATGCTATGTCTAATCACCCTTTCAGACTTGTGAATGTATAAATGTTTACATTTCCTATGTAAAATTTAAATATTATTAGATGACATGCTCAACTTGTTACCACCATCTGTCAAAGATGGACATTGACCACAATTAGCACTATATATATATTTATGTATAACCAGCTTCTCTAGGCAGTAGAATGAACAGGGCTGTTATTGATATGGCGTAAGGGGAATGGGAAGCAAATTCCTTCATATTTTGGCAAGAAAACCAAACAAGACAAACTTGGGCAAGAAAACAAAACAGGTTGGCATGTGACAAAAACTGGTGCCGGTTTTGGGTACATGTATTGAGGGTGGGAGAAAATAACGGAGCACCGAGAAAGAACAGGGCATTGGTGAACCAAATGAGCACATGGTATTCATCACATGACATGTCCCCAGCCTGACGTCATCGTCACTACTCGGTATTACATAGATAGGAGTAAACATATTGTAGCAGTAGGGGTGCCCATCGGCTAGTGCGGCATGCTGGGCCGGCTAGTGCGGCATGCTGGGCATGCTAGCCATGTAAATAATGTAAATAGTTGTGTATAACTGCTGCATATTCTGTTGTTATTGTTTTGTGTAGTGTTTAATATTATGTGTTGTATGTGGCATGTTTGTGTGCTTATAGTGTGTTGTTGGCACGGTGGGGAGAGGCAGCACAGTGGGCAGACTGTGTCAGGAGTGTAAGTGAGTCTGGTCTTCATGGTTGTGTTCGGTCCTTTTAAGGGCTCAGAATGAAAGAGCGCCCCCATCTGAGCAAAGCTGCCTTGTCTCTCCGTGATGGCTGGGTCTGCCAAGTTCTACAGATCAGTGCATCCTACATGATTTCTGATAGGATTAGCACAAGGGGGCAGCATCTTTAGCACTCGTGCATTTCCCTGCTTACGTATGACAGCACAGTGACGTTCATAAAAAACATCTGCACGTAATAACAAAGCAAGCCAGACTGTAACTGTGTCAAATGACAGAGTTATGCACCTTGAATTGGCTCTCCTTCGGGGTTAACCTGGATCCACAGGTTGCTGCCCTTCTTGCGTTTCTCCAGGTTGTAGCCCAAAATGCTGCTTCCACCAGTGTTGGTAGGGGGAGCCCAGGTCAGATTGATGCAGTCCTTAAAAGCGCTGACCACCTTGGGTGTTACAGGTGGACCAGGATATGCTAAAATATATATATATATATATATAGATAAATATATATTTAGAATTATTTTCACATTTTCACTTGCTTTCTATAGCTTGTCTGCTTCCCGGAATTTAACTCACCCTTGGTGCCTGCCTGGACATCCTCTGTCTCATAATCGTCACTGGTACCCTCTGATGATATTGCTCTGATGCGGTAGCAGTATTTCCTGCCATGGTCCACGTCATTGTCCTTGTACACTGGGGGGTTGGCCGGGACGTTTCCAATCTTCTTCCAGGTGTTGCGTCCCAACTGCTGACGCTCCAGGCTATAATTGATAATTGGACAGCCGCCATCGTCCTTTGGGGGTCTCCACTTGATCTCGATGCTTTTGGCAGAACTTTCGAGAACCTCCAGGGGTCCTTGTGATGGAGTAGGCTTATCTGCAAAACAGGGCATGGTGTATATATCACTATATATCTGTAAAACCAGGTTTGGTGTATATATCATTGTATATCTGCAAAACAGGGTGTAATATATGTATCACTATATATCTGCAAAACGGTGTGGAGTATATATCACTATATATCTGCAAAATAGGGTGTGGTGAATGTATAACTAGTGTGTTTGAAAAATTATTGTAATACTTTCTATGAATGCCAAGTCTATGAGAATATATGAACACATTAATAACACTTTATAATGCATTTATTAAGCACCATAAATCATCATTTCTACACATACTTATAAAAAGGCATAGCACATTATGAATGCTTTATGAAGCTCTCATCTATAATGTCCTCTTGATACTTGGTACTATGCATTTTAATGCATTACGAAGATGTCTATACTGTATTATAGGTGAGAGCTTTAAGTAAAGTGTTATGAAAATTACTTTAGGAATATTATTAGGAGTTATGTGGTTGTTATATAACACAAAAAAATATATTTGAATCACAAGGAAAACTAGTTAAACAACCTGCTTCGTTGTTGGTGCAGTGTGTTTTTTTATTTTGGCGTAGACTTACCAAGGACAGTGAGTTTGCTGTAGGCTTCTACGGCGCCACACTCGTTCTTGACCTTTATCTTGATTTCCCCAGTGTCTTTGCGGTGCAGTTTGTTGAGAAGGAGACGGGAGTTCCCAGGGGCCGTCTCGATCTTGACGTTGACGTCGTTGCTCAGCTCTTCTCCCTCCTTGTACCACTTAATTTTAAATGGCTCACGGCCCGTGAAAAGGACCTTGAACGCAGCATGTTGGCCACTTTTCACAGTAACTGGAGTGGTGAACGTAGCCAGTTCATTCTTGTCAAACTTGGGTGGGTCTAAACCACAAGGGGGGAAAAGGCTAAGCTGGTCTAAGGTTAATAACAATGTATGTTAAGACTTTTGACTGCCTAGTACAGCAGGATATAGGCCTCCAGGATCTATCACCCACTTTCGAAGATACTGTCTTATCCTATATCTATTTTCATTGAAAACTAGTTCATTGATATTGATATTTGTATCAAAGTCATATTACATTTTTGAAACAAAACTTTTTAAGGATAAATGTGTAAATTTTTCCAAAGGGGACTTGTTCAGACCTTCCACAATAAGCGTGGCCTCTGTTTTCCGCCCTTCAGCCTCAAAGCGATACTTTCCACCTAATTCTTCTGTGACCTTCTTGATTTTCAGCACGTGGGAAGTACCGTCCTTAGAAATTGTCATCTCTGCTGAGGAAGTGATCTGGTCAGGGGCACAAAGGCATGGAAATTGCAGCACTTAAGCTTCGCTCACACTATACAGAGAATGCACCGGATTTCTTGACCCCTTACCTCTTTTCCGTCTTTGAACCAGGCTCCTTTGCAGGCCTCAAGGTTCACTTTGCAGACCATTTCTGCCGATTCTCCCAGGACGGCTCGCACATCCTCCAGGCCAGTGGTGATATGAAGCTCTGGTACTGTGGGGGACATCACCACTGTTAGCAACAACCCCGTAACTGTGTCCTATTTGTTAGTACATTCAACTTAAATTACCTACCAAGATTATCCGAAATGTATCATATTTTACGCACCATTTTCATGTTGCATTTTTTTATTCTGTGAACCAACTGCCATTTATAAATGAAATAAGCACAAATATGAAAGAAGGTAGTATTCAGAGGCGGTATTTGGAACCATATGCGTGGATATACTCGGTGTGTGTCTGTGTCTAAGTACACTTGTGACGGCGAAATACCCTGATCCACCGTATATTCTCTCACTTTATTCTGCTCTGTCATTTTAGGTATGAGATTGAGTTTTAGAAAACTCTGCCTCCATGTATTTTCATTTGAGTTAAGTTAACTTTTAAAAATATTATATTGTCATCTATCCCTCCAACATCTATTTGGGAATAAGATGAATTTTCGAGGCCAGTGCTGGAGTTTACATCGGCATAATAACATGAAAATTCTGAGTCTGAGGAATGCAGCCTCTGGTAATGTGAAAAATTTAAAGACTCTCTAAAGTCATCATCTTACCCGCAGGCTTCTCTGGTTCTTCGCTTTTCTTCTTTTCTTTGTCACATTCAGCATCACCTCCAGCCCCACCTTCTCCACCAGTTCCTTCTCCTGGAGTTTCCTTTCCTGCATCACCCCCGTCACCTCCACCAGCCCCACCTGCTCCACCAGCCCCACCTGCTCCACCAGCATCACCGGCCCCACCTGCTCCACCAGCCCCACCTGCTCCCCCAGCATCACCAGCCCCACCTGCTCCACCAGCTCCACCAGCATCACCAGCCCCACCTGCTCCACCAGCATCACCAGCCCCACCTGCTCCACCAGCCCCTCCACCTGCTCCACCAGCCCCACCTGCTCCACCAGCCCCACCTGCTCTACCTGCTCCACCAGCCTTTCCAGCTCCACCTTTACCTCCTTTTCCCCCTTTGATTCCACCAGCACCACCTGCTGCGACAATTATACCACCAACTTCACCACTCATTCCAGCCCCACCCGGACTAGCACCAAATCCTTCCTCCCATTCTAGTTGGGCCTTTTCAGCCATATCCTTCATCTCTTCCATGTCCCTAATCAGTTTTTCCTGCTGTTCACTCGGGATTTTCTCCAAGTCCATTCCACTCTCAGAAACCCATCTGCCTTTCTTCTCAGTCTTCTTTTCAGAACTAGCATCTTTATCAGCTGAAACAGAGCAAACACAGAGGGGAAGAGTATTCTGTTACACTTTTTGTGAAGGTTTAAGTTAATTTGCTCTTGAAATATATCCGCATCATATCCCTTAAATGTTATGACAAGAAAGAAAAACTTAGCTCGACTGTGAGGTTACAAACTTTTTTATTATGACGGCTCTAATAATGCATGTGTTTCTGAGTACTTTAGATAAACGCAAAATCATATGGTGGCCAGAATTCAGCTAATCATGTTTTATTTTCACATTGGAATGTGAAATGCAATGAAATTATTTATTTTTGTATGGGGCGCCATGGTCAAGCACTCGTTCTCGTGCACAGAATATTTTGTATGCTGCAAAAACATGTCTTGCATTTTGTCCACAGGGAGACAAACTCCAGTTACATGTTGTCCATTAAAACATAAAGACTTCACTTTCTT
>JAABNY020000129.1:18872794-18884982 GCA_015164015.2 Brevimyrus niger
TAATATAATATAATATAATATAATATAATAGGCAACTCTTACTGAGTTGTAACCATTACTACTGAAGTGCAAATCGTGAAAAAATATAGTTACTACTTGAGATAAATGATGCTTCACATGTCTTTAATGATGAACAAACATGAGATCAGCATGTAACTAAGACTTAGTTTGTGGTTAATTAATACATAAGTAATATCTAATACTACATTATATGTGCACCCTCGCATAAAGTGGTATATAATGCGGACGCTCTTCTACTTACAAACTTTCAACTTACGGACTTTCAGACATGCGGACGAAAGTTCAAGTTACGAACAGCCCTTCAGACTGTATCACGCTCACAAGTAGAGGAGCGTCTGTATAATATAATATTGGTAGGATAATATTGTTTGTGTTATTTTAGCTGTAGAGAATGTAATTCTTCACCCCAAGAGAAGAAGATTGTAATGATTGTAATTGTTCCTGTATTCAATTGTAATTGAATTGGGTAATGCTGCGACCCGACACCCCCGAGGCTGGGCTTCATTTCCCACCCACCCCTGATCTCTGTGTGTCATGCTTGAATGCTCTCCCTCTGTTAGACTGGGCCTCTTCCTGTAGTCCATAGATGGGCAATCAGGTTAATTGACATTCCTAAATCAGCCGCTTTCTGTTTACGTGCTGTGATGGACTGGCCTGCCGTCTAGGGCATCCCCTGCTTGGTGCTTTCTGGAAGAGTCTCCCGGCTCACTGCAAAACTAAGCCTCTTTGAAAGACAAATAGATGTTTTTCTTTGAGATCCACAGGCACATAAACACTACAGGCAATTCAGGCATGCCAGTTAGCCTAATTCCATGTTTCTGGACCGGAGGAGGAATACGGAGTACCTAGATCAACATAGTGAGAACATATAAAGTGACCCAGAGGGTAGGCACCCCTGGCCCTGTGCTTTTTGGATGGACCACTGGATTAGTTAAGGGGCCAGAGTGGGTAGCTGGGTGCACTGCTTTGAGTCTGTGCAGCTCATTTGCGTTTCAGCTGGTTGCTGCTGCTTTGTCTCAGATCACATAGAAATAAGTAGTAATGGCCAAAACGATGCCTCATGAACCATTTGCGATATTTTTAAATCCCATTTGATGGCACTCTTTGCTTGCTTTGGGACATGCCTAGAACCCATATTTGAAAAGACAGCACCATCTAGAGGGGCCAAAAAGTACTGCAAATGGTTCATGATGTGTCATTCTTGGTATCACAAGAAGTGCACATTTATTTGAGCTTTTGATAACGACTCTGAATCAGGAAAATCACTTTGAGGTCAAGCAAACAGCTCCTTTTCAAAATAGTAATAGGCAATAAAACTCACTAAATACCATTTTACTGAAATTTCAACAGTTAGGTGCCTGCAAACTGTCAGATCTGTTCTGTCTGATTATAACACGCCTGGCCTGGATGGCGGCAGAACCATATAATGTGGATGAGGGAGACAGGGCAGGGATTTTATTTAGGATTGGCCTGAAACAGCTGTGACTCTAAAAGCAGGACAGACCATGATGGCTGTTTCGGCATGAAAACCATGACATGCACGATGCGCTTAGAACAGGATTACTGGGGAGCACTCAGACATGCCAAAATGTCCTCTGCAGCCGTGTCCTTTTGTCTGAGAACAAATTTTGCGCAGAAACCTGAACTGATCCCAGTCTATCCTGAGGACGAGGACTTCTCTGGGTGCACCGGAAGCATGTCAAGCACACGAAGCTGCCCTCCCTCCTCAGCATTGTTCCTCTCTGAGTTATATTTGCCCGAGTCACACTCCTCCTGCTGAAAGTGTGTTTTTGCAGCAGCTGTCACACACGGCTTCAGGTGGGGGCCGAGGCGGTGGGGTGGGGGTACATTTCTGACAGCTGCCGGCTGCCAAGGGCTGTGATATCTGTCCTCCAGTTATTTCCTTAACAGCTGATCTCTTCCTGGCAAATGTTGGGCTTGTAAAATATCCATGAAGCTTTTTATATTTAGAGTGAGACCTCTATCAGGTACATGAAGACCCCCCAACTGGGGATTATGATTGGATCAGCAATGTCATGGTCCTTCTAATAAGGATTTGTCTAATGTTTTATCTTTTTTCTTTTAGTTTTTTTTCTGCATTTTTCTGCCAAAAGGTGGTGCTGTGGTCCTTTTGGGTTTGGGTTAAGGGGCCACTTTGAAACACCTGTAAAGCCCCACATCTCATTTCTATTCAGGAAAATGTTAAAACAAACACATTCTGTGTTTAGCTTTGATTCCTGTGTTTACTGCAGAAATGCATCAGCTATGAAACTCCTTCAGCAAAACACATGGTGTGAGCATAAATACACAGGTAGTTGATATCCAAGGTTGTCTCAGGGCTTGACGTCTTGACGTCAAGTCTGTAGAGTATTCTACATTGGAAAGTGCTGAATCCAGAATCTCAGGGACCTGCTCCATTATTTATATATTTTTATCTATCTGGTAACAGTGTACTTATAATGTAGTGTTATACTATTGCTTACGTTTTTTAACCAAAAACTAAGTTTGTTACATAATGCTGTAACGTTAATTCATCATTATTGAATTGTGACATCTTCTCGTATCTCTCACAATTACTATATTTATTAATTCTGTAAACCTTTGTAAACTACTGAAGGAACTAATGATGACAAATGACAAATAATGAATCATATCTTTTATTCTCAGGTAGCTACTATATTTGTTCTTGATTTGTACTACAGTAGAAACTGAGTTACTACTAAACAATTGTGCCTCCCTGAAATAAAGTGTTACAATTTATAAATGTACTTGTTTGCTTGCTTGCTTTTTTGTTTGTTTGTGTACAGTATCTCACAGCAAGTACTGCAAGGGCCTCCTGACTCTGTGACACATGCGCATGTTATTGACGGCCCCTGTGTACACCCAGCACATTACAGGGACATAATGAGTCAGGTGGCCACAGTACGCATCATCTCGGCCTTGGGGCCTCTTCAGCAGTATCTTCAGCACCTTGGCTTTATGCCGTAGGCAGCCTCAACCCAGGTTGGTGTTGAATTGGGCCAGTGAACCAGTTTCCGCTTAGTCTGCATTTTTCTTTGTTGTTGGCCAGAGGACATTTGCCTGCATTCCTGTTTCTCAAAAATAGTATTATGGGTTTTAGGAAACAAAGCTGAAATATCTCTTTCGCTCTGTTCCTCAACTAGTAGAAAATCATTTATAATGAAACTGCAGTGACACTAAGGGCAATTTGGGGCTGCAGCAGTTTATCCATTTGACCTTAGCTGTAGCACGAGTCTGTCAGTCAGAGAGCTAGGTAGGTAGGCTGGAGTACTGCTTTTAAGATTAATTCAGCTTCTGCCCCATCCGTCCCACGTTAGACTAAAGATTATTCCACCTGCAAATAAATAATATAAAATATTCTCATGTAAATAATAAATCATAGCACATAATCCAGTATAGGATTAGAAAGCTAATGCAGGGTACATTGCTAGAAACACCTAATGGGGTCAAATATGAGGCATCATTTTTTACATCACTAATGAAAACTATATATAGTAATTACTTATAAAAGTATATAACTTAATACTTCATAATGTATTTTAGGCAAGACATGAGCATATGAAACACATAAAGAGTTAATTACAGTAGTGTAATTATGCATAGCAGAATTAGACAAATATTTTTGTTATATACCAACTAACAGAAGTTAACTACAATGGCCAACTGGAGAATTTTGCTACTTATATGTCCACATGTTTGAAGAAAAGCTGAGGGTATTACAACTGGGCAACTTAATCACTTATAATAACAATAAATGGAAATCTGTCTTGTTAAAACAAATAAAATTTCAGAAGTGTGGGCTTAAGTCGGAGGTAAAGTTAATGTTGACATGGTGCCTGAGCTTAAATCTCATGACGATGCTGTTGTCTGGGTGGACTGATAGCGGTCTGGATTTATATCCCGGAGACACAATTAGCTCACCGCACAACAGACTCAATTCTTGACCCAGGGAGCCAATAAAAGCCTGCTTATTTATTTATTAACTTTTTTCCCCTCATGGATCCGTATAATCAAGGACGCCCACACCTGCTCACGCAGATAAACCCAAACTGAAGTGTGACCAGACATAAAACTACAACTGAGATGTAAGGAGGTGTTTGAGAATAATTCCTTTGAATATCGTAGATCTGAAACTGACTAAGTCTGAAAGAACTATGTACACAGAGGGAGGGGGGGGGGGCTTAGCAGACAGCAGTGCAGCTTCACACCCCCTCTCATTGAGGGTTTAAGTCTCACCAGGAGCGCTGTGTGTGGAATTTTGAAGCATCTCTGTGCGCACTTCACTCTAGTTCATAGCACTAAATGACTCCCACAGCGCAGACAGATGTTGTGCCCAGGGTGCTTCCTGGGATTGCCTCTTGCATCTGTCCCTCCGTGGAAAAGCAGTACGGAAGGATAAAATAAGATACACATCAACGGGATTCATTTGTATTGCCAGTGTTTGTTAATGGCTAATGCTGATGTGACGATATTTATGGTGCAAAACATGAAAGATGAAACAAACGCGCCGTGCAAAACTGCAAAGTTAAAGCTACTTTTCTTGCTTCATTTTATAAATATTTTATGAGACTTTCTGCAGCTGCAACAGAATTCGTTACATTCTATCAAAATGTATATTTCCTTTCCCTGGAAACACACTCCTAGATTAGACATTTAGGTATTTTAGTTTTTTGAAAGGACAAACTTTTCACTGAATGGAGGTGTCACAAACAGAAGCACAGGAATCCCAGAACTGTAACATTATGTTGCACATTTCATGGAAGTGATAAGCAAGGACTGTGCACTATTGGCAGCTAAGCTACAAATTATTAATAGAAGCTTAAATCAGCATAGGTGGAACTGAATAACGGTTTAACTCGTGTCGGTGCCTCAAGGAAACAAGAAGCTTGGCTCAGGTTGACCAGGAAGTTACTTATATATCCTTCACAGACTCCAACCTGCAGGGGAGAGCTTGATCTAAACAGACACAATACCCTGCTGCTTTCCACGGGAGCAGCTCTCCTGCAGCCGCCCACAGGAAGGCTGCACGCACCATGAAGGGGATGGGGGAAAGCCTTCGGGAGCCTCATCCTCGGAAGAGTCGATACCGTCAGAGAGCTAATAGGGTCAGTTCTGTTGGGGGTCGGGGCTGGTGTGGCGCTGAGGTGTCGCCTGCTGCATGCCAGCACTTGGGTCCCAGTTTGAGGCGGCCCATCTGGGTAGGTGCGTGGAACATCTTGTCTCTCCGGCAAGATGACCATTTTCCTCTGCTGCTGGGCGAGCTTCGTAAACTCTGCGTTCCAGTGGCAGTGCTCTCTGAAGTTCTCAGACCGGGTAGTGGCCAGATCTCTGTAGGTGGGTATACCTACTTTTGGTCTGATTGATCTGATGGCTGCCATACTCAGGGAGTAGCTGTTACTGTACTGCATCAGCTCCTTCCGATGGTGTCTGATGTCACTCCTTTTAACAAGCATATTATGAGACTCAGGCTAAGACACTCCTTAGGTACTCCTTAGGTGTCTTGCCCATCTCAGTGTTGCTCTGACCACAGTGATCAATGTCTTGTCAAGGGAAACATTTTACTCGCTACTTCGCTCAGTGGTTGATGGGTGCCCACGAGGTGACACCCCGCTGGTCATGGGCGACTTCAGTGCGACCACTGGCACTGACAAGGCTGGCTGTGAGGATTGTGCCAATCACCATGGGTCTGGATACAGGGATGGGAGTGGCTCCATGTTCCTTGATTCTGAGAAGGGTCAGGGGCTGTGGGTCTCTGGATCCTGGTTCCAATGCCCTGAACCGCATCGTTGGACTTGGTACTCCATACTGGTGGTGCGCCGGAGATTGATCACATTCTCATGGGTAGAAACTGGAAGCTCCTGTAGAACTGCAGGGTGAACAGAAGTGCCTAATTTGTGAATTCTGACCACAGATTAGTTGTTGCTACTCTGAAGATTCAGCTTAGATCCAGTAGGCTACCACCTACTAGGAGAATGCGGCTATACTTATCCAAAATATTCCTGATAAGTTTGCATGCAGTTTGCATGAGAAACTTGCAAACTTGGGTGGACTGCTAACTCTAATGTGAAGTGGGAGACCTTCTGTGATAAGACCCTGAAGGTTGTGTTGGTATTGCCAGTGTTCCCAGAAGGGGGTGTTTCATCATGCAGGGCACCCTGGCTATTATCGACTTGCTGGCGACTCCAGTCTGTACTGGGAACTGAGGAGGACGGCTGTGAGGGCTCTGAAGGCAGATAAGGAGGCATTTGTTAGATGAATCATTGAGCAGGTGACACACCATCTGTGGTATAGTGACCCACGTCCTGCTTACAGAGGAATTGAAACATTACGTACATCTGAATCTGGTCCTTGGAGACTTGCAATCAGGGCGGGTGATGGAACAGTCCTTACGGATGACATTGCAGTTGTGACCTGTGGGGGCTGGCTACTTTGAGCAGTTGTTTAAAGCTGATCCTCTGGCTAAGATGTTGGACATATCTGGGTCCACAGATCAGCTATGAACCCTCCAATCTCACTGAGATTGCATGGGTAGTAAACTAGATGGGGGTAGGGATGGCTACCGGGATCTGTGGTATCTGGGGTGAACTTTTCTGGCTGGTGGTAAGGCTGTCCTCCGAGCATTATAGACATTCTTTGCTTCCATTTGGGAGTCTGGCGTCATCTCAAGTGACTGGAAGATGGGATTGTAGTCCATATCTGGAAAGGGAAGGATGAATGCCTGGATTGGAGCAACTACAGGGGGATAACACTGCTCTCAGTGTTGGGTAAGATCCTTGCTAGAGTCATCCTTAACAGGATCCATGATCACTTGCTC
Source organism: Brevimyrus niger (assembly GCA_015164015.2). Lineage (NCBI taxonomy): Eukaryota > Metazoa > Chordata > Actinopteri > Osteoglossiformes > Mormyridae > Brevimyrus > Brevimyrus niger. Next base: position 18,879,651 of record JAABNY020000129.1, read on the forward strand.
ACCTGTCAGTGACTGAAGCAGTTTGGTTTTACAGCTAAGAAGTCTACCTGGCACTGAGTATTCTCATCAAGAGCAAATATTTGCAGAGGTTCTTTGCAGCCTTTGTCAATTTTTGTAAATCGTTTGACTCAGTTGGTTTTGTTCGTCTGTGGGACATCCTGAGACTTTGTGGGATCCCCCTGAAGTTGCTGAATGTCATGGCCGGCCTGTACAGATACAATGCCACTGTGAGTGCTGTGCAGAGTGGAGGGAGAACCCCTGCTTTCTTCCTAGTTGATTCTGGGGTTCAGTAGGGTTTGTGTTCTTGCTCCTACTCTGTTCAATGCTTGTATCGACTGGGTGTTGGGCAGAGTCGTGGGGTGTAGCAGTTTGGGGGCATCTGTTCGTGAAGAAAGATTTACTGGTCTTGACTATGCCGATGATGCTGTGATCTTCGCGGAATGGTGGCTCTGATCAGGGCTCTCAAGAGACTGAGCTAGGGTTCTGGAAAAAGACAAGGAAAGGGGTGTTTGGCACTCCCGATATCTTTGCAAGAGGATGAAGGTCCAAGTCTTTAGAGTCCAGCTGCATCCTGTCCTACTGTATGACTGTGAGGCATGGATCTTATCCAGTGAGCTGAGATGAAGACTGGACTCCTTCGGTACTGGGTTTCTTTGGAGAATCCTTGGGTAGTGCTGGTTTTGACTTTGTGTGGAATGAGCGGTTCCCTGAGGAGTCCCAAAGGAGGCACATTACCTGCATTGTGAGGGAGCGTCAGTTACGGCACCACGGCTATGTGGCGCGTTTCCCTGATGGTGACCCTGCTCACAGGATCCTCATTGCTGAGGACCCGAGCAGTTGGACCAGGCCGAGGGGACGTCCATGTAACACCTGGCTGCAGCAAATAGATGGTCATCTCAGGAGGGTGGGACTGGACCGCGTGTCTGTCTGGGGGGCCATCAGCCGGGATCCTGAGGAGTTTCGCCATGTGGTGGCGCGACACGCTGGATCAGTACATGCTACCCAACCTGACCTGACCTGAGACCCAATCCTTGTAATTTGTCATACTAAAGGATATAAAATCTATTACAGTAATGGCATCCAATTAAAAACTTCCTGTCCTACTTGTTGACTCCTGTGCTGGAGATAAAACAAAAAATCATGTAAGAACATCAGAAATACGCAACAAATAACTGTGTATATGCTAAGCAGTAATTAATACTGTTTCTGATGCCTGAAGTGTGTCTGCAGAATGAGTCAAAAAACAAACCCACCCCTGGAACCAAAGCATTTAATTATGGACATTATAAGCCTACAGATGTTCTCTATGCAGGACTCCCACACTCTAAATGAACATTTGAACAAAAAGGAATTTTTAATAAAAATTTCAACACTTTGCTTTTCTTTGTCTCCACCAATGTTTTGTACTTCATATTTTCTGTTACCTGTCAGCTGCAGATATCTGCAGACCCTTTCGCTGGCTATGCTTAATGAATAATGACACATCTTTCATCCTAAGTAGTGACTATATTTTTTCATTATTTGTACTTCAGTAGTAACTGAGTCACAAATGGGTATTTCTGTGCCCTCACGTTACCGTTGCACCTTCAATTAGCACAACAGTTCAAATGGAATAATTAAAAAACATACTTTACATGTTTAGGATGATTTGAGATGATTTGACCTGCCTGTGTATTTATTTGTCCGTCCGCATGTACATATGGAATGTAGCTGAATATATGCCTGCAGACACAAATGGTGAGCATGAAGTGTAATTATTTTTTTCATGATTTTTAAAGAAGAGATCATCTAAAAGCTCACAAGCCAGACTCACATTTCCATGGCAACCACATGTAACGGAGCCCCAAGTGACAGCTTAATGCATCTCAATTTGTCTTTACACAACGTCGGTGAGATTTTATTATTAATTTTTTTTGTCTCTCTAAATTCCTGTATTAAAATTTTTCTTACATTATTTAAGGATTGACATATTTAAAATATATATGGAGCATTACTCAGATCCCATAAATTAGGTATATTTATTTTTATAAAACTAAAATCATGTCAGTCAAAGAAATCGACAGAATATTCACAATTGTAACTACTTTGACTAACAAGTACCATTAACTTTTTTCAGTTTCATGAAACTCCCAGATTAACTAAGAAGCAGCTTTAGTGACAGAAAATGTACACATATTACCTCATATAAAGTTGGTGTTGGGCATCATCTGCCCTCAGGATGCTTGTGAGGCTCATAATGCTACAGTTACATTTGACATTTTTTTGACATTGATGGACTCTTCTGACTACCTCTCCTGCTTAGGTTCATGGTGAGAGGACCTGGGGTCTCTGCCAGCCAAAACCAGGCATGGAAAGGATCCACATCTACCCCACGTGGTCTCTTCACCGGTGTCCCTCAGGGCTCGGTTCTTAGCCCGCTCTTGTTCTCCCTCTATAACAAATCTCTTGGTGAGGTCATATCCTCTCATGGCTTCTCTTACCACTGCTATGCAGATGACACTCAACTCTTTCTCTCCTTCCCTCCTTCAGACATTCATGTCTCCACTAAGATATCTGGATGTCTAGCAGACATCTCCTCCTGGATGACCACTCACCAACTGAAACTCAACCCTAGTAAAACGGAACTGCTTTCCATCCCGGCTGACTCATCCCCCCAACTGGATCTTGCTATCTCCCTTGACAACTCCCTGATCTGTTGTTCGGTTACTACTCACAACCTTGGGATTACCATGGACAATCGTCTGTCCTTTTCCTCTCAAATTGGCAATCTTTCCCGCTCTTGTCAGTTTTTCCTGTTTAATATCAGAAGGATACGTCCATTCCTTTCCACCCAGGCTACCAAGATACTCGTTCAGCCCCTCATCATCTCCTGCCTTGACTACTGCAACTCGATTCTAGCTACACTCTCTACACTGGCTTCCCGTGGTTGCCCACATCAAATTCAAAACACTGATGCTCGCATACAAAGCCAAAAATGATCTGGCACCATCCTACCTAAAAGACCTCATCACACCCTGCACTGCACCACAATCTCTCCAATCCTCTAGCACTGCTCGACTGGTCCCACCACCCCTAAAGGCACAAGTAAGACACACCTCTCGGCTCTTCTCTGTTCTAGCTCCAAATTGGTGGAATGAACTCCGCTTAGATGTCCAAACAGCTGAGTCTCTGAAAGTCTTCAAACAACAACTTAAAACACACCATTTCCAGAAATACCTGAACTAGCACTTCTGGTATTATACTCTGAGCGCTTTTCCTTTAAAAAAAAAACTTTACTTTCCCAACAGAGTATTAGATTGATGGTATTCATAGGCTAGGTTTTATTGAGCTTGTATCAGGAAGATTCATTGAAGAGTTTTAAAGCACTTATGTAAGTCGCTCTGGCTAAGGGCGTCTGCCAAATGCTGTAAATGTAAATGTAGGTAAATGATCAACAGGATGCCAGTCCATCGGAGGAGGGGAGACCTTGTATGGGATGCCAGTCCATCGCAGGGGAGACCTTGGACAGGATGCACAAACATTACAAGTATTTGTTGACCTGTCATCTACCCATTTTTCATGCCGGATGGCGAATGGGGGGGGGGGGGTGCACACAGACACACACACCTACAGGCATGCTTTTAGACTGTGGGGGAACACCAGGGAAAACCCCAAGAGGAACATGCACACTCCACACACATGGAATCATGACACTGGGCCCGGAGGTGTGAGGCAACAGTGCTAACCAGTGTGCCTCAGTTTTTTGTGATGCCAACTAGCCTAACTGTATGGGTTTGGATGGTGGGAGGAACTTCCACACACTCAGAGCAGTGGCAGGACCCAAAGCCCTGAAGCAGGAAGTGTTTGGTGACAGCACTGCTGGACGGCGCCCCTGAAGCAGGAACTGTTTGGTGACAGCACTGCTGGATGGCGCCCCTAAAGCAGGAACTTTTTGGTGACAGCACTACTGGATGGCGTCCCTGAAGTGGGAACTGCTTGGTGACAGCACTGCTGGATGGCGCCTGTGAAGCAGGAATTGTCTGGTGACAGCACTGCTGGATGGCGTCCCTGAAGCAGGAACTGTTTGGTGACAGCACTGCTGGATGGCGCCCCTAAAGCAGAAACTTTTTGGTGACAGCACTACTGGATGGCGTCCCTGAAGCGGGAACTGTTTGGTGACAGCACTGCTGGATGGCGCCCCTGAAGCAGGAACTGTTTGGTGACAGCACTGCTGGATGGCGTCCCTGAAGCAGGAGTTGCTTGGTGACAGCACTGCTGGATGGCGCCCGTGAAGCAGGAACTGTTTGGTGACAGCACTGCTGGATGGCGTCCCTGAAGCAGGAACTGTTTGGTGACAGCACTACTGGATGGCATCCCTGTACATCATTACGCGCCATTATTCTGGATTTGATGTGCATTTCCTTACCCCTCAAAACTTCCAGAATAAAAGCTTATCTCAATCTATTTTGATATGTCTTCAGGGCTGGAAGTCATTAATTGATGTGAATATATCCAAAAACTCCCAGTTATAAAGAAAGAATCTTTTTTTTTTTTAGAATTTAGTGATCAGTGATCATTGTTGACACAACACAGCACACAGTGCACAACAACAAAATATGTCTACTGCATTTAACCCATATGTGACATCATGACAAAGCAGGGGGCAGCTAATTCAGCGCCCGGGGAGCAATGCTTAGGAGCAGTACCTTGCTCAGGGTACCTCAGTGGTGCCATGCTGGTCGGGGATTCAAACATGCAATCTTTCAATTACAAGAGAGCATCCCTTAGCGGTACATAGTGTTTTATGTGATAGAGAATACCTGCCTACTGACAGCTAATAGCTGGCATTGCACTTATGATCAGTGGTAAGATAATGTCAGGCCAGTCTGATGGTCTGCAGGTCACGCTAGTGACATTCCCATGCATTTCTTAATCACATGGCTTTTCAGATCAAAAAAATTGGAGTAAATGGCTCTGCTTTTTTTCTGTTACGTGTAATAGAAATCCTTTATTGGGTCTTCCTGAGCGTTCCGCTGTCCCATAAAAATGTCACCTACCCCCAGAATTGCATTGTGAGAGACACTGTCACTATATTTATTAAGTCACATTTTTTATTTTAACATCCTATCCTCGTACCCACAGGGCTGTGGTTCACACCCTCGGCTCTGTATACCGAGTTTGTTGGACGGTTATATCTCACTGCTGACGCTTAAGCTCGTCACTCTGTGTCACTCTTTAGCAAACAGGCTTATTGTGTGGCTTATTGATTTAGCAAATAGAGCAAATAGATGCCCTGGTCATTTAGTGTTTTTTTGGACAAATTGCACCAAGGCAAAAAATAGAATATAAATAA
>JAABNY020000129.1:18891319-18910901 GCA_015164015.2 Brevimyrus niger
GGGCAGACCAGTGCTGACACGGGGTGCTTGATGCATGATGGCAAGATCAACAGTGGCACAGCAGCAGGGAAGGAAGGGGCCACTGTGTGTTTATGCTCTGATATGGCAACTCAACCCCTCGAAACAGTCAATGATTCCTTCCACGGAGCATAATGCAATGTTACGTTAATTTATTTAAAGAGCCAATTAGAATAACAACCATTCATGGGGCATATTTGAAAGGGATTCATCTATGTAATTTATACTTCTTTAAACATGTTTAAATACTCTGGAGAGTTCTTGCCTGATGCATCATATGGGGGTTACTGTGCTATAACCAGTTGAAAATGGCTGCCCCACTGTGTAAAATGAATTAACTCCCAATCAGTGCCTGATCTCAGATGGATGAACTCGCCTCATATAGTATGTTTAGCTCTTCATATACTGCCGTGATGGTATGGTGTAGCTAGGAAGACGACCATCTGTAAATATATCATTATCTCCGGAATCGCCTCCGGCCGTCACCCCCTAGGAAATATCGCTTGTGAAAAGAAAAGACAACTGGAAGGAGGACGACATATTAAACTGCATTCAACTGCACAGCTAAAGCACAGGCATTCAGGAATCTGCTGAGGACACGAGTGGTATTGCCTCCTAGTCAGTAACAGGCTTTTTTCCCCTTTGTGGTACCTGGTGAAAGATGTCGAAGAGCGGATAGGAAGTTTCCAGCCCACTGCTGCAGTTAGCTGATGGCTTTCCGCTGTAAAGACGGTGGAATCATGCTCGACAAGGCCACAGCCAATATCCCACGCTGTGCTCCGAATGCTTTTTGTCACTCTGCACTCAAGACCTACAGTGAGGAATGAGGCTTTAAGAACTCAAAAACATGCACAAAAGTAAATAAAAAGTGAACTGTAATAATGATGCTTATCCAGTAAGCTTAAATTCCTGACATATCTATTAGGATGTGAAGTCAGGATGTCACTTTAGACAATATTAATACATAGGGCTTATCTTGGCACCTTAAGAAAAAAACAGAACCGTGTGACAGGCAGTATTATACTTTTCGGTTGGGGATGTAAATGTGTTAATCCTTCATTTGTCTTTACCTTTTGTGTCCACATTTTCATTCTGAATACAAAATATAAGAATTTCATCATACAATGTTGCAGCAGATGGATCAAAGGTGGTTTTAGTACAGCAATGATTCAATGTCTAGTAAATGGCATTTTGGATGCGGCATAGATCTTCTTGTCGAGTCAATGAAAACTCTGACTTTCCTGCACATCTTTTAATCATCTTAAAAATATACATTTTGCATGTGATTTTGCATCTTACACGGGTGAACAAAACAGCAGCTTGGACTTAGCAAAACAAATGTACCTGCCTGAATGAAAACGATTGTATTTAAGAACACTGACCAGGTGATGCACTTCACACAAACCAGGGAAGATGACAGAGACTGTGGGGCAGGTAGCGGAGAGGTAACTGGTCAGCTAAGGAGATTAGGTGGAGGACGACAGCGATGGAGGAGGCCGGACCAGAGCCAGCAGACTGCTGCCTTTGCGCTGGAACTGGCTGCTCCAGACAGTCGAGCCCCAGACTTAATTATTTTTAAGCATTATAAGCATTTTACAGAAGGTAAAAACTTACATTAAATATAAAATACTAAGGTGCCAGAAAAATGATACTTGATTCACCCCCCTGAGAAAATTATCTGTCCATCTATCTTTCCACAGACACACAGACAGGTGAGAGCAGGTTTGGGGTTCACTGTAGAAAGCTGGCCAGTGTCCAGTGACACGGGAGCAACTCATGTCAAGGGTCCTGTTCAGGAGCCCAGCAGTGCAGCACTCTGACGCCCACGGATTGGACCCTGGGCCTTCTGCTCATGCACACAGGGTCTTGACCAGCTGAGCCACACTAAGGATTTGATTTGCTTTGCATCAGACTTCAACAACAGCATCCTGACCTCCAGCACCACCCAGCTTTTTGGCCTATGAAAATACAGTGTGATCTGGGCAAACATCAGGCTTCTCTCTGCAGGCTACATATATGAGCCAAGATTGCTTAGTAAGGAGTGAAATGACTACATCATCGATAAACTATAGGTTCCTTTGTTCTTATCTTCCAACAAGCTTAGTTAATGGGTATGAGAAAACAAGCAAACATTTGAGACATTATTCGTTTTGTGGATTGATTTTGCATGTGGAAGAGGTGCCATTTAGGCTAAAATCTAAAATTCCAGTGGATCCTGAAATACAGTCACTGTTACACTTCAGGCCATGAAAAAAATCAGTCAACATGTGAGCTTGTCTGCAGTCGCTGTTTCAGATTTTAGTTTTCGGGCAAATGTCAAGTAACTTCAATGCCAGCCCCAGCTGAAAAGGCTTAGGATGCGTGTCGGACCCTTCAGTGATCGCCAGAATTCACCAGCAATAACATGCTGATGACTGAATACTCACAGGTCATGACACTGTCTTTTTGATCCAGCTGAGGGTCAGTAAGCTGCTTAATTTCATCGTAGAAGAAGAAGAAAACATTTGCTTGGTTCACACATGGTTATTTGTAGGTCACTGTTAGTCAGTCAAGGTGAACGAACCGTGAATCTTTGCCACAGAAGGTACCAGAAGAAGTTGCTGTACTCAGCTTTGGTCATTTCAGACCTCAGGAACATTTCCATGTTTCAGCATCAGAACATCGACACGGCAACAAATGGGAATAATATTTAAGAAACTCATCATCAGCCACAAATCGTTACATCCTTGTGTGTGACATAGCAGGCTAAAAATTCATTTCAGCTGGCACTGGCATTTAATTTATTTAGCGGGTGTTCTTCGCTCAAAGAAAGCTGCCGTACACAGAAGTTTACGATTCAGGTGCATACCGAGGGACACGAACCCATGACCTTTGTGGTGTCAGCACAACCCCCTACTGACAGTGCTGTGACTGTGGTGTTCTATTGTCAGCAAATATAGATATACAGTGTTAGACTCACTTTGCATTATGAGGGAAGGTGGAGACAGGTGAAGTCGTGTGGTTTAAAAATGGATTTTGCATGTGGAAGACGTGACGAGGTTAGTGTGAAAATGGGGCGAGGAGACAAAAAAAATAGATAAATATGAAGTTTATAAAAATCCACAGGGGTGCAGCTGTCAGGGAGGCTCAGAAGGATTCAGCAAAGACACACATATTTGCAGAAGAGCGTGTCCAGCCAATGTGATGGTGTCGCTGGGTCTCATATGGTTAAAAGCATGGGCAGAGATGTGGGCGTCCAGCAGAGGACATTCTACCTAGTGCCCTTCGCTGAACCTCCATTCATTCGCAAGGCTTATGGATGATTATAGTCTCCTGGGACACACTACACAAGCCCAGAACAGCACTGCATGTTAGTTTTAGATGCATGTTTTTTTTTCGCCCCGCTTACAGTCCTGGGTTCTTTCCTGGAATGTGGAGGATAGACTCTTCCGCGGCAGCAGCAAAATGGGACAGGAAATTCACCCCAATCGGTAATCGCTCCTGAGATTGCCTGCCTTGTTTTTCTAAACGCATGTCTGCTAGAAACGCCCACGCGGCACTGCCCATTAAGCTGCACTTTTCCGTAGAGAGATTTCAGGACATCCCCAGCAGTGTAATGTACCACATCAGTCCTGTTGGCAGAAATCCATTTCTTGGAAAAGTGAAGGCTTGATGGAGGTCAGGGACCCAAGAAGTTTGGTAATCGGACTGGGCAGAGGCAGTGGGGTTTGGGCGACCTCCTGGAGGAGAGAAGGCCTTCCAGCTGGCATGAAGGCAGCTCAGGACTCCCTACTGTCTGGTCCTGTTCAGGCCACAGTGTGATTTATCTGGAAATCCTTCTGGAGCGCCTCCTGAAGCCTCCTAACTGCAGATGTGTTGTCTCTGCCCCTGCAATGCATTTAATCTTCACTCTGTCCACCATATACTTTTATCATCTATGAATTTGCCAGAAAAGAACCGTGCCATCCATCCATCTATCCATCCATCCATCCATCCATCCATCCATCCATCTATCCATCCATCCATCCATCTATCCATCCATCCATCCATCCATCCATCCATCCATCCATCTATCCATCCATCCATCCATCCATCCATCCATCCATCCATCCATCCATCCATCCATCCATCCATCCACCTGCCATAACTGCTTATCCAATACAGAATTATAGTGTAATGTACAAATTACAAAAAATGCAAAAATATTAAACAAATGCTCGTGTAGACTTGTGTACATTTAAAGCAAACTTGCATGGTAATGTTTGTTCATGTATTACATTTGATTGCTTGTCTGATACATAGAGATCTGAAATTTCCACACCCTAAATAAATGATATTAAACAAGGGCATTCTTGGTACCTGAGCCAACAATGGGTACCAATTTCATAACTGCGACTGCTATGCGACTTGCTACATGCCGCCATACCCCCCTAAAGCAACCATCTTCTGTATCACCCCGCTGATTTCCCTGCTGCTAAACAGGAGTCCAACAGCTTCATTCTTTAATTAAGCACGATTCTGTGACTGGTGAGGAATAAAGTACACTGCATTATGTGAAGTCAGTTTGAATTATGTACCGTAACAGCATGACAGCGATAATCTGATAATAACAAATATTTATAAAAACCTGGAATAAACCCTGGAGAACTCAGCTGCCAATGAGGGCCAATGTGAGCAGGTCACTTTTTATTGTAGTATTATGAGTATATAATATGCAATCAGTAATATAGTTTGTAGTAATACATAATAATTGATCCTGTTAGATAACTCCTAAAAGCATTCAAATGTACACTGGTGGAAAGCACAGTATGACTCATACTAAGCCTCAGCCCTAGGAGTTCATGGGTACACTTCCTCTAAATGTCCAGAATCTGCATGGGCTCTCTATGTTTGCAGGGATTTCTAAGGACATGTGACTTCTTTTTGGGCTCTTTAATTTTCCCATGGAGTGATTAATAACCTTGTGTCAGTTAAGGGGCTATGGAAAATGCCTAGACTGCAAGGTCTGCATGTCACAAAATTAAGAGATATTCAGCTCTTTTTGCCCATCAGACCTGCTTTTTAAATCCATCAGTTTCAGTAATTAACGTATTGATTTCTATTTACAGTCTCCATACATCTGAGAAAATAACACCGTTATTGGGGAGAAGGTGTTAGTAACAAGAGCAGCGCCTGTAATTGTGATCATTTTCTCGCTGCAAATCTGTTGGCTGACAATGTTTATAAAATCAGCCTGTCTGCTGCAGCACTGTCTTCCTGATGGTGCAATCATATTAAACACAATACAGCAATTGGTTGAGCCGCGCCAACCAATCAATACATTCCAGTTGTGAGAATGGAGAATATAAATAATACTGTCTCATTGGGCTCGGGAGGAAATCAAAAGGAGTGTCCTCGTCGGTGGCCTATCAGTTCCAGCAAAGTGATTCATTACACTTTGTTGAACCGCGCCTCACTTTTGGCAAAGTGGTAATTCTTGCCGAGGCATCAGTGCAAAAAAATGAAGGGGGTGAAGAAATGTCAGGGCGACGTGAGAGACGTGTCACGGTCCCCATCTGGTCCGTAAGGTAGCAATAGAATCAGTCCCGCATTGCCAATGGCCTCTTACCTGCCTGGAAAGAGCAGAATTCAAAGGCATTTTTTAAATAAAAAAAATTGATTCTGAAGAGAGCAACATGGCTAAATGCTCTAAAACTATGACCCATGTGGTCACCGACAACATTCATCCATTTTCTTAATGCTTTTCCAGACTATGAAGGGCCTGGATCACTTGACACAAGACAGGAGCACCTTGAATGGGTTGCATTTTGGGCAATTTAGTGCCACCTATTGACCTAACAGCATGTCTCTGGGAAGGAACTGTCATTCACAGCAGAACGCCATATGCCACTAAGAGGACTGTCAAATGCAAACTCCACACACAGATGTCAGGAGTCAAACCACCAACCCTGAAAATGCATTTGCCTCCTATCCAAAAACATTGGGTTAGGTAAGGCAGCGTCTCTAAATTCATTATCTGTGTGGCCATGTGTGGCTCTGCAATAGACTGGCATCCCCAGGTGACCCTCATTCTCACCCAACTTTGCACTGGATAAGCACTGCAGATGAATTGTCACAGTGTCCTAAACACATTTAAATGTAACCAATAATTTTTTTGGGTCCGATTTGAAAATTCACTGTCACCCTGGATGTGTAACAGTACCTAAACATGAATGGCTTACCAGAACCCACAAAAAACTGATTTACTGTGAGGGCAGAGAAACTATAGGATTCATTCGCTATGTATGCTTCTGATTTCAGAGTGTCAGAAAAGGTCAAAGGTTTTGATGGTAGAAGGCAAGTCTCTCCCAGGAACACACAATGCTGAATATTTGTAGTGAGCTGCCTTTGTGTAGATTGGACATGCTCGCCTTAGGTGATTGTCTATTTTGTTTCTCTACTGGAGTGATTCAGTTGATGAGACAGCCATAAGAAGATGACAGATCATTGTGGGTGTCAGATAAATGGCCATTTTGGGGGATTTGGGGGTGGGTTATTGGAAAAAAAAGGGCCTGCAAACTTTTGACTGGATCGCAGTTGGGGTCTGATTACATACTCATAAAATGCCCTGCCAACACTTTAACAGTGTTCCTGATCTTGGGAACGGTAAGGGAAACAAAACTGAATGAATGTGCAATATCTATGCCTTCCGATTGCCAGGTTTGCTTATTTATGGTTTGATATTATTTTTTTGACACTGTTATTTCTGTCCAAGAGTGAAGATAAAAAAAACACATATTAAAGGAGAGTTATGAAATCCATCTATCCATCCATCCACATTCCACCACACATCCTGGTCCGGAGGATACAAGGGCACTTCCAAGCCAGGTGAAAAATATAATCTCTGCAACCTGTCCTGGGTCTGCCCCAGGGTGGTATCCCGGTTGGACACCTCCCTAAACACATGTCCAAACCACCTAACCAAGACCCTGAGATACTGCTTCCCCTGAGAATATCTTATCCCCAACCTGAAAAGGACAAGCCACCCTTTTACTCATAAGAACCATGATCTTGGCTGCTACACACTGAAATCTGCTCCAGTGCATAACAGAGGTCACAGTTTGACGAAGCAAACAAGACCACATCATCTGCAGAAAGCAAAGGCACAATCCTGAGGTCACCGAACCAGCCCCCCTCCACCCCTTAGCATCCAAGTGTTCTGTTTATAAAGACTATAAAAAGACTTGGTCATAAACTGTAGCCCTGACTTTCTGCTGACAATGTCAACCAAGCTCTCGCTCAGCTTGTACAGGGACCAAATGGCTCAAATCAGCGGGCTCAAAACCCCATACTCCCAAAGCATCCTCCTTAGGAACCCCCAAGGGACATGGAACACACTGGTTGGGCAAACTCCCTTGTACCCTTGTGAGGGTAAAGAGCTACAGTAGTCTAGTGTTTCACGACCAGTTCATAATCCCCCTAAAGTTGGAACATAATCCTTTGGTTCCCTTTCTAATAGATTGAAACCACTACCCTAATTTGTTGTTTCAGATGCATTGTTCCCAACTTCCATGCCATGTTGAAATGGCATGTCAGCAAAGACAACCCAACAACACTAAGAGCTTTAGGATCTCATCCACCTCCACAGCCTTACCACTGAAGTACTTCAGTGACCTCAACCCAATGGTGGACATGTTGTCCTCTAACTTTATGTCCTCGAACGAAGGCATATCAGTAACATTTTGGAGGTCTCAAAGTACTCCCTTCACCACCTACTGTAACTATTTCCTCAGTTGAGGGCAATAGGACCCAATCCCTGCTATAAACAACACATATACTGTAAAGCCGTGTTTCCCTTTTCTGCGTCTTCTGAGACTTTTTTCCAGAATCTTTTCAAGGTCAACTTCTCCATGGCCTCACCAAACTACTCTTTCCATTTTTAAGTTTTTACTTCATTAACTGCAAAAGCCACATTCTGCTTGGCCTGCCAGTACCTGTCAGCTGCTTCTGGAGTCCCACAAGATAACCAAGCTTGGAAAGTCACCTTCTTTAGCTTAACAACTTCCTTTACCACTGGTCTTCAAGACTGGGTTTGGGGGTTGCCACCATGACAGGCACGGCCGCCTCAGCAATGGTGGTATGGAACATGGCCAATTTGGCCTCCCCTGATTTACAAGTTCTGATGAAGAAGATCTTCTGGACAGGGGCCTCTGCCAAATTCGCCCAGCACATCCTCACTATGCCAGGTCTGTCCAGCATTTTCCCTGCCATCTGATCCAACTTACCACCATTGATAGTCAGTTGACAACTCAGCTCCACTCTTCATCTGAGTGTCCATAACATATGGTTGCAGAGCCAATGAAACAAACACAAAATCTATCATCGAGCTGTGGCCTATGGTGCTCTGATGCCCAGTGCACTTCTCAAAACCTTCAATCTCAAACATGGCATTCTTTATAGACAAACTGTGGTTGGCACAGAAGCCCATTAGTGGAGAAGCGCATGGATTCAAATCAGACAGGCTGTTCCTCACAATTACACACTTGTAGATTCCACTGTCATTACCCACTTGATCATTAAAGTTCCGCAGTAGAACAAAGGAATCCCCAGAGTGGGCTCCTTGCAAAACCCATCCAAGACCACGAGGAAGGCCAGATACACTGAACTGGTGGTCCATGCATAAGCACAGACAACAGTCAGAGCCCGTTCCCCAACTCGAAGTGAAAGGGAGACAACACTCTTGTTCACTGGACTCAATCCCAATGTACAAGCGCCAATAAGTATGGCTAGGAGTAAACCCACATCTGCCTGATACTTCTAATCCAGGGCATCTCCAGCGTGGAATAGAGTGCAGCTTCTCTCTAGGAGTTTGGTTCCAGAGCCTGTTCTGTGTGTTGAGGTGAGCCCAACTATATCTAGATGATATCTCTCTACCTCCCGCACCAGCTCTGGCTCCTTTTCCAGAGTAGTAACCCATTCCATGACCCTAAAGTCAGTCTCCGTAGCCAGGGATCAGTCCAGCATGGCTTCTGCTTTCAACCCCCACCAAATTCACAATGCACCAGACTCTTATGGCTCCCACTGTATGAGGCTTACAGGAGAACAATTCCACGTGGCTCATTTGGTCTGTGCCGTCTGGGCCCATGGAACGGCCCGACCGCTAGGTGCTCACCAACGAGGTCCCTCCTAGTCCCCCCCCAGGCCCCGGGACCCCATTCCTGTTAACATGCCTTATCATCTGTAATATCCAGTATTTAATATACAATATTAAACAAATAATAACAAACATGATATGATACTAACAAACAACTAACAAGCATTATAATTGTATAATTGCATAGTATTTGTTATTGCTGTATATTACAGCTATTAAGGTATTTTAGGATGTTACATGGAATACTTAAATGCTGCTCATAAATGTTCTATGAATGCATGAAGGTGCACTGAATGTTCTATGAATGCGCAGGGGGGCTGGCAGTACTGACCTCCAGGAGGAGAGCCCCCGCCCCATACACACACACATAAATTTGCTCCCTAAAGTCTTCCATCTCTCATGGAGCAGTATGATAAATCTACATGTTGTAAAGTGCCAAAATTCATCTGTTATTAAAATTATTAAAAATAACATTGACCTGCTATTGGTATTAACATGTTATTTATATTCTGCTCACTGCTTCTCGGGGGTGCAGTATAAGGGAGTCTTGGTGGGGTGGAGGGGGTTTTAAAATCAACCAACCCTCAATCTGTCACTGGAAAGTGTGACTGAAGTAATCCTGAAGCCTGTCGTATATTGTAGCTAGGCAGGCTAGGCTTAGCGCATAGACGTTTTCACTGGATTTAAGATGGGGAAGTCATTTTTGTGAGCTAATGGGTTATTGTTGATTTCACGGTGGATGCTGCATTATGACACTGCCATTGTTATCATCATTATAACTATAAATTATAAGGAAATTGTCTGACTCATTGAACAGAAAAAAAAACGTACGCTAACGATGATTAAATGTAACCTCAGTTCCACCAGATCTTATCAATGACATTATTATTCCCCTATCAGAGCGCAGCCGCATGGACAGCAGCGGGTTGTCATGCACAGAGATGCAGGAGCATATTGGTGGGATTTTCTTTTCCCGAAATTCAGCGAAGTTCATCTGCCACGTGAAGTCCTCCTGTTTCAGTGGCATGCGACTCTGTTGGCCTGGAGCAAGTCTTTAAAATTCAAACAAATTTAAATTTGTCATGATTTGTTTTTCCATCCACTCCAGATCACATGCTTAACAGGAGCCTTTACACACATAATACAATAGTTATTCTGTAAATGGTTAAATAATGCTGTATCGAGTTTTTAGTGCCAAGGTGCATTATTATATATACTGTATAATACACGTAGATTTTTTTAAGAAACTGTATATTTGTAATGCTATGCTCATGCTGGACTGCCAAACAGTATAATAAATAGCAACCTGTAATCTTAATATCCTTCCTGCTTCATAATCTGCATTTATGAATCCTATCTTCACCTTATCAGGCATCATTTTTAACATGCCAATTATTGAAATGAAAAGGAACACAAATATTACAGAAAAGGGCATATTAGGAGTATATTTATATCTGAGTTATGCAAGTAATTGAAACCGGTGAGGATCCATAGACAAATAATTATGAGGAAGTGTATGATACAGCCGTCTAATGCACAGAAACGCCGTCTCCGCTTTCTCAAAGGACAAAATGATGTAGTCAGCGAAATTGTGGTGTTATTTAATTCAGTCTGCCTGCACCATTACAGGCGGGAGCTGCTTTAATATTTCAGAGGACTTTTGCTATATTCATTTGTAATTTATTGCTAAGCTAGTCAGGTAGATCCCTGATTGGCTGGAGAGTGCGACTCGAGCCGTCATGGGCTGTGGGCTGAAAGGTGCCTGTCCAATGCAGTGCCATAAAGACCTTGGATCCCATCCCAGGAAGCACGAAGCACAAGGCCAGGATAGCACCCTGGATGGGATGTCATCAAATACAGTGGGTTATTAATCCATCCATCCATCCATGTCGCAGCCGCTTATCCTGAACAGGCTTATAGAGGGCCTGAAGCCGACTGACAGGGTGCGAGGGAGAAGGACTCCTTCCAGCAGATCTTATTACAGTGAGATGTTAATTACTTTAAGAACAAAATTGCCGAGCCTGCCTGAATTGTCATTTCTGAAAGATAATTGTCATTGTTTTAGTGGATAGAAGGATTACCAACTTAATCTTGCTTTATGGCAACTTCACTAGAACTTTTAGCAGGGGAAACATGTAATTGTTCTATTGGGAGTATTTTAGATTCAAAATATTTAAATACCCATCTGAGTCGATAAGTTGAAGCTAATAAGATTAGGCAGCAAGGGTGTCCTTAACTGGAGAACAGCAGACATTCTCAGGAAAATCAAGCGCAGAAACTGGACCACAATGATTCAGCCAGTACAAGCAAATACAAATATCTGGGCCGTGTGATTCATACTGCCATAGATCATTTTCTACCATAATGAAAATCTAAGGTAAAAGTCTCTGGTAAAAAGCAGCAATAAAATCAAATCTGGCCCATTGACAGAATATTAAGCACGCAAAACAAACATTTAAAAAGTTGTCCTGGTTCTGTGCTTATGTTTTTTTTGGAGCAGACCATGAGCCAAGAGCAAGTGGAGCTCACATTAGCCAAAGATTGCATCCTTTTTAACAATAACTACTCTGTTTCACTTCATGTACCTTATGTAGGTTTGTAAATAGGTTACTGGGAAAAGGGCAATAATAACAAGTTGATGTTTTTAAAATCCTATATTCAAATGTGGAAGTAAAGCAGTCCAATGGTGTAACAATTAATGGTAAACCTTCTCCTAAATAAACACAAAAATATGGACCTAATACGCTTTCAGGCATGTGCTTCACGTAGATCCTCAAAATAGTTACAGTATGTAACATTCTGGTAGAATCATTCAAATAATTACTCATTAAAATATGTAAATGCTTTTTGAAATGCTGAGCTTTAGACTGCATTCTACATGAATGATGCTTAGTTGATACTACACTTCCTGAAGGTCCATTTCACTTGCCGGCCCCCGCCAGCTGTTTGTGACCATAGACTTTCATGAATTATTTTCACTGATATTGAGCTCTGTAAGTCAAAGAAGTCGATTGTTTTTTCACGGTATAACTATGTTCATCATATGAGGCTGTCCCAAAATGTGCCAGATTATTTATGCTGATCTAGTTCAAGCGACATACTTCCGGCAGCTCATCCGACAGTGAGGGTCACAAGAAGCCTGGGGTCTTTCTCAGGAGGCAATCAAGGAAAGGAGGTCCCAGGATGGCATGACCTTTCATCACGGGACTCACATATCAGCAGCTAAAAACATGCCTTTGGTTTATGAGAAGGCGCAGGGAGCGTATGCCAACTAAACATGTGGGGGGTGGAAACCCAACGCAACACCCAGCTGGCCTCATTCACCTGTAAGCATTTTGCTTCTTAAGATGAATTTATACTTCACTTTTCCATGTGATTTTGGTTATGGAAGAGGGTAGGCGATCTGAGGCTGTGGACGGCTGCCGTCGGTGCACATGAAGATCAGATATCAGAACGCACGTCCATGTGTATCGACTGCGCATGCGCAAGATAATTTATTAGATATTTCCAGTAGGTGGCAGTGTGGTCATTCATAGATCGGTGGTCAACAGCAAAAGAGTAGAAGAAGAATACTGTAGTTGTTGTCATGGTAGTAATTATGGTCATCAGCTGTAAGAGGTGGGTCCAGAGTACCCGCATATCATTTTTCATACTGTCCAGATGGTATAATGAGGTATTTTTGAAAGCGGCACAATTCTGGCATTTTGCAATCTTGGCGATAAAAATATGATGAGCGGGGCAGTGGGGGGGTATTTTTTTGTGAAAAGGATTTCAAAGTACCATGGTATGCTAGTAATACTGCCCAAGCTCAAACCCGCGACTTCAAACTGTTGGTAAATTTGGCAAGTTTACCAATTTCACTACACTGCCTGCATTTGTGTTTGCTGCCCTCTCCTGGTTGGTGGAATATCACTGCTGCATGCAAGCGTCGACCGCGACCATCCGCATCTGCAGCCATATGTAGCATGAACACAAGCTGCCGTGCACAAGCCCATCTTCAGCACGCAAGCGCACAAAGAAAAGTATGTATCTAATCACCGAAGTCCAGAAAATCGTGTGACGGAACTTTCACACTAACCTGCCCTCAATTGCTTCATTTTTATAATTGTTTGTAACACAAATCAGGTCACCTTATGGTCTCAGCCGCAAAACAGACATTAATTGGAATGCATCCTGGTATCGGTGTGCCTGCAGCCGAAATGTGACTTCATAATCCACCAATTAGGGCTGTTCCTGCCCCTCCACGTCGGGGGGGACCTCGCCTGGGAAGTAGCATCCAGCTCAGATGTTTCTTCCTGCCTTCAGGGAGACTGGGCTCCGCATGGCTAGTTGCCTCAAAGTCTCATATGCGCCTTGGAAACAGCAGCTGATCACGCTGCACTTTTGACACCTCTTCACTGAATAAGCCCAGGGGCTGCGATATGAAGCGGGAGCCGGCCCATTAGAGAATCCCTCATTTTTATTTAAGACATTGATGTGTCTCTCAACATCTCTTTTATGAAAACCACCTTAATCATTCTACCAGCCTGTAAAAAAAAAAGAAAAGAAAATCGATCGCCACTTGAAGGCAATCTTTAATATGTTTCCCCCTTTGTTACTTTAATGAAAAACAGACAGAGCCTGTGCACTGGGTATGGATGTCGACCTTCCTGGACTGTTGGTATGGAGTTATTAAAAAGCCGTTTTCAGGACTGTCCCCAATGCTGAGGCCGGGAGATGGAATTCAGCACGAGATGGTCTCTCGACATCGTTCATAATTTATTGCATCGTACCATGAGTCGTACAACACTGGAGAGCACATGACTGCCGAAGCGGTAATGTTTGCATCTGAATAATGCATAACACAACAGGACATATTAATATATTCATATTAGAGCTTGCTGTGACCTCACAGAGAGTCAGTCGTCTCCTTCCGCCCTTTGATGACATTCCCTTTCTTAGTGTTTTCACACACAATCTCCAGTGAGAGAAGGGGATCATGTGGATTCTGACTTACCATTTAACTTAAATAATTACAATCTTCAACAAAGGAGCAGGGCAAGTCCATTTCTTATTTGTGTCTTTGGTTTCCAGCTTCAAAGTCTCCTCGGGTTACTTTTTGGTACAAATTTTGGTTCCTTTAGGGACTTAATGTAGATATTCAATCGTGAGCTGCTTTGCAGCAGCTTAATTTGTCAAATATTTTGCTTAATTTTCTACATTTAGTGAAATATATTGAGCAGGAGCAAATGATGCAGGTTTGGGGTCTGTCCTGACCATTAGGCATCCATCCATGCATCCATCCATAAAAAAATCTACATTTATCTGATCTTTCTTTGAAAAAATACTTTTTCTGTGCCAGTTCTTTCTAGTTTTCATAGTGAGTGTTGATATTGTTATACTGATATTGTTTCTCAATTGAACATGACCTGCCCTTTGATCCATGCGATAATTAAGCCCGATGCATGATACCCTATGAACTGTCCTCCATTCAACCAGAAGCGTTCAGGATATTGTGATAAAGGCCGCTTGGTCGTTTACATGTTTACAGCTAAACGCACTTAATGAGAAGGTGCCTACAGCATGTGCAGAATGCTGGTGTGAGGGTTGGGCAGCGTGGGAGACAAGGCCAATAAGAGTTAAGAGTGCAGTCAGCTCGAGAAGCGCCCTGGAGTAACTTCCTGGGGAAGCATCACCAAGCGATGGTAATGAAACAAAAGCTAAAGAACCACAAACAAATTTGACAATGGGGGATCTAAGCCATCTGTGTATGCATTGGCCTGTGGTATTGAATATGCATAACGACCTACTGTGACTGTGACTGTGACCTACTTTATTTTATTTTGTTTGCTTGCATTCTGGGTGTCACTTTGGCTCATTGCTTCGTACTACTGCTGCAGATATTGAGGGCTTCGGGTTTGGAACCTCCTCCATGTCGGCTCTCATCTGCTCCCTCTATCTCTGCGGGTTTCCTCTCATAACCGCGCTGTTCGGAATACTGCCCGCAGTGTGTCCCGTTCAGGGTGTCCCCAGCCTTGTGACCCAGCACAGACTCCAGGCATACTGGGATCATAAGCTGAGTTTGATGTTTGGGCATTTGGTGGGAGGGAGGGGCAAGAAATATGCACGTATCTGATGCACATATAACCTCATATTTTGTCTAATCACCCCCCGCCAAATCCATCGATGGCTGTGGTGCTGTACTGGGTTAGTCCCTTTCAATTGAGTGCATGGTAGGAAGTATGCATGCTACCACAGTCTGCACTGCACAGTAGCGCAGTCTACACGGTAGCTCAGTCTGCATGGTAGCAGTCTGCATGGTAGCGCTGTCTGCGGCAGTGCCCTCACGAGTGTCTACTGTTCATTTTACCTTTAAGTAGACATCGCATAAATGTGTCAGATGAACACCAGGTTTCAGTTCTCTTGGCTGCATTGTGTCTTTCACGCCTGAGAAAACACGACATTAAAAACTGAAAGAGAAGAAAAGCCAAGACTAATGAGAAGTGCAGGGGCAAAGTGCATCCCGAAAATGCATCTCTTATAAGGGCTGTATGGGATTACAGCAGGGTTATATCCTGTTAGTGTGTCTCTAAAAACTAAGAAACAAAGCTGATAGCCTGAGCCTTTTAAAAACTGTTTTTTATATATGTTGCAGCACTGATTGACTGAAGGTAACACACAGGTGGGGCGGTGTGTAGGAATGCCTGGTCTGTGTGTACAGTTGCTGCCTTCCTGTGTGTATGTGTGTGTAGTTTCCTCTATATATCCTGTTTTATTGCCCAGAACATTCAGTCGGGTGAATCAGTGTGTGAGTGTGTACTCTGTGATTGACCGGCACCTTTGTACGCTGCCCTGTGCCTTTCGGGGATAAAGCCCAGGCTCTGTGTGGCCCTGTACTGGATGAGCAGTCATTCCGCATGGATGGATGCACAGCTCTCATTTTATGGTTCTGGCAGCTGAAAAGTCACTGAAAGCTCCGCCCAGCCACTGACTCTTCTAGAGCGGATAGACGGAGGGAGAGCAGGCAGTGAGGGATTTCCCATTGGTCATTTCAGACCTTTTCACTGCTGGCTGGGGTTAGCGGAACCCAATGGGAGTGTGACATCTTCATCTCGCTGCCCAGCCCACCTTTCTTTCGTTTGGGACTTCTTTTGGTGAGCCATTATTATTCCAAAATCCTGATTCATGGATCCCTGAAAGCTTGATGAGGCAATATTGTGCTGGTGCTGGTTCTGGAGCCGTAATACTCCATAGGGCTGAGGCTCCTGGATCTCAGAGGAGACTGCTGGGATGGAGATGGTGATAAGGACTTGGTAGGGATTCAGGAAGCTCCCCTGTCCATTATTCCAGCAGAAGGCTGAGGGTGGCATAAAAAAACTGAGCCGTACCATGCATGGACCCTAGTTACAGTGCGGTTCCAATTCCCTTCGGTTTTCCACTGCAGAAGGGTCGGCTCAATAAAGGTGTTGCCGGGTTATCAGAGGAACAGTGACGTAAAACTGAAGAGATGTTTATATTTAGCATGTGATTTATTTACATGGTGTGCATCATGATTTAATGTGAGGATCACTGCGTTATATTAGCATCAAACACTAACAGAATTAGCATCCACATGTGTAAATTGGCATTATGAATCCATTCCCTTCCGCTGTTGTATAGTGATTTTTGTAGAAGGCTGGAATTTTAAGTTCCAAGTTATCAGGAATGTATCACTACAGTACAATACGATGTGCGATACTACTAATAATGAATAACATATTGACCATACGCTTTTCTCCTTCGGATATGCATATCAATGCAGATCACTGGTATCTCCATAAATGTTGACCAATCGGAGGGTGGCGACATCACTGGCTTGGTTTGGTCATGCTTTTGGCCCTGCTAGTCGGCGTAGGTATGGCTCGCCTGCTGGCCGTTATGGAAAAGTGCCATGAGACGGGACTGATAGCTGTTGTAAATGATAAAGGCCTCTTCCCCCAGCCACACACACCCAAATACAAGATCTACTGCCCTACAGTACAGAACCAAATCAATGTGGATTAATTTATTTGTTATTTATTTGTGTAGTGATTAAGGCCTCTTAAGACAATTTAAATTATATTTACAAGTACAAGTTCTTTTAAAGTAAAAGTTTTCCGGAGTTTTGAAAATAAATCCCTTATTGGCACTGTATGTATCCATGTCACGTCTTAAATGGCACCTTCTGACGATTCTGGCCCTCTGGAAAATGGCTGTGGTCCTATCAGAGTCTGATGAAATATAGGGCCATTGACAGTGGGGAATGGTCCTTGAAATCAAGCACTGGAAATAAAGTATGAACAGATAGCCCTTTCGTTTGGCTAGTGTGTAGGGGGACCCATGGAAAACAGAATTTATCTGCAGCCGTCGGGCACATGACAAATTATGGATGGTCACACCTGCTGATGTGCGGTACATTAATCCGTTTGTTAAGGTGCATTGACATATGACTGGGCTTGTAAATCTTTGCGGCGAGACTGAACCAGATCAAAGTGTAATGGGAGCCGGATGTTGCCGGAACGATCAGGCTCTTTGATAGTTTGTACGAATCTAAAGAGGTCAAGTGGCAAAAACATGGGTTGGATGTTGATTGTAAGTAAGCTCAAATACAAAAAAAAGAAAATAATGGTTAGGAAAGCTATGCATTTCAGTTTCAGCACTGCAAGAAATTATTTTAACATCAACATATGAGGTTTGATGAAATGGCATCTTTGAACTGTTTTACTGTGTATGATTGCCACGCAATGGACTGTCATCCCATAAAGGGTATCCCCAACTTTATGCTCTTTGTTTCCTGGATGGATGGATTATCATTGCATTGCTTACCAAATATTTTACTTTTAGATTACATTTTACATAACAGGCAGATGCTTTTGTCCAAAGAACATATAGGTGAGGTAAATAGCACATTGTAAACATACGTGCCTTCATGGAGTCAACTAGGCATACAGTACAGTAAGTGCAACTAGGGTGAGTTTGCAGTAAAAGCCCAGGTACAGGCGTAAGCCATACTGTAGCAGAAGCTGTGCAACAAACCAAGAACCTAATAAACCTAATGAACAAAAGTGCAACATGAGAACATTATGTAATGTAAATATTCGTCAGGTTAGTAGAGGAGTTCATGGGACAGATGGGTCTTAAGGTTTCATGAAGGTGGAGAGGGAATCTGATGATAGGTTGGCAATTCATTCCCCCATCGGGGAACCATTGAAGACAATATTATACAGAAAGTAACATATAATTCCACCAATTTACATTACCAACCATAATAATTGAAGAGAACTTTTTCAAAGACAAAGTACTCACTCCTTTTCAGCTTGTTCATACTATTTTTTAAAGCTACGCTTGAAACTTTAATGGTAAGTGCCCAACTACAGATTCTTCTAGTTGGAAAAAACATCTGCGTCTTGGTGGTAGTTGATTGTCATGAACGTGTTCTGCATGACTAAGGCTACCTTACTGCAACATGAACACTTAGGTCCCGGTCTCAGAATGTACACGTAGTAATGTGTTTTCTTGCTACTTGCAATGTTGTTGTGGGAGACAGAGCGGATGAGTAATATCATCCATCTTGGGCCATAAGTTAAGTTAATAAACTTGGTCGGATGTGGTTGGGGGTGAGATGGGGGGATTCAGGGCAATATTGTTACTCTTTTCTTCCCCAGTACTTTCTTTTCTGGGAGTTCAAATCAAAACTTACTAAATTGCAGGGTGTCACAGAGCTTGTTGAGGTGTTGAAGGTTCGACCTGACCATGGAAGACATTCTTTCAACAACACCAAAAAAAAACCAAAAAAAAAAACCAACAGATTAGATCATCGGAGCAAACTGAAGTGACCTTTAAGCATAACTGGTTGTTTGTATTTTTGTTGTACCAGATGAAGGAATCATATGTACATATAGTCCAGTTTAATAATTTATAAATCTAGGTGTTACATTGGACTGAATTAATTTAAAAAGTGAGGCATAGAATGTTAGTGGAACAGGAAAATTGGTGGAGGTGTCACATGTCATTACAGTCTCCCCTTCTGAAGAAAAAAAAAACAAAAAAACATTGCTCTCCAGAAGTATGAAAAAGGTACGGCTTGTAGCTGGTGTTTCCTAATGGCTTTTGGTTCAGCCGCACACGTCAACCACAAGGGGTTCGCCTCCCACAAATGATCACAGAGGCGGCATCACCTGAAGTAACGGTGTCTAACCGCTTTCAGGTGCTTCCAGCTTTAGAGCCGGATGAGACTGGGGAGGCAGGTGGGCCCTTGGGCACCAATGAGCCGCCTACCCCCAGGAGGAGGGAGGTTGTGGTAGTAGGGGATTCAATTATATGAGGTGTAGATAGTTATGTGTGCACCTGTGATAGACCATAGAAGGCCCAGGTAGGGGACCTTCCGGATCGGGTGGACAGGCTATTGGCCCCAGCCGGGGTGGATCCAGTGGTCGTGGTGCATGTTGGCACCAA
>JAABNY020000129.1:18955991-18968008 GCA_015164015.2 Brevimyrus niger
CAGGACGTATTCTCAGCCTAAAACTTCAATCTCACCTTCTCAACCACAGTTCAATTCATCTTATATTAATACAGTACCCTGACCAGGACAGTCACCCACTGCGCTGAACAGCATTAAATAAAGATTTACCAACAACACCACAATAGACAAATATAACAGCAGTTAACACTTATCCATCCGTTTTCTGAAACCGCTGAATCCCAACCGGGGTCACAGGGTGGACCGGAGCCTTTCCTGGGAACAATGGGTGTAGCTGGGATTAGCCCTGGGCAGGTGCCAACACACCACACTGCACACATACACATACACACACACACACACCACAGGACACATACACAACTACAGGGCCAATTTAGACTCACCAATCAACCTGTCCTGCACGCTTTTGAACTGTGGGAGGAAACCGGAGAAGCCAGGGAAAACCCACAGAAAGAACTGCACACAGAAGTGAGCCAGACCCAAACCCAGGACCTCTTTGCTGTGAGGCAGCAGGGCAAACCACTGCACCTCTGTGCCACCCCATTTAGTGCTCATATACAGTATAAAGTTTGACCAGAATAACACCCAGAAAACAGCAAGGGAGAGAGAATGCAACTCTTAGGGTCCGTAGAAAGAAACACATCAAGGGAAAGGGAAGCCGTGTTTTAGACGCACGTACAGAAGAGCAGCGCAGGAGCAAAAGAAGTGCAGTTAGGGTTCTTTTATGAAAAAAAAATGCTTTATTTTCTTTTTCAATGCATGTAAGATCACTGACAATAAGCACCATAAGGGAAACTCAATTACAACACATCACACCCTTATCTGCCAGCAGCCCCTGTCCACTAAGATAACCAACAACAAATATTCTTCTTGCTGTGTTTTTCTACCATATTGAACTCCCCTGAGGAAAGCAGGTTCTGGTCGGATGACAGTTCCCTTTGCATTGAAGGGCTTGCAGAATGTTCTTCCATGGTTTATTTGTCAGGTGACATCATAACTGTCTGCCTTCTCTTCTAGCATGAAAGAGGTGATGGGCTTTTCTCCCAGCTCAACCCTTTGTCCTCTGAACCTGTATGTACTGCAAGCAGCAGGTGCAGCCCCTGCAATGTAGGACAAAGACACTTTTGCCATTTTCCTAACCTTGGATGCAAATCCATTTGTATTCATCATAGTGATCACTGGCAGTTCTGAGATATTGGTGTTCATAGTTACATGCCAGTTACATCCCAGAATCAACATTGCAGATGTTTAACAGTCGCACGGAAGGTGATGAGGTCGACAAAATAGGTCATTAGTGAGCTCGAGGCTCAGAGATATATGATTATTTTTAATGGATTTTAGGGCTGACTTCAAAGTTTGCGCAAACTCCTCAGCAAGACAGCTCCTGAGCTGATAGTTCTGATAATGAATTAGTACTTGTGATGTTATGTGTCTGAAACTATCGCATTTTAAACCCAGCTGGATTTTGGCTGCAGTGAATTGAGGAGCAATGGCACTGAGTACATCAAAGGTATGAACTGCTGTAATGAGTGATAAACTTATATAGCCCTTTTGAGCAAGAGATGTTGGAAAAGTTGCTCCAAAAAGCTTAACTAGGTGGGGGAGGTGGGAGGGGGCACAGCAATGAGGAAGCCCTGAGGACCAGCACCTCAACACATGGGGCATGTGAAGCCAGAGTGATAGCACTGGGGCGGGGGGGCACAGGCATGAGGAATCCTTCAGCATCAGCACCCCAACAACACATTGGATATGTGAAACCAGAGTGACAGCACTGGGCACCCAGTCCATCTAAAATAAATGACACTGGTCTCCAACCAACTCTGTGCTGCACAGCTATGGGTGTCATGCCCTGCCCAGCCGCTCCTCTTGTTTCCATCCCCTATCCAGCCACGGTTGTTTCATATCAGTACTACCTTTTGTTCCTGCTCTTATGTGATTCACTCCAGCTGCCTCTTGTTCTGTTCCCTTATGATTCTTTGTATTAAAGTGCATCCCAGTCCAGTGCTCCCTAATCGTATAATCATTAAGATCTTAATGTCATCACCACCATATGCCCAAGGTCTTCCCCGTTTCACCCCCTCATGGTCAGTTTTGTTTTGTTGTTCTTAATAATGTCCCTTTTTGTTTAATCCCAATGCCTGCCCTTGCCTCACTTCGATGTCTGGACGTGGCAACTAGCTGTCAGCTTTGTCAACATATGCTAGACTCAACAAGTGAGTTTTGAGCTTTGACTTAAATATTGTGAGCGAGTCTAATAAGTCAAGTAATCACATGGAGATGCTCCTCCAAAACTATTTAACTATATTACTTATTATGGTAATAAAGACGTTTCTGTGAAGCACAATCCCTGCGTCATCCAACATAGGGTCAGTCTTTGAAGTTTAAAATTCTCTTATACTGTATTATCATGCATTTTGTTTCTCAACAAACTGAGCTGATTCAGTAGACTATGCCCATTCTGGCAATGTGTTACATATTCAGCAGGCCAATTCAATGAAAATACACGAAGACATGACTCATAGCTATTAGGAGGAGGGATCCAGAGAACATATTAAATATAAATTTAATTGTGACAGTAAAAATAGATCATCTGTTGGTGTATTCAGGTGTGTCACTAGAAATTCATGAAAAATGGGACTAAGGGGCCTGATCTTAATGAAACTGAATGAGAATACACTATTTAAATTAATTAGTGTGCATTTATGTCTTTATTTTGTTTATGTATTTTTTTTTTTTGGTAAAGCTTCACTAAAACAGCCTTTGCAATATCCTTGGGTATATTCATCAGGGATATTTTTTTGAGAATACCACCAAGGTCTCTTTGGAACAGAAATTATACAGATGTAACGACTACACTTGAGAAGAAAATGACATAGAATTATTAATCACAACCTAACATTTACTCCACTATATAGGACAATTCACAAGCCTGGTAAGTAACTTGAAAGTTTGCATGTGTGTGTGTGTGTGTGTGTGTGTGTGTGGAGGGGAGGTGATTGGTGGTTGGGGATCAGTCTCACTGATTTTGGATAAGCTGGCTGTTCATGGCTGTTCATGGCTGTTCACGTGTACCATGTCCTGTTGAAGTACTTGTGCCCAGGGCATCATTGTCATTGTTTATATTTGATGTGCGTACTGTAATTGTTAGCATTTTTTTGTGGGACAGAAAGAAAGACATGAATGAGACAACAAACAAGACATAAAATGTACAAAGGGCAAAAAACTAATGGAAAAACGGCACACCAGGGGTGGTGTGACCCTTGGCCTGACCAGACTAAGATCTGAGCTGTTCCCTGCTAGGATCCATGCAAGTCTGTCCATCTACCAAGGGCAAACTCAAACAGGAGGCAGACAGAAACCTGCATGGGGGAAAGAAACTTTATGGAGCCGCCTTAAAAACAAATTTAATAATGCATATTCTCTGGTTGGCTACAGCATTCACTTACTGATCGATGTGCTTTTAAAAATTTGATTTATATGTACTGCATATTCACATTAGGTCCTTTTGATTTATATAACCGATACATCATTCTACTGTAATGACTGCAGCACTGAGGATCCAGTTGCGAAGGTAACAGAAAAGGAGGAAAACCAAATGCAAATTCCATAGTACAAACAGGCGGAAAGGCCATGGATCAAAAAGTGCAACAAGGAGAAAATCACCAACTATGAAGCATGATGGACAGAGCAAGACTGGAAGATCAGACAGAAGACATACTTAGGATTTTATATACTGTTTACATATAGAAGACATACTACGGAGTTTATATACAGTCATGAATCAAATGCTCAGCATAGTATGGTGAACCATGCAGTGTCTAGCTGAAGATGAGACTGAATGCAAAGCCCTAATATAAGCAACCGGTGAAAGAAGCTAATTGGTCGCTAGTGTCCAGAGAGGCGGAACCTGTCTGCAGAGGGCGTGGCCAAACTGGAGCTTGGCTAGATGTAGATGTGACGCCAGGAGCATTTCTCTTTCATTGTCTTTGTTTATAATTTGACACGCATAATGCTAGCATAGCTGCATAGGTCAGAAAGAGAAAGAACGGGATAACAAGCAAGAAATACTGCAAACAAGCAAAAGCCACTCTGAAAAGCTCCACCACTACACTGTGCCCACAAAGTAATGGGCAGTCCAATGCATGCTCACCCCACAGCTGGCTTTCCTCACTGGCTGGCACCAGCAGGCCCAGGATCTCCTTTTACCCACAGGGTGTGCCACACTACTGTGCACTGCGTTACGGAGCCCCGGGCTCCAACCAGTTATGCTCATGTCCGGGCTACACACCTCACTGGACCTGGTATTCGAGGCACTAGCAGAGCCAGATATTGTCAGAGAGCCCAGACTAAAATGCTGGAAGAAGGTTCTGTAGTGTCTGGAGTTTGGCTTATAGATTGTTGGGTAGGACCATGCAGAGTGATAGACAGGCTGTGGTATTAGTGGTCTAAGGACTGTGAGGTAGGGTGAGGGGTAGATTGTGTAAGACTAGGGAATGGCTGCAGTGCGACTTGGTCCATTTCGGGCCAAATTAGCACTGCTAGCCAATTACCCTTCAGCGCGAGTTTCAATCTTATGCTTTACCAAGTCGGTCTTATATTAAGTATTTGCATTTATTTCATACATTATTCTGATTGCAATAATCATGTTGGAAGTATCTATGTACAGTACGCTCATCTCACAAGCAACTGTCGTTACCTCCACGTGCCCCCAGGCAGAAGGCAATCACAAAAGATATAAGCAAAGAGAGAGAATCACTTTCAGCAATAAACGCCATGTCTCCACACAAATTTGCATGGGAGCAGAAGTGGTTGATATTCATTGAGAGAAAATAAGCTTGCAAACTGAGACTGGTAACATCGTTTAATCAGTCTCCTTTTGATTATTTAGCACAGGATGTGCAGTTTGGCAGCAAAATCTTTTAAAGCAGAAACGTGTGAGTTCCATTAATGATAAACTTAGCACAGAAGCAGATCTGAGGCTGATGAAACATGAATGTGAGCTGTTATCCCAATATAAGAGCACTAGACTGTATAAATAATGTGATGCATAAGAGTCAAGAACAAAGGAGCAGACAAGAATAAATGAACACGCTGGAGGGAAGACCCAGATCTTTCCTTCTTTGCGTCAACCTAACTACAATAATTAATACATTTCTGTTACCCATATAAGGCACCTCATCCTCTTGATAAGTTAATATAACACACACATTCCAGCTTAATAATGGCCTGGGTTTCAGCACAGAGCACAAAAATACATGCAGATTCAGGAAATTCTACGTTTCGTGACTGGCTTAATTTTTACAAGTAGCCACTTCAGTTTAATAGACTTGAACATTAAATTAAGAAATGTAGTACTCTTGTAGAAGTTTTTGGTTTTGCACACCTTTTAGACCTTTTAGAACAAAAAAGAGTGTATGTGCTTTTCCCAGTAAGTTATACCAAAATATCTAGATTCTAGAACATGGGTTTTCTACCTTGGCTCCACAACCCTCTGGGGCTCCATTTGGCAGCTGTGAGGGGGCAACCAGAGGTGGACTTTACCAATAGGCAAGGTAGGCAATGGCCGGGGCCCCAAAGACTAGGGGCCCCATGAAGACAGAATTTCCAGAAGTTACATTTAAGGACATAATACGATCATATTAATTATAGCAAACGCCTGTAATTTGCATTTTTTTTTCAGGATAGACAAAACTGCCCCCCAACCCGGTTACAATGGGCTATTCCACTTTGGGATTTCATGCTTCCCAGGTCTCTTTACCGCTTCAGTGTGGTGGTAGGCTACCCGTTGTACCACAAATGTATGCAAAACACTTGGTTAAGCAGTTAAACTTATACACTAGCGTGATCTCTGGCCCCCGCCCGCCCAGCTGCTGTATTTTACTGACAGCACTCCCGTGCCCCACCCTGGTCGGTGCATTTTAGCGCAGGAAGCCTGCACTTTGATTAGCAGACTGTTTATGTGTCATCATTTCTAACTCCCTCTCATTTCTCTTTCGGCTCCAGAAAAATAGCTCAAATGATCCACTTAGGGGACCCCTATCCATCAGCCCCTCAGCCCATTCCACCCCTGCGGTGTACACATTTTCAAAAAAAAATAAACCACAGAAAAGAAAGCAGTCCCCCCCCCCCCCATCTATAGTTCATGGTAGGGGGTCCCTTGTTTATCTGTTTTGAAAAATAGCATCATCAGTTTACTAGAAACCATCACTGTGGTGAAAAACAGTGCATTTCTACCTAGCATTGCTGCTAAAATATGTAAGCTAAAAGAATTTATATTTCTGATAGATATTTTTTGGAGTATTTGGTATCCATGCTTATGCTAATGTTGGCGAGGCTAATCTAACCCCATCATTGTAGTGGCTCTTAATGAGCCAAAGTTGTGTAACTACTTGCCAATGGCACACAATAAATGATCTTTTGTGTCATTAACTAGGTAAGATTAGCGACACTCAAATGCTTTTGATCATTTTAAGATGTTTTAAATTGAAAAGACTGAAGGTGCCTCCCGCCATCAAAAAACAGCATGGATGTCACGACCTTAGCAACTGCTAAATATTTCATCTTTAGGCAGCTGTGTCTGATTCATGTGCAGAAACTTCTTATAACCTGTTATGTAACTTTCATTAATTCAGCGGAGTGATGCTGCAAACTGAGGCAGTTTAAATAGTCAACGCACACAGAACTATGGACACATTAAGGCCACTGCTTCGTGTTGATTGAAGGTTTTACAAATCAGAAAAGGCAAGAAACTGACAGCATGGGATCCAGTGTGTAATTCTTACTCCAAAAGCCAAATCATCATGTAAGTTCAGGGCGATCCAGAGAGTAGGTGCAAACAGACATTTGGGGGACAAGCTGAATTTAAAAAATATGAAATAAACCAAGAGGTCAAAGACCAGAGGAAACTCAAAAATGAGAGGGGGGACTTCGTTAGAAGGTGGGTTTAAGTTGTCACAAGTAATATGGCACAAGTGTAACGGGAGCAGAGTAGTGCCTTAGTATTCAGGTGAGGGAGTCTCTGGCAATCCTATGGGGGAGAATTTGCTTTTGAGAAAGCAAGACGCCTTTATTCCCCATGTCAAGGAGTCAGTCAACCTGCGAATCTGTCAGGGCTAAAGATACTGTTTCTCAAATGCCGCTGTTGTATAATCTGAGAGAAAATACTTTAAGCACACTGACCATTATATAAAAACAACAAAAAAAGAAGCGTCTATGTTTTTAGGAACTGACATTTTGAAACGTATGTTTATGACAGCTTTGCATAACACAGGACCCATAAAAATCCTCAGCACTTTCTCTGTGACTTTAAGGGTGAATTCAGAAACAGTTTATGTGAAATCCTCAGACGAAGAGGATGCCGTCGATGAGGAAGCTGCCTGGGGAATACAATTAAACCTTAATAGAAGTGGAAGACCTTCACAAGCTAATAGAGAAGAATGTGGCCGACCTGCTTCTGAAAATGCTTTTAGGACATGTTTTAGTTATGGAAGGCCTTAATTTTATTTCTCAGTCAGCCTCAGGTCCAATTATCCAAGGCATGCCGCAGTCACATTTTCAAAGGCACACTATTCAAATGGATGACACTGTAATTTCAGATCTGGCGACAGAAGCGTGTGAAACCAGTCCATTAGCTTAGCCTCACAGGGAGGAGATGCTCCGTCCAGCTCCTACAACAGAAGGGAGTGCAGGTTTCAGTAGTGGAGCCCACTGATTATGTGCTTAGTGTGCAAGATCAAAGAAGCTTCCAGTACAGACTTAGTCTGAAGTCATTACTGCAGCTTCTAAGTAAAAGGAGATTCAGGACATTGTCTTATTCCAGAGTGACAGAGTAGCCTGGATCAGTGCCTAAACTCAATACGACTTATTCTGCGACGGCACACATTATAGAGCCAATGAGTTATTAAATGCTAATGACTTAAACATTGCTCTCATTTTTATATGAATAACTTTGATGTCTGTAATCTTCTTGAAAGACGACAGAATTATGGGGTTTCACCTAATGTAACCTCATTGCTCGGGTCTTCGACATTCTTTATAAGACTTCAGAGAACATAAAAAAGTTCAGGTATAGCATTGTGCCCGAGTAATTTTTGTATTATTGGTAAAGCTAAAGAAAGGATTTTTTTTGTTCCAGTATTTGGCAGACATGTCTAGAGTACAGTGCATTGAATATTTCTCTGATAAATAGCCTTACAGTCTTTATAATAAGATACAGCCGGGGGGCCCCTGTTCCACCACAAATGATTCAGCTCAAGAGCTGTGTGGTAATTAGCACAAGGAGTTGAATCAGGTGTGTTAAATGAGGGGAAACCCAAAAATGTGCAGGGCTCTGGCCCCCAGAACTGGAGTCGGACACCCCTGAGATGCTGTGTCCCTTAACAGAGAAGCTGAGACATTGGCTGCCATGTCTATCAGTCTATCCTTCTTCTTTAGATCTGGCACCTTTCGACTTGGCTCTCTGCCTGCAGGCCTCAGTAAAGAACAGATGCTTCACTGAAAAAGGTGTGTCTGAATTTAGCATCCCGCGGAAGGGTTGATGGAAAGGCACAAGAGACCTTGCCTTTGCTCCACCTTCTTCCCCTTATTGTTGCCCAATTCATCTGACATTTTTCCATGAACACTTTACATAGTTAAGAGAGAGCACATAGTGAGCCTCACCCACCCTAGTTTCTTGTTATTTTGTGAAACGAACAATAGGCTATTGCACTTCTGTTGCCATAATTACAGTTATTTGGGTTTCAATTAGTTGCTCAAAGCACAATACCTGAGCCTGCTAACTCAGGGTCATACGGCATGACCACATAATTTGGAGACTTTACCTTCTGGAATCCCAGTGACAGTAAACGGGTTTGATTGTACTAAGTGAGAAGCATTTGACATTTAGGGAAGCTTCTAGATGCATTATGAGTTTGTGATTTTTGGTGGAGGAATATATCACTCTTTTATCAACAAATGACCTTAAGGATAAAGGCAGAGTCATGGTCGTGTACGGAGGGAAAGCCTGCGACCTTTGCTGAGACTGATCGTTTCATGGCTGGTGGACCCTTCTGGGTGGTCATCCTTTAGTATTCTCTCCCTCACAGGTAGGGGGCAGTGGCCCCTTCTGGGTAATTATCCATATATGCAGAAGCCTCACATGTGCAACTGTGTTTCCTTTCCTCCTTCTTCCATCTACCCAACATGGACCTCAACAACAGGGTTATCCAACTCACGGTCCTCGAGGTCCGAGCACTGCTGGTTTTCCAGCCATCCTTTCCCTGTCAGTCAGGTGTGAAGCCTCTGACTAATCAGTAATTATTAAACAACTACCTGTGAGAGCTGAAAACACAGCCTGGATTTGGAATCGAGATCCAGAGCTGAAGAACCCTGCTCTAGAAAGTGAGCATGTTTGTCATGTTGGAGCAGCATTGGTTTCAAAGCACCCCCACCATCGAGAATTTGCAAACAGTGGAAGCCTGTTTGCAAACTGAAAGGACTTGGACGTTTTTTTAGAACCCTTGGCTGTATATTAAGGTGCAGGACACACACAGAGACACAGACACACACACACACACACACAGACACACGTCTCACTTGTCTCTTTCACTGAAAGCTCCATTCATTTGTGTATGCTTCACAACCTGTTACTGTAAAATAACAAGTCATTGGGGACTGACGGCTGGTTCCGTGGGTTAGGACTGTGTCCTAGATCGGATGGTCACCACTTCATTCCGGCCCTTAACCCCCAGCTCCGGGGATGCTGCGTTCTGGCTGACCCTGTGCTGTGCTCTCACCTCTCCATGTGTCTGTGTGTAGGCTGGAGAGCCTAGTGGGGTACAAACTGGGGATCAATCAAGTAGCACTATTTTATTAAAAGAAAATCTGCCTTCTTACTGAAAACACCTAAAACATACCAAACTTCTTTCAAAAGATACTTTAATCACAATATTTTTAATCTTTTTATATTGGTAAGCAGCTCATTTCCAAAAATCGATGAGAGCAGCTACCAAGGAAATTTAATAGCTGTATGTGGGCTTAAAATGAGAGTAAGAAACGGCTGCAATGGTACAAATATTTTGCTTCTTTAAATTCTGCAGACGGTTACCTTTCATTTGCAACGTTGCCATTAATTTATACACCAATATTTCCCTTTACTGTCATCTCAATGCTCTATTAAGAACCTGCATTAAACCCTCGCTAGGCAGAGATATGTTGAAAGTGAAACTCAGGAAGTTGTTCTGCTTGGGTGGGCATTGACAACAAACATAAAGTTTATGAGCACTATTTGTCATTTATTCTCTATTTATTCTCTATTGCCCTTATTTAATGTGCCTAGGACTCCTATGCACCAACATAAACAATAAATCAAAAAAAGGGCAACGTCCACAGGAGCTTACAGCTGCTGCCAGGGCGGCATGGTGGTGCAGTGGTTAGCACTGTTAGCCTCCCACCTCTGGGACCTGTGTTTGAGTCTCTGCCTGGCTTACATGTGTCTGCAGTTTGCATGTTCTACGCTGTTACTAAATTGGCAATAGATGTAAGTGACTGTGCCCCCTTGCTAAGGAGGTGCTGAACTCTACAGAGCCAGCAGTGAACTACAGTTTGTGCAGCTGGATGTTTTTTTTTTTAAAACCACACTCACCTGACCAACGATTTCTGAAGTCTACCAGCATGTTAATATTCCAAACAGAGGGGTGGACAAACATTCTGCTGATTAACAGGGTCGGTCCAGTGCAGGGACAGACTGCAGTCTGGCTGCCTTAAGCCTTCAGTTTCAAATGCACAGATTGGAACTTATTCAAAGAGGCTGCTACAGTATGTGTGGTGACCATTAACTCGGAGGCCTAAATGGCATCTGTTACATCAACAAGTGCACCAATAATGCGATGGTCTCCGAGACCACTACCACTGCAGCTGAGCAGACCCTGTGGATGTCAGTGGAGGTGTGTGCACTGCTGAAAGCTTTGAAGATGAGGTAGCACCAGAGCTGGATTATGGACCAGGCCAGGAGGACCACTGCCTGCCCCTGGGCCTTGGACTGGAGGGGGACCCAGAGCACTAGTGGCTGTGAGCTGCAACTTCTGTAGTGTGAGCTACACACTGTGATCCTCAGATACAATGAGTTCATCACCAGGCCCCTCTGCATATGGAACAATAGGGCCCCCCCAAGGACCTTTAACATACACATCAGAAATTAACCATCAGGGCCCCCATAAGCCACGCAAGTTAACTACCAGGGACCCTGGTGGGCCCTGGCATATAGAGTTGGAGTTGACCCTCTTTGACATTGGTCCTATGACATACTCAGGTTATTGAGGGAAGGGCCCTAAAATGCAGGTGCCCAGGGGCCTCACAGGACCCTGATCTGGCCCTGGGTAGCTCATAGGACAGGTATAGCTAATCTGTTCCTTGGCATCAGGAGCAAAAGCGTGCATATGTTCACAGAATTCGTGGCCACCTGTAACACAATAGAGACTCCCAGCGCTTGTGGTGGGTCGTCCTTTACAAACTACAGGACGTCACCATCAGCCTGTGACATTCCTCCTGGAGGAGCTGAATGACTACTACGCAAGAGCACAGAATGACATGTGAGCAAAGATCACCACCTTGCTGAGGAAAAGCTCCTATATCGGTCCACAGCCGATGTGTGGAGAAATTGATCAAGAATGACTCTATGCAAAGCTGCTGGAGCAGACTACGTATATTGTGTTGCATTTTTACATTTACAACATGCTCTGCTGCTGACACTACCCTGCCCCTATTTGCATATCACTATTTTCCAAAAGCCACAAGGGAAACTGGTACTGTTGTGTCTCAATCTCTCCCGTGTATGTCGATCCTTAACGTCCTGACCTCAATCTCTCCCATATATCTCGATCCTGGACGTCCTGGCCTCAATCTCCCCGTATATCTCGATCCTGGACATCTTGGCCTCAATCTCTCGTGTATCTCGATCCTGGACATCCTGGCCTCAATCTCCCCCGTGTATCTCGATCCTGGACATCCTGGCCTCAATCTCCCCCGTGTATCTCGATCCTGGACATCCTGGCCTCAATCTC
>JAABNY020000129.1:18984615-19007507 GCA_015164015.2 Brevimyrus niger
CGGCTGGCCTGGGAACGCCTCGGGATTCCCCCAGAGGAGCTGGAGGAAGTGGCCGGGGAGAGGGAAATCTGGGTCTCCCTCCTGAGACTGCTGCCCCCGCAACCCGACCTCGGATAAGCGGGAGACAATGGATAGATGAATGGATGGATGGATATATATGAAACAAAGCCATGAATTTTGGACCGGGTAAAGTTACCTGCTGTAGCATAATGCAGTAAATCTCTGTGAGAAGGGGGTTGAAGCAGTCTTGGGATAGACAGTCATGTGACCAAAGTTTGTGTGCCTATTAATTCCACTTGGCTGCTGTGTATAAATTAATGTATTGGATGCATCCAAAATCACATACTTGTGCGCTATGTAGTAGGAGAAATATAGTATGCAAAGTTAGTAGTAAGTCTGAATCTTCAGTATGGATGCCGCAATACTGTAGGTGAAAGGTACCCAAATGACATTCTGTCAAATTCTGAGGTGTGTAACAGATGGATAGTATTCTTCCCTCAAAGGCATTGGAGTTGCAGGGAGAGTTGAAGAGCTTTAGTTTTAAAAATATGTCAAGATGGTGGGGGAAATGTCGTCTCTCTACAAGCATAAGCAGAAAACAACACCCAGATACATAAGTAGACTCAAATATAAATTATGTTTCTTTGACAGTTTTGTACAATTTTTAACTTCAGTGGGGGTCAATATGTGAGACAGCAGCCACAATATGTCCCAGTGCATGCATACTCTGCTCATGCATACAGACAGTACACAGTATGCCATGCTTATACTGAATTTCAGTGCATACTGTGTAAGTATGTGATTTCAGATGCACCCATTGTGTTCGTTTCAATTTCCAGTAACCTGTAGGAAATCATAAAACTTTATGAACCACATCAGATCACACTGGATCAGAACTGGATCAGCTGATACTGCACACTCACCTGCTGATAATTGGATTTCTGCTTAAACTCGTTTGGTTTTCACATCCTGGATTGGCAGCCAATTGACCTTAGACCCCTGGCAGTTTTTTTTCCCTTGATAGTGGGGGGGGGGGGGGTCGTTCTGGCTGATTCTGTCTGCAAACCCTGCTCTGTATCCGTTCATATGTGTATATAAAGTGCTTTGAGGCAACTATTTGACAGAAGGCAGTTTTAAAAAGGACAATTGATTGAATTTAACAAGACTGAGTTGAATTAACATTTCCTCTCCCCACTCTTTGCCCGAATCCATCCAATATTCATTCAGTCCCCTTCAAAGAGGCAGTTTACATATTTATAGTTTATGCTGCTCAAGTTATCATTTCCAGGCCTATTTCCTCATGAAAAGGAGACTGATTCAACAAAAAGAAGAGCCCAATCACTGCTCAACCTGATGTCACATGATTCTGTCTGTCGTCCAATTAGAGACTGTTTCCTACCTGCTCCGAATCAGTTGCATAATAAACAGTTGCTCTTTGTAAAACATGTTAGTGAATGGATCATACTCTTTATCCAACATGGGACGCAAGGATTCTATTTGCAAAATTTTTTTTTTATTGTTAGAAAGATTTTTTTTGTATAAAAATGAACATGCTCACACGTTTTCCAATGTGTTTTATAGAGAATTCAAATATCCAGGCACTGCAATGATCTATTTTTTTTATATATATATATATATATATTTCAATACATAAAGACATTATTGATCCATACGAATAAAATACATTTACTTGCCATTTCATTTGGTCAGCAGTTACATTTTCTGTTTTGCATCCCAGACAGTGTTGAAAGTGAGAAAATAATGGAAAGTGGAACCACTTAAAATAAAAAAATAAAAAAAATATTGTTTACACAACCACAAACAATCACACAATAGTTATTTCAGGAAAACAAAAAGAAAGGACGAGAAATTAATTTCGCCTTAATTCCACCACATCTGCTGCTGTTTCTGCAGGGAGGACTAGCTGAGTGGTGAAGATCCCCAGAAGTGATCTGTCAGTGTGGAGCTGCATCCGTCTTGAACCCCCGAGAGCCCTGGGAGTTTTTATTCGAGTCCCTACAGCCTTCTGTTGGACCCTTTTCTGCCTGTGATGGCAGCTCCACCTTAAATAGGATGTCGCCACCTTAAATAGTTTGTTGCCACTCCCCCTGGACACGACTGTCCATCACCACAGGACACCAGTCAGGAAGCTCCATAGTCAATATGTTATGAACATGCTTTTTTTTCTTAATTTTTTATCTCAGTGTAATCTTCAGTTTCTTCATATTTCATTGAATCCTTTAATTGATTTTGATCAATCAAAACAAAAAAAAAGAAAAAAAGTATCCACTTAAATAAAAAACTGCCCCAGGCTGTTTTCTTCGAACATGTCTTATAATTAATTACAGCAGGGATGGCTGTGAAGGGCCGCTGTAAGGAGGTTTAGGGCCTGTAACCATGCTGGAACAGGGCAGGATGGCTGACAGGGTTAGTTTTTGGTTGTCCAGCAGTGTAGCCCGGGGCAACCGGCCTCGCTGGCTTGACTGGCGATAGCGGCAAACAGCTAAACACGAAACACAGACGGACCACCCGGAGTCTCCACCGGCCCGGCCCCACCGATGGCGGGCTTCAGCAAAGTGGTACCACTTGACAATGCTCATTCCGCAAGACGTAAACGAAACAGCACGGACGGCATGAGTTCAGACAGGCATGCTTGACCCCCAAAAATAGCAAATACTCAAACACTGTTGCAATGTATCTTCATACCATAATCTTGATTTATACATAAAACTGTAGATGATCTTACTTTTTAGATTTTTTTGGGTGTAAAGACAGCTTATAAAAATGACAAATGTTTTGTGTAACATTTTTGCAAGCTGCCGTCTTTTTGTCACAAAAAATAAACAGCTCCTTCTTTGTCTCTGTAGAAAAAGTAATATTAAACCTGAATGTTTTCTGCATATTCCGTATGAACTGAAAAAGAATTTGAAACTACTTTTTTTCTTTGTTAAAAATTGACCATGGCAAAAGAGCACAGAAACAAAACTAAAATAAATAAGCCAAAGAAACATCCAATAATAACTAACGTTGATGAATCAGCTGACTGAAGACTTTTTTCAGCCCTTCAGCATCAAATAAACAAACAAAATGTCAAAAGGCAGAATTCAGCGCATAGCAATTGGAATGATTATTATTTTTTTTTTTTTCATTTAATAGCACAGCTAACACATTGTGAAAATGAAAGGAAAGAGAGATGGAATATCAGAAAAGACAGTCCTACCAGTCTCACTGTCATTACACAGCGACTTCCACCCCCCCCCCCCCCCCACCCCCCCCCCCCCCCCCCACCCACCCACCAACAAACCCCCCTGCCCGCCCAACTAACATGACAAGCAGCTACCTTTCAGTCACTGGGATATCATTACCACATTTGTTTTTGGCCTGTCCGGAACACTCCCTGAATCTGTGTATAGCATCTGCCTGACGCACCTGCTCCCTTGAACATCCATTTCATGATTTGCTTTTTTTAAATTGTTATAATTATCTTTTTTTATTATTATTATTTGCCTCATAGGTGTTTCCCTCCCGAGCCTTTGCCCGCCTTGCCACCTTCCCTGCTGCGGCAGCATTTCAGCGTGGATGAGTCCCGCCCTAAACAGCGCCAAACCCAGGGCATCAGAACAGGCCGTCTTCTCCTATATCGCGTGGTTGCTGTAGTTGATGTATGTCTGTTTGCTGGCCAGGGCTGCATAGGAAGGGAGGGAGGAAGAGAGAAAAGCAGAGCTGAAGTGAACCGAAGGGACCTGCGCGGGTGCGCGGGGGGGGGGGGGAGTAGGGCATCAGCTCTAGCCTCCAGAACCCTGACAGGTGGTATCTTCTGAGTGGGGGGTCTCAAAGGCGAAACTTACATTTTTATGCTCTGTAGAGCAAGAGGTATAACATTGGCAGCAGCAAATGGGACAGAAACATCTTTTCGCAGACAGCATCCCCCCCCCCCCCCCCGCCACGGGCACCTGCTGTATGATTTCACCGCTGGCTGGAGAATAAACGTTTTGTTGCATTTCATCCAGATCAATATGTAAATGGTGCTGGATGGGCAGGCGGTGCTGAATAGCCGGTACAGATGCAACCGCAATAAAAACCCGCTTATTGCATGCGCTTGGAGCGCAAGTGTTTTCAGCGCCGTGTTCATATGTGAAGCAAAAGGCCTCTTAAACAGCAGGTTTCACAGTGAAAGACTTCTAGACTTTACCACAGATAGAAAAAAGAGTACATGTGTGTTTTGGGGTGTATTTTGGTTACTATTCAGACCAAGCCAGTCTAGCTTTATAAGTCGTCCTCAAAGTACATAATTAGTATTTTGCATATTGGCAGGTTTTGCAGAAATGACAATTTTGCATATTTTTTACTATTGAATATCTGTGTCTGTTATGCAAATTTCTACTTGGAGGATTATGGTTTGTGGCCTGGATCCTCCTCGTGGGGCAGACACCTAAATAAAGGGGGTGAGGCCACCCTCACGATGCACTCAGCCTGTGGGTGCTTTAAAGCAGACGTAAAGTAAGCCTCACTGCCAAGATGGGGGGCATATCATTCAAACTCATTTGGCGACAATCACAACCACTGTGGTGCTGGGATGTTACAATGCAGTTGGCATGCCTTAGCTGATTGGCCAGAATAGTATGTATGAATCTTGAGACTGGGCTGCAACTACTGAGGGGGGAAGGTAAGCAGGTAAAACATTCCTCCAGTCTTTTAGCCCCAAATGGCAATGATAAATGCACCACATTTAAATATGTATGTGCTGCAGGCACAAAAACGCAAAGGTCTAAAAAGAAGGTGCTGGAAATTCAGGTCTGTCTATTCTGTTTCCCTGTGAGTGCA
Source organism: Brevimyrus niger (assembly GCA_015164015.2). Taxonomy (NCBI): domain Eukaryota; kingdom Metazoa; phylum Chordata; class Actinopteri; order Osteoglossiformes; family Mormyridae; genus Brevimyrus; species Brevimyrus niger. The sequence goes on from JAABNY020000129.1 coordinate 18,989,440, forward strand.
GCCCCACAGATTGTTATATGCATAGAGATTGTCAATAGGGGAATGGATTATGGGCCGGGAATGGTGATCAGTCAAGACTGGATTCAGCCCCGGACTGACACCGTCTTCCCCAGCCAAGGCGGCCCATGAAGCCTCTGGGTTCTGTGCAGCCAGGCTATCGGAGGCACTCTGAGAGCTGCTCATTCACGGCTCAAAAGGCTTTTCAAGGCTGAAACAATCTCAGACATATCATGCCCACACTAACCAGGGACAAATTAATTTTTTTAAAGTAGAAAATCTATCAAGCAGTCAATACTGTTCATTATATGTGTAGCTGAAGCTCCTGCCTGCACAGACTCATCCAAAGTCACTGGACCCCTTATGCTGCACTATTTCCAGTGTAACAGGGTTACCTATGAGGTCGGCAGACGACAAACCCTGATATACCCCTGATATACCCCACTGGTATATTCAGGGACAGGAGCAAACTTCTCAAAATATCCAGCCACAATTTAAGGAAATTGAGGAAAACCCAATGGAATGGAAGTGTCCAAATCTAGGTATGCTAAATGTGTCCCTCTCTGATATAATTACCACAGACTCCCTGCCCCTGTTAAGTGCTTCCTCATTTACATAAAGGCGAGGGGAAAGGTAATGATAATAATGACAGATTGCATTCAGTCTGGTTTTGACAGGCTCCTTAATTTTCAAATATGATATTTCAGGAGTCGTTTCAGACCGCACCGTGCGATACTGTTGTGAGTCAGTCTGCTGTGGCCATGTGGACAAGGCCATCGATTATAATGGCTGCGGACGGCAGAGCCGCCTGCAATCCCTCTTCTCTTTAAAGTTCATTGCAGGAAGCATTTTCCCATTAAATGAGAGATCACGACTCCTCTGCTGGCTCACAGTGGCGGATGCCTGGTGGCGGGTGTGCGCCGAATCCGCTTAATCCACGCCACACTGTGACTCACTCTGCGCTCAGCTGGGTCACGCAGTGGCTCATTCCATCTTTCTTGGTCCCCGGGTGTCATAGGTCGTTCACAAATATCAGTCCCTGTCCAAAACTTGGACCTAAATATTAAGATCTAATCACTGATGGCTGGATAATTCTTGAAAAAGCATCTAAATTATCGGTACTTAGACGATGCTACTCTTGGGTATACTAACGAAATTATACAGTAGCCAGCAGAGAATGATGGGAACACCAAGGTACAGCCTCTGTAACCCCCGCCCCCAGGTCTGCTCGGACCTCCCCGTTCCCCACCTTGAGTCTCCAGACTCTCGCAGAGCTCCGACTTGGCCTCGCCGTTGGGGCGCAGACTCCCCCTGGGGTTGAACTTGTTGGACATGGTAGCGGCGGTGACCACGGCCTTGAGGCTCCGAGCACGCTTGGGTACGTTCTGCTCGGGGTGGAAGAGCACCACGTAGACCTTTGGCATGTACAGCATTCCCAGCGAGACAGAGGCACTGAGGCTCACTGAGATGGTCAGCGTGGTCGTCTGGATGTACATCTGTCATAGCATGGGGATGGGGGGGGGGGGGGGGTTGAGCAAAAACAAGAAATAACAGCCCTGTTAACACAAGAACAATCTCCTTGGAAAAGACATTTTATTATCCATTGACCTATCCCATATTGCTCTCCACAGGGGCCTCCTCGAAATTCTGGATCCCATGGCAAAATTTCACCTATGCCCCCCCCCCCCCCCCAAAACCAAAGACATATTTAAGGGCCTCTGACATGTGCAGGAACCCCCTGAATTTGCGGGTTATCCATGGTGAATCCCCTGGCTTTCTATGAGACACATATAAAGCTGAGAGAGAGCTTGGGGTCGGAGTTGGCGGGGGGGGGGGGGTAGGCATGGGTGAGGTTGTTACAGCACGGGGTTAGCCAGTGTGCGGCACGCCGACAGCAATAAGGAGTTAAGGGCTTTCCGCAAGGGCCCAACAATTGCATCACTCTGTTGGCGTTAGGATTCAAACCGCCGACCTTCCAATTACAGACAGAGTCCTATCCCATCGCCCCCGATCAATCTCTCCTTCAATACCAGTGTTGATGCTAGGCAGAAACAATCTGGACAGATGGCTCTAAGGGTATCAGAGTACCTTCTCTATGAAGTGCAAGGCACCATGGAAAATCACAGAATCCATGCTGTGGCGCCAGCCCTCCAAGAGGCGTGATTTCTTTGGCATTCCTGCCCGGATTACATGTGCCGGCCAGGAAATGTTTATGGCTGCAATTAGTGTCGTAATGATGCCGTCTGGCGTCAACAAAGTTGCGCATGATTGAGCCTGCAGCGAGGCCGCTTAGCGAGGACCTGACAGGGCAGGCGTGTGCCGCGATTCCCGGGCACCTGACCTGCCGCCTTGCTTGCCCTGCGGCCTGCAGGAGGATGTGGAGCTAGCTGACCCTTGGAGCACCCAGGTCACATATCGGTCTTGGAATAGCACTGCTATGAGGCGGTAAGCAAGTCTGGCCAGCGGGGACATGTGCTTTTGTGTCCTTAGCTGTTCTTTTCTGTTATTAATGGGCTGCTTAGTAGAATCCGGTTGGCACACACTGGTGGAAAGGACCTCCTGGGACGCGAACTTGGGATGTAGTTTTTATTTATTGCTCACAGGCTCAGTTGCTGTGTTACATGCTGTCCTTTTTCTTTCCCATTACCTCACTCTTCACCCCCACCCCCCAACACCATTATCAGCAGCCACACAGGAGGAGTCACGTTAATTATGGAGCTTAAGAGGAACGGAGGGAGCGGATTAGCTTCTGGAAACACGCAGTGCGTAGGCTTTTGTGGCCTTGACATTACGCTAAGAGCTAAACGTTGTCCACTAAACGACAGTGACCCCGCTCCCCACTCTGGCGCTAACAGAGTAAGCGTAAGTTACTCTGACAGGCTCGAAACAAAGTTCACCAAGTTTACCTGTTGACAATGAAGAAATTCTGGGTGTTTGCACTGCACATTCCATTGACCGTGCCATATGTTATTTTAATTGGTAGTCGTGTTCAATACAATCAGCTTTACCACTAAATCCCCCTGCCATTATCTTGACGACTGGAGGTTACCGGGCACAGACTCCAAATGAGATTGGGACTTTTTCTGTGCCGCAAAGCCACCTTCAAGATGCTGACCCGCTGCACAATTCTGCTCAATTCACTTGTTTCAGACGTTGGGTTGTGCTCCGTCTCATCATTTCATTTCCTTGGTTGCCCCCAGTGTTGCATTTAACCCACACAGTCATTTATTTTACTCGCCAATTACTCCTGAATCTCTGGCCAACTGTTGAATATTACAGTTTGTGCCAACAGGTCACCCCTGATGATTTTTGATGCATAGGCAAAAATAAAATTTGGAGTAACCCCAGTACCCGTCGACTGTCTCATTAACACTTTGTGTGCTTCTTTTCCATCTGTATAATGCCATCGGTTTGCTTTGCTCTGGTGATGTTAAGCAGTAGAGCTCAGCCAATAAAGACACAGCCTCACTACACAAGGTCATTGTAGGGGGGGGATTGTAGTTTGAGTTGATAGTGGGGGAGGGGGGCATTCGAGATAAACCAACTGTACCTGTATGGCCTGGCATCACGGGACAGCTTTACTGTCATTGTGGCAAGGCAGCATAAAACGAGCCCATATGTTTCCGCCACGGGACAGACTGACCCCGTTCCCGGACCACACTGTGACATGGAAGGGCCATCAGGATCACGGTCAGCTTTAGTTTCACCTGATCCTGATGTTCATGTCTATCTGTTTCTGCATGGCACCCTCAGAAGCTCAGGGACAATGGGTGGTCTTGGTGAGCCGGAGATAATATTATTTATCCTTCTAAGAGCCTGCATTATGTATGAATCGAGATTTGTTGGTTAGCTAGATAACTTGTAAGATGTAAGGTACCCCATCATAAATGGACTCTGAGTTCATTTACATTTAGCCAGGACTACCTTAAATGCAGCAACATAACCTGCTAACCAAAAATACAGCTTTGTGATACAGGGCCCTGTGGTCTGTACTACAAAGCTAGATTAGTGGTTTATTGGGGTAACTTGTCGGATTTAAGTTACCACAGTTTAAATGGACTAGATATTCATTTACTTTGACTCCCTTAAATCCGACAAGTTACCCCAATAACTTTGCTTCGTAATACAGGCCACTGGTCTTTGCGGTCAGCTAGACTCATTAGTTTATCAGTCATTGCTTTACTGGTAGTTAAGTTAAGCATTTTTTCATGTGCTGTTTAGTTTAAGGATTATTACTGCTATTGACTTCTGCCTTATCTGTTGAATTCATTTATGACCTTGTTGCGTTAATGTGTTGCATCTTACTCTTAGCTGTGTCTTGTTATTCTGTTAGTTTGTCTCAGTGGCAGATTGTTAGTCTAGCACCACCTTCGAGCTAATTTTCAACTGACTTAATTTACACAAACTTACTTAATTATCTAAGTAACATTATACCTTCCCTAACATTCAAGACAATGCAAATAGCAAAAAGTCTGTGTGGTATGAATACCTATATATATATGTGAGAGTGAGAGAGACAGAGAGAGAGAATTCTATTATTTTGACATTGTGGGGACATTTTTTTTTTTAACAACTAATAATGCCACAAGCCTTTCTTTGGTTACTAATGGTTAAAGTTAGGGCTGCATAGGGTTTAATTAAGGTTGTCATTGTTGGGATTAAGGTTTTTCCTATAGAAATGAATAGAGAATCCCAACAAAGAAATGAATACAAACATGAGTGTGTGTGTGTGTGTGTGTGTGTGTGTGTGTGTGTGTGTGTGTGTGTGTGTGTGTGTGTATATGTGTGTGTGTGTGTGTGTGTGTGTGTGTGTGTGTGTGTGTGTGTGTGTGTGTGTGTGTGTGTGTGTGTGTGTATGTATATGTGTGTGTGTGTGTGCGTGTGTGTTTGGAATCTCATGACTCTGCTGCTCCAGAGCATAGGCCAACAAGGGCACATCTCTGGAGACTCAGGTAAGGACACATCACTCCCCTGACCGGCCCCCTGCATCACTGAAGGGCAAATTTACTCCCCAGCCCAAAAGCATGGGCAGTCCCTCTCCACGGGCGATAGCAACACCCAAATAATGACTCGGTACTACAGACTTACTCAGTGTTCATGCAGAATGCTTCACACTCTTCAATCAGCCCAATCAGCCCCCTGGCTGGATTTTACGGAGATCTGCGGAAAAGTCACTGGTTTTGCGTCTGGCTTAACTGGGGGTTTTACCTGGCTTTACTTTTGCAAATTACATTTTCTTTTTTTAGCTGATTCCTCTTTGAAATGACCTTGCATCTTCCCACCAATAAATGATCTAGGCATTGACAATCCCAATTAAACTACCAGCAAACTGCATATAACTGTACAGTCAGTGAGTTTTTGTTATATTAATCTTTATTATATTATCATATGTTTATATTTCTCGAACTGTATCTGCTTACAGGCTAACAAAAATCAATATACTTCTGAATCATCTGCAGTCATGTCTAAGTATGTGACAGAAACACACTGAATATTCTGCATATTGTCATCTATTATTTAGCTTGCCTTTTTCTTGTAAACATCAATGTGGTTACACGGGGGTGGAACTTTCTGCTATTAATGTAGCCCGGAGTTTTATTACTAGCCAGCGGGCTCAGTTTTTTGTGCTCGCCCTTTGTCTAAATTATTAACCAGCCCTGGGTGTACAGCTGGAAATATAACCAATTTTTGCAAAAGCTATGCTACAAATTTAGTAATGATAGTCAAAAGATTCCAAAGTCATTTAGCCTTTCCCTGTCATTTTGCATTTTTCATACTTGCATAATATTACATAATACAACTACAATTGATATGGAAAACAAAATATTAATTCCACTAAGAAAATGGCTATTAAAACTGACGAAAATGGAGGACCAATTTATTAGGTTTCAGAAATCCATCAACTAAACATCCATCCATCCATTTTTATTTATTTTATTTTTTTTAAAAAAAAAACCTCTACACGATTTAAGAGACCAGATTGGAGGGGGTACTTGACTCACAGCTATTACCATAAGGATGCTTAGGTGATGCAGGTTTGTGTATTGATTAGATTCAATTGTCCCCAACATTAATTTCTCAGTAACCCCCCCCCCCCCAAACGCGTGAACAAATACTAAATACGGAATCCTTTTTTCCCATTTCTTTGCTATCCTTTGTACAGTTTCCGAATCACTGGTCCAATTTTATTTTTATTTTTCTGTCAGCCAAAGCAGCTTTACACTCCATACTTACAGTTCGTATTTTGTTGACCCCTTTGCTGGGCCCAGAGAGATAACCCTAGAAAAGCCATATTTTGCAGCCTAATCCCCTTTTGGGTTTCTTCTTTCCTCACTGTTGGGTTTCTTTCTCACGCACTTTCACTATCAAACGCGCTGCAGTATGTCACTCTACTGGTCACCCCATGTTGCATTATTAAGGAGAGCAACTGAATTCCGTGGCATTTCCAAAGTCACACGCTGAGAATAAAACTGCTTACAGCAAATGTGACCCAGGCAGCGATAGTGCTAAATTTTACTCACTTTTATGAACGAGTCAAACTATGAATAATTCCATTTATCCCATTACCATTTTGCAACTAAAATCTTTTGACCATTAATTTTATCCAGTGGAATATATTTATGAACTTAAAATCATAATTTTCAGAGGGGAAAAACAAAAGCAAAACAAAGCCAGAAACCCAAAAACACGGTCTAATAACCAGGTACTGGGGTGAAATCCGCAGAAACATGTCAAAGCCAGCAGGCAAACGACAAGGTACAATGTATCGATATACATCAAACACTTACCTAAGTACAATGTATCAGGGAGAACGACTCACTCAATGCCTCACAAGGGGATCCTGTGAAAAGGATGTTTCTATAATAATTGATAGACATACCTGAACTGGAAAGTGGTTATTTTAATATTCAGGTAAGGCTGAGCGGCGGCCAACAGGCACGGAGCATATTCCGGAACGGAGGCCGGAACTGTCAACCTGACAGTCATATACATCCCCCCAAAGCACACAGTGATTGTACTGATACATTTTTTTCTTGGAATGTGCTAACATTCATTTGTGATCCTGGGAAAACTCGATCCCTTATGATCAGTGCGCTTCTTTCACCAACACGTCAAGTAGATGTGATATGATTATACTTCTGGCTTGAAGAGCCAGGGTGAGTGAGACTGACGGGAGAGACATGTCTAGACCTGCCTCAAAAATATAGAAATATGCAATGACCTTGGGTTTGTGCCATAACCACAGGTTATTAGTTTTATGCACTGATTGCTTTTGCTATTTAATTTACCCTAATATATGAAACATTTTTGGTTCAGCACGAAGAGACAGGAGACAACAGACAAGGTGCAAGGTGACACAAAAAAACACACTTAAAAACATACTAACTCAATTACCCTCCTGGACAGGATTGCCAATTACAAATTTGGGGCATTTTTAAACAATGCCCTGTGGCATTACTTGTTGGATGACTTGTAGTATTACCATTCTGGGGGATTTTTAGAGAATGCCCTGTGGCATTACTTGTTGGCTGACTTGTAGTATTACCATTCTGGGGCATCTTTATAGAATGCCCTGTAGCATTAGTTGTTGGACGACATGTAGCATTACCATTCTGGGGCATTTTTAGACAATGCTTTTCTGGAGAATTTCCTGGAAAAATCCAGTCAACCAGACAGAAAAGCACTTCATTAAGGGGCTTGATATTAATTAAATACTTTTCAGCTTGTGAAGCAGTGAAGACCACCCTACCATTTACTTGCCGTTTGCAATAATTTACAAATAATTCCTATGGAACATTTCTGTCTTGGATTCTGGTACTAAAAACTGTATTTAAGGATTTCCTTCCTTAAGTGACTGTTTGGTGTAGTAGTAGTGTTATACTAAACCCTCTAGCCTAGCAAGTTATTTTCTTTTAGCTTTTCATAATTAAATCTCAAATGCAACTGAATGACTGAGGTTTTCATAGGTACGGCTTAAGAGGAATACAAACGGCTCACTCCAAATATCAAACACTGAAAATCTGGACGATATAACTGCCCTAGAAACCTTAACCTTCTAGAGATTAATAATTTAGGGGCACTTTAGTATCCAATATACAAAGTACTTATATCAGTTCATTTTTAACCACCAAGGATTCTGTATGATAAATTAGATTTTCTGACCTAGACAAACGATGCACTTTGGAAGCATGTATAATATTAGCCTCTAATGTTAGCTTTGCTCATCTGAAATGGTCAACGCTAACAGTAGTGACTATTTTGTCTTCTTCAAGACAATATATAAAGATTTTGGTGTTATGTTTTTGGAGATCTCCTGCGCACCAGCAGGGGGCGATCAGCACCAAACACGCTGCTGGTAACTGCGGCTTATTTTTTTTTTCATAGTCGGCCACAAGAAGTGCCAACATGAAATGGACAACAACCACATTGGTCCAACCATGGGGCAGGACTGTGTTACGGTTTGCACTGGGGAGAAGAACAGCATAAGGAGTAGAGGGCGAGCTGGCTGTTCAGGCTCTGGGAATAAGCTCACTCAGAAGGCACCGCCTCCTCCTGACAGACTCCGCCCCCATTGTCATGCCACTGCCTATAGGTCAGAAGAGGTGCTTCTCTTTATCACCACCACCCCTTTTCTATATTTCCCCCAATTCCACATATAAATGATGCCCATCAATGGGGTATCTGCTTACAGCCTCGCCTCCCAAAACTTCTTGAGGCACTTTCACTACCACAAACAAGTCCCTGACTCTCTTTTCCATTTATACTCTTATGTTTGACATACTGATTCTTTGTTATTGTTTTACATTCTGCCAAACAACAGCCAACCATCCTCCAGCTCTCCCAGCCAGTGTTGCCTGGAGCTTATCCCAGGGAGCCCAAAGATCAAAGCAAAGGTACGCCTCGGGCGGGATGCCAGCTCACTGCGGGGCACACGCCTCCACATCATACACACTGGATGCTGATTAACCCAACTGCATGTTTTTAACTGCGGCAAGAAGCTGCCATATTCCAAGAAAGCCCACATGAGCGAGTGAGAACATGCAGAGAGTGGAGGCGTGAGACAGCCACTGCCACTGCAATTCCACTGTACAGTTCTGATATAAGGAGAAATGACACTGAAACAACTGAATGAAACAGATAAAAAATATTTGCAATGCACATGTGCATACAAAGAATGTAACTGTAAAAGTCAAAATAAATATGTCATTTTAATATGTTAGCTTTCATATTAACCCTGTGCCTTATTAATCACTGCACGTGTGCAACTTTATACAATTGAAGGGGAAAGGCCTTGATAAGGTAGGATATTTCTTTGCATTTGTCCATAGCGGGGAAAAAACCCAACTTGTCTGTTGACATCTGTCTGACATATCTAGGGAAAAATGTGTTTTTTAAAAATTGACGGCATCGACCTGTATATTTGACTTGTGTTATGAGAACCCAGGCGGTATTATCTGATGAATTGGTAGTCACAGTAAAAGGTGATTTGGGTCAAAACAAAAGTCAGAGCTCTTGGACAATCTCTAAGCTTAAGTAAAGCTACAAGGTTCAGGCAGGCTTCTGAGCTGAATCCTATTTCAGGACGCATTTTGTTTTGCTTTAGAAAAGCGCCATTCACAGGAAAGTACTGGAGATGTGCTTTGCCAAGGTTTACATCTAGGATGAGAAGATGAGCTTGAGGACCTTGGGCTGCCTGACTGCATGACTCAAAGCAAAATCTATGTAATTTAGCTTTCTGCTAAATCCAACATTAATCCAAAGCCATCAAAGCTGAATCATAGCTCGAGAGCTGGTACCATGGTCTTGTGTCTACAGAACAGAAGATAAAATTATCAAGAAGCACATGACCAAGTACATCCAAGTATAACATATTTCAAAAATCTAAAAGCCATTCTGCTGATTACTGCCCCCCAACACACATGCCCAGGTTTTATGCCCAGTTAGCTCTTTTTGCCAAAAAGATGTTTTTGTCAGTTGTCCCTGAAAGCTGAAAAAAGGAAATCCCAGTCCCCTAACTGTCATGGTATTCCCAGCCTTACCCCTGTGTCAGGTGACTCTGTTTGCCTGACCAGGAGTGATTCTTAAAACTTTGTCTTTGAGCTGCAATACCACAGACAAAAGCAGGAATTCAATCACTGTTCCTGCAAAAACCTCAAATAACACATTTTTTTATGTTTTTGTGAGCATGAAGTGACCCATTCCAAGGATTCAACAGACGCAATATCAGCTCCCGTGTGACCATACGTCACAGCAAATGGCAGGTGGTACCTCTTCAGCGAATCTGTGATACGTTTACCCAGCTTGTCAAAGTCCGTTTGCGAATACCGATATCCCAATCAGCGCAAGATTTCAGAGTCGATAGAAAATTCCAGTCCTTCAGTCCCTAGGGGCAAGTGCAATATCGCTGTTTACCGCTTGCAGTCTGTTGACGGAGAACAAATCCCATTGCAGGACAGAAGTATACATTAGCAGTATGCAGCATGTAATCCTTTCATGTGTCCAGTGGGCCCTGAAGAGAACTATATGGCATGATTGAATTCCCTCTCTCATAAAACCTAAACCCGTTTTCAGTGTAAATAAGTAAACAAAGGCTGTCCACAAAACAGCACAGGGAACCTCAGATCCAGCTGAGTCTGTGTCTGGCTGGAGTATAATATCACGTGGATTCTCTTCTTGTCTTCTCTTCTGAGAAAGCCGCTACAGTACTTCCAGCTACCCTATTAACGTCAGTCTATATCATGCTTTATTATTTGCTAATAAAACCCAGAAAACTTTCAACCAGACTCCTATGGTCGGGGTGCTTAGGGTCTCTGTCTGCCTTTCTAGGCTTTTTCAAAACACAGTGGCAGCTCTGAGGGACTTTGGGTCACTGGATTAGGGTACTTTATAGATCTCAAATTAAAACTTGAGGTCCCGTACCTGAAACCTTGAGCTCAAACCCAACCTGGCCCAAATAATATGAGCAAATCTGAATTTGTGGAAATATTATTCATATGTGTATTCAAAAATATGTGCAGGCTTTTGCCACGATTTTTCCATTTCTATTTGAATGCTTGCAAGGACCCAGCAAGAACTAAAAGCAACTTGTGCATTTGTTATTTTTATTTAAATCATGCGTAAAAAACTAACTAGAACCCGACCCGTGCATGCACTGACCCATAACTCCCGAAACTCAATACTTTGTCAGGGCATGTTATGCTTGGGTTGAGTCACAGACCTCAATTGTGGATTTGAACAAGGAGTCACATGTTACAGAGATGAGTATGTAAATAGACATGGGTTTAGCAAAATGGTGGGAGTAAATACAACAAAAGGCAGCAATTTTGACTGGAGAAGGGAAGCATGCAGGAAACGCTGTCTGGACAAAGGCATCTGCCAAATAAAGTTAAACATAAAAATGCATCAGGTCTCAGCATGTGTTTTTTCCAAGACATGAATGAATGAATGACATGAATGGGTTGTTCTGCTCGGAGTTGCCGAGTTAAGAATATAAGAAATTTACAAATAAGAAGAGGCCATTCAGCTCATCAAGCTTGTTTGGGGAGAACTCATCTAATAGCTTAGAGTTAAATCTTATGTAGTTTTCATTGAATGGTACCCAGGGTTTTAGCTTGCACTAGGCTAACTGGAAGACTATTCCATACTCTAATTACACGCTGTTTAAAGAAGTGCTTTCTCAAATTCAGATTAAAACGTTCTCCCATTCATTTCCGCTTATAGCCACAAGTTCTTGTATTTGAACTAACATTGAAGTAACTATTTAAGCTGCTGGAATTTTATATACCTGGATCATGTCCTCCCTTAGTCTCTTTTACTCGAGGCTGAAAAGATTCAGCTCCGCTAACCTCTCCTCATAAGACATTCCTCTAAGACCAGTAATCATTCTTGCAGCCCTACATTGAACCCTTTCAGAGGTAGCAATGTGCTTTTTAAGGTAAAGTGACAAAACAAGCATGCAACGTTCTAGGAGGAATTTTTGTTACCGTGGAATTGTATAATCGTAGCATCACCTCCCTTGACTTAAACTCCGTGCACCTATTGATGTAATCCAGCATCTACTGGCCTTTTTAATTGCTTCTCCACAGTGGTGAGAATGGGATAGAAGCATCAACATACACACCAAGATATTTCCAATAATCAGCTACATTTATTACTGGAGAAGTGGTACTTTATATTTCTGCTTCCTGCATGGAATACCATACATTTGCCTACGTTAAATTTCATCTGCCAGGTATTGGCCCAGTCACTAATTAAATCAAGATCCCGCTGTAGCTGCTGAGCTGCTAATTCAGTATCTGCTGCACCACCCACCTTGATGTCATCTGCAAATTTCACCAGTTTACTGTATATATTGATATCTATATCATTTATGTAAATTAGGAACAATAGTGGTCCTAAAATTGAACCCTGTGGTACCCCACTATGAACACAGGCTCACTGTGACATTGTGCTTCTAATAACTACCCGCTGCTCTCTGTCTGTAAAATTTTCAATCCAAGCTGCTGCAGTCCCTAAAATCCTTGCTGCTTTGAACTTAAGCAGGAGCCGTTTGTGGCCTTCAAAGGCCTTCTGGAAATCTAAGTATGTTACAGATATCCTTTACAGTGAATACCTGTGTAAAACAATCATTAATGTTTAACAGTAATGAAATATTATCCTTAACTTCTAATGTAACAGCAATTGAAGATACAAGTGCGAGCGCCCTGGCAATATCTTATACACAGTAACATGATTGGTGAGTGGAGTTCGGTAGAAGAAAATAGTTCCTAGATAAAACTGATCACTTCAAAGTCTTTGGATTATCTTGAATAACTGGGTCATGATTTCTGGTTTGAGACATTACTGCTGGATTTTTCAAAGGTTTGGAGTTTTAATCAGCACAGTAAAAATACGATTCACTCCCATTATATATGAGAGAAGCCCAACATCTTCAAAATGTGCTAACTCCCAGCAGGATGACCAAGATGGACAAATACCACTAAAGCCCCACTTAAGTACACCTTTTCCGTTTTGGGGCGAATTGCCCCTTTAATCAAGCATGAGCGGAATGTATGAACATCCCCTCAAACTCTTTTCAGCCCCAACTTCCTGAGACAGCTGTAAGTAGTTGAGTCCCCATGTAACCTCTAGCTGCTACCCAATCGTTTACAGCCAAATACATTAAACAAAGAGGGCAGCTATTGAAAGTATCATTTTGCAGAATGAGCAGTAGTTTGCAAAGTGGGCCTGCAGGAAAATAACACATTTGCATTCCCAATCAGTTATATGGGAGAAAAAGTAGATGCACAGGTTAGGTCATAAAATGAACATGAGAATCCATGCAAATGTCAAGATTTAAGACAATAGAAAATGGCATTAAAATAAGTGCCAAAATTCCAGGACAGCTACCGATTATTAGATGAGTAAGCCTGTTATTTGAGAGAACATTAAGTCAAAGAACATGGTTTGCTCTGTAACTGTAACATAAATGCAAAAACTGGTCATTTTTATATAAAAGCAGCATTTAAAATTTAAATTCCATGAATAATTTAAATGCAGAAAAAACAGTGACCCACTGGTAACGTTCGTAATTAATATGGCTATTTTATTTAACCAGGACAGAAATGCACAAGGTAAAAACAGTTTAGGTCAAACAAGAGCTGTTTAAAAATATGTGACAGCTCTGGTAAATAGGAACATGAGTTATATATGCCAGTGTGAAGAGTTATATATGCCAGTGTTATATATGCCAGTGTGAAGAGTTATATATGCCAGTGTTATATATGCCAGTGTGAAGAGTTCTATATGCCAGTGTTATGTATGCCAGTGTGAAGATCCAAGCCAAATTAAAATGGTTACTGCTATTATATGTGGCTGTATTGGGTACTGAACTAGAATGCAGCTATATGAACTCCAGTGGGGGACATCCAGTGGACATCCAGTGAACATCCAGTGGACAGAACCATCGCACATCATTATATTTTAAGTGCATCTACCATTTACAGAATGCCCACAAAATTGTTTATTTATCCACATTTCAATTTTTTCAAATCACACATACACATATTGCCAAAAGTACTGGGACACCTACCTTTACACAAACATGAACTTTTAACAACATCCCATTCTTAATATATATGCTTTCATATGGAGATGACCCACCCTTTGCAGCTATAACAGCTTAACCTTCCTCTTCCTCTGGGAAGGCTGTCCTCAATGTTTAGGAGTGTTAATGGGAATTTTGAATATACTACGAGGAGAGCATTTGTTAGGTCAGGCACTGATGTTGGATGAGAAAATCTGGCTCTCAGTCTCCACTCTAATTCATCCCAAAGGTGTTCTATTGGGATGATATCAAGGCGCTGTGCAGGCCAGTCAAGTTCCTCCACACCAGACTCGCACATCCATGTCCTTATGGACCTTGCTTTGTACACTGGTACATAGTCATGTTGGAACAGAAAGGGGCCATCACCAAGCTGTTCCCACAAAGTTGGGAGCATGAAATTGTCCAAAATGGCTTAGAATACTGCAGCATTAAGAGTTCCTTTCACTGGAACTAAGAGGCCAAGTCCAATCTCTGAAAAACAACCCACACCATAATTCCCCCTCCAACAGACTACACATTTGGGCCAATGCAGTCAGGCAAGTAGTGTTCTCCTGGCAACTGCCAAGCCCAAACTCATCCATTCGATTGCCAGACACAGAGCTGTGATTCGTCACTCCAGAGAACATGTCTCCACTGCGCTAGAGTACGGTGGCAGCGTGCCTTACACCACTGCATCCGATACTTTTTCACTGCACTTTGTGATGTTAGGCTTGGATGCAGCTGCTCGGCTAAGGAAACTCATTCCATGAAGTTATCTACACACTATTCATGAAGTAATCTGAAGACCACACGAAGTGTGAAGGCACAAGCGATGCTTGAGTTCACTGATTACCTGAGAGTGACCCATTCTTTCACAAATGTTTGTAGAAGCAGTCTGCATGCCTATGTGCTTATGCACCTGTGACTATGGAAGTGATTTGAACACCAGAATTCAATGATTTGGAGGGGTGTCCCAATACTTCTGCCAACATAGTATCTCTAATTATGCGCATGACCTATGTACCAATTTAATATATATTGTACAGGCATTGAGAAAGTCCTACCCTGTCTTGTTAGTTTTAATTTTTTTATTTTCAGAAATAAAGAATTCTGCATTTTCATTTTTTAAGAAGTGCTAATTAACCAAATTCTTATGTTAACTCTAAAGGGAAAAGCAATTCTTATCTCAATCCTTCAATAGACATTGGGTTGCAAGCCTCAAATTAAATACTAACTGCAAGAAAGAAGAAAATGTCAGAGAAGACAATAGTGTAGCTCAAAGTGTGTTTTTTTATATTGTGTGAAGAACACAACGTCTTTGGGGTTTAGTTATGTGTGAAAAGCTGATGTAAAGCCACGTTATAATTTACTACAATCCCAGCTCAACTATAAAAGACGGGCAGTTGTGTAAACAGCTATTGTTTCCAAGGCTCCTGCTGGCTCTGTCGGCTCTGTGCCAACATGATGCACAGAGAAGGTTTTCACGCCCATAAATGCTGATGCACACATGAACACACACACACATACACACACACACACACATACACACACACACACAAACACAGGTTTGCATCTTTGTGGCAACTCTCCATTAATTTCAATGGGGAAACTTCACAACATAACAACCCCGACAAATCCATAACCTGAACCATTGGTAACCAAACAAATTTTTTTGTTTTTTATTGCATTCACAGATCTTTCAGGGGACCTGAAAAATGGTCCTCACAACATCAAAACCGTGTCCCCACAATGTAATATAAACATAATACACACACACACACGCACACACACACACACACACAATTGTGCCATGTCTTTACAGTTAAACCTCCATCCCTCAAATTATGGCACCCGTTGACTTGCCCACCCGGATCATCTCTCCAGAGTGTGGTCTCTGCCTGGTCGTCTCGTATCAAAGACCCAATTAACATCACACCGACGCAGCTTGTCCTCTCAGGGAATCTGCGGTACTTGCCCCTTTAGGGGGTGTAATTCCACATTCATCCACACAGTTGTCACACACCAATGCACTATGTCCAGGATAAGAATGGAGACTGAGCTGAAAGTCAGCTATGAATTCACAACTCAGTTATGCAAAACGTAAAAAGCTTACATTAAGAAGAAAATTTCCAGCGTCCAATTCCCACTGTAATTTCTCCAAAGTGTCAAACTCTATAGAACAAATACAGAAACAGCTTTAAACTATAGATCAGCACAGGAATTACAGCCATTGTGCTGCTCACAGCCAAAATAATGGGATGAATATGAAGCCTAACAGCCCTTTGATCCCTAAGCACCGCTGTTCATTGGTCCCATAATATCCTGCAACTTTCAATATAGAGAAACAAACAAATAATAATAACAGACAATTCACCCATCATCCTCTCCTTAGAACTGCATATCCTGGTCATAGTTGCAAGGAACAACGATAGCAATAATAATAATCATCATCAATGCTGAACACTGCTCCCAGAGGTGTCAGGCGACAGTGGCAACCTCCGTACGTCAATGAAAGTCACCCCACTATTCACAGCAATGATATAATTAATCCGTACATTTTTTTGACTCAACCACTAGCCCACCTTCTTTGACCGCATTAATACCGCATTAAGTTTTTTTTTTTTTTTTTTATTTTTACAAATCAAGTTGATTAAATACTTGAGCAGGTGGAGAACATTTAACAAAGTTATAAAATGGCTGAGGTGCCCCTAAGGAGAGGAACCAAAGTGGAAGTTATCTTGCCATCAAACAATATATCAGGAACTTTCTGAAGAGGAGACAAAATTATTGTTCATTTTTTATTGTGTTACTGTTCATTTGCTTATGTTATAATGTAAAATTGTATTTTTAAGCAAATATACATTTACTACCAAGATAAATAGTCTAAAATATTTTCTTTGACTGTCTAAGACATTTGCACAGTATGGTATATAGAGTCCATTACTTTGATTAACATGTACGCTTTGACTGTTGCCCAGTGCTTCTGAGGCCTTGACCATTAGGGGGCAGTGTAGTAACCGGAGTGGTTCTGCAGAGGGTTTCTTCCCGGTGCTTCACAGTGAAATTGACTTACAGCCACACTGACACCTACTTCACTTAAAAGTTGTGAAGGACACAAGAGAAACTGCAAAAGAAAGTGATTAAGCATCTGGGGGTGCGTAACTCGGCTCCCTTCAGTGGTTCTGCTGTGCCGCACCTCGCACGTGTGCACAAGAGAGACCCACGTTCAGTCACGCTGCGGCCTTCGCGTGCTGGTGCAAAGCTAGCAAGAGAACAAACTGAAGCAAAGGCCGCAATGGGATTTTCAAAGACCCACCTGAAATGACTCCTCTCATTTCACCCGGCTCTATGGCTCGTTTTCTATAGCCTACCTCAAACTTTGCATGACATATGCAAAAAGTATTTATCATTAATTTCTGCATTTAATCAATGCAGGTGTTTAATAATCCACTTCTGCCTTAGGTACCAAAACAATCTGAGGTTAAAAATTCTGTGATATATGTATTTTTTTATAAAACCCAAATGATACATTCAGGAGCTACAAAAACCTCCTATCTGATGGAATGTTTCTTTGTTGGCTAAAGCTATCATCCCGTTATTGATTGCACCGTATGTTCCTGTGTCAACCTTGATAAAAAACAATGGCATCATCCCATTGTCTTGTGACGAAAGGCTGGACCAATCAGATTGCTTCAAAGTGTTCCTACTTTGTTTACCGCTTGAGTGATTAAGTGCTTTGGGCTAATAGGTTAATCGCATATGGGCGCCATCATTCTCCGCCTCTGTCAAGACTCACCTTCTCTGTCGACTGCGACGTCCCGAAGAAGATGGGGATGAAGGCCAGCCAGATGATGCAGGTGGTGTACATGGTGAAGCCGATGGGCTTGGCCTCGTTGAAGGTCTCAGGGACGCCACGAGTCTTGATGGCATAGACGGTGCAGGTGACCATGAGCAGCATGCTGTAGCCCAGCAGGCAGATGAGCGACAGGTCCGAGATGTCGCATTT
>JAABNY020000129.1:19031210-19043982 GCA_015164015.2 Brevimyrus niger
AAAAGAAGTCACAATGCTTCGTGACACAGGTTCTATGCAAAGTTTTATTGTTGAAAGTGCAATGAAATTTTCTGATGCCCGGGGACAGAGGCCCACCCGACCCGGGCACAGTTCTCGGTGCATGTTGTGCAGAGCGTGCGCCATGGCGTAGACGGCGTCAATCACAAACTGCACCTTCCCCTCCTGCTCGTACGACGAGTCCTTGCCGATCCGCTCGTGGTCTGGGAGAGGGCAGAAGGCCAGACCGTTAAACGTGTGGATAATCGGGCCGCAACATGGCTGCTGGTTCGACAGGGAGGATATCAACAAGATAAAGCGGTGAGGTAGGCCAGAACTGCAGAGGTCAGCTTCATGGCCTCAACATGGTTCCAAGCGTTGACTCCATGGATGCATCTACACGTCCTCTCATGTGCAAGTACCCTAGGC
The DNA here is from genome assembly GCA_015164015.2 of Brevimyrus niger. Taxonomy (NCBI): domain Eukaryota; kingdom Metazoa; phylum Chordata; class Actinopteri; order Osteoglossiformes; family Mormyridae; genus Brevimyrus; species Brevimyrus niger. The sequence goes on from JAABNY020000129.1 coordinate 19,031,637, forward strand.
TCTTCCTGTAACTGTGCAGACCTTTAACTGACTTTTCTGTGACCCTGCACTGCATTAGTGGTTAATGAAGATGGCTGGTGCTTGTTGTCTTGATGCATCCCCTAGATCATTTCATGGGTCAACATCTCTAGAATCAAAGGTAATTTTGTTTTGAATGATTGTTACTGAATATGTGGCATTAGGTGTTTGCCTTCGGTTCCCACTGCAGTTGTTTGTGTGTAACCTGTGTTTCTGTCAGTGTTCTTGTAGATTTCCTCCCGTAGGCCGAAAACCTGCAGTGCAGGGGAAATGGAGTCTCCAAATTGCATGCGATTTAGTCTGCACGCACATCCTGTACTTCCTGAGATGTACTGGAGGAGCGCTTATGAAAGATGGATGGGTGACTAACATAACCGCAGCAGCTGTTCACCCACAAAAAAACAAAAACTGTTTGGACATTAACAACAAATTTAAAATCATTTTGTTTTTTGAGTGCGATAATTAACGTCAACAGATCTGACACTTTGCGGTGATGCCGGTTCGGTTTAAAAACAATCTGTCGGGCCCCAGCCGTCGTCGTTTCCGCGGTTAGCGGCCGGGAAACAGCTTGTCCGCGACACTGTTTCTGTGAAAAACATGCCTCTGGCAGGCTGCAGGACCACTGCCTTGAGATCTGCCTCCCAGGCTGCCGCAGCCTGCAGTAGTCTGACGGCCCACACTGCTTAAAGCATCCAGGAAGCCTAGGAGCTGTTCTAGGCTCCCCCTGCAGTCCAAACACATACGTTAGAACATTAGAACATGATGCTAATAAGTACATCTGTAGAATATGGCCACGTGGGCAGGGCTTGTGACACTGTGGTATCCCATCCATACCTGCTAACGCTGCCCATTTGTTCATATTTGTATATATGTGTGACGCCATCGGGGCCCTGGGCCAGGAACATGGTATCGCAATGCACTCTGAACTTCTGCATGGATATACTGACAATAAAAAACTGTCAAGTCTTGATTTCCTGAGGTTCCTCACGAATGTCCTTCAATCCTCCATCTGTTGTCTTGATAAATTTCCCCAATCACCCCCCCCCCCACCCCCAGACATTTTTCATGCAAATATAATTAGTAGGGACTCCACCCCTCTCCCACCAGATATGCAATATGTATCCAGGGCACTGTCAACTTCTCCCTGTTTTACCTAGGACAGACTCCAAGCCTTTTCACAACCAAGAAAAAGATTAGTGGTTCAAAGATAGATAGAGGGGTAAGATCTATGTAATGTGTTTTTTTTTTATTCTAAAATTAGAACAGAAGATCTAACTACTTCCTGTATGCGGGTCTGTAAATTAAAAATGTGTGTGTGTATGTGTGTGTGTGTGTGTGTGTGTGTGTGTGGTCCAGGTACACCTTACCTTGTGGGGACCAAATATCCCCACAACATGATGAATACCTGTTTTTTTTTTTTACCTTATTAGGACCAGTTTCTTGGTTCCCCCATGGGAAAACTCTATTTATAAAAAATCTGTGACTGCAATGAAAAAAATAAAAAATGCAAAAACTCTTTTTTGTTTGGTTACTTACATGTATGGTTATGGTTAGGGCTGGATAGGGGTTATGGTTGTCATAGTTAGCATTAGCATTTTTCCCTTAGAAATGAATGAGCGGTCCCCAAAAAGATATGATTACATCTTGTGGAGTGGATTGTGTTTATATCACATTGTGGGGACCCAATGTCCCGGCTCACGGCATTCAGGAAATGACCTTCCCTGATCCGGCACTCCTGCCCTCTCAGCCAGGCCTGGGCGCTTCATTACCTTATGATTGCATGAATTACAGCTAGAGACACAGTGTCAATAAGAGAGCCTCAAAATAAGTTAGCTGGAAAATGGTTCTGCCCAGATAAAAAGGCCGCCTGGGGCTAACTGGCGTTTTAATGACGAAGACCCAAACTGTGTACCTCCGTAACATAAGAACACTAATATTTGGCCTGATACTCATTTGACTGGAGCAGCACAGTTAATGACTTCCTCACTTCTTATCGTCACACTGCAGGTGAGTGACTGATCCTATAATGTATTTCTTTTAACATTTACAGGCACTTTATCAAAGCAGATTCACATGGTTTACAGCTTTGCATGGATACACAAAGTTAAATTGCCCTATTTTTAACAGCACACCATGCCTCATTGCGATTATGGCCCCTCATAGTCACCAGTCTCCATCCCTGCCTCACACAAGTACTTCCGCCAGTGTAACTGCAGGACCTCAGACTCATCTTTCTTCCCTCACTTTGCTGCTGTCTCCAGTCACATGACCCGTGTCCCCAGTACCCCCCCCCCCCCCACCACCCAGCTGTCTATGTCAAGCCATTGGCTGCTTCTGTCTATGGTTTGCAGTGCTGTCTTCTAACCACAATTCCTCATGCAGCATAAATCCACAAAGTACTTCTCTACCCCTGTATATGAAGTATTTCTAGTGATTTTATCCTTTTGGAGACTGACATTCCCAGCAGCAGTAAAAAAGAGCAGGTGAAGGACCCCCCCCCCATCATAGGCTAAATACTGATGTCAGCACATCCCAGACAAACACCTTGGATTACTGTTCCTGGCATGTGAAATGTTTCATGTCATTCCAGTTTTTCTCCCTGGACTACAGGGTTTTTTACTGTCACTTGACCTGTGTCCTACCCGCCTGTCCCTTTGCCCTCTGCCCTGTGCTTCCATCACCTGCTATTGGATGAGCCACAGTAGAAGGTGGATGAATGGTTGAAAAAATTGTAACATGTCTCTCTTTATCTTTTACTGTGCCTACAGAACAGCAAAGGTCAGGGTATTGCCTTGTTACATTACGCACTTATAATAATAATCATTTACACTTCGAATTAAAGCGTACATCTGTAAAATATGCACAGCAGCCTATGAAACCAGGGCCAAATGAAACAGTGGGGGTGAGGATTTGGGGGGGGGGGGGGGGTGGACAGGAGGCAGTGGGGCAGAAAGACGAGCCTCACCCCCACCCCCGAACCGATGCTATTGGTTATGACAGGTGCACATTAATCAAGGCCGCGCTCATTTCACTGTTTTTGAAACATGTTCATTACCATGTGAGCTTTCAATTAACTCCTCGATTAGGAGCCAGCTGTCCACTCATCCAGGGTACGGCTGATAGATCTACTGCAGCCCTACACAATCGGGACACCAAGCTTCCTTGGTCAAGTTTGCGAGAATTGCAAGTTATTGCATTGAAAAGCTGAGGCACTAAGACCGTGGGGGTAACTGCCATCAAGAAAAAGCTTTATTTTTAAAAATTGTTTTAGAAATAGCACTTGGCCATCATAAGTAAGGTCAGAATAGTTGCCAACTGGGCAGACATTTGCATGTGAGGAGGCACCATCCAGAGATGGTGCTCAGATTGTAGGTGAAAATTTGAATGAACCACAATCGGCAAGACCTTTGTTTCCAGATGGACCATGGCTTCCTTCAGAATGCTCAGCTAGAATTTATCAGCCTTCGATTTTGTGGAATACTCAGGGGGGGTCTTTCGGTCCATTTTCCGGTGGCCGGTGGGGGAGCAAAATGACATAAAATTATCATCATGGTATCTTTCATTTTTTGGACGGTGATGGTATTATATTATTGTATTACTTTTTTCCAAGTTTAGGTAAAATTGGTGTGTTACTGAAGCATATTACTGCCACAAAATAAAATAAAAAATAGTCTTACTATCATGTTATAACGTGAAAATATTACATTACGAAACGTGAAATCGTATCATGGAATTATTCTGTCCTCTCCCTATATAAATTAATATTTTATATTAAGAAATATTTTATAATACAATAAGTACACTTCAATTGCTAATTTACAATTTAATTACACTTCGATTTTATTTGAAAAAGATACAAAACGTGACATAGATAATGTTTGTTTTGTAAATGTCAGAGTAACTACGCAAATTTAATGCCAACAGTGCATTTTGCTTTTCATTTAAAATAAAATGCACTGCACACACATGCACATGTGTGTAAGTTATTTTTTACTTTATATATGACCTGTAGGGTCAAACTACCCCAACACTTTTGACGTAGTTCATTTTAGGTTTATAAGGGAATAGTATAGATTTGGCGTAAAATTTCTTACATGAGTGTGAGAGTCTGGCTACTCTGAAAATGTATATTTTTAAAATGTTTCAATGTTTTTGAGTTGATTAGTAGAAAAATAACATCATACATACAGTTGGTAAATAAAGTAAAATTTGGCAAACATGAAGTCACCAAGAAATTATGTCTATTTATCCGGCATTTTACAAAAAATCATACTTCAGCTGTACAATTTAGGGAATTAGCAGACCCTCTGTTAGGAATATTATGGCTTTTTGGTTGCGGGTGTCAGGTCCGCTGCTGTTAATGACGCCAATGGCACATTAGGGCAGACAAAGGGCTGCAAACGCAGAAGTACGTCTTGCTTGGAGGTTAAAGGAGGTTTGCTGGTATCGGAAATGGGTGGTTCTAGATTAACTGAGTAGTTGTGCCTTTTACCACGCCCTTTGCATGAAGGCTGCGGAGCATACAGTACATATGCTGATTTAGCGAATATGTTTTGCTTTGCTTTTTAATTTAATTTAATTTGATTTGATTTAAAATGCTCCATTTTTTTATAAACAGGCTGTCATATAATTAGGCTGTGGACTACTCCCGGTGATACCAGTATAGTGCTAATCCATTTCGTATCACATTACTCACACTTAGCGACTCACATTACTCACACTTAGTAACTGTATAGCGCCCAGCCCTATAACCAGTGTTTTCCACCAGACAGAATCTGTTGCGTCACATGACCAGTGGAGGGCAGAAATATTGTCACAGACAGGCTGATGCAGTCAGACATGGGGCATGGAGCAGAAATGATCGCTCTCTGCATCAAAGCCAACCCATATGGGGAGGGGGGGTCATGTAAAGGTCGGAGGCAGAAAGTAGCTGTGGTCCACTTTCCCTTGAGGCTCCTCCCCCTTTTACCTTGCTAGAGATCTTTTTTTCCAGGGTACCCCCCCTCCCCATATAAATTTACTTATTATTTATTTAGTTATTGTATTTGGCAGATGTCAAACTCAAAGCAAGTAAGCTGCAGTCTTTATTTTTCAGATGAAGTTCTATGAACCTTCCAGAACTGTCTGGGCGAATAAACAACAATTATGGAAATAACTGCCACAACAAAGCTTGCAGGCAGATGTGTCAGGAGCGATGCCTTCATAACACAACATGGAAGCGCCGTTATGATAGGACACCCCCCCTCCCGTGTGGGCTGATGGCTGACATCCACAGGCTGTCAGGGAGGGGCCTCGCTGGGGGACATGCTGGCAATAGCTGAGGAGGAGACCCCGCCCCTCATTTTCACACAATTTACTTCAGGTAGACAGAAGCTTCCCACGGCAGAGCCCCAAACATCTTAGATGCTGTTATGAAACAAGCACCAAGTCTATTTGTATTTTTCATCGGCTGCTAATAGTTGGTAAAAAGGCAATAACACCTCCAAGGTTATAATTAGTTCACTGGGAAAAAAAAATATTACAAACAGAGAGAAGAGCAAGGAATATAAACGTAGGAATACAATCCTACATTTTAGAAGGTTTTTGTTCAAGCTGAGCTCTGTATGTGGGAGTGGGAGTGGGGGGGGGTCCATTATCTGAGCCATGGGGGAGCTCAGCAGCTCAAGCCACCCAGCCAAACAAATTATGGTCTAAACTGAACGAATCTCACCTCTCAGTGCTGCCTTCATTAGTTATTTTAACAAGAGCTGGCAAGACCTGAACCTTTTTTATTGCATTTTTCCCCCCTCTCTCTCAGTACAAGTTCTTAACCCCCCCCCCCCACACACACACACACACACACACACACACGCACAGGTCTGTCCAGCCGCACATTGGACCAGGCTGTAGAACCATTGAATATAAAAACCTTCAGTTTTTTTTATGGAAGACTCCATAATAAATACCCCACTCTGTAAAACCACATGTCCCTTCGTAAATTGGCACTACTGAGGTAAATGTAAAGGACTCAGTCATCCTTCCCTGCTGTGATGTTTAAATATTGCGTTTTATTACTCAGCTGTGAGTTTTATACAAAACACACAGAAATATATATATTTTACTTCATACAGCAGGACATAACAGAAATAGAGGTTAAGCACCTTGTTTATTGATAATCTTCAGGTTGCAGGTTTTAGTCCTGAATCAATATATGGTATAATATCCAGGACAGACAACTTGAGAGTTCCTTACATTTACACATGCCTTTTTTGATAACAACCCTTTATGTCCAGGTATCACCATTATACCCATCTATTCCTGCAAACTTACAGTGGATCAAAAGTTCTCCCGTCCCTCCGGCAGAAGCGGGGGCCGGCCCAGCTCACCGTGACCGGCGAGGCTTGCTGTCAAGGCTATGGAAGCGCTATGATAAAAGGCAGCGTCCACATGACATAAGTGAAAGTGGGCGTGCTGTCCGGGCTCAGTACTCACATGCGCTTGCTGCTTAATGGACCGTACCCCCCGGTACTATGACATAAAGGAGACGGGGAGCTCTGTCCCATCAACATGCTCCCAAGAAGGTTTGTGAGCTGAACCATAGTTGGTCTTTTTTTTTTTATCATTATTTTAAATTTTATTTCCTGGTGTTGCCTTGATTTCACACATTGTCCGTGTTCCAGATAATGGTAGTACGGTAGCCTCCCTCCCAACACTTCATTTACTGCCAATATACAGTACACCTAGAACTTAAGAAAATGAAATAAGCGTTTTACTATCTGGGCCAATAAGTGGAGGTGTTTTCATTTGCTCTTTGGCTGCACTTTGATATTTAAGTGGCTTATCCTTAGTAGAGCACAGGCCAGTCCAGGTGTGAGTAATGAACCATCCTTACATCATCCATCCATCATGTATACCAGCTCAAGGTCAGGGGCACAAAGCAGGGGATGGCAGAGTTCTGAAGTATGTGTAGACAATAAACCCAACCCTCCCTCCACACCCCCTGGGTCTGCCTCATCCTGTTAGGCTGCATCTCCTTGCAAGCCCTGAGATTTTTTTCGGGCTACTCCCACAGTCAAGCGGGGACACATCACTGCATGTGACTGCAAGAACAAAAAGGAGTGATGCGTCTCATTTAATGAGATGCCACAGACTCAAGGAGACGTCCTCCAAACATGACCACCCTCCTGCCCCCTGCTGCCTTCCACTGGTTCTTCCATCCAGTCTACAACCAGATGTCACATTAAGGTCTCGGAAGGCAGCTTAACCCGAGTTGAACGTCAGCAGCAATCCAGCAAAAGGCACAAAATGTCCTATTAGTAAGGCCCGTTTCCAGACTGTTCCAGGTACCGGCCCGGAAACCAGGTCTTCATCATTCGAAAGGAGCCAGGGAGGTTCAGCAAAGTTGTATGGTGTGCCTATAATTAATTAATGTCCAATTAATCGCATTAAGGACTTCAAAGACAAGCCTTCAAGGGTGAAACGGTATGGATCGCAGTACTGCTGATGCTGGGTCCCCGATTGACACACCTGAGAGTATAACACAAAGCACACGGTCGCTTCTTTCATCTGCAAAAATAACCTTCTGCCAGTGTTATTCATGGGCAGCTTGCAGCGAAGGCCGTCTCCGTAACCTCAGCGCTGACAGTTAGCGGCAGCGCCATGCATGTTAATCAGGAATGAAACCAAGCAGGACACAGGGACTTTCAAGATGCATTGCATTGTCACTGCTATACTGCTGCTATTTGTTCCTGTCTCGTCACATACATGTATGCAAATAAAAACATAAAACATAAAAACAACGTATTTTTATAAAAACAAATGCAATCTGGCAGCTCAGTGACTATAACCGCAGCACCCTTACCCCTGCAGGTTGTGGGTTTGATTCTCACCCCCAGCTGACTGAGCACTCCAGTTTCCTCTGGTAGTGCACAAGCATGCAATTTGGTGAATTAGAGTCCCCAAATTGCCTGTACAGTACGTGAGTCTGCATTGTAATGTCGTGGCGAGGTAACCCCTGCCTTCCGCCCCGTGTTTCCACAGAGAGGCTCAAGGCACTTTGTGACCCAGTGATGTTCCTAATAAAATAGTGGTTATAGGCATAGCTTTGAAGTAAATATATACACACACATGCATACAGGTTTGTAATTATATCTTTGGGGGACTCTCCATTCATTTCTATGGGTATAATCCTAATAAGAAAATAAGAAATTTACAAATCAGAGGGGGGCATTCAGCCCATCAACCTCGTTTTGGGAGAACTTAACTAATAGTTCAGAGTTGTTAAAATCTTATCTAGCTCTGATTTTAGCTTTTGCTACACTAGCAGGAAGACTATTCCATACTCTAAATGCACGCTGGGCAAAGAAGTGCATCCTCAAATATGTTTTAAAATGTTCTCCCGCTTATTTCCACTTATGGCCATGATATGTAGTATTTAAACTAATATTGAAACAGCCATTTGGCTAAACAGCATCCAGACCCGTTAAAATCTTACAAACTTGGATCATGTCCTCCCTTAGTCTCCTTTGCTCAAGGCCAAACAGATTCAGCTCAGCTAACCTCTCCTCATAAGACCAGAAATCATTCTTGTAGCCCTCCGTTGCACCTTTTCTAAGGAGCAAAGTCCTTCTTAAGGTTTGGTGACCAAACCTGCACTCAATATTCTAGGTGGGGTCTTGCCGAGGAATTATATAAATGTAACATCACCTCCGTTGATTTAAACTCCACACACCTAGAGATATAACCCAATATTCTATTGGCCTTTTTAATTGCTTCCCTACACTGGCGAGAGTGGGGCATGAAAGCATCAACATACACACATTTGCAGATCTTTCTCGTAATCAGCTACCTTTATTTCAGTGGAACCCATAAAATATCTGTACTTTATATTTCTGCTCCCTGCATGGATTACCTTACATTTTTTGTGTTAAATTTCATCTGCCAAGTATCAGCCCAGTCACTAATTAAATCTACATCCTGTTGTAGCCTCTCTGCTGCTAGATCAGCAATCCTAACATGAAGACCTTATCCCCTACCTAGTCCTATCCTTAACTATAAGTAACCAAACAAAATACTAAACTTTTGGCAGCTTGGGTTTTTTGATTGCGTACACAGACCTGATGTCCCCACAATCTCATTTAAACATAATCCACACTCGGACGCGCACATTAGCCGAGTGATTACAGTATGTTGGCAGGGGTCAGAAGATGCACTGACCTGGAGTCTGATCTTTGCAGTCGGAGACCAGCGTCCGCCTCGGCAAAACGATACTTACTGCTGATACCCCGAGCTGCCGTGCTGCAGACTCTGCCTGCCCCAGAGAGACATGAAGGAATTGGGCCCCTCCATGTTTCAGAGAGGATGCAGCAGCGCTTCACCGCCATCGAGCCAGTGCATTGCTGTGGCTATTCACATTCTTTACGTCAGACGTAAATTCTTAAGTCAATAAGGCAGACCTGTTTGTGTCTTAGCATTCGCTAATTTTAGTGAGCTGTGTGCTTAAATGAAAAATATGAGTTGGGGGGGGCGGGGCGGGGGGATGTACACAGAATGGCCTCTGTCTCAGATGAAGCAGTGCGAGTGGAAAGCCCCCACCCCACTCCACCCCCCATCTGAAATCATATACTGACTCATAAAGCATTTTTCTTTACAGGCCATATATAACATGAGTCTCTCTGGACGGGATGGACTGACTCGCAAATGGATGGACCCGACTTGGCACATTTCACAGAGATTCCTCCAAAGTGACTTTCATCCGGGCCGGACCGGGTCTCAGGCTGCCGTGCCCCAACGGCTGGGTTCCTGCTCGGCAGAACACGTGCACGGACACAGCTTCGACAGAACCTGAGCGAGTTAACAAACCTGCAAAGCTCATATTATAGCGGGCTGAACGATCTAATTAACAAGAATGCCGACCTCTTCCTCGACAATTAACCGGTCTGCATAAATTACAAGGGAGGCCATCCACTAATCAGTGTAATGAATCAATCTGATAATGCATTCCTCTCAGCCACAGATCACCCTCTCCCTCTTGGGCACGCTCTGCCTTTCCCCCCCTCCCCACCCCCGGGATATATCCCTGCGCCAATCTGAGGTGTTGCTAGGGCCTATTTTGGGGGCTTCACCCCCCCACAAAGAAAAATGATTTTCATTAAAATCAGATCCACCTAGTAATGGCTTAGCCTCTTTTCATAATTCAGTTTGGAAAACATTGCAGCTACCCCCCTACACCCCCCACCCCACCACCATACATCTCACCGATAGGTGATACCTGTGGAGCAGAAGGACAGTCTTACAACCATACAAATACCCAAGGGCTATTCCTTAGGCTATGGAGACGGTTTCACGCATATTTCTCAACGTGACTCAGACTTTACATATAAAATGTTTTTCTTGATTAAAAAGAGCACAACAAGCAAAGGCTTGAGGTAGCAGTTCAAGAATGCATGTGCAGGTAAAATATAACAACATGGAAAGACAGAGTGAAGGATGCAGCTTCAAATATCTGAAGAACTAGCTTGCTTCCAACCTGAGAATTATGCATAGGAGGTCCCACCTCACATGTAAGAGAGATTACACAAGAAGCCGTTAATATTAGCCTCAAGACGGCTTTCTCATGTCACCGTGAAGGCAATGTAATTTCCATAATGAGCGGACATAATAACATATTGTAACTCTTGGATTAAGATTTCTATTAAGATACTTGCCGTGATAAGCTTTGTTATAGGAGGTATACAATGTGGCGTCATTAAAAACTCATTAATAACAAATTGATATGCAATCTCTCAGGAAAAATGGCACAATTAAATCTAAGTAATAATCATGTTATTATACAAATTAATCTTGTTAATCCATGTTAAAAATCCATGAATTCATACACCTTACAACCAACCACATGGCACAGCATTACGGGGAGACGGCAGCCTATCAGGGCAGAGGTTCTCAAATGTTTTGATCAAAGGTCTGTATCAGATTTTTGTTCAAAGTCGAAAGTCCAATAACAGAACAGCATTTCACGAACTTTCATGAATTAACAGTAACTTTACACATTAATATATAACAAGAAGGGGAACTTTTAAACATTTGCTGATTGTTACCACTCTTTGATTGGAGGGGGAGTGTGTGCAATTTGGTGGTTCTACGTTGCATTATTGTACTTCGAACCACGTTAAGTCTTTTTACATGAACCATATTGATTCATAAGGTGCATTATCACGTGGGTATGAATTAACTTGATGTTCGGCCTGAATCCAACAGTCTGGATAGGGTGATGGTCCAATACTAGATGCACAGGTGCACTATGGGAGACTTAGAGATGATGATTCTCATGACTGCGCTGGAAGGCAGCAGGCCGGCCTGGTGGGCAAACCAGTGAGCCTGCACGCCACCCGATGCTGAAGATGATGATGACGATGATGAAGGGAGTAGCACCGCAGCCTCACACTGTGGCTTTAACTCCACATGCCTGTGATCCAACGAAAGTTATTCGGCTCCAAAACCCTGTGTCCATGAGTTTGTGTCTGAAACACACTGGCACCCCGCCCCAGAAATCCCCTGCTTTGTGCCCTGTGCTACCAGTCAATAATAAGTGATTATCTTAACCCCCCCCTCCCAGTTCAAGAGAAACTGAATGTAAAAGTGTCCATATCAGCCACTGCTTTTCAAGGCACAGAAGGGACAGCGATCTGCGATGAGCATCAGGCAGTGCTAGCAGATAAGGAGAAGCAGCAAAGGCCCAGCTAGGATGCTGAGATTATCTTAGATCACGGTCTGCATCAGATACTATCTTATTTATTTGTTTTGCTCAATTTACCCACCGTTCGGGTACCTTAAGGATTACATGCTTAAAGTCTACATTAATGATCTTTCCCATAATGCTCTGAATTTTTTTTCCTGCAGCGTTATGCATCGACTCCATGCGGACGGGCTCACGGCTGACGAAACGCACAACCGGATCCGGAGTCTTAACCTGTAGTCTGGCTGACATCAGGCTCTGAAGCTGGCAAGTCTGTGTTGTCTGTAGGGTCTCCCTGACAGCTCTATGCCTTGAAAAATAATGCCTGTGTCTTTTTTCAGTGGGAAGAAAATAGTTATCTAAAAAAAAAAGAGTCAAAATCAATGGCCTGTCAACATGGTGGTTTTGGAAACTTGTTTTGGAAACTCCTGCTGAAAAATTTATCAAGGACACCAAAATAAAGGGAATAGAGTCTCTGTGTTCACTTTAAAAGCTGAGCTGGTTTTCTGTGTGTATATATATATATTAGGGATGCACCGATTTTTGGGGTTCGGCCGAATACCGAATCCACTGTTTAAGATTCGGCCGAATCCGAAACCGAATACCGAATCCTAC
>JAABNY020000129.1:19085829-19099608 GCA_015164015.2 Brevimyrus niger
CAGCAAACAACCTCCACCACACAACCCCACACCCCCCGCGGCCGGACAGCACCTCCACCTCAACCCCACCGCCAACCCCCCCCCCCCCCCCCCCGCAGCAAATAAAAACTCCAGTGATTGGCAGCTGCCAGAAGAACACTAATAGGCTCCCGATGCAGCCGCTGATTAGAGGAGCAACTTCAAAGCTAATATCTATAGTACAAAGATCTGCTGCAGGAACAACCACCAGGGGGAGCCGTCAATGACTCCATCTGGTTTCCCCGGTGGATATGAAGAAGACCCAGGAGGCAAATAACGCTACTTGGACTACAGCGATCAAAGCAGACTTATCTACGTGACAGAAAAATGTCAGTCAAGCAACTGATAAGGAGTGGTCTGGCATTTATAAAAGGTGGCCTCCCTACATACAGAATCCTCATTTGCAATTAACTACTCCTGTGATGAAAGCATATCCATCTGGTCAAATGTTAGAGTCGTGTCAAGTCAGAGGCAGCGCAGCACATTCGGCATAGAAGCCCGTGGCCTGACCTTAGAACTCTGCCAATTCACATCCACAGTTGGGGCCATTCCGGAGTCCAAATGAGGAAGGGGAACTGGAGTTGAAATTTTAATCCCTGTGAAATTCAAATTTAATTCCAATTATGTTCCCCATAGTTTTTCTCTTCCAATCCCAACTCCAGTTGCATTTCCTGATCTGGATTGGAATTGATGCATTCTGGAATGGCCCCAACCCTGAACCACATTCACAGGAGTCGTGAGTGTGGCTCAGTAGGTAACATTACAGCTTACACCTTCAGAGTTGTAGGTACAATTTCCTGCCCAGGCTGTTTGTGTATGTATGTGGATGTTGTATTTATGATGTCCCCAAAGTGCTCTTCAAGCATTGGTGTGACTCTGCCTGGTGATGGACGTCCAGGGATCAGATGTAGCACTGTGGTTACATGGGTCCCAGCTCTGTGTGTGTGGAGTTTTCAAGGTCTTCCGAGTACCCTCTGGGTATTCATGATTCCTCCCACAGTCCAGAAACCTGCACTGAGCTGAATTAATGCCTCCAAATAACCCCTACTGCATAACTGCAGGTGTGTGAATGTGCCTACTATGATTGACTTGCATGTCATTCAGCCTGCCCTCTGCCTCATGTGCTGTGCATCATGGGATACATTCCAGGCTCATCACCTGGCTATACTGGATAAGCAATAATGACATGCATTTAACAGACAGCTTTGTCCAAAGCGATTTACAAGAGAAGGTCAGAGAGCAAAGTCCAATGTCCCCGGAGCAATTGGGGTTAAGGGCTTTGTTTAATGACCCAAAGGTGAAATCATTCTGCCAGCCACAGGATTTGAACTGCTGACATTTCAATCATGGGCATAGAGCCACATACTGCCCCCTAGAGACACAATCATGCATATGTACATACCTTCTGCTATGGATGGTGTTAAGCTGCACAAAAATGTATAAGATATAAGGGCCATTGACCAACAATATTCTTGACAAAAAAGAATCCTATCTTTCAACGGCTCTCCAAATCATGTGCCTGTTTGTGTTTGTTTGTTGAGCAGTCCACTGCCAAGTCATTACATGGCCAGCAGTAACTCACGGTGCAGGTCACAGCCATAAGTTAGAAGGGTTTGTTAACCTTTCAGCTGACAGCGAAACAAAATGAGGAGCTGGAGAAGTGAGCAGAGGTTCTCTAACCTCAGGACAGCCATGTATCTCCAGGGTATTCAACTTAACTAATTAACTGCTCTGTCTTGTGCTGGTGCTATCAACATCACGGCTGGGGCCATTCTGGGATGCATTCATCAATTCCTGTGCAAATCAGGAAATGGAATTGAAGTTGGAATTTAAATCTCCTTGAAATTTGAATTCGATTCCAATTCTGTTCCCCATAGTTCTTTTTTCCAGTCCCAGCTCTAGTTCCATTTCCTGACTTGCACTGGAGTTGATGAATCTACATTTTATAATTTTAACTTCAAACACTTAAGAGGCCATAGGGAATTGAAGATAAAATATATCACCTCAGACACAGAGTTTGATAACACAAGTTTGAGAGCATCTTCTTCAAATAACCCATCCATCCATCTTAAGGGTTGTGGTGGCAACATGCTGAGCTACAGTCTGAGCCCGATTCTGGGGAATTCTCAGGTGTTCCCCAGCCAGCTGGGAGATATAATCCACCCCCCCCCCAGCATGTCCTGAGCCTGCCACAAGGCCACATGACATAGGGACTTGCCAGAAGTTGGGCACCTCCCTAGGGAGTCGAACAGGTGCCCTAGGGAGTTGCCCAACCCACCAAAACCAGACTACTCAAGACTACCCAAAAGAGCAGTGGGTCTATCTTAATATCGCTCCTTGGTTTACGAGGAGTCTACTGTAAACACACAGTGGCTCTTAGCTCGAAGTCTACTGACATATAAACCACAGTGATGCACAGGGATTCCTGACCTCCTCTCCTACACCAGTTTTCAGAAGATATCATCTTCATATAAGGAAACAGGTTCCCAGTGATGTAGGTACGTTTCATTGGGGCACATGGTAATGGGGTTTGTATAAAAGAGTAAAAGCAATAAAAGTATTGCCCATATTTCATTTCACCCACAACCAAGAAACAGCTTTTTCATAAGCGGTACTCATTAATCTAAAAGAGACAAAAAAAAAATGCATGCATTTAAAAAGAAAAATGCAGAAAAGTGAAAAAGGAGAGTATTGGATTTCCATTGTTGGAAATAAGATCCAGGAGGCGCCAAGGCGAGGAATCAGCAGTTAAGGCTACGGTTTGGTAAGTGATCACAGCTGCCCTCCATCCGGGGGGAATGGACTCAGGGTATGCGTGCTTCTCCAGGAAAGGTGAGTCACTGAGCCTCCAAGGAAATCCTTTTCAAAAACTAATGAAAAAATGCAGTTTGATCTCTTCATAATCGCTGCTGCATCTCATAATGCCGTATCGCTGCATTTTCATTCGTGCTGCAAGTAAAGCTGGTGTCTCCATTTTGCAGATTAAAACGGGGAGCACAGTGCCCCCCCCCCCCCAAGGCTCTGCTTGTGTGTATATAATTGCGTATCCTTCCTGCATTACACGTGTCTCCACCCGTAGTCCAAAGGCAGGCCATTTGGTAAACTGGTTTCTCATTGTCTGTTTGTATGTGTGTGTGTGTGTGTGTGTGTGTGTGTGTGTGTGTGTGTGTGTCTGTAAGAGTGAGCGAGAGAGAGAGAGCTTTATGCTATAAAGTTTATTGTTGTGTATGGCTAAATTGTCAGATTGCAACATTGTCAGATTCAAGTCTCCTGAAGGAGCATTGAGTGCATTTTAAAACCCTGTACAATCATAAGAACAGTAGAGTGGTTTCCTTTATTAAAACAATACTGCAGGTATGAATGACATAGATATATTACCTCAATGAGAAGACTAGAGCCAGCTCTCTAATTCATGCAAATTGGAGGACAGAGTCTTAAATGGCCGCACTGTGGCTTTGCACCTCCAGAGAGTTTGAATCTTCCCCCTGTTCTTACATTGATTTTCTCTCACAATTGGTAAGCATGCCATTAATTAATCTGTATCTCTAAATTAAGCTATTATGTAGTGTGAAGGGTGTGTACCTTGCGGTGTGAGACAGACTTTCATGAGGTGGCCTCCTGGGATGATCATCCAGCTGTCATAGAGGAGGTCCTATATACTGAGCACTCATTGGCTGCTTTTCCTTCACTCTCTGGTCTGACTCCTCCAAAACCATTTCTACTGTGTTTAGGTCAGGTGACCAGGTCAGGTGACCAGGTCATGTGGTGTGACACTATCACTCTCCTTTGCTGGTGGCTTGGCGTGTCCCAACGTTTGACTGCTGCTGTATATTCTTCAGTGTTTAACTGTGCACTTTACACTATATATATTAATGCCTATTTAGTAAACCACAGGACAAAAAAATAGCACTCGCTTGGCAGAGGGCAAAAGCAGCAGTGTTAAATGCGTGTAACGAGTTCTGATGAGAAAAAGCACTCTGGGGCCCTAAGACCTTCTTCCATTGCACTCTGGGGCCCTAAGATCTGCTCCCAAAGCACACTGGGGCCCTCAGATCTGCTCCCAAAGCACTCTGGGGCCCTAAGACCTTCTCCCATTGCACTCTGGGGCCCTTAGACTTTCTCCCAACATACTCTGGGGCCTTTATACCTGCTCCCAGTGCACTCTGGGGCCCTTGAACCTGCTCCTAATGCACTCTGGAGCCCTTTAATCTGCTCCCAATGAACTCGGGGGGCCTTGGATCTGCTCCCAACGAACTCTGGGGCCCTTAGACCTGCTACCAATGCCCTCTGCCCATTCAAAACAGATAAGACAACTTACATCTTAAGAGAAGGTGTTCGATGACAGGAGAGTATATTTACCCACAGCCTACTTGCCATAACATATGATGCGTCTCAGGCGATAACGAAAAAAAAGGCTGTTGACAAGTGAGGTAAAAGCCAACAATTATACATTTAAACCGGCGTGGAGAGTTGAATCATTTGACATTACTGGAAACCTTCCCAGCATGCATTTTTTATTCATCACTTCTGTGGTGGGCGTCGTACATATACATTTATCCTAATAAGTATCATGACATTTTCATCAACACGACCTGGATTTTAAACATGTTTGTATATTTTTATTGGTCATTTCGACTGAGTTTATGGTATACGTGACTTTAGTCCCTATATGCCCAACCTCTGAGATGGAATCGCAAGGTTTACATGCAGTTTTAAATGACACACAATTATCCTTCAGTGCAACGTGCAACATTAAAATGCAGAATAATTGCAGATATGAATGCTGCATATTAACAGGGGAGTCCAAACAGATTTTGTTTGCCTCACCACACATGTCACCATAAGCAGATTCTACCAGAGTGAAGAGCTCCATTTCTTTAGCATGCCACACATTTTGCTAATTTTCTGATCTGACACCCTGGGAAGGGGCCGATTTGCATTGCCGTCTTTTCCCGGGCCAAATTACCAGGGATTAGGGCTGAAAAGAAGTCGAATTATGTCAGAGCAGCCAGCATGAGGAACTCATGGCATTGAATCTGAAAGTTGTCCTGTTTTGAAGCTTTAATCTCCCTTTATTCAGTCACTGAACACAATCAAAAGCCAGCGTTGAGGCTCTGTGGCTCATGCTGAAAATCCAATCAAAAGCAGAAACTGAAAGGGAAAAAAATCAGCACCCTTCAAGTGCTCATGTAATGCTTCAAGAAGAACATTCCTTCATCTGTCTGTGACATTATATAGAACTGGCAAGGGTAACACTTGAAGCTCTTTGAATGAGGGCAAAACTAATGCTTTAAATACATGTCCATCCATCTATCTTCCAACCACTTATTCTGTTGCGGGGGGTCTGGAGCTGATCCCAGCGAGCACAGGACACGGTGCTGCCTGGACAAGATCATTGCATCCATCCATCCATCCACCCATCCATCCATCTTCCAACTCCTCACCCTGACGGGCAAATGAGGACACACAATGGTCAATTCAAAGATGCCAATTTCTCTAAGCCGCTCAAGAGGAAACCATAGAATCCCATACAAACAAATGCAGAACTCCACACACACAATCAATCAATCGATCAAATTCACTAAGGTGGAAGAGGGAGGCCAAGTCGTGAGCCCTGTGACAGCAAGTAGGCATCACGTAATCACTATGATTACGGAGACACGTGAACAACAAGTAGATATTGCATATTTGGAATTCCTTGTCTGTTTAGAAAGAAGCAGAACAATAAGAATATACAGTCTGGTCGCCAGGATTTAATGAAAAACAGGATTTAATCCTTAAGTTTTCAGGAATCAGACAAAAAAAAAAAAAAAAAACATTTATTCTAGTTACTGAGCTAGAACCCATGTCTATGATAATGGAAATTCACGCTCTGAGTCGGAAGTGACAGAAAGTCGAGAGTTTATCGCTGGCATCTCTAGCCTGGGTGGGTATCGCTCGGCCCGTATAATAGAAAAAGCTCTCTGTTCATGAACCATGATGTTTCCAACCAGGTCTGCTGACAGGGGCATGAATAAAAAAAAAAAACGCAGGGATGTTTAACCTTCCCCCATCTCGGAGTGAAAGGCTCACCTCCACAGATGGCTCCCCTAAATCCCAGAGTCAGGCTGCGATGTAATGCTTTAATCATACCTTCCAGATAAGCTGGGCTATTACAGGCACAGACTTATATCCGAACGGCTTGTTACTTTCAGGAAGAATTCCTGCTGCCGGACTGTTTGTAACACCCTCTGGAAGCACGAGTGCATGCCTTGTCGCCCATAGCAGGAGTAAAAGCGTGCAAATGTACCCCCCCCCCCCCTTGCCACCATTGGCCAGACTCGCTTTTTGTAAACAATAAGGCCAAGCGCTTGAGGCTTCCATGAAGATCGTTTGTAGCTCCCTAAGCTTACTGAGGTCCTCAGTTCCCATTCAGAATGAAAAATGCAAGTTGAACTGCAGAATACCTGAGGGCAATATATGGTAATATAACATATCTGTAAATACCCCGCATCTGAGTACAGGAGGAAGGTGCGAGAGGGAAAATAAGGGAGGGATGCAGGAAATTGCTGTGAAGAAACGCAATATATTATGTTCTTTCAACACAAAACCATTAATTTTCCTTTGCAGTTATCCAATTGAGTGTCATGGGTAATTTTAAATGTATATTCACAAATGAAACATAACAATTATGGGAATAGAGACAAACTGCATGAAAACAAAATACTATTTCATTTAACAAATCAGTCCTTGCTTTAATTTTTATTATCATCTTGTTCCATTCTTAGCGCATTGTGTCTTCCTGGCTTGGTGTGTTCAAAACAAAGGGATGAATTTATTATGGAAAATAGATGGATGGACGTGTGCATTTTACAAACCAGAAGTGTTTTAGAGCATACTCACATTTATAGAAGGTCCAGAAAGTCAGTTGGCACAGATGATCTCAACAAGAATAACTGACACGCTATTGATCCCCTTGGGGAAATTCTCTTTATGCCTCGCCCATCATTCTCTCTGTAGGTGAGTGCAAGCTGTCCGCGAAGGGCAGCCACCCCCAGCGCCCCCTCAGGGAGCTTGGGTTTAAGAGACTTGCTCAAGGATGCTGAAGGGGGACTTTAACCGGTGACCTTCTGATCACAGATAGAGAGGCTTAGCCCACTGAGCCCACAAGAACAAACAAACAACAACAACAACAACAATAATAATAATAATAATAATGATGAAAGGGCTCACCAATTTTCTGGTAATGAATCATGTTGCTGCAGAAACATATCACACTTGTTCCCCCAAACCACCCAGACTCCGACTCTCCAAATGGACCCTGTCCTCCGCAGGGATTTCACTGCCACATTGCAGTTCATTCTGCAATTACACCGGGGCATTCGGCAGGTGCCCCAGGTACTCAGACTGTAGTCGGAAGAATCAATGTGTGTCAGTATGGGGGAAAAGGAATCTATTTGTCACACATAACTTGCCTCGGCATTTCAGAGAGCTGCTGTTTCACCAGAAAAGGTGGGGGGGGGTGAAGAGAGACTGAATGGACACGCGAGATAAGACATTCCCCTCATTCTCGCTCTGTATATTTTACAGCTGCAGCGTTATCTGCTTGTTCTGAGCCGTGTTGAGGAAATCCAGGTTTGTGGAGGTTCAGATCATCGCATGAAGATACCAGCATGAGGCTGCACCGAGGTCGCCCTCTTTTATCACATTAGTCACAACTTTATGCTTGGAAAAAAACAAAATTGCTCACTAAATAAAGTAAGAAATCATACGGGGGAGTCAGAACTGCCAAATTCTCTCATGGAGGTAGAGCAGTGAGTATACAGAGTACAGATGCACATACACAACAATCGGATTTGAAAGCTGTTACATGCGCCTCCGCATGGCCCACCCTCTCTGGCGATTCCCGATGACCACACTCCCAAAGTCCAGCTTTGCTCCCAATTTGACAGTGCACATTTTTGCTCCCTCCCAGCTCCAGGTAAGCACAAATGTGGACCCTCTAGGGATCTCAGAGGACCGAGTTGAGAAACACTCTTCCATACCATCCATCTTCTATGCTGCTCATCCAGAGTTTATACTGTACCAGGAACTATAGGGCACCTGGTGGGGGACGCAGACAATCACAAACTATAGGTGATTTAGAGCAGGGGTGGGCATCCCTGGTTGCAGAGTGCAGGTATCCAGCAGGTTTTCTATCCTACCTGAGATTGGGTGTGGTTCATCGGAGACGAGGTAGGGCGGAAAACCTTCTGGATAGCGGCACTCGAGGATCAGGGTTGCCTACCCCTAATTTAGAGCCTTAAGTGTTTTTGGGCCAGGGGCATATTTCACAAAGCAAGATTTACAGTTAGCTGGATAACTTAAGCCAACGGTGAAAACTGTCTAACAAGAAGACAGGTTAGTGATATTCCTATACTGTAGGACAAGCCTTTTACTTAGTGTCAGCTATCTGATTAATGAAGAAATCCTGATTTGTGGAATACCCCCCAGATATGGAAACCAGAAACCCCAAAACACAAAAAGAGCACACAAACTCAGAGACAGAGTCAGCGATACAAACCTGAAATCCTGGAGGTGTGAGACTACAGCACTGCCCACTAAACTACCAAAGCACTTCCTGCCACAGCCCACTGGAAATATCAGGCTAATAAGCCGGCTATCAGAGATGAGTGTAATTTAATGAAACGGGCCTTGCTGCCTGAGAAGCAATGTGCAAACTCTAGGTCTTTACAAACCCTTGAAATGCAAATGATTTCTTCCACAGATACTGCCCGCGGTTCACACAATCTGCTCCCGGTGACCAATTTGAGTTTTTCATTGCCTGAGCGTGTCAAAGTCGACCTGAGTGACTCACACCAGCTAGTCTATGCGGATGTGCTGGGAGTCTGCTGTTCATTCACAATTTTAGCTAGATTTACCCAGTGAAATCCACTTTCTACACTTTGAACTGATAAAGACTTTTCTGCATGGATAGCTGGATGCCCCCCCCTCCCCCATTACTTTTTTTATTTTATTTTTTCAAGGAATAGTAAGAATGTAGGTATTTCATTTCTTTAGACTTAAAGTGAATCCACTCTATTTCCCGGTGAAATTAGGTCTCGTTTCATAACATCGCCTTCTGCTCCTCGCTGAAGTCAAGCACTCCAACTGAACCGCTGCTCCGTCTGAGCCATAATTACGCTCAGCTGATAAAACAAAAAATAAATGCTTCATTACAAGTAGATAAGGGATTTGTAACCAGATAACATCTCTCCGTCTACATGTTTGGGGAAATGTTACATACACTGCTTGGCAAAAAAAAAATGTTACACACTTTAATATTTTAAATTTGGTTGGAGCCCCTTTAGCTTTGATTATGGTGAACTTTCATCAATGCATTGTTTCCACATGCTTATGCAACCTCTCAGCATTTTTTTTTTCACCCAGATTTGCATTAATTACTCTTCGAGATCTCGTATTAATGATAGGCACGTTGAACCACTCCGTAAAGTCTTCTTCAGCACATCGCAAAGACTTTCAATGGGGTTAAGGTCAAGACACTGTGGTGGCCAGTTCATGCATGATAATGATTCTTCATGCTCCCTGAACCACTCTAACAATTCAAGGCCGATGATTCTCGCCGTTATCGTCCTGGAATATGTCCGTGCCGTTAGGACTAGAAAAATCCATTGATGGGTTAACCTGCCCATTCAGTAGATCCAGGTGCTCAGCTGACTTCACTTTATTATTGCGTAATGTCGCTGAGCTGTAATAATGATCCAATAATTGTCTTTTAAGTACTTGCCGATTTAAATTCAAATGGAGACTTTTTGTTGGCCAGACAGTGTATATTTCCTATTGACATTCATATTCATTCACATTGCTTGCTATTTTTTCTTTTTTACTTTGTTTTTATCTGCAGATATGTATATTTTATATCTCCTTATCTGCTGTATTGTTTTTGTGTCTTTTCCCTCCCTCCAGCATAGTGAAGAATGGGACACACTGCGTACTTCAAGGCGTAGACCAGGTGTGGGCAGACTTACTCACAAAGGGCCGGTGGGTCTGCAGGTTTTTGGGGTAACATTTAGGTCAGCTGTTCAAACCCAGGTTTGAGGACTCTTCAGCCAATCAGTCCTCTAACTAGTAATCTAATTAGGGAGTTGCAGCAAACACCTGTACACACGACAGCCCTTTCTGGATAACACTGCCCACCCCTAGCGTAGACACGCACATGTGACAGTTAATTGTTAGAATCTTTGGGGAAAAAATAATTTACGGTTCTAGACAGAAATACAAACATCTCAAACGATGGTTGAGGCCCTTAAAGAAAAAAAAGAAAAAAAAAGACGCCCTTTTTGGAGTTTTTCTACCTTTTTAGCTACTTGTGATCAGCTCTAGTTTTGGAGGATACTGACAAATATGCAGCAGAAACTTAGTGTTTAGTGTAGCAGTGGTTTAGCAGTAGGTTAGCGTTTAGCTTGGTGGTAGCTTAGCGTTTAGCGTGGTGGCAGCTTAGCGTTTAGCTTGGTGGTAGGTTAGCGTTTAGCGTGGTGGCAGCTTAGCGTTTAGCTTGGTGGTAGGTTAGCGTTTAGCGTGGCGGCAGCTTAGCGTTTAGCGTGGCGGCAGCTTAGCGTTTAGCGTGGCGGCAGCTTAGCGTTTAGCCGGCGGATGGCACCTTGGGGCAGGTCTTGGTGCAGTTCAGGATAGTGTGACAGCGGTACAGGGAGAAGGGGTCCTGCAGCTTGGACAGGCGCTCTTCTGTGAAGTCATCCCGCGAATCGATCATCCAGCGGTACGCCTTGGACGGATGCTTTGGTTATAGGCGTGGGCCTAAAAAAATCAGAGCAGGCGTACGGGAGCGAGCTCATGCCGGCACACTTACCTGCATGAGTACGGCCGGGCCCAGGTACTTGTCTCCATTCCACCAGTAACTGGGGCAACTGGTGCTGCAGCAAGCGCATAGGATGCATTCATACAGGCCATCCTGGGGGAAGGAGACGCAGAGACACGCAAAAATATCACACCAGCTTCACCTGCGGCCCAGCCGCTGCTCGAGCATTTCTGCCATCACGGCACGTGTTAAAAAGTCGGCCTTCACGTTCCGTGCAGGACACGCGTTCTAGGAAGTGATTTTTTTTTTTTGTGGCAGGGTCCAGGTACCAGCTTCTGCCGGTCCTCCACAGTCTGCAGGTACTGCTCCTTGCCCTGCTGAGATTCGTCCTTCTTCTTCAGGTACGGCTCGATGGACTTGTACTGGGCATAGAAGTTACTCATGTCCTGCAACAGAGTGATCCCAGTAAGAGAACGACTTACAAAGCAGGGTGCAAAAGGATCCGACCCAGTGCTCCCTTATTAATAATAATATTATTATTATTAATAATAATAATAAACACTACATTTAATTTATAAAGCACTTTCCATTAAAACAATTTCCAAGTGCTAAAATATACGAAAGATAAGACAATAGATAAACAATAAGCAACAAGACAGAAAATACACTAAAACCACCGCAAAAAACTATCAGAATCCTGAGGATGTTTCACAAAGGATTTCTCAGTTAGCTGGGATCGCTCAAACTAGAAGTAATGATCATCCGGTAAAAGTTTAGGTAAGGAGCATTCCTATTGGACAATCATGATTTCTAGCTTAAGTTAACCCATTAAGAAATCCTGCTTTGTGGAAAACTCCCAGTCACTTTATTCCTGCCGGAGAAGATGCTTACCGGAACCAGGTCCTTGACGACGTACATGTGTGGGAGAGGGTAGATCTTAGTGACCTTGCTGGTGTCGGTGTCGATCTTGTTGAGGCAGGCCAGCGTGTTCCCTCCATTGATGTTCATCGCACAGGAGCCGCAAATTCCTGTCAGACAGACACACACAGTGTTAGTGGTGCTGGGCTGCCGGCCATCCGCTTACCGCAGGTACTACGCTCGACCCGGCCAGCTGGGACCAAAATCACTAGTGCAACAGCAGGACACACTAACACACTCAAATGTGATTCTTCAGAGAAAAATTGCATGCAGTAAAAACTAAGGAAATACTTAATGTAACAGAGATGCACGCAAGTCTTAAGCTCTCAATGTCTGTGAATAATATCAGTTTTAAATTAACCTCATTACTTCACAATAGAACTTGACCGTTCACTTATGACTAATCGATAATTGATTATCCAGACAGAGTCTGTTAGGGACTGTGATGTCTGCATGGGGCAAGACGGGGACACTTTATACATCCTCCCAGTCGCTTATCCGGCGCATGGCTGTGGTGTGGATCCATGCAGACAGACAGGTACGGGTGGGAATCAAACCCATAACCAATAACACAGCACAGAGAATGAGCGCCACACAGGAAATGACAACACGGATCCCTGTGGGAAAACCCTCTCCTCTTCTAGCGCGTCTTGCTTTCCATGACACTCAGTAGGTGAGAGGAAGCTTGGCACTTGCAGTGGTGCCCATGGAACTTTGGGATGAGGGCCTTGCCCCTCCCCCGCCCCCCGTCACCAGGCAACTGTGTGGCAGAAGTTTACACCCCCAAACCCCATAACCCTCTAGATCTCTGCTCACCCTCTCGGCAAGAGCGGCGGAAAGTGAGTGTGGAGTCCATCTCATTCTTGATCTTGATCAGGGCATCCAGCACCATTGGTCCACACCTAAGAGGGGTGGGATTAGTTAATCAATTAAAACGGCGTTCACCCAGAGGACCCAATCAGACTCCCTATTTGTGTAGGCCACTTCGATTCTCACCAGACTGAGTCAGGTCTCTCAAAGTAACAATCACTCTTCAAACACTTGCTCTCTGAGCACAACCATTTCACTGAAAAACTCATACAAACAATAACACACCCAGATCAAGCAGACCACAAATTCTAATCTGATAATGGCCAGTACAAAGTACAACAACCTTACACCAGGTATGCTGAGATTATACTCATGTCTGTGAGGTACAGGCTGTCCAAAAACCAATGGAAAGAGGGAGAGAAGAGAATTGCTAGTCAGCTAGCAAACTTGCTAATTAAAATATGGTCACTGACTGACAAGGGGCAGGACTGGAGCAGGAGATCAGAAGGTTCAGTTGGAAGGGCAGTTATCTAGTGTATATACACAGAGCCAGCTTTGTGACACCAAATCATCCATTATCTATATGGTCTCTTAATTGAACTGAATCATGGGTGGACAGATGCTCACACACTAGCATAAATGCTAAAGGGAACATAAAACAAATTGTTGAAAGACTATAAAAGTAGCGAGTTACATGCAGGGACAATGCAAGTAAAGCAACAGCTCATTCTCTCACAATACAGCAGCACCATGCAAATAATATATTGTATGTTCAGACTGTTTTGTTTGGATCCGAACTTGTAAAATTAATGTAACCGCTATTTGTTATAATACTTATAATTAGTTAACGGCAAACATACTGGGTATAATGTACCTTAGTTCATGACATACTTTCTCAGCTTGGATTCCACTTTGGTTTACAATCCATTGCTTAATTCAAAAGTAAAATAAACCCCACTGTCACTGCTGCACATTGTATTTATTCAGTGTGTAGCGTGCCCTCAAAATGTACCATTTTAACATATCAGCATCTGCACAGGCACAGTCTTCTAACCCACAGAGCCACACACCGCCCAGTGCTACAGACAGTCCCCCACCCCGCTTACGTGTTGAGGTCCAACTCGTAGGTCTGCATGCGCGGTTTGTCCCCTGCCGTGTCCGGGTCCCAGCGGTATACCTGAAACTTCTTTATTCGGGGCTGAGCTGCCGGAGCTGCCGCAGTCTGGGCACAGCGCGCT
>JAABNY020000129.1:19131939-19144979 GCA_015164015.2 Brevimyrus niger
TATATATATGTATGTGTGTGTGTGTGTGTGTGTGTGTGTCAGAAAAACCGTTTCACCCAGAAACTTTCCACCAGACCTTAAATTCGTAGCATAAAGACTTTTTTTCAGAAAGTGGCAGGCTTTTGATATACGCAATCCTTCAAAAAAAGCCTTCAAAAATCTGAAAAAATACAGAAAAAAATATTTTACCCCTTTCTGGACACAGGTGATCCCGTACTTCAGATGGTGACAATATTGCAAGAAGTTATCTCCCGGCAGTCTGGCAGCGTCTTATCGTAATGTCATCTTATGCTGCTAAGAAGATTCTGTACTGGGCACAACAGTATTTTTTTTTTCATTTCTGCATCCATCTACCAACCCCTTATCCAGTACAGGATCATATTTCATCATCCTATTTTTTTTAATTCAGTAAACATTTTCACAGATGTCGTATTAATTTTATTTATTAATTCAATCGCTCTTGACTGTGAACATCGAACTCCTACTGTCAGAACCAAATATCACTTTTGATGTTTTTTCAGTTGTAAAGGAACCTCATGGAGATCCTGTTTTTATAGCAAGTTTGCACCTGCAGTTTCACCTGGAATTTGCACAGTAGAAATGTTTTGTCTAGGTCCCCATAGCCCAAGGATTGGCTGGTTGTGATTGTGTGCTTGTGAATATGTACACACCAACGAGCTAAAACACCCCCTTGGAAAGCAAATAATGTGGACTATCACGTACAAACAGTTCCTGTCAAGGTCTTGGATTTATTGGATGGTAAGAAATCATTCCATACTTCTAATCGGCTGAATGCAGAAGAAATAGGCAGGAAGGAAAGATCTGAGTGGTTTTAATACGGGCCAAATCATTACAGCCAGGCGACTGGGTCAAACCATCTCTGAAACGGCAAAGCTTAGGGGTGTTCGTGGTCATTCACATGGGTGCTATGGGTGGTCTTCTCCTTTAAAGAATCAAATGGTCATTTAAAAACTGTGTTGTGTTTACTCAGGTTATACTTTGTCCTAAATCTGTTTGGAGATCAGAAACAATTCAGTGTTATGAATATGAAAGAAAAAAAAAACAGAGGGAATCAGGAAAAACTTTGTCACAACACTGTACATTATTTCTGCTATTACAATGTAAAGTATAATCAGCCACCTAATTTCATGTGTGAATAATTATCTGCATATAATAAAAGATAAATAAAATGACAAAACAAAAAGAGAGTAAAATGAAATTTAATTAATCAAAAGAAGCATCCAGCAGAGATAAAGGACAGTATTAACCTCAGCTCTCTGTCCTTTGCGTTACTGGACTAGGGGTTAATCCCAGCCTGGGCTGGACACTGCGTGGCACTGGGAGGGGGTATTGGTGACTAGGCCTGGGACCCTGAGACTGGCTCCAAGCTTTGCGGGGAACAGGGGTATACCGTGCATCTGCTGTGTATAACACATGTGCCATTAAAGCAGGCAGCCCTTGTGCCACTACCCCCATTCCATCGGACGATGGCGTTGGTTAAAAGAGTCCATTTAAAGTTCATGTAGTCCACCAAAGGCGGTGAAAAGGCCAGTGCAACAGAACACCAGGCACAAGGCCTCAGAGATCACCATCAGAAACACGTCAGTGTTATCAAACGTAAATTACAACCTGTGGGAAGTGTCAGAAACAATCTCTGATAAACACGCACACACCGATCAGCCGTAACGTTACGACCAAAGATAGGTGAAGTGAATAGCAGTGTTTATCTCTGTCAAGGATGCCATTTTATATTAGGCAAGTGAACGGTCAGTTCTTGAAGTTGGTGTCTTGAAAGCGGGAAAAACTGGCAAGAATGAGGATCCGAGTGATTTTGACAAGGGCCGAAATGTGACGGCTAGATGACTGGATCAGAGCATTTACAAAACGGCAGGTCTTGTGGGGTGTTCCCAGGATGCAGTGCTCAGCATCTACCAAAAGGAAGGACTTCTGGTGAACCAGCAGCAGGGTCATGGGCACCCAATGCTCATTTATGCGCGTGGGGAACAAAGGCTAGTCTGTCAGCTCCAATAACACAGGATAGGAACTGCAATACAAACTGCTGAAAACCTTAATGCTGACTATAGGTAACAAAACACATTGCATGGCAGCCTGCTGCGTATGATGCTGCATAGCTACAGACTGGCCAGAGGGCCCATGCTGACCCGTGTCTGCAACAGAAAGCACCTAAAATGGGTATATGAGCATCAGAACTGGACCAAGGGGCAATGTAAGAAGGTGGCCTCGTCTGATGTTCTGTTGTATCATGTGGACAGGTGTCTGTGCATCATTTACCAAGGGAAGAGATGGCACCAGGATGCACTACGAGAAGGCGGCAAGCCGACGGAGGCAGTGTGATGCTCTTGGGAATGTTCTGCGGGGAAACCTTGGGTTCTGGCATTCATGTCGATGCTACTTTGACGTGATCCATCTACCTACACACTGTTGCAGACCAAGTCCATCCCTCCATGGCAGTGGCCTCTTTCACCAAGATAATGCGCACTGTAAAAATGTTCGGAAATTCTTCGAGGAACATGAGAAAGAGTTCAAGATGTTTTCTTGACCTCCAAATTCCCACAATCTAGTCAAGCTTCTGTGACATGTACTGGACAAACAAATCCAATCCATGGAGCCCCGACCTCGCTACTTACAGGAATTAAAGGATCTGTTGCTAACGTCTTGGTGCCAGATACCACAGGACACCTTCAGAGGACACTGAAGTCCATACCACCGCGGGTCAGAGCCGTTTTGGCAGGACGAGGGGGACGCACACAGTATTAAGCAGGTGCTTTTAATGTTATGGCTGATCGATGTATATATTACACAGACGTAGGTGTTGCTATAACTATTGCTGCTATTGCAGTTCCCCAAAAATCGTGTAAGAATTGCATCCCACACTCCAGGGATGTGTGTGTAAGATGACTAATTCCGAAATAAAACCATCATTTAAAAAGAGCCACAATACAGGAGCGAGGCAGGATGAGGTGTGAATACACAGGCTGTCTCCTTCCCTCCCCGTCCTGAGGCTCTCAGCATCTTCTCGATTCTCTGCCATCACTTTTTTTTTTTTTTACAGCAGCTGGGTCCGCGAAGTAGTCAATAGTCTTGGGTAACCTTAGGTTCTCTGGCAGCCAGGTCGAGTGGCAAACAACAGAACAGTATTTACGTTTCTCTCTTTCTCCAAATTCCCCGAATTTCAATGTATCATGTTCATTTCAAGATCTAGAATGTTCCTCTAGAGACAGGAGGCGAAATATAGGGTGGTCACTGGTGGATACTTACTAAACTGGGAGGGTGGACGGTATTTGTGAGATTGAGGGATGTGAAGGGGGTGATGTGGAGACAGAGGGGGGCGAGGGGAATTTACGGCCCGATCGCCAGGCATTTCCCACAGAGCTCAGATGGTTGTGATTTATGTTACAGCTCACACGCTGCTACGTTAATCATCTGACACACCTAGCGGAGCGCAGGGATCCAGATTGCTCAGTTACCCCGGATATTGTTCAAGAAGAAGAATGGAGTCTTCATCCCGTGAAAAAGTGCTACACCTAGCAATATTTTGTAGCAAGAATGAACAGGCATTACAAAACATGGCCGTCCCGAGACTAAGGCTATATTTGTCTCTCTCTCCCATGTAACCACTCATCCATTCGGGTTTTGTGTTTATCTGATGCTTGTCTGGGAAAAAACACACGGTGTACATAGAAGTGTGCCCTTGACGTGAACAAAATAAACAACTGGGCACAAATTCCTGCACATTTTCTACAGGACCACTAGACACCAGCACAAAACACTGTTTTTTTAACTATCCTTTGTGGCTGCTTTTCTGAATTTCTGAATCGTGATAATAAACGATGAGTGTGGCAGTAATGTTTCATTTTATCTATACATCAGAATCACTGATTGTCAGAAAGATGTTTCAACTTGTTAGACGTATAAGATGCCATAATTGTATCACTGTTTTCTAGCTTCCTACCCTTATTCTCTCAATTACACTCTTTTTTTCATTCACTATGAACTTATATAATATTATTCAAAATGTGTATACATAATTGTATGCCATTTTTCAATGTCTGTATTATTTATTTTCTAATCGGCATCTTTAAATAACTGCTGATTTTTAAAATGAAATGAGTTCATTTTGCTTTAGATCAATGCAGATTTAATTGCATTCATTATGGGTGCACAAAAATATTTCTATCTGCTCTCGGATGTTTGAAACACTACATCAGTTTGCCTTGCCATGCCTGGGGAGGAACGTGCATGGAGTTTGATCTCCTTACGAGATTTGGCCCTTGCAATGTCTCTGTTCTTGTAAAATGTACCTACAGTATGGATTAAATTTTTTCTGCCTCATTTCTCAGGAGGCAAAGGTGGGTCAAGACTCTTGACCGTCCTCTGTGCTAGCAAAGATGGAACCTGGTGTTCAACATCTAAATATTCACCAAAGGATGGGTCAGCATTTGTTAGTTTGACTGATCACAAAATCCCAAGAGATTAATCTTTCGCCAAAGTACAAAGTAAGCCAAAGTCTATGCCCTTGAAGTAAGGATCCATGGCGTTTTCATTTTTAACCCTTGGAACCCAAGACAGTGATTGTGCTCATTAAGAAACCTGCAAATATGCCACTATGTTCAATGCGCCCCAAAACATCTCCCTCCAGAATCAACCCAGCTGGACCCATTTATCCTTAGCAGGGCCATCAGCCTGAGCAGCACCTTCATTATTTGACAGTCAATTAATCAATAACTGAGAGTCGGTCCCTCTGCATGTTGAATATGAACATAAACACTACAACAGCACTAGCAAAGTTCGGCACCAATGTGGCGGGCAGCTGGATCCGGGCTCCACGCCCCATTTGTTACGGCTGGATCCACCTTTTAGGGAAGCAGAACAGGGAGTGGCATGCTGACCGTACCCGCGAGCCCTCCAGACTGGAAAAGCCTGTCCATCAGTCTCTGGAACGATGGCAACCGTGTCGCCCTACTGCTCTCGTTCTCTTTCCTAAGCAACTCTGTTGCCTTCCACCCGACCCTGGCACTAATTTGGGAAGCCTAACTTGTGACTTCAACACCAACCCCAGGACTTCCACCCCCACCTGGACTTTATCACCCCTCCCAGAACCGTCAAATATGCGGGTTAGTTCTCGCACCCTGCCACTAATACTATGAAACACATTAATGGAGATTCTGCTTTTAGCCAGTAGCTCTGAGCTGTTTCAACTCACTAAACATGTTGTTAACTCCTTCCTAATTGTACAGTTACAAAAGCTAGAGCATTATTTGCTTTACTATTATAAATACAGGCTACTTTCCAAGTTCACGGGTCAAAAAATCTCTTTTTTCTTATATTACAGACTGGCTAAATTCCTAGAGCAGTGTTACCCAGTTGGGGCCTTACAGACCCCCAGACGCTGTATGATTTTGCTCCCTCACAGCTTACAGACCCCCAGACACTGTATGATTTTGCTCCCTCACAGCTTACAGACCCCCAGACGCTGTATGATTTTGCTCCCTCACAGCTTACAGACCCCCAGACGCTGTATGATTTTGCTCCCTCACAGCTTACAGACCCCCAGAAGCTGTATGATTTTGCTCCCTCACAGCTTACAGACCCACTGACTCTATATGATTTTGCTCCCTCACAGCTTACAGACCCACAGAAGCTGTATGATTTTGCTCCCTCACAGCTTACAGACCCACAGAGGCTGTATGATTTTGCTCCCTCACAGCGTACAGACCCCCAGACGCTGTATGATTTTGCTCCCTCAGAGCGTACAGACCCCCAGACGCTGTATGATTTTGCTCCCTTGCAGCTCCCTACAGGGAGTGGTCTGTCTGCAGGTCCCTGAGGACTGGATTGGGAAACACTGTCCTACCACAAAGTCATATTGCTATTCTACATGATTCTCTTCCCCAAGGTGTAACTGATGAATCCTTGTGTCCCTTCGCCCTCTGGTGACACCAATCAGCATTATGCATTCAACAGGCAATGTGCAGGGAGAACAACAGGCCTCCCCCAGTGTGAGTTTTGTCAATATTGCATCCTGTGGAAATTAACATCCACAGAGCTATTCAATGTTCTAGATTTTTCTTTACTTAAAACAGAATGTTTACTTTTCTATACTGGTAGGAATCTATGCATATAAATTATACTTTGTCCTCTAATTAGCACAGGTTTTATATTACATGTTCTTTAAGTAAGCAATTACAATTATCAGTATACCAGCAGCTCTTTGGCAACACTATAGCTTGATGCCTCAAGGGGCCTGGAATTAAATCCTGCCTCTGGCTCTGTGTGTCCTGACTGCGTTCTCTGCTATTTTTAGGTGCCTCGCACTGTTCTATCTTCTATCTTTAGTGTTTTGACAGGAAATCCCATTCAGAGTGTCCCATCTTGTGAACTGTACTTTCCGGGACAGTCTCCAGGCTCACTGTCACCCTGTACTGGTTAAGTCTTGGTGGGAGATCGACGGATGGGTCATGTTTGGATGGAGAAGCATCTCTCTCACGGATCAGGGTGGATCTCTGGAAGCTCACGGCTACCTCGCAGTCACAAGCTGAAGTTCCTCTTTCACCGACGGGCAAAGTGCATCAAGGTTTTGACAACTAGCCGTCACTGAACATGAAAGTGTTTCTGAAATTACGAGTACATCGCCACAAACAATAGCTTGGGAGGCAAGGGCGATGTGGCACGTGTGAGCTCTCAAAGACCTACAAGTTCAGTCAGACACATTTGTTTAATCAAAGGAATTTAGTGGGGAAATTTCAAGTGGAAAATGGCTCCCAATATATACAAGCAAGTCATCTGTATCAGCTGTTATCTAATGACTTGATAAAACGAGGCCTTAATGTATAGGTTTGTTCTATGTTCCATGCTCTGAAGTCAACAGCAGCTTCTAAAGGGAAGGAAGCCATTGATGTTAACTTCCCATCCTTTCACATTGCTCAGCAATGACATTTATATGCATCAGAAGACCGTGACCGACTTGGTGCCCTGGGGACAGAGCCGTGGCATATTAGCTGCTCACTCCCCTTGGTCCCAAGTCCCCCGTAATCTGCCGGAACATTCTTGTGCCAGAGAAGATTAAGACTACCAGGCTATTAGTGATCCTGCAAAACGACACCAGATATAGACGTCAGTCAGTTTATATGAGCAAAGGAGCTCGAATTCAAAGCAAAATGTGAGAAGAAATGGCATCTTGCAGCAGATTAATACAAATGAATAAAGGAACATCCAGAACCAAAAGTAGTGATTAACTCATTGATGAACATTCATGATCTTCATAACCTTGTTTCTATTAATTATTGCCTTGAAACTGCCACCATATTGCAGACACAGCAGTACAAATTGTATCTCAGGTGAGTTTTGCTAGCCTACACCATGTTCCGGTAGAAAATCTAAAATCTTAGTGAAGACCAGCCCTGTCCCCCATTGGGGGTTGTGCCCAGGACAGCGTCTCAGTCGGCAGCATCAACATCTCCATTCCGGTCAGGCTCACGTATGACATGCCGGTAACGGAGCAGAGCGGACTGTCACTCATTGAGATGGTGTTAGAGAAAGACAGCCCCTGCACTGAGTCAGGGGCAGAGATGGTCACCATCGACGGCCAACAGCATTGCTTGGAGGTGAACTGGGGCCTCCCTAATCCACATCATCCAGTGATTGTGCAACACGGACCTAAGCAGAAACTCACGTGACAATATTTTAAAGTTTTAATACAAATACCACGCCACTATCGCACTGACGTAGGCTCCCTCCTGTTTGACCTGTTACAGATCCCAAACACATATTTTTTTTTTACATATTTCTGTTTGGTCACTTTAAATCACTGGGGTTTAGGCAAAAAAATAAAATAATTTCATCCATCTTCTTAACTGTCTATCTAGTATATCCAGTCCTAAGGTAAGAGATCCATATTTTTTCAGCAAACTTCAGGACCATGGAAAGCTCTAGAAACAGCAACTGGTGCTGTGAATATTCATCACCATGGAAAGCTTCAGAATCTATGACTGGGGCTGTGACTACTTCAGTACCATGGAAAGCTCCAGAATCTATGACTGGGGCTGTGACTACTTCAGTACCATGGAAAGCTCCAGAATCTATGACTGGGGCTGTGACTACTTCAGTCCCATGGAAAGCTCTGGAACAGGCAACTGGGGCTGTGAAAATTCAGCGGCACTACAGAAAGTTACCAGTTCTACATTATGGTGTTCATTGGCTCCTTCTGGAGTTATTCCCCCAAACACACACACACACACACACACACACACAGACCTGTATTCATATCTTTCAAAAGTTCTCCACTGGAGATATTTGAAGAAAAAGGAAATTAAAAGTTGAGTCCTTAATAAAGTGCAGTAACCATTTACTGAACCTTTATTTTCAATTTCACTCATACTCAGTCAATCAAAATCAATGTCTCATATGTCTCCACAACAGCACACCGGTTGGTTAACTTTAAAACTGATAACTCATATACAGCTGTCCCTTCAGATTCACAGCATTTGCGGTTTTGGTTCTTTGCAAGTTGGCCAAGAGCAGCCAAAACAGGATTATTTTCTTAGAGTTTGCCGGAAGATTGTTGAAACTCACTGTCAATCACTGACAATGATTCAGAACACATAAAATCATATAATATATACATATTAGTGATAGATAATATTTGTTAGTGCAAGTGCATACTGTATCTTTATTTTAACCAATGCTGACCCACTAAGTTCTGGCTTAGGTACACCACACATCTATCTTCTATCTATCTATCTATCTATCTTCCATCTATCTTTGTCTATCCATCTCACAGCTAGCTCATGTTAGCTGTCTTTCTGACTATGGAATCTCACATTTCTCACTGAAACTTTTAAACTTTCCATTGCTGTTACATTTGCATTTTTTATAATGAGTTCAAGCCATATCGTGCTCTCAGTTCATACAATAGTAACCTTGTATATACAGGGGCATAACATAGATAGTTTTCATGTTATATAAAAAGGTCTTGATAGGAAATGACTCTAATATGACATGCAAGGTGTAAAGTAGGCCTACAGTACTGCTTGTTTTACAAATTCGTAATAAATACATTTTGTTTGTGTTTGTTCAGGCTAGCAGATTGTTGAGATCATGAGGACCAAAGTATTATGCGTGAATTTTGACACCGGTTGGGACCCTCATCAATGTGATGGGGTGACTGTATTTCATTCCACAATTTGTGCATTAATCTGTGTCTCCACCACCTACTGTCCCATGAATACTAAAACAATCACTAAACATTTGTAACGGCAGGCTGAAGTCAAAACTTAGCCTTGTGACCTCTGAGTGACCATGATACGTGTCTGTCACATAAGTCTGTGAAATAACTGTGATTACAGTGTCACACATAATTACCGCTGTGGCCACTGTAAATAAATGTTGAGGATCTTGAGATTTACACTTCTGATTAAACAGTCATTTTCTTCCCATAAAATAAAAAAAAAATACAAGAAGCACCCAAAAATCCAATCAACTATAGCTTTGACCTATCAAGCGGTCTCTAATTGTGTGATTAATTATAATCCAGGCAATTCATTTCCGAATTACTGTTGTAAACAACAGCACAGAGCAACAGCTGAGGTAACTACCCACACCCAATTACATCTTTCAAGGAAAACACTTGTGACTGTGACAGGGTTTTACATGGAATTCTTGTCTGAAATCATTCCTCTAGACTTAGAACTTAGACTGTATTGAAATGTCACCCTATTAGCGATGACCTTTCTGCCAGAACTAAATTTTAATAAATATTGAAGTCAAACTTATTGTCCTTACCGATCTACATGACAATAATTCATTATGATGATTTCTATTTACCAACTGCCTGTAAACACTGTATTTTTCACCCTTTTCTGCAGTACCAATGAATAAATACGGTTCAAAGCATTAAAACCCAGACAGCGGCTCAAAGCAGCAGACTTTGAACGATTAACGTTATACAATCGTCAGACACTGTTTGGAAAGTTGGACTCCTTGTAAGTGCTACAGTTTTGTCTCAGTAGAGAGTGCAGGCAGGTTGAAGTTTCGCAGGAAAGGTTCGGAGGCACATGCGTGTCACTGCGACGGGGGCACGGTAAGGTCATGTCAAAAGGGTGGCAATTTTCAGCTGGATGCGGCATATTGTGGGAGACACATACAATTCAGTGTCACTGCTCCAAAGTAATTGGTGCCAGGCCACGACTCCAAGCTGCTTTTTCAGGAAAATACATATCAGTTTCCTCTCGACATTATTTGTGGGTCAGTAACAGAATTAGGACTGTCTCCGCCAGTCACAGCCATTTAATAGAAAATCAATTGTTAAATATTTAACAGATCAGCCTGGAACCAAATGAAGACCTGAGTGGTTCCAGCCAATTTGTGCGAATGCTTGTTAATTGCATTTGAAACTGGGGCCTCTAATATCCATTGTCCACAAGTGAATAAAGAAAAGCAGAGCCATTTTCTCAATATTCAACAGGTCGCTCCCCTGACTAAAATGACGGTGCTGATTATCACAAATAAGCTTCAGCTAAAGGACGAGATCAGGCCTCGAATAAACCATAAAGGCAGAGTGTGAGCTTGTGATCAATTCAATTATGGGCTGGCGGAGCAAAAAAGGGACTGTTTCTGTACATGGCCCGACCCAGATTCCAGCCTCGCTGTCAAATTCACGTAATTAAAATGATATCGGTGTTTCACAAGCATATGCGCTGTTTGCGTCTCGAACCCAGGTGCGCTATGCACCAGGCCATTTGGGCTGCAGGCGAGAAAGGTGGCTTTAAAACAATGTGATACATCGAAAAGGACATCAAATATGATTTGATATGAAGAGGATATCCTGGAAGAGCATGCCTTTCTATTATTCTTTTAGCCTATTGAAATATATCCTATAATAGCAAAAGTGAAACCGCAGAAATATGCATTTAAATATGCATCGAAATGCAACCTATTGGTACCATCCATTTGTGGGTGGGTTACACCCAGATTACCGAACCTGCTTTTCCCGTCTTTATTTCACGATTAAATCTGTACACAGCTTCTGATGGGAAAGCGCCAGGGATCCCGCCACCGAGTGCAGGAAACGCACAGCCGTTGTGGCCATGGATACATTAAACCCGCTGGGAAAACCCACATTTGTCCCTATTTGCTTTTACTTATTTGTTTGCCGATGCAATTATCGGCGTGAAGAGTGGCAGCCGACGTTATTCAGCATGCACTGTTCTTTATTTAGTGCCGTCTACATTACATTACACTGTGCAGCTTGTTCTTGACAAAAATAGAGCTCACCCTGAGATATAAAGGTGTTTGCAGATGTTATATTTGCTTACCTCACTAAATCT
Source organism: Brevimyrus niger (assembly GCA_015164015.2). NCBI lineage: Eukaryota > Metazoa > Chordata > Actinopteri > Osteoglossiformes > Mormyridae > Brevimyrus > Brevimyrus niger. The sequence goes on from JAABNY020000129.1 coordinate 19,143,285, forward strand.
TATTATACAAGCCAATCGATTACAATGATTCCAAAACTCCGATGCCTAAAAAGTTGCAAACGGAAGGGGCCGTAATTCAGAGAGGTGCGGAATAATAGTAGGATCTGTTTAAGCAGTGCGGCGTGGAAGGAAGGGGCGTTTACAATGTTCCTGCGGGTGGCCTTGCGGGATTAAGAGCATTTACAAGAGCTGACAGACTCCCGGCGGCGGGAAATGAGCCGCGGCAATCCCGGCAAACTAACGATATCAAGAGACTTCAGCGACGGCTGCACCATTAAGCCACGCAACGAAGGATAATTGATAGGAAAGAATAAATGGCCACCCTCAGTAGGTGATTTTCAGAGAGTGGAGAGCGTAAAGGAAATCTAGGCCTCAATGAAAGTGACAGGGAACCAGCGAGAGGGAACCAGTGCATAGTAGCAGCAGGGAGCTGCAGGTAACACAGCTGCCACATACGTCTAGCATTACAGGGACCGGTAAGCCGCTACACCCTGAAGAGGCACCCAGCATCGCTGTTTACGGCAAAACATCCCGCTGTCTAAACAGGTGAAAATGCCCTCTCCTGGGGTAGCCCTCCACACTGTGAAAAAAGTATTTTCCAGGTCCCCCCCTCCCCCAACCCTGCCTGGAATAAGTGGTTTGAAGATGGATGGATTATGGATGTTAAAAAAAATAAAACTAAATCCAGGAGATTAATTTGCCCGGGAAGAAGTACTGTAGAGCTTTGTGGCTCAACTCAATGAAAGTAGTTCTTCTCTTGACCCACGAGGAACAGGCTCCGTCTTGAGACGGACACTGCCTATATTTAGTACAGAGCAGGCGGCACTACAATACAGTGTATAATATCCTGGAACACCCCCTCCCCCCATTCTCCCCAGGAAAAACACCATCTGAGAAAATTATACATGAGTAGGAAGTATTTTAACAGGGGAGAAAGCTCTCGGGGCGATGTAGCTTCATACAACATTAATTCCCAACCTTATTACCAGCTGTGCTCCAAACCCGATCGTGACCAAGAGACTACTGAGCTGATGGCTTGAACACAGAGCCTCTCAGGTTGCTGAGGTCCTGCACAGTCAGCGGTAAAGCCTGAGTTGGAGGTGCCTGAGGAGCAGGGCAAGTCAGCAAGCCTCCCGAATAACTCAAGGCGAGAAATACCTGCCACATAAATAATACCTGCTGCAGAAATAATGAAGGGACCACAATACTTTCTGTGTTTTACTCATTTCTCAGTTTATGGCTCTTTGAGTAATATCTATATTTTCTGCAAACTCCAGCCAGGCTCTTCCCTCCTTCTCTTTAATGAAGGGCTTCTTCCTTGTTTTATGGGTCTTCAGTCCTGCTTCTAGGAGTCTGATACAAACTGTGCTAGCAGTGCACTTCACACCTGCACTTAATGCTTCCCATTCCTTTCAAAGGTCATTTGATGTCATCCTACAATTATGCCCTCTTCCTGGCTGGTTTCTTGTCGTTCCCAGTGTCTCCTGCTTCACCTTATTTTTCTTCTGTTGTGTTAACCTGGAAAGAACCCGCTGTTCAGCTGTACCTGCTAAGTATCACACCAAATTTACACTTTATTACAATTTAGAGCTAAGTATTTAATTTTTTGTCTATAAAACACAGTGAAGGCTTAACTTAAATACAATGAAAACACAATTACTTTTCTCATATATAGAGTATATAGAGTACATATAA
>JAABNY020000129.1:19170935-19183712 GCA_015164015.2 Brevimyrus niger
CCCTCGCTCCCTCCCCAAAGCAGACAGGGGACTCATACAGGAACCCCCCCCCGCCCCCCCCCCCCTCCACCCGGGTAAGAGGTCCTCTGTTTCCCTCCAGAGGGATGACCGGACCCTGAACAGGCCTGCGCCACCCCCAGGCCAGCATCCATTCACCGACACCCCCCCACGATGCCCCTTCAGGACAAAAGAACGGCAGTTGGGCAGCTTCGTGCGCAGCCGTGGGTTATAACCACTGACCGAAAGCTGGGATTAAGCCAAATGCAAATGTATGGCAGGACCTATCCCAATAAGGAAACGTTTCCATTCACTACAGAAGCTGCTCAGATGTTCCTCTCCTTTTGAAGTCCCTGCCATAAAAGCACTGGTGATGTGCGTTTGCTGGACTACTGACCCTATGACAAGCTGTCCCCCTCTTTATCTGTGCTCCCAGAAATCGACCTCACCGGCTTCTTGTGGCTCTCTCTCTCTCTCTCTCTCTCTCTCTCTCTCTCTCTCTCTCTTTATCTTTTTCTGACGGTAGATCCAACGAAACGTTCCCCGCCCTGTCAAACAGCTGTTCCCCCACCGCCCCACAAGCCCACTCTCCTGATTTGCTCAGATCCCCCACAGTGCCCCCTTTGGTTCCACCAATTAGCAGGCTCTTCAGCTGAACAAGCAACTCATTAAGAATTTGGTTTGTAATTGGTCCAGGGCCATTACAGTGAGGCGAAGATGGGGAGTTAATAACAGATGTGGATGAAAATGACAGTTTGTAGCTAATTTTCAAAGTGGCCTGTCACTGCAGCAAGCAAGGAAAAAAACTTAGATTTGGGGAAATTACTCTACTGTATGGGGAAAGGGATAAAATCCAGCTGAGAAGTACAGTGTAAAGCCTAATTGGCCTGGACTTTGAGTCCCAGGAAAACACTTACACTGACTGCAGTGCTGACGTCCACAAAGATCTAGTGAAATAAAGGACCCTGATGGCTGCCAGAAACAAGGAGCCAGTGATCCACCTATCAAGCATTCACTGATTGTAAACATGGTCTCCACTTCACTGTCGTGCTCAGCGTATCTCAGTCCCTTCAACCATTACTTCTTTACTTTATGGCTCCACTTTTACTGAGCGACCCGTGACATTATGTTTACCGCTTTCCAAGGGTCATGTGATTCAGCTTGAAGACGACATACTTTTCATCCAGGACAATTTGCGTACAAATTTATGGCAAAATAACAGTAACAATAACTGTAAAATGATTGTTTTATGGTAATTTTTGTTGCCAAAAAGTGCCTAGTGAATGGACACTGCATAGATAGTATAAACACCAATGTCAGTTTTGGGTGCTTTGCTATGCATGTTAACAAACAGGAAGGCATATTCTGCCTGGCAATCAGAGGCAGATTAATAATAATAATAATTGACACTTTATTAATCCTCGTGGGGAAATTCTTTTTGACACCTGCCTCAACTGTCCGCGAAAGGCAGCCCCCTGTAGCGGCACCCAGGGAGCTGGGGGCTAAGGGTCTTGCTGAAGGACCTGCAGATGAGCTTGAACCCCTGACCTTGTGATTACAGGCACATGGCTTAGCCCACTGAGTCACACGCTGCTCCTTAAATGCTAGAGCCTAGGGTCCTGGCAAACGCTAGGGTCCTGCCCCACGTTGGGAAAGTTAGATCGACTAGTTTGGTCAGCAACACCTGAGTCTCCATGCTGATGTCAGCCTAGGGCCCACAGATAAGTTAATCCGACACTGCTGGCAGTCAGTATGAAACAGGATACAATATTACTGAATATGCTATTTGCATCAGGAAATCATTTAAAGCGGGTAGAAAATGTCTGATTTTTATATTTTTGGAAAAAATATTTCTAAAAAATGTAAAAAGTTCAATTTGAAGAGATATCCAATATAAAAATTACATGGTTATGGTCATTTGTGGCTTGACATTATAATTTTAACCCCTGAATACATGTTCGGGAAGCATAGTTACATACATATTCCAGCCATATGATTGTTTGTAATTGTGTTTGTTTCTGTGATGAATGGGTAATTTGGCTGATTTGCGCCATTAAGAATTGTTCCTGATTGATAGTTTATCAAAGATTCCCATTTCTTACATTTCTGATTTTCTTTTATGTGTGATATATCGTTTATATGGTCCAGTCCTATCCCCTTGGCAAATTTCACCAAGCAGGGAATTTTCCCAGCTGGCATTTGGGTAGGCATCCGTGCGGCAGTCTATTACAGACTGAACAGCGTTTCCGGGCCACAGTTCCGCCGCCCACTTGAGTATGCTCACCGCTTCTGGGCCACTGTCCAGTGGTTCAGAAACACCGATCTAGTTATTGTTCAAACAGAGCCCATTCTGACATCATTTTTGGAAGTTCATGTTTGCATCGTTTTCACTAGCAACAGAATTTCAAGTAATTCTGTCCCAGCCACAAATATTCTCTGTATCTCGTTACTTCTTGTGTGAGGGAGTCAGCGTGTATTATGGGCTGGCATCCCATCCAGAAAGTACCCTACCGTTCACCCTGTGCTTTCTGAGAAAGACTCCTGGGTCACTGTGTCCCAGTACTGGACAAGTGGATGGAAGATGAATAGATGCATGATTCTCTCTCTTCTGAAGTATTACACCACGTTGACATTGTGCACCACGGCCTCGAATGGCAAATCCTTTTCAGGCCACCCCTACCAAAAAAACTGAAGATCATTTCCCGTCGTCCGCGGTGCAGGTAATTCAGCGGCTCCGCGGCTTGATTCCGGCCTGGACCACGGCAGACCTCATGAGATCCGGGGTCTTTTCCTGACAGCTGATGAAAGTGGCTCAGTGGGTGATTGCTGCAGCCATACACCGTTTTTCCCTGCCTTGTACGGACCTCCTAAAGGTCCAAAGGCATGCATTTGAGCTGATGGGCTTCTCGAAGTTGCCCATAGTGCATGATTGTGCAAGTGTGCATGTTCTAGGAAGGTGTACCTAGCCCGGTGCCAGGTGCTGCCTGGAATCAGCTCCAGGCCCCATCGTGACCCTGACCGGCAAATATGACAGCAAAATAGATGAATGGGTAAAACAGAAGTATGACTGGGGGAGGGGGGCAGAATTCTGGCCTAGTCAATAGTGCTTTAGCCTCACAGCAGCAGGGAAGAGAGTTCAGTTCCTACCTGCTCTGCATGAACTCAATCCTCCACTGGATTAACGGTTATGAAAGATGGATGGAATTGCAGGTGATGTTTCGCGGCATCCTTGCCTCTCACACGGCAAAGGGACCCCGTTCCCAGCCGTGTGTGGAGCCACACGGGCGGCCGCTGAGCTCCCCATCTCCCGGAGAGCTGCGGATGCACATCAGTGTGCCCAGACCAGCCTGCAGTCAGCCTCTGGTGACAGCTTCTGGCACCACTGATGAATAGGACACCCAGGCCACGGCCGGCGCCATACGTCCCTCATTATGCATGCCCCATAAACGAGCCGTTAATCCCCCACAATTCGCTTTACTTCACAATTCATTACCGATCACACTCGCCCGCTGCCCCGGCACGTCACTGGCGATAAAGCTTGTTCTCCCTGTCGCGGAGCCGGCCCCCTCGCTCAGACAAGAGAGACAAATGAACAATTAGTCGCTTATAAAACCCGAGCCGCCGGCGGTAATGAGATGCGAGGGACCAATGGAGGGGGGGGTGGGGGGTACCTGCTTCCCATTCCAGGGGCACCAGGGTTTTGGTGGCCCCACCGGCGGCTCCGAGGGGGCGGGACGCTGAAATAAAAGCCACAGCCCTGGAGGGCCGAGGCCTCAGTGCTGCTCGCCGAGGCTGATTTCCTCCATCGCCTCCAAGAAAGAGCCTTCAGAGAGGAATGACGACGGTCGAGAACTTCTGCCTACTGCAGCCGCCATATTATCTTCCACTTAACCACAAGACAGCCCTCAAAGCCGAATCTCTCTTTTATTAATGGTGAAAAAGGATAATAACGAGAATCTCTGGGGTGTAATGGTACCAGGCGACTTGCAAAAGCTGACCTTACAAAGGAAACTGTAGCTTTATAGTTACTTAGTCAACTGAAAGCGCATGACAGGAGCCCTGAAATGAATGGGTGCAAAAATATATTATTATTGTCATTATTATTAACATTCAGCTAAATATAATGTTTTATAATAAAGATTTGATGATTGAGTGGCATAGTTCATACATCCTAGGTTGTAGGTTCAACTTCAGCTCCATAATGACAACAGGCAAATGGAATAATATCATTTTAAGGTTTTCATATTTATTATGTCCACCTGTTCCTCATTACGCCAGGACCATAGGTGCGTCCTTTTTAGCTTTGCAGTACAAGTCCTAACTCCCCTGCCTGTCTTCGCTCTTTGTCATTCTATTTCTCCTCTCCATCATTTTCCGGTTCACTTTAGCTTGTAGGTTTTATTCCCGTTACCCGGCATAGGCCTGGTTCCCAGCCCAATATCTCTGTCGGTTGGCTCTAATCTCCTTCCATACTAAAGCGATTCCCACAATGGCTGCACTGACACATACTGCACCATGTTACACTAACTCACATAACACCTACAGTTTACTGGCAGACGGCTGTTCCTGTCGCACACCTGGCCCAGTCTCCATCCAACCCCGGGAGGATTTTTTCTACACTTGATTCCAGTCAGCAGTGTAGTGCTGGGCTAGTATACACTGTTTTTGCTGCCATTTGCTTTGTTACATGGTTTGGCCTCAATTGTTTTTGCTAAACTATTATTCAATTGGACATTTTTTCTAGAAAATAAGTAACTCTAGCATGTGTACATAAGTCTAATTAACCTGCATAAACACATTGCAGATCATATTCTATACAAGCACTACTAAAGCTACATTAAAATAAACCACTGAAGGAATATGATTTTTTTCCCCTAATTGTTTATTATTACACATAATGATATGAATCAAAAGAGCAAATGTAAAGCCCATTCAGAATGAGATGTTATCCAATGTCAAAGACATCGTAACAGGAATGACTCATGCTCTACAAATATTGAAAGAGACATTTGTAACCTACAGAAGTGCAAGTGATGTGGATGTATTATGGGTCAGACAATAACCGTCCATGAGATGCATGATGTATGTAACTATAATCCATGGGAGGAAAAAAAAACTACACACAACACACAAACTGTGTGTTGTAGGTTGCTTGGGTTCCTTACACATAAATTTCACTTGGCAGTGACATGCGCTCAGCAGGCCAATTAAATCGCTCATAGACGCATTCGTGAGAGATTTAACGAAATGTGTGGGGAGGAGAAAAGCGAAGAGAAACTGGTCACTAAAACACATATTATCTTCCATTGTAAGGAAATACTGTGGATTCCGTAGAGATGATATTGACCAAAAGCAAGTGGTTTATCGGTACAACTCGCATAAACACAACCTGCGGCAACTTATTTGACAATTTGCAAATACGTTCTGTTTGGGTAAATGTATTTTTTTTTAACTATATATATAAATATCGCAATATTTATTACAAAAAAAAGAAATTTCTCCAATATCGTGTAGTCCTATTATTATTTTATATATTTATACACACACATATAAAAATAGTGATCTCTTCCAGAAGTAGCCTGTGATGATGAATAGCAGACCGACCAGCTGAGGTTTCTTAGCAACGCTTCCAAGACTATGAAAATAGTTTTATAGGACCTGATCATACACTGGCCATCTTCATAAGTATATTATCATTCTCTCTGAGAGACTAATAATCCAATTCTTTGTGTTTTATGGACCTATGAGGGCCCTGCGGTCAAATGATCAGGACATAAATCCACAGACACATGGGGGGCATGACCCCTGCTGTAGCTATGGCTGAATAAGGACTTGCACCACCGAATGGCTACTGTAAATGAGGACACTGGCCACGCGGATGAGGTCTCGCCAAGAGGGCGTGGGGCCACTAGGTGGCAGTAGAGTGGCTGGGCACGCCATTGAGGTATTCCCCGCCCCTGTAGCACTCCAAAGGCAAGCTGGGCCTCTCCATACTCCTTCCCTGACACTTGTGTTTAAGAGCCAATAAATTACCGTCTTTGAGTATCCAGCTAAGTTTACCTGAGAAGGTTGGTTGAAGATCAAAAGGAGCTTCTTATAATTGGGAAAACTCGACGTGGCGGCAATGAATGAATCATAAGACTGCATATAAAGACCTTATAATATAATGACAGTTTAAAAACCCTCTCCACACCCAATGTCATTTAACTGCCTCGGCTAAATTACACTTAGTGCCGTGTCACAAAGAAGGACTGGCGGTTTAAAGAAGGCAGAGGTGGCAATTTAAAAGAGACTGAGGCCAAAATTGATCCCAAATTATGGGTAATAGGCTTAATGCGGCAAGTCACTTTTTAAGTTTTCTGTGGAGAGAGGTACAGATTTTTGTAAATTTCCTCCAACCTGATTCCTATTTTCCCCAGTTTATATATGAAGTCAGCCACTCCAAAAATGAATGTTTTCTATCGTTAATCCGAACACTGTTGCTTATTTATTTATTTTGATTTAAAATATGTGCTGTTTCAATTTTGACTCAATCGATTCTCCGGTCTGATAAAGAATCAACAAACTGTGACCAAAAAGCGAGCCCATGAGGCTCGCAGACAACGGGCGATTTTCGGATGCGAATATTGCCCAAGAATGCGTGAAGCATTTATCAGAATTTGGGGCCCATTAAATCTGGATGACTCTGAGTGTGTGGAGAATTTAGTTTTCGTCAGAGCATGACTCCCTCCCCAGTCCGGTGTCTCTACTCCGTAGACATGGTAACACGGAGCAACAACATCTCTGCAGGGGTCATGTCCTTCAGTTAAATATTAATGCAAGTTATGTAGCTGTTGTGGTATACATTTCTGGGATGAATACTGTGTGGTTCAGAACACTATTGTTTTCCATCTGCATTAATAAGAACAAAATACATTTTTCACAAGGAGAAAATTACCACAAAAATCATAGTAATATAGATGATGGCTTGGTTGAAGCCTGATTCATGTCTACACTAAAACCCAGGGCCAGCTCAGATTTGAGCAAGCATCCAATTACATGGCTGAACTCAGTCGGCACTGAGCATTTTGTTTTAATAGACAGGGAACTACCCTCCCTGCCCTGGGAGGTCAGTAACACACATTTAGAATTCAAGCATTTGCTAATGGATGATTCCGGATTGTCATCCATCCACACGGTAATGTCACAATGTCCCAGGCACAGGATAAAGTCAGTTAGACAGTCTGTATTGTGAACCAATTACGTTTTTTAGAAAATACGAGGCACAGACGTGCTGGCTAATATGCCGTTTCTCAGAGTCCGAGCCAATGTTAGTACATTCTGCCCTTTTATTTTGTATAATGGGTACGGCATTAATTTTCACCAAGTGTACATCTCACAAGGCTCTGTCGTGTATCTTATATGCCCTGATTTCCTCTCAGACATATTCCAAGCCTTGCCCCGACGACACAGAGGTTTATTAGGAGACAATCACCCACAAATTCAGAGCACCATGATCGTGAAATACACTCAGTGAGTGAATTCCAGCATGCTCTACTCTCAAGCAATCGCGGTCACCTTTACGGCAGCGGGTCTAATACTCTGAGATAGGGCGCGCTTGTCAGAAACACATTGTGTTATGCCATTCGATTGTCCCCCCGTGCTCTTCAGCGGCTCGTTGAAATAAACAATTCTCGACTAAATCGGTGCACGAGGGCCAGAGAAGCCGGGCGTTGCTGATATTGGCAACAGTCCTGAGTCGCAGAAGAGGGCTGCACAGAAATGATCAGCGGCTGCTTTTTTCGAAACTTTGATTTTATTATCATTTTTAAGTGACTCTTCAACTTTATCTCTGCAGCTCTTATACAGAGAAAAGACAAGACTGTATGAAGAAAGCAAAATGAAAACCTAAAAAGTTCAGAAAAAAAAAATCACATTGATGCCGTTTAACAATTCAGCCGTGACTGTACAGAGTGTGTGAGTGTTTAGAGAGAAATACTGCATTACCACATTTTCAGTAATTCAGCATTATTATACTCCAACTGGCCACCAAATGAAAGATATTTCAAATAAGATTTATGTTTATACAGTATAGTGCGCCAAGGCACAGTACATGGGTGTGCTGGGATACGCTTCCGCACCACCTGCAGTTCATGTTAGATGATCCACCTGAAACTAAGCAGCTTTGGGTCTGGCCGGTACTTGGATCGGAGACCAACTAGGAAAGCTGGCTTGCTGCTGGAAGAGATGTTGGTGAAGCCGATAGGGGAGCCCATCTGGTGTTCTGTGTGGGTCCCAATGCCCCAGTGCAGTGACGGGGACACTGTGGCCAGCAGGGGGAGCCCATCCTGTGGTCTGTGTGGGTTCCAATGCCCCAGTGCAGTGATGGGGACACTGTGGCCAGCAGGGGGAGCCCATCCTGTGGTCTGTGTGGGTTCCAATGCCCCAGTGCAGTGACGGGGACACTGTGGCCAGCAGGGGGAGCCCATCATATAGTCTGTGTGGGTCCCAATGCCCCAGTGCAGTGATGGGACATTGTGGCCAGCAGGGGGAGCCCATCCTGTGGTCTGTGTGGGTTCCAATGCCCCAGTGCAGTGACAGGGACAGTGTGCTGTGAAAATGGTGCCATCCTCTGCATAAAATGTAAAACCGAGGTCCTGACTCTATGGGGTCATAAAAGATCTCTGAGGAAAGAGTAGAGGTGGCACCTTGATGTCCTGGCTAAAATCGCCCATCAGATCTAGCCTCCTAATCATCCCCTGTATCTAACTGGTGATTTCTCTCCTGCCCCTTCACCACCTTAGCTACTGTGAGGTGAGCGTACTGGTGCTAAATGGCTAACATCGCATCATCCAGGTGGGAGCTGCACAGTGGCTAATGTAAAGCACTCTCGGTGACTATATTAATTCATTCTTCTGCACAGGTCCTGCTTCCCTCAGTAGGAGGGGTGTGTGGGTACTTGATTGAGCCACCAGCTGCTTCTGCGAGTGTGTCAGCATCATCATAGGCTTCTTAGCTAAACATTTTAACATCACAGTGATTTCCAGCAGCATATAAGCGTTAATCCCAGAGGATGACACTGCTTTACAGTGCTCTAGTACTCAATAGCTGTATTTCTGTAATGTGCTGTTCACCTCACTTGTATGTCACTTTGAAGAAAAGGACTTGCTAAATGAAGTGAATGTAAATGTACAGACATTATATATGGTACTGTCTGGAAAAGATAGAATGTGACATATCTATCCATCCATCCATCCATTATTCTAACTATTCATCTTGGTCAGAGTAATGAAGGGCCTGGATTACATGCAGAAAAAACCAAGGACGCCACTAGGATTCCAGCTTAACATGGCTTTACTCTTACTAATAACTTTAATAACTCCTCTCCATCACTTTCACCAAAGGTCCCTAAACCATTATGAAAAATGCAAAAATTGCTGAGAGAAAAAAACTATTTGAAGCACATGGTGGCAGTGATGTGGGGGAACACACCACGCTCCATGCAAGCCAAGCCCCACAGGCAGACGACAGCTCAGCTGCGTGGGGAGATGCAGGCGTGCACCACCATGACCCCCTCGACGCACCGAGACCAGCACGCAGCTGCACAGCAATCGCACAGCTCAGAGCAGATGATTCCAGATTCTACCGTCAGGAATTCCAATCTGTTTGGCCGCTCATTGGGCAAACATCCCAGATGGCCCATATCAAATCATATGGGCAACTAACTCAGTCTTACGGGAAACCTCCACAGCCACAAGCCTCTAAACTGTGTCAAGAGGAGACATAAGCTGTAGCCTTGTTGCAAACACACCATTTGCTATGAGGCTGCAGCTCAAATCTAGTCTTGACACAGTTTATGTATCCATCCGCAAAGCTGGATTTTTTTCATTAGCCAGATAACTTAAGCCAAAGGTAAGGACTGTCCAATAAGAATGTCACTTACCTGTCTCCCTGTTAGTTTTCACGTTTGGCTTAAGCAAACTAGCAGATCCTGCTTTGTGGAATAGCCCCCTGGAATATATATGTATCCAGTCCTCATTCTTCACTGTTCGTATGATGCAGTTGCCGATGCCTCATAAGAAGTTCACCAACGAGAGGAGGCCCTTTGGCCCATCAAGCTCACTTGGGGAGAATTCAAAATAGCCTGAAGTTGTCAAAATCTTATCTAGCAGTGATTTAAAGGAACCCAGGGTTTTAACTTGCACTAACAGGAAGACTATTCCATACTCTAACTACACACTGTGAGAAGAAGTGCTTCCTCAAATCCAGTTTAAAATGTTCTCCTGCTAATTTCCACCTATAGCCACAAGCTCTTGTATTTGAACTAATATTGAAGTAACTATTTGGTCAGACCTGTTAGAATCTTATATACCTAGATCATGTTCCCCCTTAGCCTCCTTTGCTCAAGACTGAACAGATTCAGCTTAGCTAACCTCTCATCATAGACCAGGAATCATTCTTGTAGCCATACATTGAATCTCTTCTAAGTCAACGACATCCTTTTTAAGGTAAGATGACCAAATCTGCACTAAATATTCTAGTCGGGATCTTACCAAGGAATAGTATAATCTTAGCCTCGCCTCCCTTGACTTAAATTCCACACACCTACAGATATAACTCAACATCCTATTGGCCTTTTTAATTGCTTCCCCATACTGGCGAGAGTGGGACATGTAAGTATCAACATACAAAGACCCCCTTTGTATGCTTGCCTCCACCTCTTAGGCGATGGGGGGGGGGGGGCATGCGTTGCCGTAGATACCACAGAGGTACTGAGAATGATCAGTGGGCTCAGACCAACATCAATCTGCCACTGCTAGCACTACAGAAAAATATTTCCAGCCCAGTGTGTGAAGCTCCTCGATTAGAATGAAGGCTTTGCTAGCTTATCTCACTCACTTTTGGCAACACATCTAAGGATGAAATCTGGGTCCTCTGGGCATGTATTCTGAATGCTTATTCTCCTATTCAGCATAATAAATTGTTATGTGCTTTAATAAAATCTAAAAATGGAAAGCCTAACAAAAATATATTGCAATTCATCTTCGTTTTAAAATATGATGTTTCTGAAAGACTTGCTCTTGATGGGGTGGCAAAAAGTCATGTGACACAGTGGTGAGAAAAAAAAAGACATTTAGGAACAGGAGAGAGGGATTTAAAAGCTTGTTTTGGGGTCGGGAAAAGGGTTCAAACAGTGCATGGGTTCCAGGATCAACATCTGGGAATGACTCCAACCTTATAGGGTTGTTGATAAGGCACAAGTATACAGACATCCATACCCCACATTACAGCTAAGCACTGATTTTCTAAACGAAGCTGAAATGAAAATTAAAGTCAAAAGGAAAGGATATAATATGACCCTCAGTGTTGTATGCACGTTTTAAGAAGACAAAGTCAACCAAGTAAGTCTTGTTGTTTCATTAAAAATTTTTTAGAGTGGAGTAAAAGCAGAAGTCCAGAAATGGAGTGTATATCTCAGCTGGTTAGGATGTTAACATCAATTTATACCTGGTGGTTAATGTGTAGATTAGTTACACTGTAATTCAATCTCCAATCCTGCACGTCATTAGCTAAATAGCAGTCAAGCAGCAGACGAAAGGAGTAAGTGGGTAAAATACATTTTAGCACAAGAAGGTTCTTTCACTGACGAAAGCAGTATAATTTAATTAAGGGATTTGCAAAGGGACCACTTTCTTTTGGATGTTCCAGATCATTCTGTACATTTGAAGGGGCAAAAATCAGAAAAAAAAACTGCCAAAGCTAGGGCAAGTAATAGGAGGTGGTGATATAAATCTCATCTATCTCTTTCCCTCGTGTTTCTCGAGTCAAGATATTCTTCAAATCCCTGCAGTATTGACTTATATTTTTCGAAATAAGGCTTACTAGGAGCTGAAGTGTATTGGGGCCATCAGTTAGCACTTACATTTGAGAGCTTATCATTTTGGGCTGTTTTCATTTGAGATCTGCTGATTGCTTTTTATTTTGACAGAAGTTAAAAAATGCCACACGCCAGCTACGGCCGTGAACCGTGACGTTTCTTGCGGAGGTTAGCGTGCACACCCATCTTCTCCTTTATGGAGAATGTCTCTCACATCAGCAACAGGACTGATCCCTCTATTTCTGACAAAGCAAACAACGGCTGGTTGTCTAAGCTACTTCAGCTGGGAATCCTTAAATATAGTGAGTCTTAGGTCCGCACTGAATATGCCAGCCTTTATCTTTAACCATTGGGAACCTCGTGATTTGACTCCACAATAAGTCTGCCAGCACATCCCCACCAGCTGATCAGGCAAAGTCCTTCTGACTCAATGGCTGCAGCCAGACTGCTCTGACTCAACGAGTCATGTCAGGCCAGGTCAGAGGATCCCATCCAGTGATTAGCAGACCAGTGACAAAGCTACCTGACTCTGACTCAGCAACTGGGGCTCAACAAAATATCTACTCAGTCTGACTCAATTACTGTGGCTTCCAGGACATATTGTACCAATAAGGACACTCTCCACCCCCACGCCACCCCAGGACAGCGCTGTTTAAATGAGTTTTATAATGTTACAGTCCACTGTTATTGGAGATATTATACACTCACCTAAAGGATTATTAGGAACACCATACTAATACAGTGTTTGACTCCCTTTCGCCTTCAGAACTGCCTTAATTCCACATGGCATTGTTTCAACAAGGTGCTGAAAGCATTCTCTAGAAATGTTGGCCCATATTGATATGATAGCATCTTGCAGTTGATGGAGATTTGAGGGATGCACATCCAGGGCACGAAGCTCCCGTTCCACCACATCCCAAAGA
>JAABNY020000129.1:19196073-19224644 GCA_015164015.2 Brevimyrus niger
ATATACTGTATATGTAGAATCGTTTAAATCTTATTTCCAAGAAAATCATTCCATATGTTATTCAAGTTTACGACTACCCAGAATTCAGTGCATCGATGATTTGAATTAAGCAACTATAAATAATTAAAATATAATCATCTGAGCAATAATTTGAGCAAAATTGTACTTAGAATGGTCATAAAAAACACTTTTACGACATCGCCGCTTAATGGAAATCAATATTTTACCCATCGCCGACCACATCCAGATATGAGTTTTTAGTTGGCCGTTGAAGCGTCTCACAAAGTGATGTTATCCGCAGGTGGACAGTACAGGTGCAGAGGGTAAAGGTCCAGACTAAGATTTTGTTTCAACCAAGCAGTTAAGTAGAAATAGTCACAGTCACAGAGTACTCAGCTGGGTGGTTGAAACAAAATTTTATTCTCTGGACCTGATCTACCCTCCTGTGATGCCCAATAAATAAATAAATATGTTAAAAATGTCCTCATCCGAGTCGGCCTGCCGTGTGAGGGCGGGCTGAGAAGGCCAAGTGTGGGTACCTTAAAGAGGCGCAGGATGTTGGCCACCATGATGGAGACGGAGCTTGCGGACGCCCCGATGACGCCCACCACACGCTCGGGCTTGGCGATGATGGGCGGGCCACCCCCCAGGCACTTGACGTCGGTGCCGTCCCTCTCGATGAGCGCCTGCACGAAGGTGAGCGACTGCTCCAGGGCGTGCGTGTCCCGCGAGCACGTGTCCAGGATGCGCGCGCCCAGCGTGATGTTGGGCAGAAGCGCGTTATCGTTGTTGATGCGGTCCAGCGCAAACAGCATGGCCTCCAGCCTGTGGATCCCCTTCTCCTTCTTCAGCTCGCCGCATGCCTTCCCGCCGGCTCCGCGCGCGTGCACCGGGAAAAGCCCCCCCAGCGAAATGTCACCGTCGATGCGGATGGAGTTCAGGTGCGTGTGTCCGGGCCCTTTGGCTTTTCCCGCCAACGCGCCCGACAGCAAGCAGAGAGCCAGCAGGGCCAAGCCCGGCCAGGTGCCTAGCGGCCGCCAGCGACACATTGCGGCCGCCACCCAACTCACATCAAACTTTTGATCCTTTTAAGGAAAGAGGAGGGGAATAAAAACTGTCTGATATGTTAATTTCAGAGTTTCTCAGAAGAATAAAGACTGCTGTATTCCTCTCGCATGCCTCTGATATGAAACGCGCGCGTTAAAATTTGAATGACTTTTCTTTTTCCTTCTGTCTTCTTCTTCCTCTTGGTAAATTCACTCACTCCTCGGTGTCCCCCCCAGCTCTCGGAACATGGGCCACCCCCCACTGCCACCGCCTCGCTGCCGAGCCGGGGCCCCGTCCCCTGATTGGCTGCCCAGGAAGCATCAAAGGCAGATGAACGAGTGACTTTGTTTGGTTTTCGTTTCGTTTTTTTTTGTTTCTTTCGCTCCCCCTCACTTGGGAAGATGACGGCAGCTCCTGTTGGTCCCCGAGTTCCCTCTGAGGGAGGAGGACAGGGAGGCGACACGTGGAGAAACCGCTCCTGAAAGATAAAAAGAAAGTCTGATGAGCAAAGGGGAAGTGAGATAAAGCGTTCCACACCGCTTCACCCCCCTGGCACCCCAGCGCGGTCCTTCGCGGGACATAACCGTCGACTGCTGCGCGTCGCCTAGCGACGGCAAAATTTTAAAAGTCTGCGATTTAGCCAGTATGACATTATGCGGTGATGCCACGCCTCCACTACCAGGCTCTGGCTGCCCCTGAGCCCGCGGGTGATGTGGGCACGCTGCTGTCTCATGCCCAGGCAGATCCGCAGACGGCATGGGGCCCTACGGGGGCAGGAACATCGACATAAACCCCGGATAATGCCATAATAAAGTGGTACGAGGACTCACTAAACAGTTGCTTCCCACGCCATGAAATTAGCGTGTCGCCTTCGTGTTTACATACAACTGACCCCCACAGTGGATTAAACAAGGGCCCGAACTGCACAGCTGGGCTAATTTCCTCCTGCTGTGTAAGGATGTGCTCCGTGACAAACCAGCATCCCGTCAGGCGCGGAGATTCACATTTTACCCATGGGCAACCAGGCTCCCCCATGGGCAACAAGGCTCCTCAGCAAAAGCTAATTGCGCACAGAATCCTGTCACAATTAACAGGCACTATATTCCCCTGGCTCTGCCTCCAGTGTACATGTAAATGCTAAGTGTTTGTTTGTCTACTGCTGCCTTTCCCTGTCATCTGTTATTTGTTGACAGCTGCTGTATATATTGTTGTGTTTATTTAACTCCATCATCCATAGGAAGCACACAGGTACAACTTTCATTGTACTGTGCACACCGGATAATAAAAGAGCCTTAAACCTTGAATATGGCCCTGTGCATTCTGGGATACTCTCTAAGCTCACCAAGACCGCGAACTGGAAAAGTAGCTCTGGAAAACAGATGGAGAAAATCAGGTTATATTCAAAACATGCTGTAGGTTTCCCCATTTTGTCAAAGAAAATGGATTTCTGGTAAGCTGTAGCCTATTCACTTAAATAACTTTTTGATGTGATTGTCTCCTGTGGTAACTATAGTGTGAAAAACAGGAAAGCGATGGAGAGATATAGTCTACTGCACAGAGCCAAGGGATCGGCTAATAAATAATTAGCAGGAGTGATTAGTCATTGGTGAGCTTTCGGTGATGGTGAGCAAAGCTTCCCAGGGAGTCTAAAGTTTGGTTCCAGTTGCGCTCGTTGCTTTTCTGTGCTGGTGGAATCAATCGCTTTATAGAGCGTGAAAGACATGCAAATTCATCACGGCTGTGTGGGAATCCGCCCACCCCTCTGGATTTAGGTTTTACAGACCAAAGGTTTTTTTGTGAGACACTCCTCCCCACTCGTAGTGCAGGAATGGGAGGGAGGCGGCCGCACGGAGGATGGGACAATGCCTCCGCTCAGCTTGCAGGTGCCAGTAGGTGCCGGAATACTCCAGAAGACTAACAGCAGCCACCCATCATACACGCCGATAACAAAGACGCAGGTCTTTCCCCCCCTGCACCCTGTCGCCACATCAGGAGATTTCAAAGCCTATGTGTGCGTGTTGTTAGTGGGTAACGCCCCCCCCCCCCCAACACACACACACACACACACACATAAAGCGGGTTTAATTCTGCTTATTAGCAGTGCTAAAATGAACAGGAGATGTATTGTGGGACACCTGCCTCCCTCAAAAAAAAAAAAACGTTCATCTCCTTGGCAGCTCCAAACCCCCCCCCCCCATGGTTACAGACATCAAAGCAGATGACCTCTCCATGGGTGACAATGAAATGGTAACTATCATATTAGAGAGTGGTGGGGGGGAGGGTCTTTCTTTTCAGAGGTTCTCCTGGTTTATGCCACAAGCCCTGACTCTCTACTCACAGGAGACACCTCCCTACATTTGCGGCCACCTCACCTCACAGGTTTCACATGGTTTAACATGACCAGAAAGAAACCCAACGCATGTGGGCAGGGCTCCGCCATCATTGGTACTTTGATATCGCTGGTACTTGCTCATCATCATGCAGAGATTGCCGTTCTTGCTAAAACCACATGATCAATCACACACAATTACACCAGTATGCACCTGTGAGCTGGCAGGAGCTGCCTAACTCTCCATTAAGCCTGTGGTGAGGTGAAGAACACTCTGCCATAAGTGGAATACCTGGGTGTTTCCGGGCCTGCCAATGTGAGGCACCCATGCTTATGTATGCAATACCCACTGCACCTTTTAAAATCCTCTGCGTCATGTGACAGCGTAGTAAACACGGGTCACTTCCCATAATCCTCTGCAGCGAATGTAGTGAGTGCTAAGTGCTAAGAGAATGGTTTTAAGAGAGGTTTCCGCACGGCACGGGGAAATTGCTCTCGATGGACCCTGCCAAAGATGTGAGATTGCAAAGTGGAGTATACACTCGCACACGTAAGCCAAGCCTTTCTTTTAAGTCATTAGAAGTGCTAAGTGTTAAAACACACATGCATAACAGAAAGAAACAGACTGTGATTAGGCTACTCATTGTCACCAGTCTGTAATACTCAAGGCAGAATAAAAACATTTTTAGTTTCTTTAACTGATTCCCTTACGTAACACTACGCTGCAGAATGCAAAGTTTCTATCCAAAGGCACTGGCCCCAGTTCAAATCTGATTGGCCCCCGGGGTGCCCGCCTCCCCTTTCACGCAACAATTCAAAACATATCATTGGCTAATGATAAGGTCGGCCCCT
Organism: Brevimyrus niger; assembly: GCA_015164015.2. NCBI lineage: Eukaryota > Metazoa > Chordata > Actinopteri > Osteoglossiformes > Mormyridae > Brevimyrus > Brevimyrus niger. The sequence continues at coordinate 19,200,302 of JAABNY020000129.1, forward strand.
CTGCATGAATTATGTGCACTCTTATCTCCCTGGATGCATGGAACTTCTGAATGGCCTTTATGACCCTTGAACCATGCTCAGTCATTTTCATAAATGTAGCAATTTTATGCTCTTTAAAGTCAAAGATGTCAAGTTCATTGTATTTTTAAATCCTTCTCTGGCATTTTTATGGGGTCAAGACCTATTAGTTTGCTCATTTTCTTGGTAATTAAAGAAGTAACCGTTTATTTATTCTTGCCACACTTCAGCATTGTAAAGCTGTATTTTTTTTTTATGAATTCATACATTAGGAGTGTGTGGAGTGATTTAATTAGCCTTAAAGAAATTAATAAATATTTAGCTCTGTTTTTGAGTTGGTTCCACGTTAATTGAAATTCCGACAGCATGTCGCATCTCGACACTTCCTTTTAGGGCTGCCGGGTGAGGCATTAACGAGCAGCTCGTTAAAGGCCGGATGTTAATTGAATTAGACTCCACAAAGAAGGTGTCGCTCGGATTACGCCTCCCGCATCTTTCCAGGTCCCTCTTCAGAACAGTAACAGGGTGCATGCGTAGAAGACAAACATGGGGCTAGATTGGTTTAAAATTTAGTGGATTTTCTCCCTGGATGCAGGCCACTGGTTCACTTCAGTAGTGTATGATTACCAGTTAGACATGGTACTCATTCATCTGTCCCAGCAGGGTCAGACAAAATGGCCCCCTCAAGCCTCCCTGCCCCCCACCCCCCCACCCCAGCCACTTCTCTGCCCCCTACTGACAACTTTTATCATAGCCACCCCCTTACTTACTCAGGTAATGCCAATATGTCCCCCAATGAAAATCTTGAATCCCGCCATCAGATCTGTTTCAGCACTGACCCAGCACCCCAGAACACATCTTAGTACCCAGTGGCCAAGCTTGCGTCTCCATTGCCGTTCCCAAACGAAGCCACTCTGGTCACGTGACTACAGCAGCACATACAGCAGAAACGGTGCGATAATGTGCAGTTATGTTCTCGAAAGGACAAATCCTGCCATTTTGTGCCACGCAGCTCAGCTCTTTGTCCATCACGCACTCCGCATACTCAGCCATGGGCAAACGCAACACCCCCCCCCATACCTCTGTCCGCCCCGTCGGCAATTATCCCGTGTTACGCGTGATACTCGACGGTGACTCACTTGCACACACGCACACCCCACACACGCCCATGCACTCCTGCTGACAGGAAAGACACAAGCGAAAGAGAAGGAGAGGACGACGACGACATGCCATAGCAACCACCTCTCACACAAGGGCATCCCAAACCTGACTTACCCTGCTGACCACTTAAGGGGGCGTCCCATTCCCATAAGTTCACATGCAAGACAAAGTGTGGACAGATGAGACGCTTTCAGGGTTGAACAGAGCATTCTACACATTTGACAGGACCCTCATCACCCTGAAACATGATTATGAGTAATTTTTCACCACTACTCGTGACACACAGTGCTGCCTGGAAAAAAAATGCACAGTGCCACCGGGCAATTGTACACGCTCAATGTGTATTAATTACACGACGTAGTCCGCAACTCAGAGCTACAGAGCTTGTGTTTACATTCGATTTAACACTACCACATACATGTCTTGTTTTAAGTATTCGCCAGGTAAAAAAAGGAAGGAAATGGATGGATGGATGAATGTCCCAGTAACCAAACTGGTGTTGGACTTTGAGTTGGTATTGTATCAAGGGACACAAGTTCCCAGCCACTTTGTGTGCTTCCATTCGTCATCCCAAATCAGACCTGCAGCACCGAGATTCCCAAACCGCACTCCTTTATCGTTTCTCGGAGAAACCATGCCACACTCTGCAGGTCTCCCTGAAGAAACGCATCTCATCATACTGAGGAACAAAGAGAACAATCAGCAGGAACTCAATGGCAAGAACCACCGGCTCCACTGCACCCCGCTTGCCTTACAGGGTCCACCTCAGATTATTCCCACCTGGCTTCCCAGGTAACAAAACAGACGGGCTCGGATGTCCATGCAGGTCACCCACCAAATTGCTCACAAGGCTGTGCCAATGGAGGTGCCCACAGGTGGGACCAAGGGGCAGGTCCAGAGCGGCGGCACGGCCTCTGGGGGCTCTTGATGGGATCGGACCCCTCGGCGGTCCAGCTCCCCTAAGCAGCCGAGGGCTGGATGGCCGACCTGCAGGCGTCACATCCTGAAAGGCACCTTAGTTACGTCAGAGCTCCGACATCCCACCCCCCCCATAGCCTTTCCAGTGCCATTTCTTCCTGTCTCCAGGCAGAGAAGCACAGTACAGGGATGGGGAAGGAGGGGGAGGGGGTGATGTCTTAACTGGTCCTCTTCCACTGCTGCTCTACTGCTGACCAATACAGAGACAACATGCAGCATGGGCACAAAACGAAGAGAGAGGCCATGTAGAGACCTCATGATTTGCTGCTACCATTTCCATACAAAACAACTTAATTTCCCTAGTCTTTTATCCACCTGCTCATTTTACATGATAATCAGCATTTCAGGTTAAACCCATCACTCAAGGCTAACGCAACTTGAGACTGCAGTTTTGGGGCCAGATCCATAACTGCTACGCCATCTGCTGTTCCATCTGCTGTCTTGCTTAATGGAAAATAATTACTGCAATAACAGGCATGTAATTGCTCTGCTTATCTAGTGTGAGCGCGTTTGTGTACTGTCACTCCTGACCTGCGGCTGCCTCTCTGACAACGATAAACTTCACAGACGAGATGATATGCCCACAGGCTTTAGGGAGGCCGTCAGTCAGCTGCCCGTGACGCTGTTATCTGACACGGATATCTGGCATGCGTCTATTTTCTTTTCTGATCCATGACTTGCGTGCTGAAATCTCCTGAATGGTTTACTCCAACGGAGAGGATTTCGGGTGATTTGAGACATTTAACCCACCACCAGCAGGCCATCGATAACCCAGCTTTCTGTGACGTGGCTTCTAACATCGTTAAGTGGTTTCTGGTAGATCCGAAATTACACGCAGATCCTGCAACGCCGCCTTACAGATCAAATAACCAGAACTCATATTTCCATAAGCTGCAAGGCTGTTTAGAAATCTAGAAGTACAAATATTTTTCAGCTTTTACTGAAAACCTTCTGAGTATTTTTGCCGAACTGACTGTCCCCAAATTAAGAATGCCCTGCTTATGGACAACTCGAACTTATGAACAGATTGCCAATAAACCTATTATATAAAAAGTCTGGGTTTAATACAATGCTTCGTCATAACGAATGTACGCACTGGTGATACTCATGAAAACATTGCTGGCTTCAGCAGCTTGTTAGCTCAAGGAACAGTGTAGGATTCTATGTAGTTACTTTTATTACTGCTGTATTATTTTATTTTATTGGTATTAATCTACATACTATTTTGTTCTTGTTACAACTTTCCTACAAATTCAACAAGATTTACTGAACAAATGTCATTCGTAACCTGGGGACTGCCTATACTGTGAATCCATGTAGTTTTCTTCCCATTCATCGCTAAATCCATTCAAAGCATTCTATATACTGAGTTACGTAGGGCCTTTTACGGAAACAGTGGTTCATTGTGGTAATTAAAAAATAAAATGGTCTGTGGAAATTTCAGACAGAAGCGTAATGAAGGTTATAAAGGAAACTTGTCAGGTGATGGGTGATAATGTGATCAACAGAGTCGGGTCAGAACTCCAGGCCCTGAGTGCAAATTAAACTCGCTGCAGTGCACAGCCTCAATCAATATCATTTAGCTAGTGGAAAAATGCATGAGTTATAAAGAAAGAGATGTCCGGTGCAAAAATGTCCTTGTCGGTTGCTTGCGTTGTCATCCTGGCTATCACTGCAGCACACTGGAAAACCCCAGTTTATTTCCAGCTACACTAATGACTCCATTTATCTCCCCAAGAGCAAACTACACATATGGCTCATCATCACTGACCGGGAGTGCCGCAAGGTCCAGTATTAGGCACACTGCATCTCCTACAACAATCAAGGCTCCTTAGTCAAACTGTGCTTATATTTACTGTAGGTGGCACACCTGATGACAGACTTTCCTTCCCCGGACCAAAGCCTTTTTTTTTTGTTGGATACTTCAGTGAAGACTGAAGGTGATCCTACGTGTACGACAAAGCAACTCCCCACCAGCAAGGCTAACTGAATTTTCTACTTAATTTGAGCTATATATTATAATATGCGTTTTTCTCTCTGCACTGCTCTTCCCTGCTCACAGAGGACTACTGGCAACTAACATCCAGTTTTAGTCCTGTTTTGTCCATCACCGTTATACCCCCCCTCCCCCCTCCCTGGGACTGTATAACATAAATAAGTTGTTGTGATGTAATTCCACTCATTGATCGCATCTGTAGCCCAGAGTTTGCCGTTTTCTCTGTCAGTGGACTGAACAAAGAGTGCTGTCACAGTACGGGGATGCTGCAGATGGTCTTCCCAGGGCCCAGGGCCCAGGGCCTCCCCCTGGCACAGCTCCCCGCATGGATGAGCGGACTCTCAGCACACGCTGGGCCTTCTCCTTGGCGGGGCAGTGCTGGAGGCCGGCTGACCTTCTGGTTGGTGCTGGATGCCAGGGGGACACAGAGGCAGGGCATCCTCCAGACACTGCCAAATCGAGCCACACCTGGCAGAGGCTGCTGAGTCCAAACAAACTGGCCTGACATGAAGCTGCCTCACCAAGACCACTGAATACTGAGACCTCCATTATTTAACAGGAGCGGACCACCGACCATCGTAAACCAATACAGTACCAGGGAGCTTCACCCGCATCTGTGGTGAGTTATATTTGCTTCTTCTTTGGATGCTTTTGACCTGAGGAAATTTTATTTAGTCAGTCACCACTCCCAGTGTCACCTTTATGTAGAGGCTCATGCAGAGGAAGCGATTCCGGTTTAGTGCCTCACTCGAGGATGCAGGAGCAATCATCCTTCCGGGATATTTTGTCACAAATCCATTACCAAAACTGCCAAGGTGCACTCTTCCCTGCAATGGTGTTTACTAGAGTGACTGTGCAGTGTGTGTGTGTGTGTGTGTGTGTGTGTGTGTGGGTTCTCTGTTGCAGGCCACATAAAGATTTCACCACATGCTCCAACTCAGCCATATGACGATACACTCCACACGGTCAAGCAAATGTGTCGATCTCAGTGCATCTCTCTGCCTAAAATTAAATAAGCTGCCCAATCAATTTACCTCACGTGATTTATCTCTGACACCCAAAAGATTGTATTAAGTGTGCAACCAGATACATGGGGTGAAACAAAGCTAATATATCATCTTTCCAAAAAGAAAATGCCAGAGAAGATGTTTGGAGTAGACCCTCCTCACAGAACCAAGAATGTTACCGATAGGCCTCATCTGGTTAGTCAACCATAGAAAAGTCAATACAGAATCTAACACATTCCCCAGTGTCAAGCCAAGAAGGAACCCAAACAGCAATACAACTTAATGACTTCAAAACCTCCTTTCTCTACACTCCTGTATCTTCTGGTAGACCAGGGAACCCTGGGATAGATCATCTCAAAATATTTCTCGAGCTCCCTTCTAGATCAAATGAGCCACAACTGCAATCAGGTGTGACTCTTTTATGGCAGCTGGAGTCCAGTTACGTGTTCTGAGTTTGTATGCTCTCCATATGGTCCAGCCATGGTCCGAAGACATGTAGTTCAGGTAGATAGGTGTCCCTAAATTGCCCATAGCTTGTACTCGGGTGTCCCATCCCCTGCCTCAAGCGCAGTGCTTGCTGAGAAAGTCTGCAAGCTCTCCATAACCTTGCTCTGGATAAGTAGTCATGGAAAATCGCCGGATGCAAAGCTTTACTGCACATTTTGCAAGCAGAGGCATGTGAAATCCACCACTACAAACATCAAATGGGTGAAATTCATCTGCTCAGATGAGGCGTGACCCATACCAATTACCCAGAGTTAACTACAGCAATAACAAACGATGATAATTACACTGATCCTCATTTGTTTTGTTGATACAAAATCTATCACAGCAACCATCGCAAGAACATTGATTTAACATTTGAATAATGCATAAATCTAATTTAATCATTAATTGCTTTTGTTTATAAAAACAGTCAACTGGAACAAATATATGCTTTTTCTGTAATATTCAAAATCTCACAAATACAACGTAGATCAATATAACTATCCAAGCATGTTGTGGGGGATGTTTATTGGAAGCGAGACATTCTGAGACTCCTCCTTCAAAATGTACAAATTTCATTATTTGTTGAGTGCAATGCCAACATATAAAAACGTGGGGAGGCACTTCTAAGCAATCTTGCTTAATCTTGCTGCATCTTGCTTCTAAGCAAGACTTGCCTAACATGTTTCTTGCTGATATTCCATAACTAGTAACCCAGTACAGTCACGATGAGCCTGGAGCCAATCCCGGGAATGGCAGGACATAAGGCAGGGGACACCCTGGATAGGATGCCAGTCCATCACAGAGCACAAACACTCACGCACTTAGGGTAGCTTAGAAACACCGGCTCACCAAACCGCATGTTTTTTTGGCCGCTGCAGGAAACCCGTACAACACAGGAAGAACGAACTCCACACAAACACATGAGCATATTTCCCCCAATCCTGGGGTTGTCAGGTCACAGGAAAATGCACCGAGCCAATATGCCGCCCACTAGTAGAATCAGTCTCAAAAAATATACTTGCTAAAAGTCAACGAAGGACAATGTCACTTTGCATACCAACCCACAACTCCCAGGTCAAACTTCAGCCTAGTGTGCTGACTGGGCCTCCTCTTTCCCATAATCCTTCATCCCCCTGCTGTTATTATGTTGACGCTGCACTGCTGCCAAAATGTGAATGTCAAAGGCTGGGGAACACTCTTTAAAAATGATTCCCCTGGTCTAAACAAATCCATCCTCTAAAATCATGGGGAAAATAAATAAATAAATATGTTAAAACCATTGTGCTGTGAAACCCAGAACAAGCAACTGAACAATGCATCTCCCACACTTCCCCTGCAAAGAGACAATGACCTATTTTACTGTATAGTTCTACACAAATGCATGTGCAAAGCACTGCAAGACAATGTAAAGGTCTTCACAAGATTTATTCCTCATCTCCATAGAAAATTTCAGAAAATCAAACCGACTCTTAGCAATATCAAGGACCGTATCCTATAATTTGTCCTCCAAACTCCTTCTATTCTAAGTCCTTTCAAATTTTCAGGGTTAGCCTTAAGAAGAACCTTACATAGTTGCTTCCCCCCACACTCCTGCTAGAGGAGGGACTGGGCTAGATCATCGTGAGGAAAAAAAAAAAATTAAAAATCAAGCTAGATTCCATGGAAAACCTACAAATGCTATCAACCAAGACTCAGGAATCGACATCCCCCAAAGTTAGACGCTGTATCCTGGGGGAGTTCAGAAAAGGTCACGCTGGGTGTGGAAAGGTGCATAATCCACAAAAGTTTAATTGCAAAAACGGCTGTGCAACATGCATAAAGGACATGGTGCGACTTGAAAGAGGTAGACAGGAAAGGACTCAGTGACGCGGGGCATTAGTGGAGTGCTGAGTGACTGCCCCGCTTGAGCTAAGCCGTGGGAAGCATGTCGATTCCTCCTTATTTGCGCCGGTGTGCGATTCCCACCATCAAATTTTTCCAGAAGCGCTTTGATTCCTCCACATACCCTAAAATGACAAAGGTGCCATTTATCTTCACAAAAGAGGACTTTTGTGACAGCTACACAGGAGAACTGCTCAAATTCACCACCAAAAGTGTTTCATTTCATTTAATTTTTTTTTGCTGAAATAGTTCCAGGTCTGGTGCAAAAAATACCTCGGATGCCTGACTGCGATGACAGAATCTTCCACGGACATTCGCCATCAATCTTTCTGACAGGCCTCTTTTGTTTTATTATTATGAATAAAACGGCAGCAGCCACGTCCGAGCAAATGAGCTTGTAGACATGGCGCTTCCCTCGACCTGAGCGACCATGCACATCCCCCCCCTGCCTGCAGGTGGCAGCATCCCTTTGCCTCTAATCCCTCAGTGCTCTGAGCAGATACACGGTGAGCAAGACCGCACTCGTCCCAGCGCCTCGCCATGTGCTCATAACCCGGATGTGCTGAGGCTCCGATAATCTCTGGGCTCTTTAACACAGACCTGAAGACGGCCAGAATCAAGCAAGAAGAAAGTGCTGACGGCTCTCTCTGCTCTTCCCAAAAGGTTCCATTAGCTTCCTCTTTTTCACCTCACATAACCAAACGGGCATATTAATTACAATAAAAAAAAAAACTGAGAACAGGGCAACCAGAAAACAGTGTTCATACCTGGCTTAATGCCTGTTCATTTCCTTACCTTCATAATAAACGGCTATAATCGAGCCTTGGTACAGTGTCTCCTCACTTTATGCTACCATCCATAAAGTCTTAAATATCCAAGGTAGGGTCACTGTGAGCGGCGTAGGAAGTGCAGCACACATAACGCAGAGTATGGGGACCAAACCACAAGCTTTGAGACTGCAGGAAATTAACTTGCACGAATGTGAAAATATGCAAATTCCACAAACAGGGCCAGCAATGAAACAGACCTGACCACTGATCCATGGCCCCTCCCCTTTAGACTGACATCACATTGTATTCATTTACGCCCTGCACAGCTTAACTTTGAGGGATTTTTCAGCGGCTAACCATGAAGACGACACGTTTCTCCACTCTCAAGAAAAGAATGGCGCGGCTCCCCATAGAGAGCTGCTCTCAGCGACGGATAAGGTGCTGGATGAAATCATTTGCAGGCTGTGAGGCAACGAAGAGAAGTTGCTTGTTTCAGTTGAGAGTCTGGTGTTGTCTTTACCCTGCTTTCACACCACAGCCATACTGTTCCACCTTCAGGCCCACAACAATATCTACTCATCTTCTCACCACCATGGATGATTCAGGAGTTTATCACCTGACTGAGAAAAACATGGTGGGGGGGGGGTTTCTTATAAAATATAACTTTTAGGTTGATGCTCATATCCCATCCTGTACAACCGAGTTCTTCTGCAACCCAGTGACATATAAACAGAAGCTCGTTGTACGACGATTTAATGAGACCTTCATCAAGGGGGGCCAAGAAAGCATCTGTCAACTGTCCAGTCTAGAGCATAAACTGTGAATCTCCAATAGGGTAGTGTGGGGGTGGAGGGGTAATGAGGAAGAAGACCTAACCGGTGGGGGTCCTTGATAAGTGTTTGTGAGTTTGCAAAGACCTTCATGGAGAAAAAGTGAGGCAACTGATATACACACGTGTGAGACTGGATCCCAGGGAGACTGTGAACCGAGTCACCTGACCAGGAATGGGGGGACGGGTAGAGGAGAAAACACACCCACCCACACACACGCGCACAGACACATACACATGCACACGTGCGCACATGTAGGGTAAACATATCCTTATGGGGACCGCTCATTCATTTCAATGGAAGAAATGCTAATGCTAACTATGACAACCTTAACCCCTACCCTGCCCTAACCATAACCATAAGTAACCTAATGAAATACAAGAGTTTTTGCATTTTTAGTTTTTTCATGGCAGTCACCAATTTTTATAAAATAGAATTTTGCCTTATGGGGACCAGGAAATGTCCCCATAAAAGAAAAACAAACGGATATTTATCACGTTATGGGGACATTGTGTCCCCATAAGGATAGGTAAACCTGTTCGCAAAGACACACATGCGCACACACACACATGTGCACACACATACCCACACACATATACACACACACGTGCACATACGCACGCGCACAGACACATACACACAAAAAAGTTGTAGAAAAAAAATTGTAGAAACTGTATATTTGCATGGAAAAAAGCTAAAATTAGAATATGTGCAAATGAGCAGTAATAATAATAATAAATACTATCTTCTTCTGCTCTTGTAGGGTCAGCACCACCCTGGCCATGTATTCGACACATTTCACCATCAACTTAATTCACTTAAATTCACGAAGCATTGCTAGTGGCTGAGTCACTATATACATCTTTACAGAATTACGTAAGCCAGAAATAAAACCTTCCTACAAGTCTCATGGAGTGACATCGTCTTGCAAAAAGACATTTAATTACACAGAGGAGATGATAGAAACACACGAGAAAAGTCTGAGCCCCAGCCTGGAGCGCTGGAACTGTTCAGTCACTGGAGGGAAAAAGGAGGCATTCTAATTGGCTGAGGTTTTTTTACCATGTGAAAGCGAAAACAAAGACCTGCGGCCAGTTTCACAAAGCAGGATTTCTTGTTTAGCCAAAAAGATTTAAGTTAGCCTAGGCTGAACAGACTTTACCTTCCTTCAAACACATTTAGCCCCGACTACCTTAAATCCAGCAAGTTATCTGGTTAAGCAAGAAATCCTGAAACCGTCCCCTGGAGCTCCAACTTAACTTTGCTAACCTGTTTCATTAGTAGTGCCTTAAATGGATGATCGAATGGCACAATATTGTTGTCCAGGTTACTCCAAGTCATTGTGCTGAATTAAGAGTTCCAGGCACATTGAATTAAATCGGTTACTCCTCCCTGTCTGGACCAGCAGAGTGGTGCACCCCCAGCATCCCTGTGTGTTTCCTCTGACTACTCCACTTACGTTCCACAGTCCAAACGCACAAGCTTGTGAAATGGTTGTGAAATGCTGGCCTCCTGTTCAGGAAGTCCTGCCTCGCAGTTTAGGCTCATGCACGGTATATGGACTTCACGCTCCTTTTTTATTTATCTTTTTTTACTATCTCCTTTAATCTTCTTTCCATTTTCTTGGGCCCTGGACTCTTTCTCTAATGGGCACTTACTAAGCCCTCGCTTGACCACCATAACTGCTGCAAGATTTGACCTGAAGTCCATCTCCTGTCCGACTGGAAGTCCCCGCTAAGCCGGACGAGATGTTGGCGAGATTAACGACCGCCGCTCAGCCCCCCAGGACACGCATCTCGAGTCCCTTTGGTCCATTTCTACTCCAGCTACGTGCAACTCAGAGCGATTCTAAACAGTAACTGCAAAGCCATGATCTTCCTGGAGCTTGTAAACATTCAGAATTTATTATGCTATTACTGGCACAGTTCAGTGTCCGGAAGCTGGCATTTTTTTCTTCAAACGACACAAACACTAAGCAAAAATTGAAAGCAGAGGGCGGGGGGGGAAAGAAATCCAGCCAAGCCTCCATGCCTCTCACTTCATTCCCTTTTAATGCCAAACCCCTTTTTCCCACTTTACGGAAGGGAAAAAGCGCATGATATGCTATGAAAAGTTCATAAATAGAACAGCAGTACAGTTGGGTTTAACATGTTACTCCTTACGCTTTTTGGAAATTTCCCGCCCCTTTTTCACGTTTTCTTGGGGGTAACGGAGCAAACATCACCCAGCTTTTTCAGAAGGAGCAGGAATACGTAGCCCAGTCAGACACCACAACTCCTGGTGTCTCCCGGTAAAACGTTGTGGACGCGTTTCTGCTCCTGGCCCCTCGTCAATCATGAAAATACGTCTTGCAGTAGATGTACAGCATGGCTGACTGGGGGTGGGGAGATGAAGTACACTAGGAAAGTCCAGGTGGGGGACTGCATGGGGGCACTGCTGCTTCATATCTCTGGGACACCCCCAATAGTTCCATGTGTGTGGAGCATGTTCTCCCTGTGTCATCATGGGGTTTCTTCTGAGTACACTGGTTCCTTTAAATATGCTGAAGAGACAAATTGTGCGAGTGATTTGGTGACACATTGTGGGGACCATTTTTCAGGTCCCCACAAAGATCTGTGAATGCAGCCAGGAAAGTAAGAGTTTTCCCCATTAGACCATACAGGTGAGAGCAAGGCTGGGACTATGATGCAGGGTCGCCCATTTGTCTGGCACCCATACAGCATTTCGGGGGATTATGGTCCTTATAAATAAGCCTGCAGTAGTCATCCCGGATTGGACACTTCAGTCACATGGGCAGCGTGGATGAATGCTTGGATTGCATAAAGGGTGAAGTATCATGCGTATATATATGGACAGGATATCAGCGTAAATCACGCTGCCAAGCTACACCCCTCCCCACAGATCTGCATGGCAGAGAGGTATCATGTGTCCAAAACACACAGAAGTGCCAGCGTAATGCAATCCTGCCATTAAGATAAATTTGAACTTATCTGCACCATTTACACGGCAAACAATGCCATTTTTTCCCGTAAATTTGTTTCTCTGGAGTCAGTTTCACCGCTGAACCATTTCACGGGCATTTGTCGGATAAGAAACCATTTAAAGCTGAAGAACGCTTCACGGGTGAACAAGAAAGTCATTAAACATTTAATATTCCCTGCTGCAATTATTCTTACAGAAATGATGGCATTCTGATTAAGACTATGTACACACTTTCCACATAAATGACTCCTTAAACAATGCTGATTATGTAGCGTGAAGTTGAATTACTTTCAGCACAATCAACACAAGTTCCTGGAAAGTGAATGAGCTCTGGTTTTGTTGAGCTGTGTTTTCGCTTTTGCTGTGAGAACCAAAACAAGCTAAAGTGCTTTATGAAATGTGACACCATAACATCAAAATGATAGAGGCAGAGTAGTAAAAAATATATGCAAACATTAACATATTAATAATGTGCAATGAGAGGAAATTTTGGGTAAAGCAATCCAAAAACCTGACCTAATGTGCCAACCCGAAATACTCTATGCAGTCGAATTCAGCTCATTTTGTGCTTATTTCTGCTGAGAAATGAATTCCTCGGTCAATAAGCGATTACAAAAAGTACGCCAAAGCCTCATAGTGCTTCATTATCTTTGCATATCCTGGAGACTCACTTATCGTATTAAGTCTAATGAAAGCCTAATCAGTCAGCGTAATTGGCAGATAAGCCACCTTGATCCAGACCTTGCTGCAGCCTTCTCCGTGCCGCCTGAATTAGGAGCAGACACACCCAAGCAAATCTGGAGCCTACATCGTAGAGAGAACGAGAAGTTGAGGAATGACCAGCTTCCATCAAGCTTCCATTATACAAGATGAATAATTCAAGCTTCTGCCATTCATTGTGTCAGCAAAAAGGCCCTTTTCAATCTGAAACAAGGCTTCGCATAGTTTTTGTCGTAAAGTAGGATTATCCTTTAAACCACCAGCTTGAATTGTCAGTCATTTCAGTTATCCTTCTAATTGTTTTCCACGTATGCTGAAATTACTCAGTAATTCATTAATATATAATACACTGATGTAATTCCACTGATCCACTGTCAAGTCCACTGATGTGAATTCGAACTGTCGATTTGGAGCAACTTTGTATTGTTAATCTCATGTTTTTGCATGTGAATTTGGACCATCAAATTTCCGATACATATTTCCAATGCAAAAATATTCAATGTTAGGATTTCAGTGAAATATAAAATTTAAATTGTGATCGCACAGATTTAATTCCATAGAACTCAGTAATCATGAAGTAGCTTCTAGTCTTCTGTTCATTTGTCCAGCAGCACTGCAATTAGGGGAACAGCTTCTAGAGAATGCCAATGCAGTCTAGACTATACACACAGCACATTAGGTATCTATGAACAAATGAATGTTACATTTAAATAGTGCCTAACCATTACCATAACCAGTGGGGAGCCACTTCAGCCACCTCCACTGTGCAGCCCCCACCTGGATAATGCCAATCAGCCATCCTGCACCAGTACGCTCACCACACAGTAGCTATGGTGGTGAAAGGGCAGGAGAGAATTCACCAGTTAGATATAGGGGATGATTAGGAGACCAGATTTCAAAGGTTCACAGTGGGCAGTGTCAGCCAGGACATTGGCTAACCACTACTGCTGTGTCGATAAAATCGATTCTCTGATTCTTAATCGATTCTTATAATAATTGGCCAACCAGAGAAGGGTCTGAAGACTTCAGATCAGGGTAGGAAAAAATGCTTGAGAGAGCTTAGCGAGGGGCCTCGCATTGACCACTACTTCCTTAGAGGTAGGTCAAATCAGTCAGTTGAAGCCCAGTGGCAGGACAATCACTACAGCCCTCAGGGTGTCAGAACCCCAGACAAAGCTCACCTAAGCATGTTTCCACCTATGGACGTGAGCCCGGAGCCCACCCAGCCACAGACCGCAGTACATAGAAAGATAGAGGGACGAAGGCCTCAAATCTTGTGGCCTAAATCTTGCCAGAAAAAGGAGTGGGAAACCATCTACATAGATATAGTCCATCTCCTAAAGGGGCTGAAGGGGGGTGTAGAGAATAAGCTGGACAAGAGTGGAGAAATCATCTATAGCTATTGGGACAGAGAGGTTTGGGGTGAAAAGTAAGCGCTGTAAGGTACCGAAGGAATCAGTGTATCCCAAGTCAAGGAGGCAAAGAGAGATTGAAAGGCTTGTGAAGGAAAGAAGGTGCTTGAGAAAACAGTGGACGGAGGCGGCGGAAGTGGAGAGGAAAGGACTTGAGGCACTGCAAGGTGACATCAAGCAGTGTCTGGCAACGCTGAGACGAGCTGAATGCCTGAGAAAGCAACACAAGAAGAAGGAGAGAATGAGGAGTGCCTTCTACAGAGATCCCTATAAGTTTGTGAAAGCCCTCTTTGTCAAGGAGAAATCTGGGACCCTCAAAGCACCCTTAAGAGAACTAGAGGAGCACCTGAGGAAGACCTACTCCGACAACCAGAGGCACGTGCCAGTTAGAATTCCGGGTGACATGCCACCAATCCATCCAGCTGAACACCAGATGGAAACAAGGCCCGCCACATGGAGCGAGATTGAGAGCACAGTAAAGCAGGCACGAGCAGCATCATCCCCTGGGCCCAATGGCGTTCCATATAAGCTCTATAAGAACACGCCGGGAGTCTTCAGGTACCTGTGGAAGCTGATGAGAGTGGCATGGGAAAAAGGAATTATACCAAGGGCATGGTGAAGGGCGGGAGGGATCCTGATTCCCAAAGAAAAGAATTCCTCAACCATCAGCCAATTCCGCCAGATCAGTCTCCTGAATGTGGAAGGAAAGATATTCTTCAGTGTTGTGGCTCAGAGGCTCTCAGCTTTTCTGCAGAACAACTTTGTCGATACCTCTGTGCAGAAAGCAGGAATAAGTGGATTCTCAGGCTGTCTGGAACACACAAATGTTATCTGGCACCAGATACAGACGGCGAGGAAGGAGAAGAAAAACCTGCATGTGGTCTTCCTAGATCTCGCCAATGCTTTCGGATCTGTGCCTCATGAGATGTTGTGGACAGCGTTTAATTTCTTCAAAGTCCCAGAGGTCATCACAAAGCTGGTCAAAGCCTACTTCCAGGACCTTCAGTTTTGTGTTACAGCGCAGGCTAGCACAACTGCCTGGCAGCACCTCGAGGTTGGCATTATGGCGGGCTGCACCATTTCCCCACTGGCGTTTACCATGGCAATGGAGCTCGTCATCCGAGCATCGCGATGGGTGGTGGGAGGGGAACGGTTGAGGAACGGGCTGCGTCTTCCTCCAATCAGGGCTTACATGGATGACATGACAACAATAGCAACAACACCTGCATGCACCAAACGCCTATTGGATAAACTCCAGAGAAACATTCAAAGAGCACTGATGGAGATCAAACCCAGTAAATCCCGCAGCGTCTCCATCATCCGCAGCGTCAGAGGCCAGCTTGCTAATGAGAAGTTCCACGTCAACAACGAGCCTATAGCAATGGTTCTGGAAAAGCCTATCAAAAGTCCTGGCCGCTCAAATGTTTTAGTACCATAGGCCTGAACGGCAATGGAGTCCTCTTCCTCCCAGTCTCAAGCCTTATGGAGGAGTATAAATGTGCCAAAGCAAGGCTGGAAATGACCCTTACTGAATCCCGGGATGCGTTCGTCAGAGGTGCGGCTCCAACACTAGCAATGGGAAAGAAATGGAATCCATCGGTAGCAGTTGCAGTGGCAAAGTCCGCCCTTAGGCACCGGGATGTCGTAGGGCATGTCCAGCATGGTAGGAATGGTCTTGGCGTGCAAGCAACAACACCCACATGGCAAAAGGCTAATCCAAGTGAACAGCGGCATATGGTAGTGGAGGTGGTGCGCCATCAGGAGGAAGAGGCTAGGTGCGCTAAAGCAGGCTCTCAAGCGCAGCAAGGCCGCTGTACATAGTAGAAAAAAAGTCCAGATGGGCATTTTGAGGATTAGGTGTTAAAGGGTTAATATCTTTAATCACGCGCATCGTGAATTCAATGATGCGACAGTAGGTGATGTTAAAGTTCACCGGGAAAAACTGTATTAACAACATCCCTCCAGGCTCCAGAGGGTTAACAACATGCAAGCGCCCGTAACTTTAAAAGCTGCGGTCTGGCAGCATTTCGGATTAAGAACAGACAAACAGAAAGATGCGCTTGACAAAAGCAAAGCAATTTGCTTTCCCTCTGGAGTCTAGAGGTAGGGAACACATTTTCAAAGACTGGGGCATGGTCACACATTTCATTCAATATCGTAAACTTAATTCATGGCAAATAAATTATTTTTTGTATATTTGTTTTGGCATTAAACTCATCTTTATTTTAGTGTACTTTGTAAATAAGTCAGATTTATATTAAGTTTGTAATTTGACATCAAAGTGTAGACATTGCAAAATGCAGTTTGGAACAATTGCAGACACATTATAAAAGTACATAGTAAGCATTGCTGGCAGTTTGTTTTGATCCCAGATATCTGATCAGCAAAGTCTTGGCTACATGAAGATGACTTTCAGTTGGATAAATAAATAAGAAAAACCAAACTCATGTCACTATTTCTGGCTCCGTTCATTGAATATGTAACAACTTTCATGCGTATGAATGAGGCATTGTCACCTGACCACATCCCTACCCCCTTTTATGGCGCTGACGGGGACGTATCTGGATCGCGTTTTACCGTTGCACTGTTATTTAATAATTATCCTGCAAGTGCGATTTGAATACGCGCTATTGCGGCTATTTAGAATGTAAATAGTGATCTTCGGGTGAGAGCGGTACTACATACCCCCGATGCAGGTAAAACAAAGTAAGGTGACTTGGTTAAATTTTTTGCTGATTTAACCTAATTTAAAAAAACTTTAGTTTGAGTTAGTCAGTGGTTTTTTCATGTTTCTATAATAAGAAGTGGTCCTTACAGCCGTCTTTAACTATCAATACTTCATTAATTTGTAGTTGGATGTCAATATAATACTAGTATTAATATATTGTACAACTACACAGTCATGTAATTAAGGTAACAGCTAAAAAACTGCTTTAAAAACACTGACCCAAATCGATATCGGATCGGAACAGATTGGATTGAATCGTGATAATCGATTCTAAATCTCGAGAATCGGACTCGAATCGATTCTTGAAATTTGAATCAATACCCAGCACTACCTACCACCCCTACTCTTTCAAAAAATGCCCAGGGATCTTTTATGACCTCAGAGAGTCAGAACTTCAGTTTTATGCCTCATCTGAAGGACGACGCCATCTTTAGAGCACAGTGTCCCGGTCACTGCACTGGGCCATTGGGATCCACACAGACCACAGGATGGGCTCCCCCTGCTGGCCACAGTGTCCCCGTCACTGCACTGGGCCATTGGGATCCACACAGACCACAGGATGGGATAACCTGCCAGCCAAACCAACACCTCTTCCAGCCGCAACCCAGCTTTCCTAATTGGTCTCAAACATGTAAAGCTTTAGTTGTATTACCTATTCTGAACTTCAGGTGGGTTGGCTGGCTATATCTTTGTGGGGACTCTCCATTCATTTTTAAGGCTTAAACCTAATCCCAACAATGACAACCTTAAGCCCTACCCAGCCCTAACCTTAACCATAAGTAACCAAACAAAATATGAGACTTTCGTGGTTTGACTGCATTCACAGGTTTTTATAAGTGGGGAAACCCCTTATGGGGTCTGAAAAACTGGTCCCTACAATGTCAAAACAACAGATTTTTACCATATTGTGGGGACATTTGTGCCCCACAGTGTAATATATATATATATATATATATATACACAACCACCCCATCCCTGCATCCACACACACACACACACGCATGTTAGAGATGCCAGCTGACTGCATGCCTCTGCGTGACAGCATAGGAAGCCTGTTCAGTGCTGGGAGAATAAGAAAAAGCCACAAACGCAGGGCTGGGATTCAAACCCCCAGTAAGGAGTAAGAGTGAGACAGCAGCATGATGCAGCAGCCTTCTGCCCCATCCCGTCACCAAACAAACATGCACCAAACACTTAAAAGGGTGCAAGTGGTAACAAAACGTTGCTCCACTTCACGCGCCTCTTCGTTGGGACAGTCATGCTGTGGTGCGTCTGCATGGTAACCGAAACCTGGCAGCCCGCACCTCCTCCGAGCAGCTAGCCGGCGGCTGGCGGCGTGGGTTAGCCACCGAGAACACGATGGGGAAGGTACAGCCATATGGCGGCCGACTGCAAGCCTGAACGGCACAGCCCGCTGCTCGCCCCGGCACCTCACAGGACACTCGCTCTCCCTGGGCCACCATCTGGGGCCGCTGTGAGCACAGGGCCGCCGCGGGCCCCGTGGTTTAGGCAGCTTCGCCGTGGAGCTGAAACCGGCGGCACACTAACAGGGAGCGTGACACCCCTTACGCACCCCGCAAGAACCCTGACCCAAAATCTAGCCGTCGCCATTCATTCCGGTCCCATTCCCTGCTCCCTTTGCTGTTGCACCCAAATTAATCCTCACTCCACTGCTGCCTAAATTTAAACTCTAGATCGCTCACACGTGCTCATTATGTGTGTGACGTTATCTTGTGGAACAATATCGCCTCAGAACAAAAAAAAAAAATTGGAATGCTTTCAAAGGAAACCACCCAAGTTAGGTTGTTTTTCCATCAGCAGATGATTTCATACACATCCGGGATAAATCCTATTACATGGTCCTCGAACAGGGAGCAGCCTGATCAAACTTGTTTATAAAATGATTTCTGTTTCGGATTTGTACTGGAAGATCATCTGACTCTATACCTGACATGCATACTCTCTGTTTCCGCATGTAAATCAGTTTATCCAGTCCACTGAAAAAGTAATCGTGTGCTGCAGCGTTTCGGGGCCAATTCTGTATTTGCAATTGCCCCATGCTGAAGTATTACGAGCACTGAATGCATACTAAAGTCAATTGCAGATCTGTTTTCCAATGATTGCACCGAACACATTAACGTATAGTGATGCAGACGTACAGGAGAATACAGAGACACAGCCACGTGGTCACAATTTAATGATGTCATGACCCAATGCTGCTCGGACTGGTGACCTTTAACAGGGGCTGAACACCAATAAGCCCGGCCACCGAGTGTGACAGGTTTTCTGCAAAGACACAACATTTCAAGTTGAAGGCCAGACCAAAGAGCTGAGGAGACATCACCAACAGCCTTGGGAAAGCCATCAA
The DNA here is from genome assembly GCA_015164015.2 of Brevimyrus niger. NCBI lineage: Eukaryota > Metazoa > Chordata > Actinopteri > Osteoglossiformes > Mormyridae > Brevimyrus > Brevimyrus niger. The sequence continues at coordinate 19,219,642 of JAABNY020000129.1, forward strand.
TGGTGCTTTAGTACTTGATAATCTTGATAACATCTCATCAGGGAGCTGTAGGACATCTAGGATGATTCCACCATGTGCTCCACAGGTGGTCAACTACAGTATGTTTTCCCAATAGGACAGGTTTTCAAAGCCCAGACTGCCCTAGGTTGGGCACTTGCTGGTTACACCCAACAGCAGACTCTTACTAGATAACATGGTGTCACTTAGCTTGATGTTTCAATACATGGGGTGTTTCTCAATACCAAGAACACAAAGATTGTTATCTTGGCAACACAGGTCTTCCCAACTGAATCAGGACGCAACGAATTATGGGATTGTTCTCATTTGACGAGGATGCAACCAATGTATCCTTGCCATTCAGGGCAGGGCAAGAACAACATCTGGGAATTTTTACTGTCCTGTGTACTTGTGTACAGTATTGGAACTGGTCTTCAGCGATGGAAGATGATGTAAAACTGGTACACGAGAACCCAAGTATGGTCAAATATGCATATTAAGAAACACCCCTGATCTTCATGAAACCTTTCCACAAGTTACATTTTGATGCTCTGACGTTTATTGGGGAGGACAGGCTTCCCTGCTGGTGAAGAAAGGTGGGCGCTAAGAAGATGCACACTTTAATATCAGAGCCTCATGGACAATGATCATATATTTGACCATTAATATATAAGGCACCCCCAACACTGTGATCAAGTGCCCTCGCTTTATTTACAGGCTCACCCATGACTCCTCAAACTGCCAAAAAGGATATTAGTTTATAGCTTGTACCTCTATGAAATGTTTGAGCAAAAAATAATTAACAGGAAACCAATTTTTTTTTTTGCTCAGAAAATGGGAAATGTTGAGCAGAAAAGCTTACACCATTTCTCCACTTGAGAATGACGGTGGCAGTGTCATGTTTTGGGAACGGATGTCCTTAGCAGAGTTTTATTGGGGGTAAAGAAAATACAGAAAGACATACAGAGGGAGAGCCTCTTTCCGACTTAAAAGCAGGATGGAAATCCAGCAGGACAATGAGCCAAACCACAAGCCAACGACATATGGCGCTGATGTGAAAACGGCGAAGTGGGTTTACTCAAACAATGCCATAGAGAATATAAGACTGGAGGTGCTGGAAATGCGCTCTCCCGAAGAAATCCCCAGCCAACTTTAAAGAGCTTACGCTAACTGGTCATGAATACGGACAAAGTTGCATCAAGCCAATGAACAAAGTTGGTAGGGACTTGCAGCCAAGTCTAGTCAAGCTCACGGGTCCAGATACTTAGGCAACCAAGGTTAGAGAAAAAGGCATTATGAACCTTAAAATGTCCAACAATGTCAACTAGCAGCCAGGAGAACTGTGAAGCTCTTGGGCAGCTCCTGACTTTGAAGCTATCTGTGGAAAGGTCTCTAATCCTCTGGGCTTCCTTTGAAGGCAGCTCTGCAGCATGGGGGAGTTGAACATTACCGTTTAATACCATGTTCCTCATCCAAACAGTATATAGACACTGCTAGTGAAGCTCTGGACTGATGGCGGACACCAAAATGACCTTCATTTACCTCTCCAGCCACCTTGGCCCCCTTACCTAAACTCTGAGGTGCTGAGATAGTATAACCTCCTAAATCTGCCACCCTTGGCACATCAGCAACAACAATATAGGGTGTGGGGGGGGGGGTTGTCAAGTGAATTCTAACCTAAAGCAGGGGCAAAGAAGCCTGCCACTAGCCAATCACATAACAGAATCATTAGTTCTTTTCAGATTCACGTGTGTTGTTATTGATCCGGCACACATGCACTGCCACTCCCCCCACCTCTCCTCCAGAAAACGGAATTGCAATGTATCTTTGGTAAGTATCATAATACTTTCATAGGACTTTTTTTTTTTTTTTTTTTTACAGAGAGGGGTTGGAGAGGTTAAAAGCCTTTTAAAAGCCCCGAAAAAGCCAGCTTACGATCGACTACTCTTTCTGGACAGCCGACCAGACAACAGGGGCCTGGGATCGAATTCCAGGAAGACCATCAAGGACCTATCGCATAAAAATGGATCAGCTCAGCCAGGCCGGGTCCCGGGTCAGGCCAGAAGCGTCTCACTGTCAGGACCACAGCTTTTGCAAGATCGATAATTTACCATAAAACATGCTGAAGCTTCTTATCCAACACTCCCGCTTTTACCACATTAATCCGGACAACAAAGCAGGTAAAAGCACAGCGTTCGGGTCACATGCCGGCTATGCTATTGCGCACGTAACTTTTCAAGGATTATTTCTTGGGACCCCAGAAATACGAGGCTTGTGCTCAAGTGAAGCACCTTTGCTGGATCTATCTTCTAAAACGTTTAGCCAGTACACAGCTGCAGTGAGACTGGAGTCTATCCCAGGCAGGGGAGAACCCTGAACCAGATGTCAGTCACATACATACTTTGGGCAATTTAGATTCACTAGCTCACCCAACTGCATGACTTGGGGAAACAGCAGAGATTTTAGACTGGGGATCTTTGACTAATTTCATTAAAAAAATATCCCGAGATGGACACAGTGGAGACAATGGAACCCGAAGAGATACAAAATAAGTGCTACAAAAGCTTCAAAGCGCCATCTTTGTCTCTGCGTGATCTTGGCTTCATAAAAACAGGATCTCATTACAGCTCCCTGTTCTCTGGAACTTTACTTAGGCCTAAAAGGCGTGACAAAATATAGCAGTGCAGATGTAGAAGAATGTCGCTGTTGCTCCGGAATCCAGAAAAAGCCTGAAACTGCTCCCTCGATGTCAATTAAATGCACAGCGAGTCACACAAAGCACTGCAGAGAACAAACAAACGGGGCTCCAGGAGGGCCGTATCTACCGACATTTACTCCCACCTGAGTGTAGGAAAGCCCGGGTGGCTCAGCTCAACTGAACCAGGAAACACCGGGAGTCCAAGAACCGGCGACAGCTTCATTCTGCCGATTCCTTTTTTTTCAGGAACACTGAGGAGGGTGGAAACAGGACGACGGGAAAATAAAAAAAGTGTTCATGAGAAACAAAAATAAACCTGCGTTTTCAGCAGGAGCGCCGCTGGAAGGCTGCCTGAGGAAGGTGCGTCACGGCATAAGCGTTCGGACTCTGGGCTGAAGAAGTTAATCACAAAACAAAAGTAATATATACACAACACCAGAAACACCGGGAAGGAAGGTGGGCCAAACAAATCAATGCAAACTGTGACAGTCAGCTGATTCAGGCACCTCAGACGCTCAGCCAGTTCCCAGAGCCCTTTAAACATTTTTTCAGTTGAATGTTCAGTTTTCCCACAGAGCCGTCCTATGAGCACAGAACTTCCACACCTCCTCCGACGGACACACACTCTTTTTGCACTACGTGCCACCAGCTTAGTAGCTTGATTCACTCCCCCCACCCCCTGGTTCCACTCCCCCCACTGCACAACAATAGGACACCAAGAGTGGAGTGTATTCTCCGGACCCCCTAACCAGAGGTGATGGATAGAGGATCAAACAAGTACCCCCGAGGGGGCGGGGCCAAAAGGTCTCTGCCCCACAGGTGAAAGCTGATTGGCCCCCAGAGTGTCCTCTCTGGTTGACACTTACTGATTCAAAACATTTCATAGGCTGCCCCCGCCCCCACCCCTGGCCATATGAATTAGGCCCTTTTTATGCCCCCATACTAGAATCACCCCTGGAGTATTCCCACTGTAGAAAGTGCCTTGCTTTGTCCACTTTGCCATTACTGAGGCCTCTTAGTCACTTACCACCGCATAAGAAATTTCAAGATTCAACACGGGATACTAGCATCCATGACTGCTATTGGCCGATGACAGCTGAATCTTTTTTTTTTTTGCTTATGAACTGTTAGCATTGTCTCTAAGTGAGATTCAGGAGGCTGTTAGATTCAGAGCTAAAGGATCAACGCCTGGAACAGTATCTGAACCCAAGCAGACCATGCTGCGTTCATCACTCTGGTTATGGCATGTGTGACGGACTGCAGCTGAGAACAATATTGATAAAATATCAGTCAGAAATGGACCACCCTTTAACAGGCACTATTAGTGTGCCGATATTACTACAGGGGAGAGCTGGAAGGTAAATATTAGCGATTAATTCACTGGTAAACGCAACAGCAACAGGGAGATTGTGGTCCCTCCACCTCTATCAGTCATAGCTATCAAACAGCGTCTCCTCTGGACAGTTACTGTCGCCACCACAGATTATCTGTCTAAGCAGGGTCTGACATGCCAATCATCAACCATGACTGGTTCCATTTAAAGGCATCAGACTCAAGTCTGGTTAGCATTAGTGACTTACAGATGCCGTCACATAATACATTCAGCAAACTAGACCATCCATCCATCTAGCAATACAGGGTCACAGACTACTGCCTACCAGAAAAATTGCAAGACAGATGACACTCTGGACAGGATGGCAGTCCATCACAGGGCACTTACTCAAGGTCTATAGGTAATTTAGATACATCAGGTCAACAAACCTTAATGGTTATGGACAGCGGGATGGAACTGGAGGGACTGCTAGAAGCTCGAGCAGAGATGAGGAGAACGTACAAACTCCACACACACACAGCCAGAGAACCGGGGCAGGAATCAGACCCAGAACCCGGGACTTACGACGCCGCAGCACTGGCCATCAAACCAACAGATCATGCTGCTGTCAAACATAAATAAGAAACACTGTCACAGTCTGTTGGAAAATATTCTAAATTATGTTGCATCATCACAATTTACTGTTCTCTTTATTTTTTGACCAACTTAGAGGGTATCAGTCTTGTTTAGAGTCGTCCCCTTCAGCAGTTTATAACGTTTCATGTTACCTGAAACATGCACCTGTAGCTTCTCTTCCCCTTGTCCCCTATGTAGTTTCCATGATCTTCCATGCTAAAGTAACCAAGCAGCTGAAACAGGTGCCCACAGGCCCACAGGTCTTACAGGAACTATTTTTAGCTCAGGCATCATCATTTTTGTACTTTTAAGCAGCAGGAACATGGCTATTTGCATCTCTTATCCCATTCCCTGTTTTTT
>JAABNY020000129.1:19224980-19234989 GCA_015164015.2 Brevimyrus niger
CCCACGCCCAAACAGAAGTGCTCTCTGGCTGAGATCAGTACCGTATCTCTGCGCGAGAATTTCTGAAAGTGCTTTTTGCTGCATGGTGAACTATTTGAAGAAGGATCACAAAGAGGTCCCACTTAAATTGGGGAATTGGGGGAGCAAGTTGCTTTCTGAAAATTACCTTTCCAAATCTTTTTGTGTAATTTCTAGTTTGGTGACTATGGAAACAGGCCCTCAACAGGAGCACAAGCCCAGTATGCACGGCTGTGACACTCAGCAAACTCTTATGGCCTTGACAACAAACACTGAAAAAAACACTGTAAAAAATATATGTCTCATACTTTCTGACTCCCCAAAAAGTACCACAGGTGCCAAAGGGGGACATTTCATTTACTCAGATCACTGGCTGAACAAGAAACCATCATGAAATGCAGTGTCACTGGTCATTTGTAAGTAAAAAAAAAAAAAAAAAAAACCTTCTAGCTCCTAGATTTACCGTTTACAGTATGTTTATTTTAGCTACCTATAGCAAAGGACTGAGAACCACTATTGTGGGCAGTGGTGGTTTAATGATTAGGGAAGCCCACTTGTGATTGAAAGATTGCAGGTTTAAATCCCCGACCAGCAAGGCACCACTGAGGTACCCTGAGCAGGGTACAGCTCCCCGGGTGCTGAATTAATTGCCCCCAGCTATGTCACGATGCTTGGCTAATTAGTTCAGCGTTTTTGACTAGTTTGTTTCCTTGACTGAAAAACCGATCAAGCTATTTCACACTAACATTAGTGGCATATGCATGAGTGGAGATTGACCAATAAGCACACAGCAAGAACTCAGTGCTTAAGTGAAATCCAGGTCTTTTTAATTGAAAGGGTAGTTTATAAACCCTGTCTTAACTTAAAGTCTCCTCCCTGACATGAATTATCTGGTGACCCAAGCCAAGGGAAATGTTCATCAGTGAGTAAAGCTGACTGATGTGCTTGTCAATCAGATTCAGTGGAGACGCCTCATACACTGGGAGATAAATTAAACTTTTCCATGGAGAGATTCTGTCAACTGAGGAATGTAGACGCAGCCATTCCAGACCACATAGTCACCAAAGAAATCACGGCTGTCAATCCACCTTCGGGAATTTTACATCCCCTGTTAACAGACTGGATATCCCCTTCATCACCACCGCAGCCAGGAGGAGGCCAACCAGGAGAAAGGAGATCACCGAGCTGCTTTCGGCGCAGCGGAGAGGCATCCCCCAGAGGACAGGGGTCACCGGTACTGTCGTTCCCGGGGCGAAAACTTACCATAAGGTCAAGAAACAGGGTTTCACGACTAAGACGGCTTTTCCTTAATGCATGAGACTACGAAGGCTCAGAGGAAATCTGGAGCCACCCCGTCTCTCTCCTGGGACAGAGTGAGCTCTGGGATCTGCCCGACAGCCCCAGCATCTGGGCTCAGCATGCAGAAATAAGACTCAGAAGCGAGGAAGGATCCTCCACAAACTCCCACAGCAAAAGCCTTTCAGTCCCATTCCAGTGAACCATGAAAAGGGGACAAAAATCATCTCACCAGCAGAGAAACCGCACTCGCAGGTCACTTTGGACAACAGCTTCTGCTAAATAAACATAAATGAGACATCAAGGTAAGCATCCTGAAATTTTACTTAACCTTATCAATATGCAAACTGAGTGATTCTATCGCAATATATTTGCTCAGGAAGTCAGATTATGCAACGACGGGGCTGACAGTTTTTCCCAATCAGTTAACAAACACATCCCTCACAACGGTGACAACAATGCCGTGTATCTGCGACTTCTGCTAACATCCACGATGATCCACCACAATACAGGCGTGAGGCATTCTGGGAAGGCCATAGAATTTAGCTTAAGCTCACCGCCTGGAAGAAATAAGCTACCTTCCGATTGGGGGCCAGACATCACCCCACTTATAGGGTGCCTTCTGTGAGCCCAGCCACCGTGCCCTTAAAAGATCAGGCCCTAGTTGTCATGCCCTGCTCGTCCATTGCTCCTGTGAGCCACGCCCCCTCATCTACCTCGTGTGGCTGTTTCTTATTGTTGTTGATTAGCCCATTGTATTTAAGTCCGTGTTAAAGTATGTTTCCCAAGTCCAGTCATTGACATCTGTCCTTTTTGTGGTAAATCATATTCCTTGCTGTTCTGAAATTAAAATCTCTCGTTCATCCGAGTTCCTCAGCTCCTGTGCTGCTTCCCTGCTCCTTGCCAGAGCGTGCAGATCACTGGTAATGTTACTGTCCTGTAAACAGAGACTTCTACAGAGGAGCAGAGGATGTAAAACAGAATGGACATCCTCTGCATCCACAACAGTAAAATACAACGACAGCCACAAATAGTCACCTGTTTTCTATAGTTAGCAACATATATAGGTACATATATAGACTACATGTTTGGGCAGCATGGTCACTAGCTATGCGGCCTCACGCTTCCTGTTGATTCCCGTACCCAGTGTGGCATGTGTGGAATTTCCATGTTCTATCTATGTCCATCCTGGTTTCTCCCACATGCCCTGGTTTCATCCCATGGGCAAAAAAAAAAAAATTGCATTTACATACAGTCATTCTGTTTGGGGTCCCCTACCTGCACTTCCAGGGACAAGCTATGCAATCCCAATATGCTATGCTCCTAATAGTATAGCCAGAAATATAATGCATCTGACAGTAAGAGCAAAACGAAGCACATAAATATTAAGGATTTATTTACTTGGCAGACCTTGCCAGGAGAAGCAAATTAAAGCAAATTAAAACCAGCTGGATGGACAGATTTACATCCAAGACAACCGTAAACAGAGGAGGGATACTTAGCTCGCATTATTAAATGCGATTCATTTACAGGACCATAAATGTGTCTAAAGCACCAACAGTTAAATTAGAAGTGTCTTTCCTGAAATTGGATCGTGGGGTCTTACATGTTTCTTTCAGAAGTGTGAAAATCACCACCCTTCTGTGTACTTCTAATTTCATCCTCATACCCTGCCATTAATGACATTATTGGTGCATGTAGATCCCCCCCCCCCCCCATTCCCACCCGTCCACACGTGAATCGGGGGGGGAGCTCTGTAGAGAATCCACGCCCTGCTCCCTGATAAAGCATGTGGAGCGGGTGTCTCCGCTCGTGCCGTTTTAAAAGGGACCGCAAAAGCCGCCCCCGAATTTCAGCGGCGTGAACATCGGCCGCTCACCTCCCACACTGAGCTCTGGTGGTGCAGGAAAGATAAAGAGAGACAGAGGGGTGGAATGACAGAGAGAGAGGGAGCGAGAGAGAGAGAGAGAGAGAGAGGGAGGGAGATTGTGGTTCAGACTTGTCTAACACAGCTCCATTAAGCAGCCAGCCTCTCTCCGGGTCTCCGATTTGATACACGACCCATCTCCGGGGGCATCTCCGCTATTAGTACCAAGCTCATGCTGCCGTTTCAAGCATGGCATCGACTGGGAAAACGTGCCAGAGGAAACAAAAGCATATATACAACTCACCAGCCTTCTTATAACACACGCCCAGTCATTTTCATTTAGGCATTATTTTGTGTGGAGCGCTTATGTCGGCTCAGAAATGTCCTTAACTGGCTCTGGACACTGTACTGGGCAAAGAGGCGACTTCTCCACGCCAATGTCATTAACCCATCACATTCACACAAGCATCAACCATTTGGCAGGTTGTTGATCTACATTTTTTTTTTTTTGGTTTCATAAGGTGGATGCGCAATTTTTGGCTATCCAAAACAAAAATTACCACCAAGAAAAAAATAGTGCTGGTATCTTTAGTTGTGGAACCAAAACAGTGGTCCTACATCGCACTGCGAGAGAGGTTCAGAGACGAACGCTGTCTTGGGTCTTGCAGCCAAAGAAATTTTGCGTCAACAATGTGAAAACATCGCACAAATAATCTCACAATGTGACTGCTGCTGTAACCCAGGTCTACTAACCAAACCAACACTGATGATGTTTAATTCTTGCATACTGCTTGCATGTCACACAGTGTAGCCCGCAACAACCTTATATGACGGCTGAAACGGCACAGTCCATATAGGGCTTTAAACTACTGAACTTAACCAGGGAACTTTGCCCATGTGACAGAGAGCAAAGAAACAAAAAAAGAGAACTGAGTGGGGGGGGGGGCAAAACACAGGAGAAGGAGTCAAGGGGGAGAAAAGATGACGGGGGGGATGGGAGATGCTAAAAAAGGGGGGTTGGGAAAGAGAGCAATAACACTTGAGAGAGCTGTGGAGATGCACAGAGCCCTCAGAGTTAGCAGGGCCTGCACTTAGCGCGCATGACACGCAGGCCAGAGTGTTTCCTTACTCTACATTATTTATTCGCTGGGGAGAGAGTGTGTTCTCCACAGCAAGCTGCACAGCTGCGAAGCACATACGTGTCACAGCTGAGCCCACATGCAATATATACTGCTGCAAAGTCCAGCTCACCCATAAAGGGACAGGTATGTATCATACACACACATACAAGCACATGAACATTTCACCCCACCTGTGTATATACAGTACACACACACACACACACGCGCATAGATTTGTGAAAATAAATTATTTGTTGTTTATTTTACAAAGATATGCTAAAATAGTATGGACAGATTTGTTGGTACCCCTAAAGAGATTATTTATCCTTGCGCTATAGTCATATTTAAAACTCAGTGTTTAACCTTAATTAGTATCACTGGTGCCTTCAAGCTTTTCATTTCATTCAGCCTATTTAAAGGGGAGGAACGTGCTACAAGGTTGTTTGGTATCATTGTGGCACCACACTGAACATGGACCAGAGAAAGCAAAGGAGAGAGCTGTCAGAGAGAAGCTCAGAGAGAAGATTATAGGTAACCATGTTAAAGGTAAAGGCTGTAAGACCGTCTCCAAGCAGCTTCATGTTCCTGTGATCACAGCTGCCAATATTATAAAAAAAGTATGAGGTTCATGGGATTGTGGCCAATCTCCCAGGACGTAGACGTGAGGGGAAATGCAACCCCAGGTTGATCAAAATGATAGTGGGGGTGGTAGAAAAAGAGCCAAGGAAACCATCCAAAACCATTCAAGCTGAGCTCCAAGGTCAAGGTACGACACTTTCTGATCTCGCCACCCAACACATTTTGAACAATGATGGGCTCCATGGAAGGAGACCCAGGAGGGCTCGACTATAGACAGAAAAACATAAAGAAACAGAGTAGAATTTGCCAAAATGCGTGTTGACAAGCCACAAAGTTTCCGGGAGAATCTCCTTTGGACTGATACGAACAAACTGGAGCTTTTTGGCCAGTCAAATCAGCTCTATATTTACAATAGGAAACAATACAATAGTTTTAAAAGAAAAGAACACCATACCAGCATGGAGGGGGCTCAGGTTTGTTTTGGAGCTGCTTTACTGTATCCTGCATGGGGAACCTTGAATCTGTACAGGCCACAGTGAAGTCTCAAGACTACCAAGGCATCCTCTAGTGGAACATGCTGCCCAGTGTCAGAAAGCCCAGCCTCAGTCGCAGGTCATGGATCCTCCAGCAGGATAATAACCCAAAACATACAGCTAAAAACACTCAGGGATGGCTGAGAGAAAAAAAAAAACATTGGATTATTCTTAAATGGCCCTCCATGAGCCCAAATCTTAATCCTATTGTGAACATCTATGGAAATATCTGAAAATTACAGTGTGGAAACTCCACCCTTCAAACCTGAGAGAGGAAGAAACTGCCTGATGGGAAATGCAGACGTCTCATTGGGAAGTACAGAGATCGCTTGTTGGCAGTGATTGCTGCAAAAGGTGCTGCCACAAAATATTAAATTAAGGGCACCATCTTTTTTGTCCATACCATATTCATTTGAATAATTTTATAAAATATATAACTGAATCAATAATCAAATTCAAAGTCTGATTTGTGTTAGATATGGAATAAACAGTAAGGGATGCCAATAAACTTTTGTCAGTTTTGTGGAAGGTTACCAACAAATTTGTCCAAATCTGTATAAACACAAAAATATACATTTTTACTTCAATATAGATATGAATCCGTCTTATCGACTTATCCACATATGCTGGAATAATTGAGGGAATGAGCGCTTATCCGGTCCAGCATCAAGGTCAACCGAAATCAGTAGTAACACCCCTGTCTTCAGCATCCATAGCGGAAAATGAAGACTATCACTGATTCCTTTCTATTAAATACACACAATAAAAACATCATGTTTTCTCAAATAACACAATAATTATGTCCTTGATGTATATTTATGTAATTCTGGGGCATTGTAAGATTACAGTCAAGTTGCTAGTGTCCATTTGAAGAAACTACAGTCTATGTACTATGATTGACAGGACTCAGAGCCAATGAAAAGCAGATGATTTACTGCCTCTCACCTCCAATCTCACCCCCCGCCCCCCCACCTCCACCTGTACATGCATTTGTTCACACCCGTTTCCTCCAGGTTGTCTAGTTCCTTTCTGAAGCCCAAAAACATGTGACTTGCAAGACCAGCTCAGCACCCATCTCCAGAGGCAGCGCTGTGTATGTGCTGCCTGTCACCAGGGGGAGGCGCTGCCTGCACTAACAAGACACCGAAATGCGGGTTCTCCGTAGGTCAGCATCATGTTTGGCTGTCGGCCGAGGACCATTAGGAAGCCGGCAGCATATCCGAATAAAAACATAGATTCACATAATCAATAAGGCTGTTGAGGGAAAATACATTTGAACAGAAGTTATATAAGATCAGTGAGCACTCCTGAGCTACACCAGCAGATATAATGGATCCTCCCCTGACATTACCCTACAAATAAACACGCGTGCTGCATTTTTAGCACAGCGGAGACAGAATATTCATGTCACTATATTTATAACGGATGTATTAAAAACAACAACAAAAAAACCTCAAACCAAAAATATCAAGTGTGAAACCAAACGGGCCACCTGCGACCGGCACAGACTGGCGATAGCAGTTGCCGTCGCTTGGAAGTTAGACAAACTGCCCCTCCGTGCCAAGTTAACAGGTTGCAAAGGCTCTGTTATGAAGCTCCGGGGCTCCGATGGAGCGAGAGTCGGTTCACTGATCTCTCTGCCTCCAGTGTCACGTATCACCAAGGCCCGTAGCCGAGGGTAGGCTGGTGCAGCTGCCTGAAAGAGAAACTCAATGCAAGCCTTCTTTTAATTATATATTTTGTCTCCTGGAATACCGTTCATTGCACAGATTATAATGCACTGTTTTGCATAACAATGGCAAAAAACAAGACGTGTTTTTCTGGGTGATCTGTACTAACCTCGCTTACCATCACCGTTTTTTTTTTTTCTGCGGCTTTTATTCAGCTTAGCTTGTGCGGTGATGTAATGTTAGTGTCAAAATCAGAATCACTTTAGATAATAACCAATCAAAATGACGCTAAAGCTTTTAAAATACATTTCAATTAATATACATTATAAAATCCCCCCAAAACGCATTTTTTAGAACTTGATGACTGTTGTCGAGTTTCAGAAATGGTCATGGGTTTATGCAGATCATTAGAAACGATATTAAAAATATATATCTATGACAGGGGCGCAACAACAGCACGCGTGAAGGGGGTTATTAAGAATGGGTCGCTGCTCGAGTCGTGCATTATTCCGGAAAACTACCCCTTACGCTTCATAATAGGAAAAGCATACACTCCGATGGCACCCATTGCTACCCGCACCCTGTTGCTCGGGTTGTGTAAGCAGACTCGGTGCTACATAATTACCTCCCTCTCTCCCTTATGAAATAGAGCGCGAAAGGAATGGGAGGGGGGGTAAAAAAGTACAAACTCACAAGATTCGGTACATCACTGGCTGCCATTCACACGGGGGGACCCTTGGCTGTACAACAGTGCTTAGGCGGTAGTGTATACAGCAAAAGCAGCGAATTACAGCATCTAAGTATACATTTATTTGCCGTGTTTTACAAAAATACATTATTTCTATTAAAAAAAAAAACCTAAATAAGTCCTATTCTATGTCAATAAGGCGGATCACCTTAACGCGCATTGTTACGATCAGTCAATTAACGATGCTGTATTTAGCGCACTACGATTACACTTCAATTAGGATGAGAAAAATGTGTAAACGCAAATCAATTAATTACAGTCAACTACAGTGATACATTTGAATTGTATTAAGTTTCTGGACGGTTCTTTAAATATTCAATTTTGATTAGTTTCTATTTGGCAATTTAGTGTAAGCCTTTGTTTACTCATAATGCGTTTGTCTTCCTTCGTACACCACTTTCCAAAATCAAATCAAGGCTTGTGGTCACAGGTATTCATTAAGCAGCCTTGTAGAAAACGCAGAATGTGAAAGTCCACATGATGCCAGCCGAAAATGAATCTATTCAGTTGAAAACACTGCACTCTGTTCCATTATCTATTTTTGAGAGGGGTAATAAGCCAATTGCATGCCCATGCTTTCACCTAAACATCCGTCCACCCATTGCGTCGAGCCAACAACTCGCTGTGTTAATGACAGCGGCGTGCTTCCAAAGGAAAGGACGTCAAAACACGCGGATCGAAATACCATTATTGGCACATCAGCTAGTCCCCGTGCCTCTGTATGTAGCATTTCAGTGAATTTGCGAAGCTTACCGCCGTTAACCTTGCCACACGGATCTTCTTTATGACTTCTTAATGGGAACTGAGGACTGTCAGGTGCATCTCTTATCACGATTCGCGATGAAATTGCACGTATGAGGCGTAGAGGTCTTCAAGGCTACTTTGGGGCGGGATATCCTTCTCCGCTTCCAGTCAACTTAATCCCACGTTTTGGAAATCCGGAGGACACCCGGGATTGTAATATCTCGAAAAAGGGAGCTGCTGGTCCAATAATAAACGGAGTCCGGCTTGCGATGGTGCTTTAAAAAAAGCTTGCGATGCCAGTCCTTTTTCAACTTTGGTTGCTCCCTCTGAGCTTTTGCCGATCAGTGTAGCGAAGTCCTTTTATTTTACTGCCAGGCAGACGGAGCCGCAGCAGCCGGGCGGAGCATCTGCCGCACTTAGAGCGTTCGGAGGATCGCCGTTCTTACCGCCCGCTCCTCCGCTGCAACGGGGCTGCACTATGAAAACGATGCTGAGCGTTCAGTGGTCTGGTAGCTCTTCGAGATATAATGCACCGAAGATAAATTCATAACGAGAAGACGGCGTCATGAAGCGGTCGAACCGCCAATATGCGATACCGCACCTAAACGAAAAAGGGAGAAAATGCGAAGCGATCGCGCGTGCAGTATTTGGACACACCACTTTGTTTTCGGTAGGCTTGGTGTAAAACCACCTGCTACACAGTTTTCGTGTGAAAGCACTCCTTATTGCTTAAAAAGTTCAACATGAAATATAAATTTTGGGGAAATACGCCGGAGCGCCAGAAAAACAATCATTCCGACAAGTGTGCAGCTGAACGGGAACTCAGAGAGCAGATCCCAATGGGACCATCGCGCATTTCGGCGTATTACACCCACACCTACACAATTTCCAAATCCTGATCAGTAACCTTCTCGTTGCCAGTACATTTCTTTCCATCCAGTTGCGCTTCTCGCTGTGGTCCCTTCTTCGGGATTGCCCATTATCATCTCCCCTACATCTGCGGGGGGGCAGCGTGTTAAACCAAGAAGAAACCTGTCATCACGATAAATGACTGGGGTGGGACGGCGGAGAGTCCTGTCTAAGCATGCAACAGCAAGCAGCGTCCCGTTTGCTCCTTCTTTACGTGCAACCAGCTTATGTCAGTGGGGTGGCGATTCCATACGCGGCTGCACCGATCCGCTGCTGCAGCCGCCGCTTGCTTTTATAATACTGGATGCGCCCAGATACAAGTGACACTTCTGCCTGGGTAGTGAAATATTGCTCGCTTTTGAAGCGGAAAAAAGTTTCCTGGCAAACGGTCTTCAGATGAGATATATATTATGACGGCGGATGCGTTTTATGAAACCGCAGTGTGGAGTTTCGGATAGCGCTGTCTTGGATGGCCAAAATAATGCCGTTCGGCTTTATTAAAGCCAAGCCTGTATGTTAGGCGA